>CM071594.1:187776215-189026215 GCA_036435485.1 Saposhnikovia divaricata | reverse complement strand
GGATAGTAGTCATATTTGTGTATTGGGCCAAGCCCAATAATACACAAATATCACATCAGTCAAATACGGGGAGAGAGATAGAATTGGGGGAAAGATATGAAATTAGGGATTTGTGAAATTAGGGATCTAAGTTGTGGGCTTGTAATTGAAGAGAGAGAGAGACGCGAAGGAGGTTGAGGGCGACGCTGTGGTGATGGCGGTGTGCAACAGCGGGAAGAGGAAGGGGGAAGGGTGCGCGAATTCTGTGTGCTGGTATGTGTGTACGATTGTGTGTGTGTATATTTCGGTATTGTGTATGTATAGGCAGCGGGGGAGGAGCCACCACCGAGCAGTGGTGATGGTGGCGGCAACAGTGGTGCAGCAAGGGGAAGAGGAGAGGAGGAGAGAGAGAGAGAGAGAGAGAGAGAGAGAGAGAGAGAGAGAGAGAGAGAGAGAGAGAGAGATTTTTGGGAAAAATTTGGAAATCGAAAAAGGTATATTTTTATTGTTTTATTTATTTACTTTTATTTATTTTCCGATGTAAATTGTTTAATTTTCATTTTAGATAAATTATGTTAATTGTCGTAATTTAATTAGATTTAAATTGTGATATTATTATGTTATTTCCTGTTATTTAATTCGGAAAGTATATTTGTAAATTATGATTGTGGGGATTAATTGTGAGTCCGAAATATGTTTGGATTAGTATTCATTAATTGTTAATTAATTTTGAGATTAATTGTGGGTTCAATTATATGTTTAGGTGATTGTCAATTGTCAATTGTTAATTATAATTTGTTAATTGTAATTATCGGAATTATTTTGTGGTCTCGTTAATATTGGTTTGATGATTGGGGGTTGTTAATTACGATTTTGGTAAATTGGAGGTTTTGATATAATATTCGGACGGAGTGGTCGTTAGTGGGTATTTATCAATCGTTGGATAATACGTGGAGTTATGTGATTATACTAGTTATAAATGTCTATGTGCTAAATGCTATAAGTCAAGTCATATTATTCGTTGAATGATATACCTGTCAAATTCTTGGTGGTGAGTTGCATGTGGTCAAATTGGTGTCGATTAAGTAATTGTATAATTGTCTAAGCTGTATATTTGTATAAATGCTAAGTGATTGTTTCTGAAAAGTACCACTGGCCCTAGAGGCTGTGTGGATTGTTTTGATTTAGTTTTCCAATTTAATCTATAGCAAAGTTAAACTGTCAATTTTTTTTCCTTACATGTTGAGGTGCCGCATGTCTGGGCAGATCATTTTCTTATGTGTTTAGGTGCCGCATGTCTGGGCAGATCATTTTCTTTATGTGTTTATGTGCCGCATGTCTGGGCGGGTAAATTTCTTTATGTGTCCATGTGCCGCATGTCTGGGCGGGTACTTTCCATTATTTGTGTACTATTATGTTGCTGCCAGAGAAGCAAGTATATTTTCAAATGATTTTTAGTTAAAATGTTGAATTGAAAAATAGGGGAATAGTCCTATTTACGAATACTTCATGCCGAAATTTTCTAAAATTCCCCTGCAAATCTATTTAAAATCTATTTAATTTATTTGATTTGATGATTTGAAAGTATGTTATGAATTTGCTGTGAAGTGGTTGCCTATATGGTATCTAAGTATCAAGTGACCATCTGTGTTAAGTATTTATGTGAAGTAAGTATTTGACCTAGTGGTTATATTAAAGCTATTTTGTGAAAATGATTGTATATGTCTATATAAATATGTGTGTAAGCGATATAGGACGCGTATGGGTAGAATAAAGCAAAATAGTAAGATTTTGTTTAGTTGGATACTAAAATAGTATTTGACCTTGAAAAGGTTCGAATAGGAAACCTGGCCAAGGACAGTGCACAGGTAATCAGAAAGACGAACAGAAGGACGTGTATCAAAGCCGATGGGTGAGTAGACATGGAAATTGATGAGTTATGAAGTACGAAAGGGAAGTAGTGTAACACCCCCAAATCTGAGGTCAAAGACTCAGGTCATCACATCAACATCCAACCATATCATACCTGTATTAACTGTAAAACTCAACAATACATTCATCCAGACCTCAATCTTAAGTACAAACAAGTTAGAGCCTCAGAAACGATAATCAAAAGTGCCACTAAATATTACAATTCATTTGTACAAATCAGAGTCTTACGCAATTCCACTTATACAACTACACTTGAAGACAAGTCTTACTATTACAGCTGAAAACCTATCAGACTTACCCTGTAGTATTTATCAGGAACTAAATCATCTCTGGGGTAAATCATCTACTCCTCTTCTGCTGTTGCGGAGTTAACCGACCAAATTCTTCTCTTTCTAAAAAGTTTTTATAAAGCAAGAATGAGCTTCATAACGCTTAGCAAGTTCACCATTTTGAAAAATAATAACGTGGTTTATTTCGAAAACATTCCCAACTATATGGGTGTATATCTCAGATTTCAAAACATAATTGGACAATGTATATGTCCGAGTTTGAATAAGACATCTATACTCACTAAGGAGCTTTAAGAATCACATATAAACCCTTTATAAGGTTCTCATTTCAATATATCTCAAGTTTGAAAGTATATACATATGAGTATATCATTTTCGGCAAAACACTCTACGATTAACATACTGTACAGGGAATACCTCATTGCAACCTCTTTCCTTCCATTAGCTTAGAAGGTTTCTCATACAAAAACATTTTACTCTTTGAAACAATTGCAAGAGTGCACTAACACGTGCCAATCTTTATAGAAAATCTTTCAGTTCTAGATACTGCACGATGTCAATATTTTTCTTATCAAAAGCCACACTTTCGGCAACTTGGCACTTAGGCCCAAGAAGCAGTGTTTGATTATTTTTCCAAAGTGGAGGTTGGGACTGGAAGAAAACATAAAAACCTGACAAGGATTGACGATGATCAGTCGCCACATCCAAGTCCAATAATCCGCGGGTCTTCTCTACCGGTAGAAGGATAGAAACTACATCCGTAACTATCCCCGGGTGAAAACTACATCCGTAATCACCCTCGATGAAAACTACATCCGTAATCATCCTTCGGCAACACCTGGGCCGGAATAATAGTTGATGGGCCGCCTGGCTCACGGTCGCTTACACATCCCGGGAATCGTTCGTCAACGGTTCCCACACCTGCAAGAGTCCCTTTTTCTCTTTTTCTTTTAAAACTTGATTTTTGATTGAAAACTGAGTAATTGAGGTCCGACATCAGTCGACCGATGATTCTTGAAATCATACAAGAAGCAAACCTGACCGGGGGTTTTCGAAAATGTTTTGAGTTCGAAAGAGTTCGAGTTTGAAAGTATTAAATGTATCTTGGATTGACTTCATCTTTAAAATAATGAACAATAATTAATAAATAATATTTAAGATTTAATATTAATAATTAATAAAATAATTATTCGATAAAATAAACTTTTAATCCAAGATAGGGTTTCGAGTATTTACGAAGATATGAAAATAATTACTTGAGTATACGATACTCCCCGAATGACCCTTCGGGTTTTCGCAATCTAGTTACGATATAATAATATACCGCTCCCCGGTCAATAGTATATATGGACTGCTACGACCTCTATTGCTAGAGTCGTTGTCCGAGGAAAACATTTCAATCTATGTTCAAGTGGTACAAACATATATGTACTTATACAATCTCAATTGCATCAATACTTCGATAAACATAACATTTGGTATGATTGAAAACTACAAACACAACAGTGAAAGTCCTTGTATATATATAAGTTTTTGAAAAGTAAACTTGCCTTGGTTCGTTTGGGGTGGTCGAGCGTGCGGAGTGGAACGATCTATACATAAGCAATAACCGCTCGTTAGTACCTTAACAATATCTCTTTAATTACGGGGTTTTAGGGGGTACGAAATTAACTTAATGACTTCGTCTTATGACACTCTAGCCCCGCTATAGGTTCATGTCATCACTCGATTATGCTCGTCACTTATTCGACTTAATTTGGTTACCATATCCGAAACATAATCATTACCCCTAGAATTATACTCCACTTAACGACTTTTTCCCTTGCGCGAATTTTACTCTATCATTTTTATAAAATTGAAAAATTCATATTCTAATCCAATTCTTTTTGAATAGCCTTCACCACTGCATTTCCTAGCTTCTCAAAGTTTTCCATAATTCCACATAAATTTTTAGGGGTTTAAACAAGGTTCACAATGGGGTCACTTAGTGTAGTCCGGAATCCAGAAACACATTTTACTTCTCCGGCCATAACTTAAAATATATACATCACCTAGTCATGAACCTTATATTTCCAGAAACTACATTCAAATATCATTCCAACAATATATAGTAGGACCTCAGGGGACAAGATTTGGGGGTTCTAAACCATGTTACAAGACAGGTCAAGTTTCTGGAAAAAATTCAGCATGCATGTTTCACTTAAATCAACCAAGATTCTTACTTCCACAACACAACCAACATCTAATTCACCTAGTTCATGCTTTATAACATTCATGGAGATACATATACTAACCAAAATCATAAAAATCACAATCACAACACTTAAACTCAAGATCTATATCATCCACCACTTATACAACCAAGATTAACACCATTACACATGGATCTATCACCAAACATCATAAATACTACATGGCCAAGAGGGGTTATGATTTTTATACCTACTTGAGTACCTAGGAGCCTTGGGTAAGCCTTACAAAACTCAAGAACACCTTGAATAAGCTCCTACTATCCTTATAATCCAAGATCTATAAGAAAACTTAACATGGTTACTATTCATAATATCTTTAACAATTAATATCTTGAAAGTTAATGGATGAAAGGGCTTGAAACTCTTAGTATACCTTTCTTAGATGATGGAGAGAGCCTAGGAATTATGACTTGAATTATGAGTAAGGAGAAATGGGAGAAGGAAGAAATTTTCTTCCTTGTTTAGCTTTTGGCCGAGAGCTTCTCTTTCAAGGGGGGGTGATGTTTGTGTTTTGATTTTTGTGTGGTTGAATAATGCATAAAGTGATTGGGTGATACATATTAGTGTATGTATAAGCATGGTACAACCTAGGTATGGCCTCCTTGTACTATTGTCTCCTCCTTGGAAAAAGAAATGCAACTAGTTACTATTCCTCTTGCCATTTGGTTTAACTAGCTTGCTTTTCCTAACTACTTGGTTGCATGGGACTTGCATGCAATACTACTCCTTGTACCATTATTCTTCCACCAATGCTTGTCACTTAAACTTTAATTCGTATCGTATCTTAATTAATCTCTCGTAATAATATTTTGTCACGTAGAGATTTCCCTAGTAATTCCTTAAGTACTTAATTGTGTAAATTCCTCGAATATCCATAATTCCTCGTCATAATCCTTAATAAATCTTTTAATACTATAATCATTCTCAAATCCCAAGTTTTATAAATCTTACTAACAATAAGACTCTTGCCCTCAACAATCTTCTCTTTATCTTACATAGTGAATGTAACAACATAGTTTCTCAGACAATCAATTCGATTAAACAACAGGGATGACTAGAAAGGTTCCAATTTGACAATGTCACATGATATTAAATAAAAGAAAATATTGCAAAAATTAGGGTTCTTACAGCCTCCCCTCCTTAAAAGGATTCCGTCCCGGAATCAGGTTGAAAACAGTTGGGGGTGCTTTCCACGCATCGCGCTCTCTAGTTCCCATGTTGATTCTTTGACATTCTGGTTCCTCCACAAAACTCTCACTAGTTTGACAACCTTGTTCCTCAGCACCTGTTCTTTTCTATCCATGATTTCTACGGGTTGCTCCACATATGTTAAGTCTGGTTGCAGATCCACTTGATCATGTTCTATCGCATGTCGGAAGTCGGTATGGTAGGGTCGTATCATGGACACATGGAGCACATTATGTACTTGCTGCAAGCTCGGGGGTAAAGCCAATTCATAGGCTAACTTTCCAACTCGTCTCAAGATCTCAAAAGGTCCAATAAATCTGGGGCTCAGCTTTCCCTTCTTACCAATTCTCATCAATCCCTTCCACGGTGATACGTTTAACATCACAAATTCTCCTTCCTCATATTCTTTGTCCTTGCGGGTCTGGTCCGCATACTTCTTCTGTCTGTCTTGGGCCGCTACCAGCCATCCTCTTATGAGCTCGATAGTTTCTCTTGTCTGTTGGACCAGTTCAGGCCCTAAAATCTTCCGCTCTCCAACTTCTTCCCAACACAAGGGAGACCGAGATCTTCGTCCGTATAAAACTTCATATGGGGCATTCATATACTTGCATGATAACTGTTGTTGTAGGAAAAATTCGATCAACGGCAAGTGGTCATCCCAACTTCCCTTAAAATCGATGGCACATACTCTCAACATGTCCTCTATGGTCTGGATGGTTCTCTCGCTCCGTCCGTCTGATTGGGGGTGGTATGCAGTACTCATGTTCAAATTGGTCCCCACACAATCCCGAAAACTCCTCCAGAACCTGGAGTTGAACCTTGGGTCTCTACCAGATACAATGCTCACAGGAACCCCATGCCTTACCACGATCTCCTTAGACATCTCATAAAATTTGACCATTCGAAATAATGGGTTTCGTAAAAAAAACTAATGACTTTTACATACATTCGTCTGCACAGTAAAGACGTAATATCAATTTGAAATCTTCATTTAATAATTCGTACATATCGTGATTGCAAAAATTTCTCATCCACCCATAAAATTACTATTTGTCCAGGTTTCGAATATTCACGAAAATTAGGGTTATTGCAGTCTCCTCTCCTTAAAAGGATTCTATCTTAAGAACCTAAGGATAATAGTTGTGGATACAATTCCAACTTTACCCTTTCTAACTCTCAGATTGACACTTCAACCCTTTTGTTCTCTCACCTTGGTCTCATCAACGCTTTAATGTTGTTTCTCAACGCATGCTCTCCTCGACCTGTATTCCTTATCGGTTGTTCTATGAATGAAAATTTCTATCCCACTACTTACACGTTCCTCTTCTACTTTGTTCATAGTATTCGTGTTGAGTCCTTGTATCGTTGGCCCGTGAATACTTGGTGGTCGTGTTTTGTAATCAGAGACAACGTCAATACGCACGGTATTCCTCATATTCCTTCGCTTGATTAGCAGGCATGTGTTGCCTCCCATCAGCCGTTACCACTTGCTATGGATACTGTATAGTCTTTGGTATACGTCGGACCAGTTCAGCTACTATATCCCTCGTTCATTGACTTCTTCGTAAAGCAAGAAAAGCGAAGCTTCTTCTTTCGCAGTACGCTTTACAAGAGACGTCCTTACGTTCGCATGGTGACGATCGTGATAACAACATTCATTTCATGGACAAGTTTTTATTCTCGACTGCCCCGTGAAATCTAAGGCACGACACTAAATATAAATTCGATCGTCTGGACAATTCTTCTTCCCTGTCTGACAACCACAGATCAAATTAGTACATACGCTCAATCTCTTTGTTAAATATACCTGAAAGCACCTTCAATATTCGAAGTTTAACCTTAAGTCTTTATCTGACGTAATCGCTGCAGAAGTTTTATATTGCACCACCATCTCTTCCGTATAATATTCTATAATCTTCTCAATGGAAAGTCTCTCGTAGGTAAATCACTTGGTCCAACAATTATAACTCAACTAGGGCCATCTCTTGGCTCGGTCTTTGGCGACCTACTTATGAAATTCATTATAATTCTGTCCACGTTCAATATTTTCTACAGGCGGAATTAATCCACTAGATCTCTATCATTCTTCTTTTGGCATGTCGCGTTTGCACTTAATAGTTTGCCAATACCATTCTTCATATCCGTTTGCCAAACATTCTCTTAATTCTATATACATCTTTGTCCTTCCCCATAATTTATTTATTTTCCTCTAACATTATTCTTTATTGTATATACTCTATTTTCTTGGTCAATACTGACTGAATTCCAATTTCGAATAATCCCCTCTATAGGTATCGGCTACCACACTGGCCTTTCCTGGGAAATAACAAATTTTTCCATTATACTCCCTGCTCCCTTTCGTCACCTTCTCTTTCTTATGTTTAGTCCTAATATGAAGATATACTTATGGCACTTGTGGAGAAATTTTCACACTTTTCTCATAAGGTAAACATCTCAGTTTTATGCGTGAACGCCATCATGACTAATCCCAGACTCACGGTTAGTATATCCTATCCCGTAACCTTTATGTTGTTTAGAAGTATAGGCTACCATTCCCTTTCTACTGCATCAGCCCACCTCTTAAACTCTTGAAAGACGCATCATCGAGACTCCCAAAGTCCTCTTTTTATCATCAAGTATAGCTAACAACGAGGTTGTTGCTAATATCTCATTTCATCCCAAAACTTTGTTCATTAATCCATAAAGGCTTCTGACTCATTAGTCCATTCAAACGATGCTACCGCAATTTTATAACGTTTATATTAGTGTGAAATGCCAACTTTGGCACAGCACAGAGGTCGATCTTGAGTTGGTGAACCTTCTCTTCGACCTTATCCTTGAAAAAAAACAAATACTCATTTTAACTAATCAACAATTCCCCCATTTCCGATAAGGGTATTAGTTATCGATGGTATATGTAAGATATCATACGCTCGTCCTCCTTCGCAACTGGTGCCAATCAGCCTGAGGCCTGCATGCGGATGCGATTCCCAATAAACTTGATTAGGTGGTAATCTCGAAGGATCACTGGCATATATCCATGCATCCATTTGCTATTAGGGGCCTGTTAACTATATGTCTCTCTATGTGCATCAATCCCTTTAATCTAAGTAAAGCTTCACATTCTTGCCATGATATTTCTTCCTTTCTCGTGCATCTCACTTCCATGTTAGTTTCCTATAAGGATATGTTTTACATCGCAATCGATTTGCATTTCCTGGATCAGGAAAAGGCTTGGTAACTCCAGAATTCATTAATATAACATCCTGACAACGGTTGGTAGGAGCGTACTCCCACCCACCTCATCGTTCCTTATAACTTTCCTCACACTGATATTAAAGGTCTTGTGGTATGCCCAGACATGTTATTTCTACTTTAATAATTACTCGGCATAACGCTCTGGCTGCACAATTACAACATTTGGTTTTTGATCTCATATTGGTGTAACGGTTCATAATTGTACCTCCCGTTCACCTTAGAGTAATCACTTTGAAAGGAATGGTTTCAAAATAACAAGGTCCAATAGATAATTTCAATAAGAATTCCACATTGGATGTTCCAAGAATGTTGATGGTTCCAAATACTAGGAGTCTCGATTTTTGGAGATGTAAGGATGGACAGAAAGAATACAACAAGGTTTATTCCTTCCCGTCCTGATAATTCTGTAATATGATACCATAGAGAATGTTGTACAAGGGCAATGATTGTTGGATACAAAAGTCATAAAGACGGTCTTTATACAATTCTTACATCGGGTGGATACTTTTCCTCCTGAATAATAAGAGGAAATCTAAAGTCGCATTGATGAAGGTCAGCCAATAGAAAGCAATTCTACTCCATGACAATTAAAGAATGAAGTAGTTTATCATTCAAGTAATCAGTGGTTTCAAATGAATTCTCATTGTGTGCATGAAAGAATCAAATATTCAAGTGATATAGAGTCTGATACGAAGATGGGTAGAATTCGAGTTGAGTGGGCGACCTCATTAGGTCTCAATCAAGTTATTCGTCAAAACTTTCGTCATCATACTTTACCACATGCAAAATGCATTGCAGAATGAATTAAATTGGGAGTTGGACCAGTGAAACAATAACTAGTCCTTTTTCAAGAAACACTAGCAACTAGCTAGACAAAATTTGCTAGTTCACCTGTTTGAGACATCACCACCAGCTAGGACAATTAGCTAGGTGTTCTTCACAACATTTACAATTTTGAGTAGTTAGAACAATCAACTAGTCATTCATATTGACATAATGACTAGCCAATTTCAATTGGATAGAATGGAATTTCAACATCGTAGCCACTGAAGAAACTTTAGGCTTCTCGGACAACGAATGAAAATAAGAAGTTATTAACTTTGAAAAAACGAAACTATAAAATCTGAAGAGGATGTTCTAGGTATCGGAACAATCGATAACCTCTCATCAAATATTACTTATTAGTGAAACGGTCCACCCAAGGGTGCCTCCGTACATATGCTTTATCAGATCCGACAATAGAATTAAATCCGGAATACCAATATCAAAATGATATCCTTACTATGATTTCAATGTACGATGTACAATCTCATCTTGAATAAATGAAAAGAATTCATGAGGGATGTCTGGACATTAGATCATCCATGTCCTCAGTAATTTGTTGAATATTTATGATCTCAACTGAAGAGTGCAAGTATGAAGGAAGCAATCAAATATCGATATTCTTTAAGTAGTATTCGTCGATTAATTAAGGAAATATTTGTTGAACATTCCTTGGATAATTGAAAGAAAGTGTAAATAGTCCTGAGCAGAAATGATTATAAACTTCAAATAGAATGCTCGGGGATCAATTAAGATACTTTGGATGAGTCCCGGTTTAGAGAAAGTATATCACTGGTTGTTATTCCACGAGTTTGAAGTAGAAAGCTAGGAGGGTTACCTGACATAAACTAATCGAGGTAACATGGTTGGTGAACAGTTTAAAATGAAGTAGTGCACCAGCCGGTAGTTATCAAAATAAGTTAATAATCATTCGTGCATCTCATTATCACCATTATGAGGTTAACTCCATCTTTTCGTCTCCGTAATACAAGACACCAACTAGTGTGTCTCTCAATCATCATCTTAACGTCATTTATCGAGTTGGGGTCTCACAATGTATCTGTCATTTCCGTGCTTTATCTTAAAGACCAAGCTTCACATCATTCCGGAAACACCTTCTAAGTCCATAGGGTCCTACTTCATGCATTCTGACATGAATCACAAGTGGTCAGTTCCCCCTGGGAACAGATCAAAGAGATCTCTCAGGGATCTCAATGCAGTCCATAGGTTCAGTGGCGGTGTCTGTATGTGAACATATACCAAAAATATTGAGGTCTACAATACATATATACGTAGTCCCTGATAACATCTCTATCAAAGGATCCCACTCTAGACCCACTGGTCTTTTCTTTTGGTAGACTCTGAGATCACTGTATCGCTCGTTGCAACCATATTCAACTTCTCTTGAGTCCCTTTGTTAATTCTACTTGTTTGTTCTCTAAGTTGAACTACCATGCTCTAGCGTCCGAATCATGCGTGGAATTATCTAGCACGCTCGTCTTATGATAACATTCTCGTATAACACATGTAAAATTCACCATCAAGGGTAATGAAATCCATAACGACATAGTGACCAACTTTCAGGTAAACCCGTTACTTATCGAAAATCGGATCTTACAACCAGAGTAAAAGACTTTCATTATTCCAAGTACTAAGTACTCTTAATTATGTAGGGAAGTCTAAACTTCTTGATTCTTAAAATGTCGTCTCCTAACTGTGGAGGACTATGGGCCAAAAAATTTATGCCAGCCTAGTCATCCGATCATATTGGCAATATCGCCTCCACCTCAGCTGCTCTTGAGATTTCCCTCTGCTTCCTATATCATTATCAATGATAGGTCATGTACGACTCTCAAACCTCCATTCATCATTCTGAAGGTCTCTAAGGGTTCTATCGACCCTAGTATAATACCTCCAGTAAACACTCCAGTCCATTCTACTTATCGGTACCTCTTCCGGTAGTCCAATCATAAGTTTACTACGATCTCTTATGTCATTCTCCTACTTAGACTTAACTTTCAACACTCTCGTTTCTGAGTACTGTAACTTATTTCTCTGATACCATTTCTGTGACACCCCCAAATTTGAGGTCAAAGACTCAGGTCATCACATCAACATCCAACCATATCATACCTGTATTAACTGTACAACTCAACAATACATCCATCCAGACCTCAATCTTAAGCACAAACAAGTTAGAGCCTCAGAAATGATAATCAAAAGTGCCACTAAATATTACAATTCATTTGTACAAATCAGAGTCTTACGCAATTCCACTTATACAACTACACTTGAAGACAAGTCTTACTATTACAGTTGAAAACCTATCAGACTTACCCTGCAGTACTTATCAGGAACTAAATCATCTTCGGGGTAAATCTTCTACTCCTCTTCTGCTGTTGCGGAGTTAACCGACCAAATTCTTCTCTTTCTAAAAAGTTTTTATAAAGCAAGAATAAGCTACATAACGCTCAGTAAGTTCACCATTTTGAAAAATAATAACGTGGTTTATTTCGAAAACATTCCCAACTATATGGGTGTATATCTCAGATTTCAAAACATAATTGGACAATGTATATGTCCGAGTTTGAATAAGACATCTATACTCACTAAAGAGCTTTAAGAATCACTTATGAACCCTTTATAAGGTTCCCATTTCAATATATCTCAAGTTTGAAAGTATATACATATGAGTATATCATTTTTGGCAAAACACTCTACGATTAACATACTGTACAGGGAATACCTCATTGCAACCTCTTTCCTTCCATTAGTTTAGAAGGTTTCTCATACAAAAACATTTCACTCTTTGAAACAATTGCAAGAGTGCACTAACACGTGCCAATCTTTATAGAAAATCTTGCAGTTCTAGATACTGCACGATGTCAATATTTTTCTTATCAAAAGCCACACTTTCGGCAACTTGGCACTTAGGCCCAAGAAGCAGTGTTTGAGTATTTTTCCAAAGTGGAGGATGGGACTGGAAGAAAACATAAAAACCTGACAAGGATTGACGATGATCAGTCGCCACATCCAAGTCCAATAATCCACGGGTCTTCTCTAACGGTAGAAGGATAGAAACTACATCCGTAACTATCCCCGGGTGAAAACTACATCCGTAATCACCCTTGATGAAAACTACATCCGTAATCATCCTTCGGCAACACCTGGGCCGGAATAATAGTTGATGGGCCGCCTGGCTCACGGTCGTTTACACATCCCGGGAATCGTTCGTCAACGGTTCCCACACCTGCCAGCGTCCCTTTTTCTCCTTTTCTTTTAAAACTTGATTTTTGATTGAAAACTGAGTAATTGAGGTCCGACATCAGTCGACCGATGATTCTTGAAATCATACAAGAAGCAAACCTGACCGGGGGTTTTCGAAAATGTTTTAAGTTCGAAAGAGTTCGAGTTTGAAAGTAATAAATGTATCTTGGATTGACTTCATCTTTAAAATAATGAAAAATAATTACTAAATAATATTTTAAAATTTAATATTAATAATTAATAAAATAATTATTCAAAAAAATAAACTTTTAATCCAAGATAGGGTTTCGAGTATTTACGAAGATATGAAAATAATTACTTGAGTATACGATACTCCCCGAATGACCCTTCGGGTTTTCTCAATCTAGTTACGATATAATAATATACCGCTCCCCGGTCAATAGTATATACGGACCGCTACGACCTCTATTGCTAGAGTCGTTGTCCGAGGAAAACATTTCAATCTAAGTTCAAGGGGTACAAACATATATGTACTTATACAATCTCAATTGCATCAATACTTCGATAAACATAACATTTGGTATGATTGAAAACTACAAACACAACAGTGAAAGTCCTTGTATATATATAAGTTTTTGAAAAGTAAACTTGCCTTGGTTCGGTTGGGGTGGTCGAGCGTGCGGAGTGGAACCATAATCATTACCCCTAGAATTATACTCCACTTAACGACTTTTTCCCTTGCGCGAATTTTACTCTAGCATTTTCATAAAATTGAAAAATTCATATTTTAATCAAATTCTTTTTGGGTATCCTTCAGCACTGCATTTCCTAGCTTCTCAAATTTTTCCATGATCCCACATAAATATTTAAGGGTTTAAACAAGGTTGACAAGGGGGTCACTTATTGCAGTCCGGAATCCAGAAACACATTTTACTTCTCCGGCCATAACTTAAAATCTATACATCACCTAGTCATGAACCCTATATTTCCAGAAACTAAATTCAAATATCATTCCAACAATATATGGTAGGACCTCAGGGGACAAGATTTGGGGGTTCAAAACCATGTTACAAGACAGGTCAAGTTTCTGGAAAAAATTCAGCATGCATGTTTCACTTAAATCAACCAAGATTCTTACTTCCACAACACAACCAACATCTAATTCACCTAGTTCATGCTTTATAACATTCATGGAGATACATATACTAACCACAATCATAAAAATCACAATCACAACACTTAAACTCAAGATCTATATCATCCACCACATATACAACCAAGATTAACACCATTACACATGGATCAATCACCAAACGTCATAAACACTACATGGCCAAGAGGGGTTATGATTTTTATACCTTCTTGAGTACCTAGGAGCCTTGGGTAAGCATTAAAAAACTCAAGAACACCTTGAATAAGCTCCTACTATCCTTATAATCGAAGATCTATAAGAAAACTTAACATGGTTACTATTCACAATATCTTTAACAATTAATATGTTGAAAGTTAATGGATGAAAGGGCCTGAAACTCTTAGTATACCTTTCTTAGATGATGGAGAGAGCCTAGGAATTATGCCTTGAATTATGAGTGAGGAGAAATGGGAGAAGGAAGAAATTTTCTTCCTTGTTTAGCTTTTGGCCGAGAGCTTCTCTTTCAAGGGGGTGATGTTTGTGTTTTGATTTTTGTGTGGTTGAATAATGCATAAAGTGATTGGGTGATACATATTAGTGTATGTATAAGCATGGTACAACCTAGGTATGGCCTCCTTGTACTATTGTCTCCTCCTTGGAAAAAGAAATGCAACTAGTTACTATTCCTCTTGCCATTTGGTTTAACTAGCTTGCTTTTCCTAACTACTTGGTTGCATGGGACTTGTATGCGATACTACTCCTTGTACCATTATTCTTCCACCAATGCTTGTCACTTAAACTTTAATTCGTATCGTATCTTAATTAATCTCTCGTACTAATATTTTGTCACGTACAGATTTCCCTAGTATTTCCTTAAGTACTTAATTGTGTAAATTCCTCGAATATCCATAATTCCTCGTCATAATCCTTAATAAATCTTTTAATACTCTAATCATTCTCAAATCCCAAGTTTTATAAATCTTACTAACAATAAGACTCTTGCCCTCAACAATCTTCTCTTTATCTTACATAGTGAATGTAACAACATAGTTTCTCAGACAATCAATTCCATTAAACAACAGGGATGACTAGAAAGGTTCCAATTTGACAATGTCACATGATATTAAATAAAAGAAAATATTGCAAAAATTAGGGTTCTTACAAGTAGGGTCAAATAAAAGGCTAGCAACTAAAAGCTGGGATCGAGGTGAAAATCAGAAACTCCGTAAATCGAGGAAAGTGTTATTAATATTCACTTATTTTTCAAGTGATGCAATTCCATTTCTTTGTTGAATAAGATAGATTGGTCAAGCATGTTTAGAAAGTGATGTACTCTTTCAGCTAGCGCGAAAATAGCTAATTCTCCCCACCCAGAGCTCAAACATCAAATTTTTCAAAGAACCTTACCAATAACCTTTTTTCGCAAATTGTTTCATCCAAGAGATGTTAAAGCTTCCTTATTGGAAGACGATTCTTTTATTTTCTGGAAAATGTTAAGGGGCTCTCTAAATAAATAGAATCCATGTTTTAAACCTCTACAAATACCTGTTACTGAAATTTCTGGTTTTAGCATAATTTCACCAGAGAACCCCTTTCTTCTTAAAAATTTTTCTCCAAAATGATTTGAAAATGATTATCCTAAAACTATCTTTTCACAAATAATCGTTAAGCTATTTTACTCGCTTATGTGAAATCAAACCATATTGTGTGTTGAAAGTTTTTATTAGTTCATAATGCTCAACTGTGTTTCTGCTCTAACTTAGATTGTTAACAGTTGAAAATCTTACTGCCATTTATATCCTTATTCTTGCTTAAACGAAATTTCTCTTTAGATAAGTTGCTGATGTTATAATTCTAATTAGTCGTATCGATCTTGTTGATACCTATTTGAATTGATGTTCCTTATAATCCCCACCCTATGTGGTATCGAACTTGTCGATATCAGTTGAGAATCTTGGTTGTTCGTTTATCCCCTGTGTTGCATCGAACTTGTCGATACTAGACGATGATGTCGTTTCTATCTAACTCCTAATCTTGAGTTGTTATTCTGGACGTGAATTTCCAGTTGTTGGATATCAAGGGTTGTCGATTGTCCCGACACCTATTGTGGTTGATATAGACTTGGAAATGTTTTTAAAAAGTGGCCCTTAGGGCGTAAAACCCTTCGGGGTAGGACCTTATTATGGTTGGAAGTTAAGGCCAATGTGTGCCATGGATCCAATTAAGGACATTGCTGTGTGCGTTTGTCCGGGGTTAGTGCGTGAGTGATCAGCAGCCTAACCTTGATGTTTTTTTAAAAAAATAAATAAAAATTCCAATTCTAATCTATACTCTGAGATTGAGATGTTCAATTCTTGACTCCTTGGAAGTCTTTTTTAATAATATTTTGATATCGGAACTCTTATCAGTTCTAGTTTCTGATGCACCTTATTAATGGTGAATTGTTGGCCCTCGTGGCAATCTAAAAGTTGATATAACTGATTCCTTCATAGAATGAAATGAAACCCCTTTGTTTATCAGATTTGTCATCGTTATTGAAATTGTTATCACTATTGCACTTGCTGAGCATTGCTGGCTCATTCTTGCTTGTTTGTTTTCTTCAGTTAATAGAGAGGATTAGTGGACCTAGTAATGGTAGTGGTATTGTTTTCCAGCAGCGAGAGGAGACAATCGGGTTACGGAATCTTGTCGGATAGTGATTGGGAATTGGTCAAGGTTGGACATTTAGATAGACAGAAATCTCATATAGTCATAAAAATTGTATAACAGTTTTATTCTGAGAATGGTTGTAAATTTATAATTCGGTAGTTTGTTTCATACCATAACCTGTATGCGATCTTGGTTAAGGGGTTTTTTTATTGTTTTCTATTGTCATATAATGTTTATTATCAGAGTTGTAAGAAATTGATGGTGATTAATGGCCCCAAATCTGTACCCCGGATTATGGGATGTTACAAGTTGGTATCAGAGCTACAGGTTATGGTTACTGAAACAGAATAGGAGGGTTAGGGTACGTGTATAAGATAGACATCGGGTAGAACGGTTTAGGATAAGGATCGCGTTAGGATACTTCGGCAAGCGTTGCGACGTTAATCGGTCTTTCGGTATATCGCGCGAGAAGAAGTTCGAATCATTTAAGGATTGGGCTATTAGCAAAATATCAAACCCGAAGCGGCATAAGCTAAGTGGGCAGCTGGAGCTATCAGTCCGGGGGACGTTATCTCGAGATTTTTACGTAGAATCTAGAACTTTCTACGATATTAGTTTTGATGTGAACGTTTCGGAGATGGTACGAGAAGATTAAGAATGCGTAGTGGGAAGCGATTATAAAATTTAGTTAAGGGAAGAATGTGGAATCCCGAAGATGTGGAGGTAGAAGAGAAGGTGCACCGTAGTTGCCTATAGAATGAGAATTAGCAGAAATTAACGAGATCCCATGATTAGAAAATAATATTCGGGAGTAGAATCCCTAAAGATTTTATTAAGATAAATGTGGGAAGTTGTGGTTGTAACCAGAAGGGTAGTGTGGTAACAAGAAGCAGAGTCAGAAGTTAAAGCTATATGTTATGAGATTGGAAAGATGGGAGTTTTTGTCAAGAATAATATCATATCAATCTTGGGGAATTTATGAAGAAAGTGGCAGGACTTCTTTTATGACTATTAAGAATCTAGAAATTCAAAATGGTTATGAAGGAGGTTAGTAAGAAGTGGATTGTGATGACTCAGGATTAGGTTTATTTTCTAACAACGAAATGCGAGCAAATTGTGAGGACCAAAAAAAGGGAGATATTGATTTTTGAGAAAGATAAAGGTGGTGTTTTGAGGTCAGAAGCAGACATTGAGGTCTTAACGATTAAGCAAATCAAGAAGTTGTTATAACAAGGGAATGAAATTGTTTTGTATAAGGAGATATCAGAAAGGAGACAATTAAGTCAAAGTATATTCCAATGAATAAGATTACGACATTCAGACGGAGAATTTAATATGATCGTAGATCATATATCAAGATGATCGAAGACTCTTGAAGCGTATGCAAATCAATCGAGAGCGATTTTAAGATTTTCTTAGAAAAAGAATAAAATTTGGCACAAGGATCTTAATGTGAATTTCGAAAGTCATGATTTTGTGATTAATGTGAGTGGTGTTAAATGTTGAAGATGTAGCGTGTAAAGTTAAATTCGGAAACTCGTCAAGTATTTAAAGCTGTGATTCGAAAGTTGATTTCAGGAGAATGCGGAATAGTGTGCTGCGAATAAGATATATATATGATTTAAGGAAAATGGTCATCAATTTAGAATGGTTACATGGTAAGACAATGAGATGAAGGATGGATAGAATTTTCCGATTATTCCCTTCTCAAGTAACATTGCACGTGAAAGAGGAGTAAGAATAATTGAGGATTTCTTGATATTCTTTTCTCAAAGTTTTATCCGAGGAAGGTTCGTTTTAGGAGATGTAAATAAGTGGTGATGCATGTTAAGTGGAAGGTTCATGTTGACAAAAGCGGGAGCTTGTTGGAAATTGTTGAAGAATTGTTTCATGATTAGTATCGAGTGAAGTTGTGACTTCGGGAGAATTGGTAATAAATTGGATATTTCAATCTTGTTCTTGTATTGAGTGAAGTCACAATCAAGGTGACAAGTATATTAGCTTTCAAAAGCTGCAAATAATCGAGGCTATGTTTCATGAAGATTTCGCAAACCAGAATATTTTATAAGAATGAGAATTGAGTTTTCAGTTGAAATATGTTGGACGTGTATCCAAAGACGCGTGTGTTTGGTTGTAGTATTCAATTGCAAGGACGCGACTGAGAATAGACGTTATGAGGTTAAGTTTTCAGATTGGGTACTCGGTAGAATAATGGGACTAAAGATAGATAGGAATTTCTTAATTATTCCCTTCTCGATCAACATAGTACTTGAAAGTGGAGTAATAGCGATCGAAAAATTTCTTGAGATTTCTTTTTCGAAAGTTCTATCTGAAATCGTGTGAATAAGAGTAAGAGCTGAGGAATGGTGCCAAGTGTAGATTGTCGTAAATTAAGGTAAATTGCGCGATTGCATTACTACGAAGGATTGGCGTGGTGATATAAGTTTTGACGTGGGGTATAGTTTGTTATATGGAAAAATCATATGAATTCCAGAAATAAGATATTCGGCTATGTGTGATAAACGTTTAGAGTTAATAAGATTCAGAAACCAAAGCATAAGGCTATTTCGGAATTTGAGGGCTCGCAGAATGAGCTTATTAATGAATGAGTTGGTATGGGAGAAATCCTAGAGTTGAAAGATACAACCTGGGAGGTGGAAGCAAGATGTTTGAGAAGAACTGTTACTTATGTCCTTAGGATTGATTCTGAGGACAGAATCCTATTAAGGGGGAAGGATATAACGCCCTAGAAATTTCGAATTTAGAATTATTTATTTTATATAAATTATAAATTATATTATGTGAATATTGTTGGAAAGGTGGAATGTATGTGAATTTGTGTTTATATGATTATATAATGATTTGTGTAAGCCGAAAAGGTTTGTGTAATTTTTATTTGTATTGTTGAGGATTTAAATATATTTAAATCATGTATTTTAATCCTCTGTCAATTTTATAAAATTATCAGAGGGATTAAAAATCATGAAATCTTTTGAAATATTTCCTTTATATATTTATTGAGTTTTTAAAATTGTTGGGTGAATTAATTTGGGTGTTGTGGTATTTTAAAATGATTTTAAGAGTTTTATTGTATTTAAAAGATCAAAATTTGTAAAATTCATATTTAATTCATTTTTGATCCGAAAAATATTTTAAAAATATTTGTGTGCTTGTAATTTTATACTCTTTATTTTAAAAATGGAAAGTTTAATTTTCCAAATTTTCTATTTAATTTCGATTTATAAAAGTTGTTTATTAGTTTTAAAAGCGAATCAGTAATATTTTAAATTGGGCCCGGAGTGAGTGGATAGTAGTAATATTTGTGTATTGGGCCAAGCCCAACAATACACAAATATCACATCAGTCAAATACGGGGAGAGAGATAGAATTGGGGGAAAGATATGAAATTAGGGATTTGTGAAATTATGGATTTAAGTTGTGGGCTTGTAATTGAAGAGAGAGAGAGAGAGAGAGAGAGAGAGAGAGAGAGACGCGAAGGAGGTTGAGGGCGACGCTGTGGTGATGGCGGTGTGCAACAGCGGGAAGAGGAAGGGGGAAGGGTGCGCGAATTGTGTGTGCTGGTATGTGTGTACGATTGTGTGTGTGTGTGTGTGTGTATTTCGGTATTGTGTATGTATAGGTAGCGGGGGAGGAGGAGCAACCACCGAGCAGTGGTGGTGGTGGCGGCAATAGTGGTGCAGCAAGGGGGAGAGGAGAGAGAGAGAGAGAGAGAGAGAGAGAGAGAGAGAGAGAGAGAGAGAGAGAGAGAGAGAGAGAGAGAGAGAGAGAGAGAGAGAGAGAGAGAGAGAGATTTTTGGGAAAAATTTGGAAATCGAAAAAGGTATATTTTTATTGTTTTATTTATTTTCCGATGTAAATTGTTTAATTTTCATTTTAGATAAATTATGTTAATTGTTGTAATTTAATTAGATTTAAATTGTGATATTACTATTTTATTTCTCGTTATTTAATTCGGAAAGTATATTTGTAAATTATGATTGTGGGGGTTAATTGTGAGTCCGAAATATGTTTGGATTAGTATTCATTAATTGTTAATTAATTTTGAGATTAATTGTGGGTTCAATTATATGTTTAGGTGATTGTCAATTGTCAATTGTTAATTATTATTTGTTAATTGTAATTGTCGGAATTATTTTGTGGTCTCGTTAATATTGGGTTTGATGATTGGGGGTTGTTAATTACGATTTTGGTAAAATGGAGGTTTTGATATAATATTCGGACTGAGTGGTCGTTAGTGGGTATTTATCAATCGTCGGATAATACGTGGAGTTATGTGATTATACTAGTTATAAATGTCTATGTGCTAAATGCTATAAGTCAAGTCATATTATTCGTTGAATGCTATACCTGTCAAATTCTTGGTGGTGAGTTTCATGTGGTCAAATTGGTGTCGATTAAGTAATTGTATAATTGTCTAAGCTGTATATTTGTAAAAATGCTAAGTGATGGTTTCTGAAAAGTACCACTGGCCCTAGAGGCTATGTGGATTGTTTTGATTTAGTTTTCCAATTTAATCTATAGCAAAGTTAAACTGTCAATTTTTTTTCCTTACATGTTGAGGTGCCGCATGTCTGGGCGGATCATTTTCTTATGCGTTTAGGTGCCGCATGTCGGGGCGGATCATTTTCTTTATGTGTTTATGTGCCGCATGTCTGGGCGGGTAAATTTCTTTATGTGTCCATGTGACGCATGTCTAGGCGGGTACTTTCCATTATTTGTTTACTATTATGTTGATGCCAGAGAAGCAGCTATATTTTCAAATGATTTTGAGTTAAAATGTTGAATTGAAAAACAGGGGAATAGTCCTATTTACGAATACTTCATGCCGAAATTTTCTAAAATTCCCCTGCAAATCTATTTAAAATCTATTTAATTTATTTGATTTGATTATTTGAAAGTTTGTTGTGAATTTGCTATGAAGTGGTTGCCAATATGGTATCTAAGTATCAAGTGACCATCTGTGTTAAGTATTTATGTGAAGTAAGTATTTGACCTAGTGGTTATATTAAAGCTATTTTGTGAAAATGATTGTATATGTCTATATAAATATGTGTGTAAGCGATATAGGACGCGTATGGGTAGAATAAAGCAAAATAGTAAGATTTTGCTTAGTTGGATACTAAAATAGTATTTGACCTTGAAAATGTTCGAATATGAAACCTGGCTAAGGACAGTGCGCGGGTAATCAGAAAGACGAACAGAAGGACGAGTATCAAAGCTGATGGGTGAGTGGACGTGGAAATGGATGAGTTACGAAGTAGGAAAGGGAAGTAGGGTCAAATAAAAGGCTAGCAACTAAAGGTTGGGATCGAGGTGAAAATTAGAAACTCCGTAAATCGAGGCAAGTGTTATTGCTATTCAATTATTTTTCAAGTGATGCAATTCAATTTCTTTGTTGAATAAGATAGATTGGTCAAGCATGTTTAGAAAGTGATGTACTCTTTCGGCTAGCGCGAAAATAGCTAATTCTCCCCACCCAGAGCTCAAACATCAAATTCTTCAAAGAACCTTACCAATAACCTTTTTCCACAAATTGTTTCATCCAAGAGATGTTAAAGCTTCCTTATTGGAAGACTATTCTTTTATTTTTCTGGAAAATGTTAAGGGGCTCTCTAAATAAAGAGAATCCATGTTTTAAACCTCTACAAATACCTGTTACTAAAATTTCTGGTTTTAGCATAATTTCACCAGAGAACCCCTTTCTTCTTAAAATGTTTTCTCCAAAATGATTTGAAATTAATTATCCTAAAACTATCTTTTCACAAATAATCGTTAAGCTGTTTCACTCGCTTATGTGAAATCAAACCTTATTGTGCGTTGAAAGATTTTATTAATTCATAATGCTCAAATGTGTTTCTGCTCTAACTTAGATTGTTAACAGTTGAAAATCTTACTGCCATTTATATCCTTATTCTTGCTTAAACGAAATTTCTCTTTAGATAATTTGCTAATGTTATAATTCTAATTAGTCGTATCGATCTTGTTGATACCTATTCGAATTGACGTTCTTTATATTCCCCACCCTATGTGGTATCGAACTTGTCGATATCAGTTGAGAATCTTGTGTTAGAAATAATTGATGTGAATATTAATCAGTGTTTAAGTGTTACAGTGAATTATCAGAGTTTAGCTGGAAGCAGTCAGAGTTTAGTTAAACGCTGACAGTTAGAAGCTCGACAGAGTTTGTTAAACTCTGTCTGGAGGCAGCGTCTACTGGTCAATAATGTTTGAAGAATTATTATGAAAGCAATATCTTTGAAGATTGGATAGCTGTCAAAGAGATTGAGTTGACTAAGGAGACATGTAGCAATCGTAATTGATATCAATTGTATAGCTAATTTATAGGAGTATCAATTATTGATTGTATAGCAGCTGTATATCTTATAAATACAGTTAGGTTAACCCTAGAAGGGTATCGATCATTGTAAAACATTATTCATTGTAACCTAAGCAGCTCTCCGTGATATTTTACATCACTGAGAGAGGAGTTATTAATTCCAAACAGTTTTTAATTGTTTAAACGCGTATTTTATTGTTAATCTCTCATACGATGTTAATTATAATTGTGTATTCGGCCTAACAATTGGTATCAGAGCCAATCTGTTACTCTATACAGTTTAAGATCCACATACACAGCTAAAATCAATGGCAGAGATACCTCCTCCAACAGGTTCAAGTTCTGAGAAGGCTCAACCTACAACTGTGAGTCGTTATGAGAGAATCAGGGTTCCTATTCTCAGGCCAGCAGAGTATTCAATCTGGAAGGTGAAGATGACCATGTTTCTGGAGGCTACAGATCCTGAATATCTTGACAGAATTTATGAAGGTCCTCATAAACCTACAAAGCTATCTGTTGCTACTGCTGGTCAAGAAGCTAAAACAGTTCCAAAGGAAAAGAAAGATCTGACTCGTGAAGATCTTTCATCTATTGCTAAGGATGCAAAAGTTAGGCATCTACTTCATAGTGCTTTAGACAATGTTATGTCTAATAAAGTGATTAACTGCACTACTGCCAAAGAAATCTGGGATGCCCTTGAGGTTAGGTGTCAAGGAACTGCTGCTATCAAGAAGAATAGAAGGAACATACTCACACAGGAGTATGAGCACTTTGAGGCTAAATCTGAAGAAACCATGATAGAAACATTTGACAGATTCTGTAAACTACTCAATGATTTGTCATTGGTTAATAAAGAGTATGATCTAGAAGACTCAAATCTCAAATATCTTCTTTCCTTACCTGAAAAGTGGGATGTGAAGACAACCACCATAAGAGATAACTATAATCTTGCTGATACTGAGATTGATGAAATCTATGGGCTGCTCAAAACTCATGAATTGGAATTGGAGCAGAGAAACAGGAGATCAAGCAAGAAGACAAAGTCTATTGCTTTTAAGGCTGAAGAAAAACCCTTGAAGAAGGAAGCATCAAGGAAGAAATCTAAGGGAAAGGCTTTAGTCATACATTCTGAAAGTGAGTCATCAAACTCTGATGTTGATTCAAACACTGATGAATCATCTGACTCTGAGGATGATGAAGAAGAAATGTTGCAAATGGTTGCTTTGATGGTGAAGACCTTCAAGAAGATGGGTTTCAAGAACTTCAAGAAGGGGAAAAGGTTTTCTAAGAAAGATTCAAACTCTGACAGGAAGAGTTTCAGAAAGTCTGAGAGAAAGGATACCAAGTCTAGGAAGAAAAACAAGTCTGAGATTCAATGCTACAAGTGTAAGGAGATGGGTCACTATGCTCCTGAGTGCAAGAAGGGTAAAACTGAAAAAGCACTCTTCACAAAAGGCAGAGACTAGGCAGACACTTTAGACTCAGATGAGGATGTTAACTATGCTCACATGGCTTCTATTGAGAATGAAACTGAAGATTCTGAAAACAAGGTACCTCTAACTACCTATGCTTATAATACTGATGATATAACTGAACTGAGAATCTATCTTAAGGCTTTGCATATCAGTTATAGGGATCAGACTTTAGAGAATGAGAGAATCAAATCTGAGAATTCTGAGCTTAAAATGAGAAATAAAATTGTTGAAGAGAAACCTGAAAACATGCAACAAGTTCAGAAAGAAAGAGATGATGCTGTTTATCTAGAACAAGATTTGCTAGGAAAATATAAGCAACTTGAATCTGAATTGGAGAAGGCAAATCACATAATTAAAACTTGGACTCATTCTGGAAAAGACACTCAAGAGGTTTTTCAGTCAGACACGGTTGGTTTAGGTTACTGTGAGGGAGATGAACTTAGGTTTCAAAACAAAGTAAAAATTAGAACACATCTTCTATCTACAAAATTTGTTCATGGAATAAATGAACCTAAGTCTAAAGCTGAAAAAGAAGCTGTTAAGAAAGAACCAGTAAAAACTAATGTTAAACAGGTTAATATTGGTTCAATGACAGATAAACAACTCAAGCATAAGCTTAAGGAGTTAAAATCTACTACGAAACAGAAAGTGTCTAGGAAGAATAGAAATGGTATAGTAGGCATTACTCAAGGTAATTATCCAATGCTTGCTACTTTTGCTCCAAGAAAGACATGTCATAACTGTGGTAGCACTAACCATCTTGCTAGTTTCTGCAGGAAAAATAAAAACATTAATTCTTTACCTTCCAAGTCTGAAGTAAAGAAAGATTATGTTAGAACTAGACCACAGACTTTATGCAAACATTGTGGAAGTACTTGGCATTCTATTTATACTTGCAGAGATTATCATGCTACTTATCATAATTACTATGAACTTAAACCAACACACTTTAACACTCCGAAAATGTTAGCTTAAACTCTGGTAATGTAAATTCCGTTGCTAAAGCTAACAAAGTTAAGAAAGCCAAAGGATCCAAGAAAGTCTGGATCCTTAAATCTAATCTTCAGTGATTGTTTGTGATTGTAGGGCATCAGGGAGAGTACCCTAGTCGTGGACAGTGGATGTTCAGGACACATGACTGGAAATAAAGCCCTGCTATCAGAGTATGTGGAGAAGGATGGCCCAAAAGTTTCCTATGGAGATGGCAACATAGGACGTACTCTGGGATATGGCAATATCAATCTTGGAAGTGTCATCATCACAAATGTAGCTCTGGTTCCAGGACTCAAGCATGATCTCCTATCTGTGAGTCAAATTTGTGACAGAGGATATCATGTAGATTTTCAGCCTGAATAATGTGAAATCATCAGTAAATCTACAGGGAAAGTTGTTCTAGTTGGACACAGGCGCAATAATATCTATGAAGCAAGTTTGTTGACAAATTCTAATGGAAAAGCTGTGTGCCTGTCCACAAGAATGTCTAGTGAAGAGAGTTGGAAGTGGCATAAGAAACTCTCTCATCTGAATCTGAACAACATTAATGAGTTGATAAGAAAGGATCTTGTAAGAGGACTTCCAAAGTCTTTATTAAATGTTGATGGCCTATGTGATTACTGTCAAAAGGCCAAACAAAGGAAGTCATCTTTCAAGAGCAAGTCTGAATCTTCAATTGTTGATCCTTATCATCTTCTACATGTTGATCTCTTTGGACTAGTGAATGTCTTGTCAATTGGAAGAAAGAAATATGCTCTATTCATTGTTGATGAACACACCAGATATACTTGGGTGTATTTTCTAGCAAAGAAGGATGAAACTGCATTAACTCTGATGGAGCATGTAAAGCTGCTGGACAAAGGATCAAAACACAAAGTCAAAATAATAAGGAGTGATAATGGAACTGAATTCAGGAATGCAACAATGGAAGAATTCTGGAAGAACAGAGGAATGAAGCAAGAGTTTTCTACACCTGGTACACCACAACAAAATGGTGTAGTTGAGAGGAAGAACAGAACCTTGATAGAAGCTGCCAGAACTTTGTTTGATGAAGTAAAATTGCCAACCTATTTCTGGGTAGAAGCAGTTCAAACAGCCTGTTTTACTCAAAATGCCACATTGATCAACAAGCATGGAAAAACACCATATGAGATGGTGAGGGAAAAGAAGCCAAACCTGAAATATTATCATATTTTTTGGTGCAAATGCTTTGTGTTGAAAACTCATCCTGAATAGTTGACCAAATTTTAGTTAAAAGTTGATGAAGGAATTTTTGTTTGCTATCCGCTGTCAACTAAGGTATTCAGAGTTTATAAGCTGAGAACCAAGGTGAACATGGAGTCAATTCATGTGTCATTTGATGACAAGAAAATAACTGGACTTGAAGATGTAAATGAACATGTTCAACTGCACTTTGAAAATGAAGACTTAATCTCTGAAGTAAACTCTGATGAAACCGATCTGCCAAACTCTGTTGAAGCATACTCTAAACCTCTACTGGTAAACACTGAAGAAACTTCTTAGCCAGAACAAAGGGGAGAACCAGTTGAGGGGGAGCATGATCAAAATGATGACTCAAATTCTGATAGTGAGTCAACTGAAAAATCTGGATCAAACTCTGATGACTCAAACTCTGAAAGTGCAAAATCTGAAAGTTCAAACTCTGAGCAGTCAAATTCAGGGGGAACCTCAGAAAATGAAGAAAGACAACAAGAAAATCAGGAGAACATGGATCAAGGGGGAGGATCAAATACTGATAGAAGCCATTTACCTTCTGCTAGGAAATGGACAAAATCTCATACACCTGATTTAATTATTGGAGATCATGATGCAAAAATAAGGACAAGGAGTGATACAATAAATGAATGTCTGTTTCATGCACTCTTGTCTAAGAATGAACCAAAGAAGGTAGAAAAAGCTCTTCAAGATGCTGACTGGATAACAGCAATGCATGAGGAGTTAAATGAATTCGAAAGAAATGAAGTTTGGACCTTTGTACCTAGACCAAAGAATAGATCTGTTGTTGGTACTAGATGGGTTTTCAGAAACAAAACTGACAGTGAGGGAGTTGTTACAAGGAACAAGGCTAGACTTGTGGCAAAAGGCTATTCACAGCAGGAAGGAATAGACTATGATGAAACTTTTGCTCCAGTTGCAAGATTGGAGGCAATAAGAATTTTTCTAGCATATGCCTCTCACAAGAAATTCAATGTATTTCAGATGGATGTGAAAAGTGCTTTTCTAAATGAGAAGCTTGAAGAAGAAGTGTTTGTTGAACAACCACCAGGTTTTGTGGACCCAAAATATCCAGACTATGTCTACAGGCTGGATAAGGCACTCTATGGACTTAAGCAGGCACCAAGAGCATGGTATGAAACTCTGGCTCAATTTCTTTTAGAAAGTGGGTTCAACAGAGGTGCAATTGATAAAACACTCTTCTACTTTAACTATGGTGATGACTTGCTTTTAGTTCAGATATATGTTGATGACATAATTTTTGGGTCTACTAATGATAAACTCTGTAAAAAGTTTGCCAAGTTCATGCAGTCCAGGTATCAAATGAGCATGATGGGAGAGCTTAGTTATTTTCTAGGCCTACAGGTGAAGCAAACAGATGATAGGATCTCTTCTTTATCTAACAGCAAGCAGACCTGATATCATGTATGCAACTTTTTATGTCCAAGGTTTCAGGCAGATCCCAGAGAACCACATCTAATAGCTGTGAAGAGGATTTTTAAGTATCTCAAGGGAACCATAACCTTAGGTCTGTGGTATCCTAGAGAATCAGATTTCAAGCTACTTGGTTACTCTGGTGCAGACTTTGAAGGCTGCAAGATAGACAGAAAAAGCACCAATGGAAGTTGTCAATTTTTGGGTGATAGACTTGTTTCTTGGTACAGCAAGAAACAGAAATCAATTTCAACATCTACAGCTGAAGTAGAGTATATTGCTGCTGGTAGCTGTTGTGCACAGATTCTGTGGATGAAGAATCAATTGCTGGATTATGGATTGAGGTACAGTAAAATACCTATTTACTGTGATAATCAAAGTGCTATTGCTATGACAGGTAATCCAATACAACATTCAATGACCAAGCACATCAGTATAAGGTACCACTTTATCAAAGAACATGTAGAGGAAGAGAATATTGAGCTTCATTTTGTGTCTACAGAACAACAGCTTGCAGATATTTTCACCAAGCCATTGAGTGAAGCTGTATTTACAAGGCTGGTAAATGAACTAAGAATGGTCTCTGGTTTTGACTAGAGATATTGGTTAGACTCAAAATTTTACTTATGTAATGTGTTGCTCATAATTTTGTGGTATGTTAACTGCTATGTGAACTCTGTTGTTAAACTCTACTATGCAAACTCTGTTCGTTAACTGTTAAACTCTGTTAGCATGCTCTGTAGGTCACACGCTGTTGACATGTTGGATAAACTCTGAGAAACTCTGATAATGTTTTTGTCTGAATGTTAACACCAATGAAGAAATTTGTATGAAGCATGATTCTCAGTAATTAATCATGAATCCTTCTAAGTTATTTGTGATCTAATCTTAGATTGTGCAGAAAATTAACATAGCATGATACTGTTTCATATTTATAGCATCTCTTAGTTTATTTATCCTAAACTATGAGTCCGTAAATACTGTGTGCATTGCCTCTCATGAATAATTCCTGATGTTGATGAGCTCTAAACTCTGTTAGTTATACACTGTTAATTCAAATGCTATTATTAGACTAACCCCAAAGAAAATGTATATAGGTTGCTAAAATTCCTTTGAGATTATGTTGGTGTCTAGAACGATCCAAGAACTTGTTCGTATATAGTAAGGGCTAAAATTCTCTAATTTTTGGTGACTAGTCAAAGACTAGGAAGACCCAGGAACTTATCAAAATGATAAGGGCTAAAATTATGGGATTTTTGGTGACTAGTTCCAACCTCTGATTACTGGAATGAATAGAATATAAAAAAGGGTATAAATTAATTAAATGTTACTGTATATAAATTGTTTACTACAGAGTTTAGCATTCATCATACATTCAGTGTTTACTATGAGAGTTTGTGCATCCAATGTTTACTGATTTACTTTATGGATTTTATGAAAAATTAGATGCTCTAAAATTTGAATTGGTAAACTCTGCTATACACACACATGTATTCACACCTGTACAGTTTTTGAAAGGATTATGGTAATGAAGTTGGAGAATTGACAAACGCTGATGAATTTTGTCTAATACTCTAAGGTAATTTTTATTTCAGACAATTTACAAACTTGGGGTAAAAAGAGTTTTTGAAAAATAAAATAAATTATTACCAACTGTTAATGAGTGTTGGAGTGTTAAAGTGTGTTGGTAATGGGAGAGAAATTAGCAGTAATTATTGCTATAATTACTGAACGTGCATAGTTGTACCATTGCATGTATGCCACGTGTCCCACTCACCCACTAATGTGTTCCACTTACACATTAATCAAGTAATTGGTTGAGTGTATTAATGTTAAAACGATTGGGTTTTACATTTTCATTACAATTCTAATCATTTTTACTTACACGGTTATTTTCTCTGCACACAACCCACTCACAGTCACTTGCTATCTCATTTGCACATTTTCACAAACACCTTTGCTACATATCTTTTTCACTCATATTTTCTTCTCAAATCGATTATAATGGCCACTAAAGCTTTTACTGCCCAAGGATTATTGTTTGTTCCTAACAATTATGCAGCCCCATTGAACAATGAAAACGTTCCAGGGGCATTTCTTTTGATTCAAAACTTTTTGGGAGATTCAGAGATTGGTACAGCTCTAGTCGAACCACAAACGCTTTCTGCCACGCAGATTGCTACTTTCTGGAAAAACTCTGTGTATGACGATGGAGGAGAGCATGGGAATCCATCAATCATTTTCACTTATGAGGAGACAGAGTATGTGATTACTCCTACAACAGTTAGAGATACTATGGGTTTCGACACCCACAATTCATACAGTGTTGCTGGTGAGAATCAATTGAAAGAGATGTTGCAGCAGCTTGGGTTTTCTGGTTCTTTAGACAAGCTTGGTAATGTAAAAAGGCCAAAGCTCAGGAAGGAATGGAGTTTCTTCTTTGATTGCATCACAAGGGCTTTTGGCAAGAAAGTCACAAACTGGGATGCTATTCCTACTGACAGTCTTCAAATCGGGTATTCTCTTCTCTATGGAAGTAATTTCAATTTTGGTAGACTTGTTTTAATGAATATAGGTGATAGATTGTCAGAGTTTAGTACTGTCTATTTTGCTAAATTTTGTCAATTATTATTCACTGCTTGTGTTCCCGGTGTTGAAATTTCTGAGGATGACACCATACTAGCCTTTAAGGTTAATAAGACGATATTCTCTGATTTAACCAACAAAGATGCTAACAAGGAGCAATTACCTGATTTGGTGTTACCTCTTGTAATTCAAAATTTCCTACATCAACCTCAAGACCCTCCACAGCCTGAGTCTGAACCTACAAACTCTGAACCTTAACAATCTATACACACTGAACCCATTCAATCACCTACAAACACTGAACCTCAAACTCTAAACACTGAAACACAAACCCAACCTCAACCTGAACAACAACCACCTCTTACCCAACCCAAACCAAAACATGGAGGTAGAAGAAAACACACAGCAGCAAATACACAGCATCGATTAGCTAGAGCTAGAAGGGAATCTGTTAAAACACATAAGGAGTCTGTAAGGCCTAAAAGGGCTAGAAAGGAAAGAGCAAACAGACCTCCATCACCTTCTGTTCTAGATGATTCTACTGAAGAAGAAGAGATAGCAGAGGTACCTCAAGTTAAAAGAAGAAGATTGATTCTTGATGATTCTGATGAGGAAATGAACTTTGAAGCTCCAGAGGTGATTTCTAAGGAAATACCTACTGCTGAGGTACATACTGCAGAAGAAGCTGTCCATACAACTGAAAATGTACAAATGGATGATGAAAACAAAGATGGTTTTGCTGCTATGGATGATTTTGTTGAAACATTCATACCATTCTTTGATTCCATTAATGTTCCTATCTCACCTATCATTGCAAATTCTGAAGAAACTGGTGCAGCTGATCAGCCTACTGTAGTACTTGATGAAACAGTGGCATCACACACTGAGCTATTCTCTGATGCTCACCAGGTTTCTGACAAAGGTGAAGAAGTTGAAAAATCAACCAAGGCTGTACTCTCTGAGCCTATGGATGCAGTCCTTGAAGATGCAAAGTCTGTTGATAAGACTGTTGAAACTAGAGAGCAACCTGTAGAGAATGTTCTTGATGAAACTGCAGAAAATGTTGAACATGTTGCTGAGAATATTGATCCAGTTGGAGATGCAGATGTTGATGCTGAAGATGAGGGAAGTGCAGAATCAAACTCTTCTCAGAGTATACCAGTACAAACTGATGCTAAGCACACACCTTTTTCTCAACCTTCACATCAACATGACATTGAAGCTGAACACTTTGCCAAGAATTCAAGGGATTGGTATAAGTCAGATTGTATTTTTCCTACTGAAAGAGCAGCTAAATTTGTGCATCAATATGCCAACAAGATTTCAAATCCTGATATTCTCTCAAATCTGCAAGCAACTATTGTTCAAGTTAAGACTCTGAATGAAAGATTTGATGAGTCTCAAAAAGCTATTAATGAACTGAGAGCTGATGTTGCTCTGACTAAGGAGGATGATACTGAAGATGGAGGAGCAGGAGCAAATGACAAAGGGAAGAGATTAAGAGCTGATCAAAGTCTGAGATCTAGCAAGTCTTCTAAGTCAAAGTCTGTTGGAATAATTACTGATGCTCAGGGTACATCAAAAACCAGGAGTTTATTATTCACTGAAAATCCACTGACTGATGAAGAATTGGCTGCTAAGTTATTTCTGGAAGAAAATCAAGAAGGAGTTACTATTGAAGACATTAAAGCTGAAGAAAAGAATCTACAAGAAGAACATCAGAAAGGTTTAAAGTCTGGAAAATTTAAGAAGAAAGAAAAAGCTCCTAGGCCTGTTCTTAAAGGCATTGTGATTAAAGGAAATGTTGGTGCTGATCAAAGATCACAAGTATCTAAGAAACCAACAGAAGCTGAAGCTAGACTGAAGCTAAAAGGCATTGTTGAAGAAGGAGAGGGTTCAAAGAAAAATAATACAACCTCTAATGCTACACAAGTTGTACAGAAACCTTTATCTACTCAGATGCAAATGGTTTTTGGAAAACCAACACTTCATGATCTGAATCTGATGATTGGAAGCATTACTTCTTTACAAGACAGAGCTTTAACAGGTAAGCAAGGTCGAGATAAATCTGGATTGGGCTCTCATAAAGAAGTCAATATGAATACTGGTCCTCGAGATCCTTCATCACTGGCTGTTCCAGGTCTTGGTGTTACTCAGGAGAGTTTAGACAGACTGGAGTCAGTACAGTTGATTCATGAAAGAAGTTTGAATAAAGATTTTCTATTATATTTCATGGAAAATGGTACTGTGTATAAAATTGGTGAGTATGATCTTGATTTGAAGCTATGGGAGGAATTAGAATATGATCTATATCTCTTCAAGGTGAAAAATCAAAGGACTCAACAAGCTGCAAATGTGCTAAAAAAGAAGATGCTGCATAATTTGGCAGTTAGATGTATGAAATACAACAGTCAATATGTCCCAAAGTACAGAGATTATCATAGGAATATTGTTGAGATGAAGAAGGATAGTACTAAACTGAAGACATACCTGGGTATAATAGTTCTTGATTTTAACTCAGAGTCAGATAAAGCACAGTTCATCAGACTGGGGAATGAGATGAGAAGAAACAAAATCTATGATATGAGATCTGCTATCTACCAAACTGGTGAAGATGATCCTAAACTGAAGGAGATTAAGGAAGTTATGCAGACAGAACTTGAAAATGCATAATGAAGATTACTTATAGACTATCTCAGATCAACACCAGATGTTGAGGAAATTAAGGATTAAAACTCTGTAACAATTTTCTTGTTTTCTGTAGATTTTGTTAAGTAGAAGTTAAACTCTGTTTGTATATTAAACACTGTATTTGTTTATTTGTTTTGACATCATTAATTATTGTTAAACTTGTGCATTTTTGCTAATGAACAAGTTGGGGGATATTGTTAGAAATAATTGATGTGAATATTAATCAGTGTTTGAGTTTTACAGTGAATTATCAGAGTTTAGCTGGAAGCAGTCAGAGTTTAGTTAAACGCTGACAGTTAGAAGCTCGACAGAGTTTGTTAAACTATGTCTGGAGGCAGCGTCTACTGGTCAACAGTGTTTGAAGAATTATTATGGAAGCAATATCTTTGAAGATTGGATAGCTGTCAAAGAGATTGAGTTGACTAAGGAGACATGTAGCAATCGTAATTGATATAAATTGTATAGCTAATTTATAGGAGTATCAATTATTGATTGTATAGCAGCTGTATATCTTATAAATACAGTTAGGTTAACCCTAGAAGGGTATCGATCATTGTAAAACATTATTCATTGTAACCTAAGCAGCTCTCTGTGATATTTTACATCAGTGAGAGAGGAGTTATTAATTCCAATCAGTTTTTAATTGTTTAAACGCGTATTTTATTGTTAATCTCTCATACGATCTTGATTATAATTGTGTATTCGGCCTAACATCTTGGTTGTTCGTTTATCCCCTGTGTTGTATCGAACTTGTCGATACTAGATGATGATGTCGTTTCTATCTAACTCCTAATCTTAAGTTGTTATTCTGGACGTGAGTTTCCAGTTGTTGGATATCAAGGGTTGTCGATTATCCCGACACCTATTGTGGTTGATATAGAATTGGAAATGTTTTTAAAAAGTGGCCCTTAGGGAGTAAAAACCTTCGGGGTGGGACCTTATTATGGTCGGAAGTTAAGGCCAATGTGTGTCATGGATCCAATTAAGGACATTGCTGTGTGCGTTTGTCCGGGGTTAGTGCGTGACTGATCAGCAGCCTAACCTTGATGTTTTTTTTAAAATAAATAAAAATTCCAATTCTAATCTATACTCTGAGATTGAGATGTTCAGTTCTTGACTCCTTGGAAGTCTGTTTTAATAATATTTTGATATCGGAACTCTTATCAGTTCTAGTTTCTGATGCACCTTATTAATGGTGAATTGTTGGCCCTCGTGGCAATCTAAAAGTTGATATAACTGATTCCTTCATAAAATGAAATGAAACCCCTTTGGTCATCGTTATTGAAATTGTTATCACTATTGCACTTGCTGAGCATTGCTGGCTCATTCTTGCTTGTTTTTTTTCTTCAGTTAATAGAGAGGATTAGTGGATCGAGTAATGGTCAGTGGTGTTGTTTTCCAGCAGCGAGAGGAGACGATCGGGTTACGGAATCTCGTCGGATAGTGATTGGGAATTGGTCAAGGTTGAACATTTAGATAGACAGAAATCTCATGTAGTCATAAAAATTGTATAACAGTTTTATTCTGAGAATGGTTGTAAATTTATAATTCGATAGTTTGTTTCATACCATAACCTGTATGCGATCTTGGTTAAGGGGGTTTTTTTATTGTTTTCTATTGTCATATAATGTTTATTATCAGAGTTGTAAGAAATTGATGGTGATTAATGGCCCCAAATCTGTACCCCGGATTATGGGATGCTACAAATTACCTTTGACAATATTCACAATAATTCATTTATCCAATGATATGGCACTAAATGCCTCTATCTTAACTGCTCCTGGAGACTCTGCTCCCCGTCTTATATCGATGTCTTTGACAATCATGCATTATTCTAACTCTTTTCTCACTGATCTGAAAGTCTTTAAGGATTCTCATCTATCCCCATATGAGTTCTCAAGTAATCCTTTCAATCCGTCTTACTTGCTGGTACTATATCCGGTAGTCCGGCTATGAATCCAATATGCATCTTTAGTTTTCTTAATAATATATCAATTCTTTATTATTACTTCTCTGAGCATTACACCTTAGCTCTTACAATCTCTATGGATGCAGCCCTCATTTCCTCAAGGGTAAACTCTTTATCCTTAACAGGATTCTCCTCCTTAGCTGGAACCTCCTTCGGGTCCTCACTAGGGTACTCTATCGAGTCTTCAAGCCGATCATCAACATATAATAAAGCATCCTGGTGCTGCTGCTCGTAAGCCTCAAGGTTCATCGCCTTACTCGTCGATTCGATATCGAGCTAAGTTACTACCATGATACTTAAGAGTTCCCATTATGGTTTTATATGTCAGCACTACATTAAGTAGTCCAACCATGAACTTGGCAAGAGTTCTTATTATCTTAGTGAATTTATTATTTTAAGGTCGCACTATCTGTGACGCCCCCAAATCTGAGGTCAAATATTCAGGTCGTCACATCATCATCCAACCATATCATACCTGTATTAACTTTACAACTCAACAATACATACGTCCAGACCTCAATCTTACGCACAAACAAGTTAGAGCCTCAGAAACGATACTCAAAAGTAACACTAAATATTACAATTCATCTGTACAATCCAGAGTCTTACGCACTTCCACTTATACAACTATACTTGAAGACAAGTCTTACTATTACAGTTGAAAACCTATCAGACTTACTCTGTAGTATTTATCAGGAACTAAATCATCTCCGGGGTAATTCTTCTACTCCTCTTCTGCTGGTGCGGAGTTAATCGGCCAAATTCTTCTCTTTCTGAAAAGTTTTTATAAAGCAAGAATGAGCTACATAATGCTCAGCAAGTTCACCATTTTGTAAAGTAATAATGTGGTTTATTTCGAAAACATTCCCAACTATATGGGTATATATCTCAGATTTCAAAACATAATTGGACAATGTATATGCCCGGGTTTGAATAAAACCTCTATACTCGCTAAGGAGCTTTAAGAATAACATATGAACCCTTTATAAGGTTCAATTTCAATATATCTCAAGTTTGAAAATATATACATATGAGTATATCATTTTCGGCAAAACACTCTACGATTAACATACTGTACAGGGAATACATCATTGCAAACCTCTTTCCTTCCATTAGATTAGAAGGTTTCTTATACAAAAACATTTCATTCTTTGAAACAATTGCAAGAGTGCACTAAGACGTGCCAATCTTTATAGAAAATCTTGCAGTTCTAGATGCTGCACGATGTCAATATTTTTCTTATCAAAAACCACACTATCGGCAACTTGGCACTTAGGCCCAAGAAGCAGTGTTTGAGTATTTTTCCAAAGTGGAGGATGGGACTGGAAGAAAACATAAAAACCTGACAAGGATTGACGATGATCAGTCGCCACATTCAAGTCCAATAATCCGCGGGTCTTCTCTACCGGTAGAAGGATAGAAACTACATCCGTAACTATCCCCGGGTGAAAACTACATTCGTAATCACCCTCGATGAAAACTACATCCGTAATCATCCTTCGGCAACACCTGGGCCGGAATAATAATTGATGGACCGCCTGGCTCACGACCGCTTACACATCCCGAGAATCGTTCGTCAACGGTTCCCACACCTGCCAGAGTCCCTTTTTCTTTTTCTTTTGAAAACTTGATTTTGATTGAAAACAGAGTAATTGAGGTCCGACATCAGTCGACCGATGATTCTTGAAATCACACAAGAAACAAACCTGACCGGGGGTTTTCGAAAATGTTTTGAGTTCGAAAGAGTTCGAGTTTGAAAGTGCTAAAGGTATCTTGGATTAGCTTTGTCTTTAAAATAATGAACAATAATTAATAAATGATATTTTAAGATTTAATATTAAAAATTAATAAAATAATTATTTAATTAAATAAGTTTTTAATCCAAGATAGGTATTTTTAGTATTTACGAAGATATAAGAATAATTACTTGAGTATACGATACTTCCCGAATGACCCTTCGGGTTTTCACAATTTAATTACGATATAATAATATACCGCTCCCCGGTCAATAGTATATACGGACCGCTACGACCTCTATTGCTAGAGTCGTTGTCCGAAGAAAACATTTCATTCTAAGTTCAAGGGGTGCAAACATATATGTACTTATACATCTCAATTTCATCGATACTTCGATAAACATAAACATTTGATATGATTGAAAACTACAAACACAACAGTGAAAGTCCTTATATATGTAAGTTTTGAAAAGTAAACTTGCCTTGGTCAGGTTGGGGTGGTCGAGTTTGCGGAGTGGAACGATCTATACATAATCAATGACCGATCGTTAGTACCTTAACAATATCTCTTTAATTACGGGGTTTTAGGGGGTACAAAATTAACTTAATGACTTCGTCTTATGACTCTCTAGCCCCACTATAGGTTCATGTCATCAATCGATTAGGCTCGCCACTTATTCGACTTAATTTGGTTACCATATCCGAATCACATTCATTACTCCTAAAATTACACTCCACTTACGACTTTTTCCCTTGCGCGAATTTTACTCTAGCATTTTTATAAAATCAAAAATACATATTTTAATCCAATTCTTTTTGGGTAGCCTTCCCCACTGCATTTACTAGCTTCTCTAATTTTTCCATGATCCTACATAAATTTTTAGGGGTTTAAACAAGGTTCACAAGGGGACCATTTAGTTCAGTCCGGAATCCAGAAACACATTTCACTTCTCAAGCCATAACTCAAAATCTATACATCACCTAGTCATGAACCTTACATTTCTGGAAACTACATACGAATAGATTTCCAACAATATATATTAAGACTTCAGGGGACAAGATTTGGGGGTTCAAAACCCTCTTACAAGACAGTTCAAGTTCCTGGAAAAATCTCAGCATGCTTATATCACTTAACCAACCAAGAATCTTACATCCACATCACAACCATCATCTAAATCACCAAGATCATACTTTACAACATACATGGAGTTACATATACTAACCACAAGCATAAAAATCACAACCACAACACTTAAACTCAAGATCTACATCATCCATCACTTATATGTCCAAGATTCACAATAATAATCATGGATCTAAATTAAACATCACAAATAATTCATGGCCAAGAGGGGTTAGAGTTTTATACCTTCTTGATGTTCTTACAATCTCAAACAAGCTTGGTTAACCTTGGGGAAGCCTTACTCTATGCTCACCATCTTCAATCTCACCAAAGAAATCAAGAACATGGAAGTGGGTTTCCTGACTGGAAAAACACGCCCCAAAGATCAGCCAAAACGAAGCCCTTGCACTCGTTTCCTGGTCGAGGCTCCTGAATGAAAGTTGTAGAGCATCTCAACAGATTTCTAACCATATAAAGAACAAAAAATTTCATCGAGTAATGAAGGCTCTAGGCCCGTTTTACAGAGAGGGTGTTCTGCTGGGCAGAATGGTTTTGTTCTTGGTTTTATGTTCTAATAATGCCATACACTTGATATATATCTATTTTTGGTTGGATGCCTCTCATCCTTGCTAGGTGGCAACCTCTCATTGGCTCCTCTAGATTTCTTATCCACTTAAATTGCAACCAAGTCCTTTGCTAATTGCAACCAAGTCCTTGTCTCTTGTTTCTTGCACTTAAGTCCTTTTGTTTTGTTTTCTTTTCCACCGCTTTGATTTCCTTGTTGTTTCTTGAATAAAATAAATACGTTACAACTTATACGTTGCATATTATTGCTCTAATATAGCACAATACCTCGAACGAATATTAATTCCAACATCCCTTGTTTATTTCTCTTTATCTCAGAAAACCTTCTCCCGATTTCTCAAGCATTCTCTTTTCTCAATTCTAGGAGTTTATTCTCAATCCTTTTTCCCTCTCATAATATATCCTTCCTTGGACTCTTAATATACCATATCCTTAATCCATGATTCGTTCGCTCAATCGATTAATCTCATTGTAAAGTTTCAGTGGTTTCTAGAACGTTTGTTTCACTTCCTCAGTGGTTTTCGTTCCAAATTCTCAAATCACTTATAATAAAATTCTAAAATATTAACTCCTCAATTCCTCAAATTAAATATCTCATTTCTTGATATTACTGATATATAATTCACTGATCGGTCAAATATTACACGAAAATAGAATTTGGAATTTCTGAATTCCGATCGCATTTACATACACTTATTTACTCCGTAGATTACTAGTATAACTTCGGAATATCCACACTACGTCTCGTACATAGGTGGCATGAAAAATTTTCTTAATCCTCAAAATCACTATTCATCCACCAAATCACTAATCATTGATGCACTTCATCATAATAGGAAAAGTTTTAATTCTACCGAAATTTTGGGTTCTTACACTATCTTTGGGGTTTATAACGTAACGCTCTAATACCATTTCTGTAACACCCCAGATCTAGGGTCGGGGATCCGGTCATCACGGTCTCAAATTATATCCACAAAAACAACATAAATTAAATTACAACCTTGTGACCCAATCAACAACATAAAACACACCCGTTATAGTCCCAGAGATGAAATCAGAGTAACTACCAATTTTATTAATCACCAGTTTGAGTTCTTATAACCCAAAAGAATTACAATTTAATCAATACATACTCTTTGCCATCCAATTGTATATGTCATAAAATAAATACATTTGATACTCAAATGTTAACAACTAGTCTACCAATAGCTTCCTCCTCAGCAATGGTAGCTATGACCTCAGCGGTTAACCCTCTGACGGCTGTCACGTGCTTGTGTCGACTGCGCCTTGTGCGGGCCATCTGATTTAGATATTGTTGTGATATAATAAATAAAGCAAGGGTGAGCAATAGCCCACCAAAAGTAATATATGACTGAACGATAATATATGACAGTTCAAAAGTATCTTCGAAATCATATGCCATGCATTAACGAACTTAGTACCAGTATAATGTAAACAATGAAGTTACGAGGTAAGCAAAGGTATTTTCAGTTCTGAACAGTTTTCAAACCCTGTTAACAAGAGTGGCACTTCGTGTTGTAGAAATAAATAGATTCTGGATGATGAACCAATACTAGAGTATTATCGCGCTAGACGACACCACCTTACGATGATCAGTCGTAGGTTATGCATCTCAAGATTTGTTTCTCTACATGTAGAAGGAAGAACATATGGACACCACCATACGCCGGATTTCCCTAGCCATCTTTGGGCTTAGACGGGACCGGCGCCACTCAGACCCTATATCCAGGATGGACTGTCCCACAGCCTCTTATACCAGTTTTAATGATGGACTGTCCCACAGCCTCTTACACAAATACTCCTAGTTTGAGTAAAATCCATGACTGTGAAACGTAAAGTTCGTCCCCCTTTCCCCAAGTATAATACTTGTTGATAAGACTCCATGAAGTAGTCGTATCTAGTTGGAAAGGAAAATTTACCAATATATTTCCTAAGCAGTTGCTTGTTAATGGATACCAACTTGTTCCAACAAATTTACCCCTCGAATAATGAGGAGGTAACACAAGGATTCAATTGATGAATAACAATCAAGTTGCGAGTGAAAGAATAGTTTCCAAAGATTTATGACCGGGCAGTCATATAAAAAGATAACAGTTCTCAAGTAAGGTTCCTCTATAATTTGGAAGATAGATTTAAATGAAGGATTGAATTTTGGGAACCTCCCCTTGATAAAAATAGTCATAATAATACTCGAAAATATTTTACATAAGTTTTAAAGGTCGAAGATAATATTTGAATAAAATAATATATTTTTAAACTGGTTAAGAGAGTTAAATGAATAATCCAAGAATATTTATTAACTCATAAATATGTAAAGAATATTTATTAAACCACAAATATTTCCAGAATATTCTTAATATAAAATATTGCTCATAATTAACCCTCGAATGAATATATAAAATATTCACGAAATAAATAATTCCTCGAATAAATGTTCGAAATAATATTCATTAAGTAAATCAACCTTAAATGAATATTCAAGATAATATTCTTTAAATAAATAACGCTCAAATAAATATTCCAGATAATATTCACTGAATAAATAAACTCAAATGAATATTCAAAATGATATTCGTTAAATAAGTAATCCCAAATGAAAATTCAAAATAATATTCATCTAAATCTATAACCTCAAATGAATATTCAAAATAATATTCATTAAGTAATAAAACCTCAAATGACAATTCTCGAATAATTTCCAAGTAGTTAATACTTATGGAAATATAGATAATGTTTATAAATAACATTCCTCAAGTAATCTGTCACTGGAATCCCTCCGGATTTCCAGGACTATCTATACATTACAAAATACCGACTCCCGGTCTATATTTAATGAAAGAAGATCATATGCCCTTCACTAAGGGTCTTCACAATCCGGATTATAACTAATATATTATATCTAGCTTATAAGCCAATTTAAAATCAGGGAACAAGTATCACAACATACTTTGAAAACAGGCATGCATGCTATGGCATATGTAAAACAGCAATCACATATATATATTATCACAACAACAGGTTCAAAGGTTTGAACACTTGCCTACTTAACGCTTTTAAAGGCTAAGTATGTACTTAACTTAAGTCGAAACACGCTTTCGAGTCATCTCGTTATGCACTCTTTAGTGTAACCGTTATTAACCTCATTTTGACCCGACATTTGTTCATTATTACGCCTTGTTATTAAACTTACACTTGGCACATACTTAACTCATATGAGTGCTAAGATAAGTCGTTTATGTTAAATATAATTGATGTGTTTTAATCAGTGTTTAAGTGTTACAGTGACTTATCAGAGTTTAGATGGAAGCAGTCAGAGTTTAGTGTAAACTCTGACATTTGGAAGCTCGACAGAGTTTGTTAAACTCTGTCTGGAGGCAGCGTCTACTGGTCAACAGTGATTGAAGATTTATTATGGAAGCGATATCTTTGAAGATTGGATAGCTATCAAAGAGATCGAGTTGACTTAGGAGACGTGTGACAATCTGTAATTGATATCATTGTATAGCTGATTATTAGGAATATCAATTAGAGATTGTATCGTAGCTGTATGTTATATAAATACAGTTAGGTTAACCCTAGAAGGGTATCGTACAACGAATTATCTTTATTGTAACCTAGCAGCTCTTTGTGATATTTTACATCACGAAGAGGGTTCTTAATACAAGAAGTTTTTAAGTGCATAAACGTTTTACTTGTTACACTCTCATACGAAGTTGATTATTAATTGTGTATTCGGCCTAACAAGTGGTATCAGAGCCAATCTGTTACTTTATTACAGGTTAAGATCCGAACACAACAATAATCATGTCAGCAATTCCTCCAACAACACCTACTGTTTCTGAAAAGGCTCCTACTACTGTGAGTCGTTATGAACCAATCAGGGTTCCTATTCTCAGGCCATTAGAGTATGCTATGTGGAAGGTCAAGATGACTATGTTTCTGGAGGCTACAGATCCAGAATATCTTGACAGGATTTATGAAGGCCCTCACAATCCTACAAAGCTATCTGTTGCAGTTGCTGGTGAAGAAGCTAAAATGGTTCCAAAGGAAAAGAAGGACATGACTCCTGAAGATCTATCATCAATTGCTAAGGATGCAAAAGTTAGGCATTTACTGCATAGTGCTTTAGACAATGTTATGTCTAACAAAGTCATTAACTGCACCACTGCAAAAGAGATATGGGATGCTCTTGAAGTCAGGTGTCAAGGAACTGCGGCTATTAAGAAGAATAGGAGAAACATACTCACACAAGAGTATGAGCATTTTGAGGCTAAACCCGAAGAGACCATGACAGAAACATTTGATAGATTCTGTAAACTGCTCAATGATCTGTCATTGGTCAACAAAGAGTATGATCTAGAAGACTCAAATCTCAAGTTTCTTCTTTCTCTACCTGAAAAGTGGGATGTGAAAACAACCACTATTAGAGACAACTATGATCTTGCTGAAACAGAGATTGATGAAATATATGGACTGTTCAAAACTCATGAATTGGAAATGGAGCAGAGAAACAGGAGATCAAGCAGGAAGGCAAAGTCTGTTGCTCTTAATGTTGAAGAGAAGCCTCAGAAGAAAGAGGCATTAAGAAGGAAAATGAAGGGAAAAGCTTTGATCATACATTCAGAAAGTGAATCATCAAACTCTGATTATGATTCAAACTCTTCTGAATCATCTGACTCTGAGGATGATGAAGAAGAAATGAGGAAAATGGCTGTGTTGATGGTGAAGACTTTCAAGAAAATGGGCTTCAAGAATTTCAAGAAAGGAAAAAGGTTTTCTAGAGATTCAAATGAAGACAGGAAAAGCTTCAAGAAGTCTGATAAGAGAGATTCTAAAGGGAAGAAGGATAAGTCTGAAATTCAATGCTACAAGTGTAAGGAGATGGGTCACTATGCTCCTGAGTGCAAAAAGGGTAAAACTGGAAAGGTACTCTACACTAAAGGCAGAGATTGGGCAGATACTTCAGATTCTGATGAAGAAGTGAACTATGCTCTCATGGCTACTACTGAATCAGAAACTTCTGAAAATCAGGTACCTCTAACTACCTATGCTTATAATATTGATGACATTGCACAATTAAGAATTTATCTTAAGTCATTGCATATAAGTTATAGGGATCAGACTTTAGAAAATGAGAGGATAAAAGCTGAAAATTCTGAACTTAAGGTAAGAAATAAATTTGTTGAAGAAAAACTTGAAAACATGCAACAAGTTCAGAAAGAGAGAGATGATGCTGTTTGTATAGAACAGAATTTGCTTCAGAAATATAAACAACTAGAATCAGAGTTGGAGGAAGCAAATAAGAAAATTAGGACTTGGACTAATTCTGGAAAGGACACTCAACAGATTTTTCAAACAGACACTGTTGGTCTAGGTTATAATGAGGGAGATGAACTTGGATTTCAAAATCAAGTTAAAATCAGAACTCATTTTTTACATGGAACCAGTAAATTTTTGTCTGAAAATGAAAAAGAAGCTGTTAAAAGTGAACCAGTAAAAACTAATGTTAAACAGGTTAATATTGGTTCAATGACAGATAAGCAACTCAAACATAAACTGAAGGAGTTAAAATCTGTTAAGAAACAGAGAGTGTGAAATAAAAACAGAAATGGAAAAGTAGGCATCACTTCAGGAAATAAACCAATGCTTGCTAGTTATGCTCCAAGAAAGACATGTCATAACTGTGGTAGTACTAAGCATCTTGCAAATTTCTGCCAGAAAAATAAAAATATAAATTCTTTACCTACCAAGTCTGAGGTAAAGAAGAATTTTGCTAGAACTAAGCCACAGACTTTATGCACACACTGTGGAAGTACTTGGCATTCCATTTATACTTGCAGAGAATATCATGCTATCTATCATAATTACTATGAACTGAAACCCAATCTGAAATGGGTTAAAGTTGATACTGCAAGTGTAAACACTGATACTGTTAGCTCAAACTCTGATAATGTTAATTCCGCTGCAAAAGCTAACAAAGTTAAGAATGCCAAAGGATCCAAGCAAGTCTGGATCCTTATAACTAATCCTCAGTAATTGCTTATGATTGCAGGGCACCAGGGAGGCAACCCTAGTCGTGGACGGTGGATGTTCAGGACACATGACTGGAAATAAAGCCCTGCTATCAGACTATGAGGAAAAGGCTGGCCCAAAAGTTTCCTATGGTGATGGCAATGTAGGAAGAACATTGGGATATGGCAATATTAATCTTGGAAATGTCATCATCAACAATGTAGCTCATGTCCCAGGACTCAAGCATGACTTGTTATCTGTGAGTCAAATCTGTGACAAGGGATATCATGTAGATTTTCAACCTGAATATTGTGAAGTTATCAGCAAATCTACAGGAAAGGTTGTTCTAGTTGGTCACAGGCAAAACAACATTTATGAAATCAAGCTTTTGATAGACTCTGTTGGAAAAGCTGTTTGCCTGTCTACAAGAATGTCTAGTGAAGAGAGTTGGAAGTGGCACAAGAAACTCTCACATTTGAACTTGAACAACATCAATGATTTGATCAGAAAGGATCTTGTAAGAGGACTCCCAAAGGCTCTGTTAAATGTTGATGGCCTATGTGATTCATGTCAGAAGGCTAAACAAAGGAAGTCATCTTTCAAGAGCAAGACAGAATTTTCAATCGCTGATCCCTATCATCTTCTGCATGTTGATCTCTTTGGTCCAGTAAATGTTATGTCTATTGCAAGGAAGAAATATGCTTTAGTCATTGTTGATGAATACACTAGATTCACTTGGGTGTATTTTATAGCAAAGAAGGATGAAACTGCATTAACTCTGATGGAGCATGTGAAGCTTCTGGACAAAGGATCAAGTAACAAAGTCAGAATCATCAGAAGTGATAATGGAACTGAGTTCAGAAATGCAACAATGGAAGAATTCTGCAAGGAAAATGGAGTGAAGCAAGAATTTTCAGCACCTGGTACACCACAACAAAATGGTGTAGTTGAAAGGAAAAATAGAACCTTGATTGAAGCTGCCAGAACTATGCTTGATGAAGCAAAATTGCCAACTTATTTCTGGGCAGAAGCTGTTCAAACTGCTTGTTTTACTCAAAATGCAGCACTGATCAATAAGCATGGAAAGACACCATATGAGATGGTGAAGAAAAAGAAGCCTAACCTGAAATACTTTCATATTTTTGGGTGCAAATGTTTTGTTTTGAAGACTCATCCAGAACAGTTGACCAAGTTTGAGCTAAAGGCAGATGAAGGAATTTTGTTGGCTATCCACTGTCAACAAAGGCATTCAGAGTTTACAATCTGAGAACTAAAGTGATCATGGAATCTATACATGTATCTTTTGATGATAAAAAGATAACTGGACTTGAAGACAAAGATGAATATGATCAACTGAACTTTGAAAATGAAGATTTAAACTCTGATGAAGGAAACTCTGATGAAACAATTCTGACAGACTCTGTTGAAACAAACTCTGAACCTCTACTGGTAAACACTGGAGAAACTTCTCAGCCACAACAAAGGGGAGAACCAGTTGAGGGGGAGCATGATCAAGATGAAGACTCAAACACTGATATTGAGTCAAATGAAAAATCGGGATCAAACTCTGATGCTTCAAACTCTGAAAATTCAAATTCTGACTCTGGGCAGTCAAGTTCAGGGGGACTCTCAGAAAACGAAGATAGATCACAACAAAATCAGGAGAGCATGGATCAAGGGGGAGGATCACATGCTGATAGAAGTCATTTGCCTTCTGCTAGGAAATGGACTAAATCACATACACCTGATTTGATAATTGGTGATCCAGATGCAAAAGTGAAAATAAGAAGTGCTACTGCAAGTGAATGTCTGTTTCATGCATTCTTGTTTAAAAATGAACCAAAGAAAGTTGAAGAAGCTCTTCAAGATGCTGACTGGATAACAGCAATGCAGGAAGAGTTGAATGAATTTGAAAGAAATGAAGTTTGGACCCTTGTACCAAGGCCAAAGAACAGATCTATTGTTGGTACTAGATGGGTTTTCAGAAACAAGACTGACAGTGAAGGTGTTATCACAAGGAACAAGGCGAGACTGGTAGCAAAAGGCTATTCACAGCAGGAAGGAATAGACTATGATGAAACATTTGCTCCAGTTGCAAGATTGGAGGCAATTAGAATTTTTCTAGCAAATGCCTCTCACAAGAAATTCAAAGTGTTCCAGATGGATGTGAAAAGTGCTTTTCTGAATGGAAAGCTTGAAGAAGAAGTGTTTGTTGAACAACCACCAGGATTTGTGGACCCCAAATATCCAGATTATGTCTACATGCTAGATAAGGCACTATATGGACTTAAGCAGGCACCAAGAGCATGGTATGAGACACTTGCTCAATTTCTTCTAGAAAGTGGATTCAACAGAGGAACAATTGACAAAACTCTGTTTTATTTTAATCAAGGAAGTGACCTCCTTTTAGTTCAAATTTATGTTGATGACATTATCTTTGGGTCTACTAATGATAAACTCTGTATGAAGTTTGTCAAGCTCATGCAGTCCAGGTATCAAATGAGCATGATGGGAGAGCTTAGTTACTTTCTAGGCCTACAGGTGAGACAAACAGATGATGGTATTTTCATTAATCAAGAAAAATATACCAGAAATCTTCTCAAGAAATTTGGTATGCTTGACTGTTCATCTGCATCAACTCCCATGGCAACAGCAACTAAATTGGACAAAGACACAGGAGTTTCAGTGGATATGACAAACTACAGGGGCATGATAGGATCTCTTCTATACTTGACAGCTAGTAGGCCTGACATCATGTATGCAACCTGTCTTTGTGCAAGGTTTCAGGCAGATCCTAGAGAGCCACATCTGACAGCTGTGAAAAGAATCTTCAAGTATCTCAAGGGCACCATATCATTAGGTCTGTGGTACCCTAGAGAATCAGATTTCAAGTTACTTAGGTATTCTGATGCAGACTTTGCAGGCTGCAAGATAGACAGAAAGAGCACTAGTGGAAGTTGTCAATTTCTTGGTGACAGACTTGTCTCCTGGTACAACAAGAAACAGAAATCAATCTCCACATCTATAGCAGAAGCAGAGTATATTGCAGCTGGTAGCTGTTGTGCACAGATCTTGTGGATGAAGAATCAATTGCTGGATTATGGATTGAGGTACAGTAAAATTCCCATTTACTGTGATAATCAAAGTGCTATTGCTATGACAGGTAATCCAGTACAGCATTCAATGACCAAGCACATCAGCATAAGGTACCACTTCATCAGAGAACATGTGGAAGAAGGGAATATTGAACTACATTTTGTGTCTACAGAACAACAGCTTGCAGATATCTTCACTAAACCATTGAGTGAAGCTACATTTACAAGACTGGTCAATGAACTAGGAATGGTCTCTGGTTCTGACTAGGAATGTTGGTTAGATTCAAATTTTACTTATGTAGTGTATTACTCATATTTCCTGATTGGTTAAATGCTAAGTGAACTCTGTTGATTAAACTCTGTTATGCATACTCTGTTAAACTCTGTCAGCATGCCTGTATGTCATTCACTGTTAATAAGTTTGATAAACTCTGTGAACTCTGAGTTGATTTTTGTCCGACTGAAAACACTAATGAAGAAATATGTATGAAGCATGATTCTCAGCAATTAATCATGAATCTTTCTGAGTTATTGTGATCTAATCTTAGATTGTGCAGAAAGTTAACACAGCATGATACTGGTTCATACTTATAGCATTTCTTAGTTTATTTCATCCTAAACTCTGAGTCTATAAATACTGTGTGCATTACCTTACATGAATAACTACTGATGTTGATGAACTCTAAACTCTGTTAGTTAAACTCTGATAGAATAAAATGCTTACTGCAATACCCCAAAGAAAATGTATATAGGTTGTTATACTCCTTTGAGATTATGTTGGATACTAGGATGACCCAGGAACTTATTGGTATATAATATGTGCTAAAATTCTCTGATTTTTGGTGACTAGTTAAATACTAGGATGACCCAGGAACTTATGAAAATGATAAGGGCTAAAATTTTTGAATTTTTGGTGACTGGTTCCAACCTCTAATTACTGGAATGGATAAAAATAAATTATATATAGAGGGGGCATAAAATAAAAGTTACTGTATATAGTTTGATTACTTCAGAGTTTTGCTTTCATCATACAGTCAGTGTTTACTATGACAGTTTGTGCATCCAGTGTTTATTGATTTACTTTATGGATTTTATGAAAAATTAGATGCTCTAAAAATTGATTTGGTAAACTCTGCTTCACACACACATATTTTCACAACTGTGCAATTTATGAAAGGGTTTCGGTGATAAAGTTGGAGAATTGACAAACGCTGTTGATTCGTGATTTGTACTCTAAGGTAAATTTTCATTTGGATAATTTGAAAATTTTGGAGTAAATAGGGATTTTGACAACTGTTAATCAGTGTATTGTTGATGAATTTGTTCCTTATATGATTACTTTAATTAGTTTTCATATTCTCTTCTTTGATTTATTTCCTTGATAATGCTCGTTTTTGTCAAATGCTGTTCAATGCTTGTGTACCTGGTCTAGAAATTGCTGATAGTGATGAAATTGATCCTTTTAGAGTCAACAAGAGAATATTCTCTGATATGACTAATAAGGATGTTGGTAAAGAAAATCTCCCTGCCTTTGTCATGCCACTTGCTTTGCAAAATTTTCTCAATCAACCTCCTGAACCACAACCACAACCACAACCACAACCTGAACCACAACCTGAACCTCAACCTGAACCACTAAACATTGATCGTACTCAAACACCAAACACTGAATCACCTACATCACCTACTCACTCAGCACCTACAAAACAACCTTCACACACTCCACAAACAAACTCTGAATCATCACTATCTCCACCAAAACCACAGCCTAAAACAACAAGAGGCAGAGTCAAGGCAGCACTAAACACTGAACGACATGCAAGAGTTAAGAAGTCAATAGAGACAAAAATGAAAGCAAAACAGACATCTCCTGGAGCTGTTTATACTAGAAGAGTGAAAAGAATAAAACAAACGGCAAACATACCTAAGTCAATCTCAGTGGTAGAACAATCTCCACAATCTAGTGAAGAGGATTCAGATAATGTACCTCTAGCAAAGCGAAGAAAACTGGTATTCTCTGATTCTGTGGATGAAGATATTGATGCTCCAGAGGTAGTTTCACAGCAAACACCTACTGTTGAGGTTGAGAAAGATGCAATACCTGCAGAGGTTGAAATACCTGCAGAGGTTGAAATGCCTGCAGAGGACAAAATGCCTGCAGAAGAGGATACTAGAGATGGCCTTTCTCCAATAAATGATATTCTTGATTCATTTATGCCATTCTCTGATCCTATATCTGATACTTGTGCAGCTGATCAACCTATGGTTGTTCTTTCTGAAACTGTGGCTTCCCATACTGAGTTATTATATGATGCTCACCAAACTGTTAAAGGAGGAGATGAAATTGATCAAGCAACCAAGGCTACTTCTCAGTCTATGCCTGTTGCTGAGCCTGAGCAACATGGAGAAAATCTTGACAAGGCTGCAGAAGAAATTGCTAAAACTGTGGCTGAAGATGAACATGCTAAAGCTACAAGTGTTGAACCTGAAGGTGAAAGCAATGCAAACTCTGATTCTTCTCTGAGTGCACCCGTACAAACAGACAATAAACATACACCTTTCACTCAACCTTGTACGTCTCATGAAGTTGAGATAGCACAATTTGCAAAGTTTGCTGCTGAATGGTACAAAGAGGATTGTATTTTTCCACGAGGAAGAGCAGCTGATTTTGTTAAGCAAACTGCTGATACTATCTCCAATCCAGAGATTCTTTCTTGCTTAAAAGCAACTGTAGTCAAGTCAAAACTCTGGATAGAAGATTTGATGACACTACAAAGGCAATCACTGATTTGCGGAATGAGGTTGTAGCTAGAGAAATGAAAATGGAAAGAGACTCAAAACTCATGAATATAAAATTTTCTACAGCTCAAGACAATCTCTTTGCCAGGCTGAGTAAAGTTGAAGAGAATCAGTCTGACTTATCTGTTAAAATTGATTCTATTGCTACCTCCTTGGAGTTAATTACATCTATTCTTATGCCTGATGATGTCAAAAAGGGGGAGAGAGTTGTCAGAAGGGATAGTGCTGGAGATGGAGGGGCAAGTAGTAAAGGGAAGAACAAAACTGAAGAAGTTCAAACTTTGAGAACTAGCTAGTCATCTAAATCATAGTCTGTTGGGAGAAATACTGATACTCAAGGTACTTCAAAGACCAAGAGTTTGCTGTTACCTTCTAATCCACAAACTGATGAAGAATTGGCTGCTAAGCTGTTTATTGAAGAGAATGAGGAAGGAGTTACGATTGAGGACATTGAAGCTGAAGAAAAGAGTTTACAAGAAGAACATCTCAAGGCTTTAAAGTCTGGTAAGTTACAAAGAGGAAAAGCTCCTAGACCTGTTGTTAAAGGTGTTGTGATCAAAGAAAGGGCTGATGTTAGTCAAAGATCTCGGTTTTCAAAGGAAACAATGGCAGCAGAAGCTAAACTCAAGCTGAAAGGCATTGAAGGAGAAAATTCACAGAAGAAAGTTACAACTTCTGTTGCATCACAAGTAATGACCACACCTTTACACTCTTCTCAGTTGAAATCGGTTTTTGGGAAAGGAACAATTCAAGATCCAAATATATTATCTGGAGTTTATATGAATATTTCTGATGGAAGAGCTTTGTCTGGCAAAGTTGGAAATAATAAGGGCGGACTAGGTTCACACAGAGACAAAAGGCAATATACTGGTCCTAGAGATCCTTCTTCACTGGCTGTTCCAGGTCATGGTGTTCCTTAAGAGAGTTTGGACAGACTGGAATCAGTACAGTTAGTTCATCAGAAGAGTTTAAACAAGGACTTTCTCTTGTACTTCATGGCTGATGGGACAGTATTTAAAATTGGTGAGAATGATATTGGCTTGAAATGTTGGGAAGAACTAGAGTATGTTGTATATCTTTTCAAGGTGAATAGTCAAAGGACTCAATCAGTTGCTAATGTGCTCAGACAGAGAATGCTTCAGAATTTGGCAATCAGAGGAGAGAAGTATAATAGCAGATATGTTCCTAAGTACAGGGATTACAAAGGAAATCTCATTGAAATGAAGAAAGGTACTGCAAAGTTAAAGACTGATTTGGGAATCACAGTACTTGACTTCAATTCACAGTCAGAAGAAGTCAAATTTATCAGACTGGGAAATGAGATGAGAAGGAACAAAATCTATGATCTTAGGGCTGCTATCTACCAGACAGATGAGAGTGATCCTCAGCTCAGAGAAATTAAAGAAGCTATGAAGATTGAGCTTGAAAATGCAGAAAGAAGATTGCTCATAGATTATCTCAGAGCTATGCCAGATCTTGAAGTGATAAGAGATTAAGGTCTGTAAGGATTTTCTTATTCTCTGTAGTTTTTGTTAAGTAGAAGCTTAAACTCTGAAGTTTTATAAACACTGAATTTGTCTATTTGTTTTGACATCATCAATTATTGTCATTAACTTGTGCATTTTTGCTAATGAACAAGTTGGGGGAGATTGTTAAATATAATTGATGTGTTTTAATCAGTGTTTAAGTGTTACAGTGAATTATCAGAGTTTAGCTGGAAGCAGTCAGAGTTTAGTGTAAACTCTGACAGTTGGAAGCTCGACAGAGTTTGTTAAACTCTGTCTGGAGGCAGCGTCTACTGGTCAACAGTGATTGAAGATTTATTATGGAAGCGATATCTTTGAAGATTGGATAGCTATCAAAGAGATCGAGTTGACTTAGGAGACGTGTGACAATCTGTAATTGATATCATTGTATAGCTGATTATTAGGAATATCAATTAGAGATTGTATCGTAGCTGTATGTTATATAAATACAGTTAGGTTAACCCTAGAAGGGTATCGTACAACGAATTATCTTTATTGTAACCTAGCAGCTCTTTGTGATATTTCACATCACGAAGAGGGTTCTTAATACAAGAAGTTTTTAAGTGCATAAACGTTTTACTTGTTAAACTCTCATACGAAGTTGATTATTAATTGTGTATTCGGCCTAACAGTTTATGAACCAAGATTATACCTCGAGTTTTATCGTCCTTTTTCTAAGTGTTTTACCAAGGTTATAATCAAGTGTGCTTTTAGGGGTTCGTTCGCGTTTAATCCCTATTCGAATATTTTTATAAAATCGAAAAACAATTCGTTTGACATGAGGTTTTCTCTCACACCTTCCTTATGATCTCTAATATTTAATTATCAAGATTTGCCACTGAATTACTCAATTTATAGGGGGTTAATTTCAGTTACGAACTCGCAATTACGGTTTCGAACCACTTTTAGTAATTTGACCATATCTCTTAAACCGTAAGTCCGTTTGTTTCGATTCTCACGCCAAAACGATCTATGACTCGAGATCTACAAGGAAATGTTATAAAATAATCAAGACCAGAAATTAATGGCTACTTCTATGCTCGAAATTTAAGGGTTAACGAAATTTTGGTATTACGACGGCTATAATTCGAGCGTTACCAAATTTTGTTTCATCAAACCAAGCCACACCGGGCATACCAAACATCTTACATTCATGATATACATCTCATAAGTCCAAGAACATCATACTTTACCATCATAATCATCAACTCTTTTAGATTAAACAACTAACTACATAATCATGCTTACATGCTTGTTATAACATTTAAATCATAACTAATCTAAATCACCAAGAACATCCATAAAACTCAAACTAAGATCTAGGGTTTCATGAGTTCCATACCTTTCTTGATGTGTGTAAGACCTTAATAAGCCTTGAATAATCCTTGTACAACCTTAACCAAGCTTAGATCATCCAAGAAATCAAGAAAACAAAGATTAGTTCTTAAGAGTTACTATTCACCCTAAACTTTAGTGATTTATTTGAAAATGGTAAAAGTGGAGTTTGATGCTAAGATTTCTAGGAGAACATTTTTATGAAATATAGGACTCACCATAATAATTTGGAGATCAAACAATGGTGGGAGGTTGAACTTTGATCCTTGAATTTAGCTTGGGCCGAATGTTATGTAAAATGGAGAGAATGGAGAGTTTGCTTGGTTGCTTGGTCTCATTCTTGGCCAAAATGAATTATTGTGGAAATATCTAGCATAAAGCCACTTTAATAAAGTGCTTTGGTCATGGATGATGTAAATCAAGTGGATGAGTGTTGGTGTTTAAAGGTAGTGTGATGAGATTAGGCTAAGCTCTTGGTTTGTTTCTGAGTATGCTAGTTACCTTTGTACTACTTGGTTCCTTGATTGTGACGTCCCCAAATCCGGGGTCAGGATTTGGTGCCACGACCAATACAATTAAGTAAAACTTAATCATACAGACGACCCCTCAACAAGGATCGATCTCAGGTTATAGTGTGAAACAAGAAACTAAATTACAACAACTATTATAACTACTATACCTTCTTATCAGAAGTGCAATCCAATACTGAATGAGTCAATGCTGGCCCTGAAATCTAACTTGAATAGAACGCCTTGCCGCACTCGTTCAAATTATAAGACGTAGGTAGACCATTATTAATTCTAGCTGAAAGGTTAGATGAATAAAACAAGAAAGAGCCAACAACGCTCAGCAAGTGAAAGTAACAACTTATAAATAAACTGAAAGCTGACAACAAATATAAAGCTGGCTTCCAACAATAATAAGATGGTAGAATGATATGACTGGAAGCAATAGAATAATACCGACGTTTGATAACAACAAGATATCAACTGAAAGGCAAAGCAACAGTTGATAATAAAATATGTGCAAGGCAATTGACATTTACAATAATAAACCAATTTCATTTCACAGTCTTATAAATAAAGCATTTTAAAAGTGATTGGAGGTTTTTACTTCATAACAGACAATATGGGTGATCAGCCCATAAAGTCCCGATACCGGACACAGAGTCCCTCTGGACATAAATCCTCTCATTAGGATAGCTTGGGTTCCCAAGAGGCAACACATTGGCCTATAAAGGTGTCGAACTGGACAAACCAGAACTACACTAATACATACACAAACCGACGGAACCGGCATTACCCGTTCGCCCCGTCTCTCCAATCGTCAGGAATCCGTGGAAACCATTTAGACGGAGTTCCTAACATTTTTATTAAAAATCTCATTTTTTTTTAAAACATTAAGCTTTGCAAAACTCTTTTTAACATCATAAAACATTTTAATACTTAATCTTTTCAAAAACTTTTACTTCGAAGTACCTTCGACTCTCTGATAACAAATCATCCCAGTCTAAGTAACTTCAAAGTATTTTAAGAAAACAACTCATTTTGATTTGCAATGATAAAAGTCAATGGTTTGACTAAGTTTTCTGACATCAAGAGAATAGGGATACAAGTCTAAACCAAGAAGATATAGACTCAAATGAAATCAAGGCTTTGATCAGAGTACAAGGAAGGAAATCCAAGTCAAAGGTCAAAGATGTGTATCATGACTAGTTTTTGGGCAATCAACTCAGTTTAAAAAGTAATGAATATCAAGAATGGTAATCAAGTCTTTAGGTTAGTGGTTTGATCAATATTGTAATATATAGAGTTTTAAAGCAGGGCAACAAATCAATTTATAGTGATAAAGGTCTTGCATTAATGAAACAATGGTTAGACAGGGCATTGTAAATAAGTCTCACTTTCTAAATCAAGGTTCATTTGAATACGAATTTCAAAACAGGTTTTAGTAGCATATAGCTTCTTTAAATCAAGGTCTTGTTGAAATGAGGTTCATTGAAAGTCAAGTTCAATAAAAATATGATTCCTTAAAACATGGTTTGTTAAAACCTGGTTTTTTTAAACAGAGATTTAGTAAAACTTGGTTCTTTAAAACAATGTTCGGTAAGATAGAAGTTGAGAAAACATGAGTAAGTAATACTGGAATTAATAAAATATGGTTCGGTAACTGAAAGAGAGCTTTTAATCAATAGCTTGTAAAACAGGTGTTAAGTTTTAGAAATTGTATTTAAGATTTGAAAGCCCAAATTGGGTTCATAGGATATAAGGTGATAACCATAATAAAGGCCTTAGTCTAAAGCAGGGGACATGTTATAGAATCAAGATTCACTGTTAATCTAAAGAAAGGTAATGATAGGGTGCACAACAACCAATGTATGTCGAGAGATAATTCACAGGATAACTCAATAGGAGGGTACAACAAGGTACTGATTACTTGCAAACTGATTTGAAAGAACATTTGATAATTAACAGAAGCAATTATACTTCACTTGAACAATAAGTGAGGAATAGAAACACTTGCCTCAGTACACGTAGTTCTGTTTCTAACACATCGATTCGTTACTCACTTTGCGTCAGTCTCTACTTCTTTATATGACGGTCTCTAATCGACTATACATCCATCTTTCTTCTATAATTCGTCCATCTTGATATCAATATACTTGTCAACTTCGATAAATATCCTCGTTCTTGAAATTCCATCTACACGCATATAACTTCTTATCGGCTTCCTACTTGCACCTATAATAAGGTAAAGTACTATTTCAGTACACTTATAACTTTAATCGCCTAACTCTATTCTACCTAAACTTGTCCTATTACGCTTTATAACATACCACGTATAGCACATATTAATCATACCCTCAAAATGGTACAGTATAATCAGATAAGCCATGTAAGCATTTAATACTTAGCACATAGCATACAATAATCATGCAAATCACTTAAACACTTAACAGATAGCACCAATTCATTATATATCCAGTAATTTACCTTAATAGTATACAACTTAAGAATATACATTTAACAAAAAATCGGGCAGCACCTCTTTTGTAAAATAGACTATCCCGTCGGAGAACATCCAACTCAAATTCACAACCAATAATCCGATGGATTTTAAAATCCACCTACAAGCCCAAGCATACTGATATAATCTCTATTTATCAATAACAATTTCAATTATTAGGAATAAATCATAACTATCGATAATTAACAATTTAATTCATTCCCGAGTAAAATCATTAAATTATACTTAATTAATCACTAAAATCTCAATTCATATTTATCATGCAAAAATTCGAATTTAATCCATAGAGTTCGAAATTCAAATTTTTACAAACATAATTATTACACAGAAAATTAAAAATCAATTATACGACTCATGTTCATCATCGTCGATACACCGGCTCATTAAAAATCATTGCCGAAGGGCAAAAACTTCGGTGGTACTCTTAATTGAGCTTCCAACATAAAATCTCTACCTCTAATTACTTAACATCGAATTCTTCTCATCAACAATCAAGAATTCAGAAATTCATATCACAAAATTCGCACATCTATACACGGTGAACATATATACATACGAACGAACATAAAACACACAACACCAACATGATTCAAGCATAAAAATGAATACTAGTAACCATGGGCACTTATTTAATGTAAGAATCGAAGTAATCAATCCCAACTGAAGCAAAACCCGAAATGGGATTGAAATTTTTCAACACCCAAATGACATGCAACGGCAGAGGAAGACAGAGAATTGAAAAATAGACACAACCCCGGCCTCAGATCATTTAATCCGGCCAGAAATCAGGTAAACAAAAGGAGAGAGAGAGTGTGTGTCAAGAGAGAGAGAAATGAGCTCTCTGAAAAAAAACCACGACACAAGAATGAAGAAGAGGAATGAATCAAGTGGCGGTGATGTTATAAATATCTGAAGGGCAGAAAGGTCTTTTAACAATTGCTGTTTAACTTTATTGAAAATCTGATTTTTAATCAATTTTAAATCGAAATCAAATATAGAAATTAAGGAAAAATAATTTTAAAAATTCTAAAATAAAGTATATGAAATTAAAAACCTCACCATATTTTTAAAATAATTTTCGAGTAAAAATTGAATTTTATATGAATTTTCGAAATAAAGGCCCTTTAAAAGAAATAAAGCTTTTTAAATCATTTTAAAATACCAAAACACACAATTAAATACTCACACTGATTTTAAAAACTAAATCATATCTCAAAGGTGATAATGCAAAAGATTTCATGATTTAAATCGAATCCCATGATTTTATATGATTTTTGGAAGATTAAAAATGCACTTTAAAAATAGATCTAATGCTCTAAAAATACAAATAAAATTTCACGATCATATACGACACATACCAATCATCATATAATCACATAAACATGATTTCACACACGTAACTTGGTTTCAGAAAAAATTTATCCGTCACAATATTCACATAATTTCCACATTTAACAATTAAATAAGCATTTATAAATCGCGAAAATTCTAGGTCGTTATAGCCTTCCCCCCTTAAAAGGATTCTGTCCCCAGAATCTCACCTAAGTAAACAGATAAGGATACTTGGCAAGCATCTCGCTTTCAAGTTCCCAAGTCGACTCTTCGACTCTAGGATTCCTCCACAATACCTTAACCAATCTAACCATCTTATTCCTGAGCTTCCTATTACTTCTATCTTGTATTTCTACTGGATGCTCCTCCTAAGATAAATCTGGCTAAATCTCAATGGTTTCATACTCAATTACGTGACTCGCATCGGGATTATACTTCTTAAGCATAGATACGCGGAACACATTATGAATATGGTGCCTGTGCGGTGGCAAAGCCAACTCGTAAGCAACTTTTCCGACTTGCTTCAAAATCTCAAATGGTCCTACATACCTTGGACTCAACTTTCCTTTCTTACCAAATCTCGTAACTCCTTTCCACGATGACACCTTAAGTAACACAAGATCTCCTATCTCAAAACTCATGTCCTTCCTTTTCAAATCAGCATATTTCCTCTGACGATCATGGGCTGTAATTAATCTCTTTTTTATAACCTCCACCTTTTCCTTTGTTTGCTGGAGCAGCTCTGGTCCTACATTTTCCTTTCACCAACCTCTTCCCAATATACTGGCGATCTACACTTTCTTCCATACAAGGCTTCATACGGGGCATTCCAATACTCGCGTGATAACTATTATTGTATGAAAACTTAACCAATGGCAAATGCTCATCCCAGCTTCCTTTGAAATCTAATGCACAAGTTCTTAACATATTTTCTATCGTCTGAATGGTCCTTTCACTTTGTCCGTCCGTTTGTGGATGATAAGTTGTACTCATTTTCAGTTGGGTTTCTAAACATTCTTAAAATTGCTTCCAAAATCTCGAATTAAATCGCGGGTCTCCATCAGACACTATCGAAACAGGAACTCCGTGACTTGACATTATCTCTTTCATATACAAATGTACTAACTTGTCCAATGAGATTCTTTCATTAATCGGTTAGAAATGTGCAGACTTCGTCAATTAGTCAATGATAATCCAAATCGCATCGTGATTCACTTTAGTCCTTGGAAATCCTACTACAAAATCCATGGCAAGATGTTTCTACTTCCCCTTAGGAATATCTATTGGCTATATTAATCCACTCGGTTTGTGATGTTCCGCTCTAAATCTTTTGATAGACATAACACTCGCTTATCCACTCAACAATTTCTCGTCTCACGTTGGGCCACCAAAAATTCTCTTTCAAATCTCGATGCATCTTCTTGCTTTCAGGGTAAATTGAATATCTCGAACTTATAGGCTTCACTCAAAATCTTTCTCTTCAACTCCGAAACATTTGGATTCCATATTCTCGTAACCTTGATCATCCTTTTGGGTACAAGTCTCCTCACCAATCAACGTACTCATCTCATAATTCATAACTTCCTCTTGACATCTCCGAATATTTTATAATAACTCTAGTTGAAAAGTCATCATATTAAGAAACTCATCAGCATCCTTTGAATTATACACTCCTAAACTTAACTTCCTAAACTCTCGCCATAACTCATTTGGCACAGACATCATATTCAGTCTCTCTTTCCTACTCGACGTATCAGTCACTACATTCGCTTTCTAAGTGATAACTTATCGTGCAATCATAATCCTAAATCAATTCCAACCATCTCATATTAAGCTCCTTTTTGGGTGAATATATACTTCAAGCTCTTACGATCTGTGAAAATCTCACACTTCTCTCCTTATAGATAATGTCTTCAAATCTTCAGCGCGAACATAATTGCAGTTTACTCCGAATCATGTGTCGGATACTTCTACTCATGTGATTTAAGTTGTCTCGAAGCATACGCGATAACATTGCCATATTGTGAAGTTATGCATACATAATGTCAGTCCATGCTTTTTGTGAAGCATCATGATAGATAACAAAATTCCCTTGATCATCCGGCAATACTAATACTGGTGCAGGAACCAATCTTTTCTTCAATTCTTGAAAACCCTCGTCACACTTATCACTCCAAATAAATTTCTTATTCTTTCGAGTAAATTTAGTCAGTGGTGTAGCTATCTTCGCGAAATCTTGTACAAATCTCTGATAATATCCAATCAATCCTAGGAGACTTCTTACTTCAGTAAGGGTTCTGGGTCTACTTCAATTTGCTACAGCTTCAATCTTCTCAAGACCCACTCTAATTCCTTCTCGACTAATGACATGTCCTAAAAATTAAACTTCTTCTAACCTAATCTCACATTTCGAACACTTTACATACTATCTTTCCTTCCTTAGAGTTTCCAACGTGGTCCTCAGTTGCTCGGCATGTTCTTCGGGAGTTCTTGGGTACATTAAGATGTCATCAATAAATACAATTATGAACTTATCCAAATATCTCTTGAATACATGATTCATCAAATCCATCAACATAGCTGGCATATTTGTCAATCCGGAAACCATCACTAAAAACTCATAATGTCCATATCGCGTGCGAAATGCAGTGTTCGGAATATTCTCTGGCTTAATCTTCAACTAGTGATTTTCTGATCATATATCAATCTTAGAAAATGTGCAGCTCCTTTAAGTTGGTCAAACAAATCATCTATCCTTGGTAATGGGTAATTATTCTTGATAGTTAACTTGTTGAGCTTTCTATAGCTAATACACAATGTAAGAACCCAAAATTTCGGTAGAATTAAAACTTTTCCTATTATGATGAAGTGCATCAATGAATAGTGATTTGGTGGACGAATAGTGATTTTGAGGATTAAGAAAAATTTTCATGCCCCCTATGTACGAGACGTAGTGTGGATATTCCGAAGGTATACTATTAATCTACGGAGTAAATAAGTGTATGTAAATGCGATCGGAATTCAGAAATTCCAAATTCTATTTTCGTGTAATATTTGACCGATCAGTGAATTATATGTCAGTAATATCAAGAAATGAGATATTTAATTTGAGGAATTGAGGAGTTAATATTTTGGAATTTTATTATAAGTGATTTGAGAATTTGGAACGAAAACCACTGAGGAAGTGAAACAAACGTTCTAGAAACCGCTGAGACTTTATAACGAGATTAAGCGATCAAGCGAGCGAATCATGAATTGAGAATAGTAAATATTAGAAGTCCAAGGAAGGATATATTATGAGAGGAAAATGGAATTGAGAATAAAATCCTAGAGTTAAAGGAAAAGAGAACAATTAAGAAACCGCGAGAATTTTTTTCTGAGATAAAGAGAAAATACAAAGAAAATTAGACACAACGATTGTTTGAGGTATTGGGCCACACTATTACAATGAAGTGCAACCTATAAGTTGTAACATATTGATTTAGTAAATATACAAGAAGGGAAGCCCCTTGGTGCAAATAAGAAAAGGAATGAAGGACTTGGAAACAATATGTATAAAGCAAGGGACTTGCTTGCAATTATGGATGGATAAAGGTAATCCAAATGAACCAATGAGGAGATGACACCACATGGCAAGAAGATAAGATGCATCCAAGTGAAAATATCAAGCATTATTGATCACTTTATCACTTTAATCAAACAAAACAAACACCAAATACTCCATTCTGCCCAGCAGGAAAGGAGCTCACTCAAACGAGCCTAGAGACTTCATTACTCAATGAATTTTTTTTTCTTTATATGGTTAGAAAGATGTGAAGATGCTCTACAACTTTCATTCAGGAGCCTCGACCAGGAAACGAGTGCAAGGGCTTCATTTTGGCTGATCTTTGGGGCGTGTTTTTCCAGTAAGGAAACCCACTTCCATGTTCTTGATTTCTTTGGTGAGATTGAAGATGGTGAGCATAGAGTAAGGCTTCCCCAAGGTTAACCAAGCTTGTTTGAGATTGTAAGAACATCAAGGAGGTATAAAACTCTAACCCCTCTTGGCCATGAATTATTTATGGTGTTTAATGTTAGATCCATGGATGTTAGTGTGAATCTTGGACATATAAGTTATGGATGATGTAGATCTTGAGTTTAAGTGTTGTGGTTGTGATTTTTAAGCTTGTGGTTAGTGTATGTAACTCCATGTATGTTTTAAAGTATGATCTTGGTGGCATAGATGATGGATGTGATGTGTATGTAAGATTCTTGAATGGATAAGTGATATAAGCATGCTGAGATTTTTCTAGGAAATTGAACTGTCTTGTAAGAGGGTTTTGAACCCCCAAATCTTGTCCCCTGAGGTCCTAATATATATTGTTGGAAAGGTATTTGAATGTAGTTTCTAGAAATATAAAGTTCATGACTAGGTGATGTATAGATGTTGAGTTATAGCCTGAGAAGTGAAATGGTCCCTTTGTGAACCTTGTTTAAACCCCTAAAAATTTATGTAGGATCATGGAAAAATTAGAGAAGCTATTAAATACAGTGGTGAAGGCTACCCAAAAAGAATTGGATTAAAATATGTATTTTTCAATTTTATAAAAATGCTAGAGTAAAATTCGCGCAAGGGAAAAAGTCGTAAAGGGAGTGTGATTTAATGGGTAATGGATATGATTCGGATATGGTAACCAAATTAAGTCGAATAAGTGACGAGCGTAATCGAGTGGTGACATGAACCTATAGTGGGGCTAGAGTGTCATAAGACGAAGTCATTAAGTTAATTTTGTACCCCCTAAAACCCCGCAATTAAAGAGATCTTGTTAAGGTACTAACGATCGGCTATTGATTATGTATAGATCGTTCCATTCCGCAAGCTCGACCACCCCAACCTCACCAAGGCAAGTTTACTTTTCAAAACTTACATCTACAAGGACTTTCACTGTTGTGTTTGTAGTTTTCAATCATATCAAATGTTTATGTTTATCGAAGTATCGATGAAATTGAGAGGTATAAGTACATATATGTTTGCACCCCTTGAACTTAGAATGAAATGTTTTCTTCGGACAACGACTCTAGCAATAGAGGTCGTAGCGGTCCGTATATACTATTGACCGGGGAGCGGTATATTATTATATCGTAATTAAATTGCGAAAACCCGAAGGGTCATTCGGGAAGTATCGTATACTCAAGTAATTATTTTTATATCTTCGTAAATACTCAAAATACCTATCTTGGATTAAAAGCTTATTTAATTAAATTATTATTTTATTAATTATTAATATTAAATCTTAAAATATCATTTATTAATTATTGTTCATTATTTTAAAGATAAAGCTAATCCAAGATACCTTTAGCACTTTCAAACTCGAACTCTTTCGAACTCAAAACATTTTCGAAAACCCCCGGTCAGGTTTTGCTTCTTGTATGATTTCAAGAATTATCGGTCGACTGATGTCGGACCTTAACTGATCAGTTTTCAATCAAAATAAAGTTTTTAAAAGAAAAAGAAAAAGGGACTCTGGCAGGTGTGGGAACCGTTGACGAACGATTCCCGGGATGTGTAAGCGGCCGTGAGCCAGGCGGTCCATCAATTATTATTCCGGCCCAGGTGTTGCCGAAGGATGATTACGGATGTAGTTTTCATCGACGGTGATTACGGATGTAGTTTTCACCCGGGGATAGTTACGGATGTAGTTTCTATCCTTCTACCGGTAGAAAAGACCCACAGATTATTGGACTTGGATGTGGCGACTGATCATCGTCAATCCCTGTCAGGTTTTATGTTTTCTTCAAGTCCCATCCTCCACTTTGGAAAAATTCTCAAACACTGCTTCTTGGGCCTAAGTGCCAAGTTGCCGATAGTGTGGCTTTTGATAAGAAAAATATTGACATCGTGCAGTATCTAGAACTGCAAGATTTTCTATAAAGATTGGCACGTGTTAGTGCACTCTTGCAATTATTTCAAAGAATGAAATGCTTTTGAATGAGAAACCTTCTAAGCTAATGGAAGGAAAGAAGTTTTCAATGATGTATTCCCTGTACAGTATGTTAACCGTAGAGTGTTTTGCCGAAAATGATATACTCATATGTATATACTTTAAAACTTGAGATATGTTGAAATGGGAACCTTATAAAGGGTTCATATGTTATTCTTAAAGCTCCTTAGTGAGTATAAATGTTTTACTCAAACTCGGACATATATATTGTCCAGTTATGTTTTGAAATCTGAGATATATGCCCATACAGTTGGGAATGTTTTCAAAATAAACCACAGTATTATTTTTCAAAATGGTGAACTTGCTGAGCATTATGTAGCTCATTCTTGCTTTATAAAAACTTTTCAGAAAGAGAAGAATTTGATCGGTTAACTCCGCACCAGCAGAAGAGGAGTAGAAGATTTACCCCTTAGATGATTTAGTTCCTGATAAATACTACAGAGTAGGTATGATAGGTTTTCAACTGTAATAGTAAGACTTGTCTTCAAGTGTAGTTGTATAAATGGAAGTGCGCAAGATTCTAGATTGTACAGATGAATTGTAATATTTAGTGTTACTTTTGATTATCGTTTCTGAGGCTCTAACTTGTTTGTGTGTAAGATTGGGGTCTGGATGGATGTATTGTTGAGTTGTAAAGTTAATACAGGTATGATATGGTTGGATGGTGACGTGACGACCTAAATCTCTAACCTCGGATTTGGGGGCGTCACAGAAATGGTATCAGAGCGATAAGTTACAGTACTCAGAAACGAGAGTGTTAAGAGTTAAGTCTATGTAGGATAATGACATAAGAGATCGTAGTAAACTTATTATTGGACTTCCGGAAGAGGTACCGGTGAGTAGAATGGGCTGGAGTGTTACTGGAGGTATTATACTAGGGTCGATAGAATCCTTAGAGACCTTCAGAATGATAAATAGAGGATTGAGAGTCGTACATGACCTATCATAGGTAATGATATAGGGAGCAGAGCGGGACCTCAAGAGCAGCTGAGGTAGAGGCGATATTGCCAATATAATCGGATGACTAGGCTGGCATAAATTTTGTGGCCCATAGTCCTCCACAGTTTAGGGGGCGGCATTTTAAGAATCAAGAAGTTTAGACTTCCCTACATATTTAAGGGTACTTAGTACTTGGGATAATGAAAGTCTTTTACTTTGGCTATAAGATCTAATTTTCGATAAGTAACGGGTTTACCTGAAAGTTGGTCACTATGTCATTCTGGATTTCATTGCCCTTGATGGCAAATTTTACATGTGTTATACGAGAATGTTATCATAAGGCGAGCGTGCTAGATAATTCCACGCATGATTCGGACGCTAGAGCATGGTAGTTCAACTTAGAGAACAAACAAGTGGGATTAACAAAGGGACTCAAGAGAAGTTGAATATGGTTGCAACGAGCGATACAGTGATCTCAGGGTCTACCAAAAGAAAGACCAGTGGGTCTAGAGTGGGATCCTTTGATAGAGATGTTATCAGGGACTATGTATATATGTATGGTAGACCTCAATATTTTTGGTATATGTTCACATACACACACCCGGCACTGAACCTATGGACTGCACTGAGATCCCTGAGAGATCTCTTTGATCTTTTCCCAGGGGGAACTGGCCACTTGTGATTCATGTCGGAAGGCATGAAGTAGGACCCTATGGACTTAGCAGGTGTCCCCGGAATGATGTGAAGCTTGGTCTTCAAGATAAAGCACAGAAATGACAGATATATTGTGAAACCCTAACTCGATAAATGACTTTAAGATGATGATTGAGAGACGCACTAGTTGGTGTCTTGTATTACGAAGACAAAGAGATGGAGTTACCCTCATAATGGTGATAATGAGATGCACGAATGATTATTAACTTATTTTGGTAACTACCGGCTGGTGCACTACTTCATTTTAAACTTTTAACTAACCATGTTACCTCGATTAGTTTATATCAAGTAACCCTTTTAGCTTTCTACTTCAAACTTGTGAAACAACAACCAGTGATATACTTTCCCTAAAGCAGGACTTATCCGAAGTAATTTTATTTGATCCATGAACATTCTATTCAAAAATTTATGATGATCTTGTTCGGCTCAGGCCTATTTACACTTTCTTTCAATTATCCAAGGAAGGTTCAACAAATATCTCCTTAATTAATCGATGAATATTACTTAACGAATATTGATATTTGATTGCTTCTTTCATACTTGCACTCTTCAGTTGAGCTCATAAATATCTAACAAATTACTGAGGACATGGATGATCTAATGTCCAGACATCCTTCATGAATTCTTTTCTTCTATTCAAGATGAGATTGTACATTGTACATTGAAATCATAGTAAGGATATCATTTTGATATTGGTATTCTGAATTTAATCCTATTGTAGGATCTTATAAAGCATGTGTACAGAGGCACCCTTGGGTAGACCGTTTCACTGGTAAGTAATATTTGATGAGGGGTTATCGATTGTTCTGATACCTAGAACATTCTCTTCAGATTTTATAGTTTTCTTTTTCAAACTTAATAACTTCTTATTTCCATTCGTTGTCCGAGTAGCCTAAAGTTTCTTCAATGGCTACGATGTTGAAATTCCGTTCTAGCCAATTGAAACTGGCTAGTCGATATGTCAATATGAATGACTAGTTGATTGTTCTAACTAGTCAAAATTGTAATGTTGTGAAGAACACCTAGCTAGTTGTCCTAGCTAGTGGTGATGTCTCAAACAGGTGAACTAGCAAATTTTGTCTAGCTAGTTGCTAGTGTTTCTTGAAAAGGACTAGTTATTGTTCCACTGGTCCAACTCCCAATTTAATTCATTCCACAATGCATTTTTGCATGTGGTAAAGTATGATGATGAAGGTTTTGACGAATAACTTGATTGAGACCTAGTGAGGTCGCCCACTCGACTTGAACTCTTACCCATCTTCGTATCAGACTTTATATCACTTGGATATTTTATTCTTTCATTCATACAACGAGAATTCATTTGAAACCATTGATTACTTGAATGACAAACTACTTTATTCTTTAATTGTCATGGAGTAGAATTGCTTTCTATTGGCTGACCTTCATCAATGCGACTTTAGATTTCCTCTTATTATTTAGGAGGAAAAGTATCCACCCGATGTAAGAACTGTATAAAGACCGTCTTTATGACTTTTGTATCCAACAATCATTGCCCTCGTGCAACATTCTCTATGATATCATATTACAGAATTATCAGGACCTGAAGGAATAAACATTGTTGTACTCTTTCGGTCCATCCTTACATCTCCAAAAATCGAGACTCCTAGTATTTGGAACCATCAACATTCTTGGAACATCCAATGTGGAATTCTTATTGAAATTATCTATTGGACCTTGTTATTTTGAAACCATTCCTTTCAAAGTGATTACTCTAAGGTGAACGGGAGGTACAATTATGAACCGTTACACCAATATGAGATCAAAAACCAAATGTTGTAATTGTGCAGCCAGAGCGTTATGCCGATTAATTATTAAAGTAGAAATAACATGTCGGGGCATACCACAAGACCTTTAATATTAGTGTGAGGAAAGTTATAAGAAATGATGAGGTGGTTGGGAGTACGCTCCTACCAACCGTTGTCAGGATGTTATAGTAATGAATTCTGGAGTTACCAAGCCTTTTCCTGATCCAAGAAATTCAAATCGATTGCGATGTAAGACATATCCTTAGAGGAAACTAACATGGAAGTGAGATGGACAAGAAAGGAAGAAATATCGTGGCAAGAATGTGAAGCTTTACTTAGCTTAAAGGGATTGATGCACATAGCGAGACATAAAGTTTAAAAGGCCCCTAATAGCAAATGGATGCATGGATATATCCCAATGATCCTTCGAGATTACCACCTAATCAAGTTTATTGGGAATCGCAGTAGCATACAGGCCTCAGGCTGATTGGCGCCAGTTGTGAAAGAGGACGAGCGTATGACATCTTACCTATACCATCGAGAACTGAAACCCTTATCGGAAATGGAGGAATTGTTGACTAGTTAAAGTGCATAGTTGTTTTTCAAAGATAAGGTTAAAGAGAAGGTTTCACCAACTCAAGATCGACCTCTGTACTGCACCAAAGTCGGCATTTCCCATTAATATAAACATTATAAATTCTGGTAGTATCATGTGGGTTGACTAGTGAGTCGGAAGCCCTTGTGGGTTAATAAATGAAGTTTTAAGAATGATATGAGAGATTAGTAACAACCTCGTTGTTAGCTATACTTTATAATGAGAAGAGGACTTTGAGAGTCACGATGATGCGTCTTTCAAGAGTTTAAGAGGTATGCCGATGCAGTAGAAAGGGGATGATAGCCTATACTTCTAAACAACATAAAGGTTACGGGATAGGATATACTAACCGTGAGTCTGGGATTAGTCATGATGGCGTTCACGCATAAAACTGAGACGTTAACTTTATGAGAAAAGTGTGAAAGTTTTCCACAAGTGCCATAAGTATATCTTCATATTAGGACTAAACATAAGAAAGAGAAGGTGACGAAAGGGAGCAGGGAGTATAATGGAGAAATTTGTTATTTCCCAGGAAAGGCCAGTGTGGTGGCCGATACCTATAGAAGGGATTATTCGAAATTGGAATTCAGTCAGTATTGACCAAGAAAATAGAGTATATACAATAAAGAATAATGTTAGAGGAAAATGACTAAATTATGGGGAAGGACAAAGATGTACAGAGAATTAAGAGAATGTTTGGCAAACGGATATGAAGAATGGTATTGGCAAACTATTAAGTACGAACGCAACATCTCAAAAACAAAATGATAGAGATCTAGTGGATCAATTCCGCCCGTAGAAAATCTTGAACGTGGACAGAATTATAATGAATTTCATGAGTAGGTCGCCGAAGACCGAGCCAAGAGATGGCCCTAGTTGATTTATAATTGATGGACCATGTGATTTACCTACGAGAGACTTTCCATTTAGAAGATTATCGATTTATATACGGAAGAGATGGTGGTGCAATACAAAACTTCTGCAGTGATTACGTCAGATAGAGACTTAAGGTTAAACTTCAAATATTGAAGGTGCTTTCAAGTATAATTAATAAAGATATTGAGCGAATGTACTAATTTGATCTGTGGCAGACGGACAGGGAAGAAGAATTATCCAGACGATCGAATTTATATTTAGTGTCGTGCCTTAGATTTCACGGGGCAGTCGAGAATAAAAACTTATCCATGAAACGAATGTTGTTATCACGATCGGCACCATGCGAACGTAAGGACGTCTCTTGTAAAGCGTACTACGAAAGAAGAAGTTTCGCTTTTCTTGCGTTACGAAGAAGTCAACGAACGAGGGATATAGTAGCTGAACTGGTTCGACGTATACCGAAGACTATACAGTATCCATAGCAAGTGGTAACGACTGACGGGAGGCAACACATGCGTGCTAATCAAGCCAAGGAAAATGAGGAATACCGTGCGTATTGACGTTGTCTCAGATTATAGAACACGACCACAAAGTATTCACGGCCCAACGATATAAGGACTCAACACGGATACTATGAACAAGGTAGAAAAGGAACGTATAAGTAGTGGGATAGAAATTTTCATTCATAGAACAACCGATAAGGAATACAGGTCAAGGAGAGCATACGTTGAGAAGCAACACTAAAGCGTTGGTAAGATCAAGGTAAGAGAACAAAAGGGTTGAAGTGTCAACCTGAGAGTTGGGAAGGGTAAAGTTGGAATTATATCCATAACTATTATCCTTAGGTTCTTAAGATAGAATCCTTTTAAGGAGAGGAGACTGCATTAACCCTAATTTTTGGGAATATTCGAAACCTGGACGAATAGTAATTTTATGGGTGGATGAGGAATTTTTGCAATCACGATATGTACGAATTATTAAATGAAGATTTCGAATTGATATTACGTCTTTACGGTACAGACGAGTGTATGTAAAAGTCATTAGTTTTTTTTTACGAAACCCATTATTTCGAATGGTCAAATTTTATGAGATATCTAAGGAGATCGTGGTAAGGCATGGGGTTCCTATGAGCATTGTATCTGGTAGAGACCCAAGGTTCAACTCCAGGTTCTGGAGGAGTTTTCAGGATTGTGTGGGGACCAAGTTAAACATGAGTACTGCATACCACCCCCAATCAGACGGACAGAGCGAGAGAACCATCCAGACCATAGAGGACATGTTGAGAGTATGTGCCATCGATTTTAAGGGAAGTTTGGATGACCACTTGCCGTTGATTGAATTTTCCTACAACAACAGTTACCATGCGAGTATAGGAATGCCCCATATGAAGCTTTATACGGACGAAGATGTCGGTCTCCCTTGTGTTGGGAAGAAGTTGGAGAGCGGAAGATTTTAGGGCCTGAACTGGTCCAACAGAAAAGAGAAACTATCGAGCTCATAAGAGGACGGCTGGTAGCGGCCCAAGATAGACAGAAGAGGTATGCGGACCAGACCCGCAAGGACAAAGAATATGAGGTAGGAGAATTTGTGATGTTGAAGGTATCACCGTGGAAGGGATTGATGAGATTTGGTAAGAAGGGGAAGCTAAGCCCCAGATTTATTGGACCTTTTGAGATTTTGAGGCGTATTGGGAAGTTAGCCTACGAGTTAGCCTTGCCCCAAGCTTGCAGCAAATTCATAATGTGTTTCATATGTCTATGTTACGACCCTACCACACCGACTATCAGCATGTGATAGAGTACAACCAAGTGGACCTATGACCCGGCTTGACCTATGTGGAGCAACCCGTGGAAATCATGGATAGAGAAGAACAAGTGCTGAGGAACAAGGTTTTCAAACTAATAAGGAATTGTGAGAAAATCAAGATGTGGAAGAATCCACCTGGAAGTTGAAAGAGTGAAACAAAGAAGGAGTAACCCCAGTGATTCCTAAACTGATTCCGGGACGGAATCCTTTTAAGGAGGGGAGACTGTAAGAACCCAAAATTTCGGTAGAATTAAAACTTTTCCTATTATAATGAAGTGCATCAATGAATAGTGATTTGGTGGACAAATAGTGATTTTGAGGATTAAGAAAAATTTTCATGCCCCCTATGTACGAGACGTAGTGTGGATATTCCGAAGGTATACTAGTAATCTACGGAGTAAATAAGTGTATGTAAATGCGATCGGAATTCAGAAATTCCAAATTCTATTTTCGTGTAATATTTGACCGATCAGTGAATTATATATCAGTAATATCAAGAAATGAGATATTTAATTTGAGGAATTGAGGAGTTAATATTTTGGAATTTTATTATAAGTGATTTGAGAATTTGGAACGAAAACCACTGAGGAAGTGAAACAAACGTTCTAGAAACCGCTGAGACTTTATAACGAGATTCAGCGATCAAGCGAGCGAATCATGAATTGAGAATAGTAAATATTAGAAGTCCAAGGAAGGATATATTATGAGAGGAAAATGGAATTGAGAATAAAATCCTAGAGTTAAAGGAAATGAGAACAATTGAGAAACCGCGAGAATTTTTTCTGAGGCGAAGAGAAAATACAAAGAAAATTGGACACAACGATTGTTTGAGGTATTGGGCCACACTATTACAAAGAAGTGCAACATATAAGTTGTAACATATTGATTTAGTAAATATACAAGAAGGGAAGCCCCTTGGTGCAAATAAGAAAAGGAAGGAAGGACATGGAAACAATATGTATAAAGCAAGGGACTTGCTTGCAATTATGGATGGATAAAGGTAATCCAAATGAACCAATGAGGAGATGACACCACATGGCAAGAAGATAAGATGCATCCAAGTGAAAATATCAAGCATTATTGATCACTTTATCACTTTAATCAAACAAAACAAACACCAAATACTCCATTCTGCCCAGCAGGAAAGGAGCTCACTCAAACGGGCCTAGAGACTTCATTACTCAATGAAATTTTTTGTTCTTTATATGGTTAGAAATCTGTGAAGATGCTCTACAACGTTCATTCAGGAGCCTCGACCAGGAAACGAGTGCAAGGGCTTCGTTTTGGCTGATCTTTGGGGCGTGTTTTTCCAGTCACGAAACCCACTTCCGTGTTCTTGATTTCTTTGGTGAGATTGAAGATGGTGAGCATAGAGTAAGGCTTCCCCAAGGTTAACCAAGCTTGTTTGAGATTGTAAGAACATCAAGAAGGTATAAAACTCTAACCCCTCTTGGCCATGAATTATTTATGGTGTTTAATGTTAGATCCATGGATGTTAGTGTGAATCTTGGACATATAAGTTATGGATAATGTAGATCTTGAGTTTAAGTGTTGTGGTTGTGATTTTTAAGCTTGTGGTTAGTGTATGTAACTCCATGTATGTTTTAAAGTATGATCTTGGCGGCTTAGATGATGGATGTGATGTGTATGTAAGATTCTTGAATGGATAAGTGATATAAGCATGCTGAGATTTTTCCAGGAAATTGAACTGTATTGTAAGAGGGTTTTGAACCCCAAAATCTTGTCCCCTGAGGTCCTAATATATATTGTTGGAAAGGTATTTGAATGTAGTTTCCAGAAATATAAAGTTAATGACTAGGTGATGTATTGATTTTGAGTTATGGCCTGAGAAGTGAAATGTGTTTCTGGATTCCGGACTGCACTAAATGGTCCCCTGTGAACCTTGTTTAAACCCCTAAAAATTTATGTAGGATCATGGAAAAATTAGAGAAGCTATTAAATGCAGTGGTGAAGGCTACCCAAAAAGAATTGGATTAAAATATGTATTTTTCAATTTTATAAAAATGCTAGAGTAAAATTCGCGCAAGGGAAAAATTCGTAAAGGGAGTGTGATATAAGGGGTAATGGATATGATTCGGATATGGTAACCAAATTAAGTCGAATAAGTGACGAGCGTAATCGAGTGGTGAAATGAACCTATAGTGGGGCTAGAGTGTCATAAGACGAAGTCATTAAGTTAATTTTGTACCCCCTAAAACCCCGCAATTAAAGAGATCTTGTTAAGGTACTAACGATCGGCTATTGATTATGTATAGATCGTTCCACTCCGCAAGCTCGACCACCCCAACCTCACCAAGGCAAGTTTACTTTTCAAAACTTACATCTACAAGGACTTTCACTGTTGTGTTTGTAGTTTTCAATCATATCAAATGTTTATGTCATATCAAATGTTTATGTTCATCGAAGTATCGATGAAATTGAGAGGTATAAGTACATATATGTTTGCACCCCTTGAACTTAGAATGAAATGTTTTCTTCGGACAACGACTCTAGCAATAGAGGTCGTAGCGGTCCGTATATACTATTGACCGGGGAGCGGTATATTATTATATCGTAATTAAATTGCGAAAACCCGAAGGGTCATTCGGGAAGTATCGTATACTCAAGTAATTATTTTTATATCTTCGTAAATACTCAAAATACCTATCTTGGATTAAAAGCTTATTTAATTAAATTATTATTTTATTAATTATTAATATTAAATCTTAAAATATCATTTATTAATTATTGTTCATTATTTTAAAGACAAAGCTAATCCAAGATACCTTTAGCACTTTCAAACTCGAACTCTTTCGAACTCAAAACATTTTCGAAAACCCCCGGTCAGGTTTTGCTTCTTGTATGATTTCAAGAATTATCGGTCGATTGATGTCGGACCTCAACTGCTCAGTTTTCAATCAAAATAAAGTTTTTAAAAGAAAAAGAAAAAGGGACTCTGGTAGGTGTGGGAACCGTTGACGAACGATTCCCGGGATGTGTAAGCGGCCGTGAGCCAGGCGGTCCATCAATTATTATTCCGGCCCAGGTGTTGCCGAAGGATGATTACGGATGTAGTTTTCATCGACGGTGATTACGGATGTAGTTTTCACCCGGGGATAGTTACGGATGTAGTTTCTATCCTTCTACCGGTAGAGAAGACCCGCGGATTATTGGACTTGGATGTGGCGACTGATCATCGTCAATCCCTGTCAGGTTTTATGTTTTCTTCAAGTCCCATCCTCCACTTTGGAAAAATTCTCAAACACTGCTTCTTGGGCCTAAGTGCCAAGTTGCCGATAGTGTGGCTTTTGATAAGAAAAATATTGACATCGTGCAGTATCTAGAACTGCAAGATTTTCTATAAAGATTGGCACGTGTTAGTGCACTCTTGCAATTATTCAAAGAATGAAATGCTTTTGAATGAGAAACCTTCTAAGCTAATGGAAGAAAAGAGGTTTGCAATGATGTATTCCATGTATAGTATGTTAACCATAGAGTGTTTTGCCGAAAATGATATACTCATATGTATATACTTTAAAAGTTGAGATATGTTGAAATGGGAACCTTATAAAGGGTTCATATGTTATTCTTAAAGCTCCTTAGTGAGTATAAATGTTTTACTCAAACTCGGACATATATATTGTCCAATTATGTTTTGAAATCTGAGATATATGCCCATACAGTTGGGAATGTTTTCAAAATAAACCACAGTATTATTTTTCAAAATGGTGAACTTGCTGAGCATTATGTAGCTCATTCTTGCTTTATAAAAACTTTTCAGAAAGAGAAGAATTTGATCGGTTAACTCCGCTCCAGCAGAAGAGGAGTAGAAGATTTACCCCTGAGATGATTTAGTTCCTGATAAATACTACAGAGTAAGTCTGATAGGTTTTCAACTGTAATAGTAAGACTTGTCTTCAAGTGTAGTTGTATAAATGGAAGTGCGCAAGATTCTAGATTGTACAGATGAATTGTAATATTTATTGTTACTTTTGATTATCGTTTCTGAGGCTCTAACTTGTTTGTGTGTAAGATTGAGTCTGGATGGATGTATTGTTGAGTTGTAAAGTTAATACAGGTATGATATGGTTGGATGGTGACGTGACGACCTGAATCTCTAACCTCGGATTTGGGGGCGTCACACGCAGCCTCATGCTTCCATCCTTTTTCTTGACAAACAACACTTGTGCTCCCTACGGAGACACACTTGGTCTTATCACTCCTTTATCCAATAGATCCTGTAATTGGGTAGCTAACTCTTTCATCTCAGTAGGTGCCATTCGATAGAGTGCCTTAAAAACAGGTTCGGTTCCAAATGCTAAATCGATCATAAATTCAACTTCTCGGTCCATAGGTAATCCGGACAATTCTTCGGGAAATATGTCAAGAAACTCATTCACAATAGGTATGTCTTCCATTCTTGGAACTTACTTTTCTACATCAACCACATGTGCTAGATACGCTTCACAACTTTGTCGTAATAACCGCTTTGCTTGCATGAACGTTAGAAATTTCTTGTCTTGCTTCTATCCTTGAAATTAAATTTCCTTATCATTCTCAATTTCTTAATCTAACCTACTTCTGTCTATATCCAATCTATGCATCATAATCAACCAACCAATCCATATTCTTAATAGCCTCTTTCCTAATCAGGTCGAAATTTTTCTTTCTTCCAAGTAATTAGTAGGTAATAGTTTTGTTACTATTATCGTAGTGTTTATAGAGACAGACGTAATACAATCCTTGACGAAATGTCCTTCAACTTCTGATTCTAACACTCATGATATAACTTTCTCTCCAATTACACTTATAACTCTCGATATTTACCTTGGTACAAATTTCAGTATGCATCCTCTTAAACTTCTTTCTCCGACAATGGAAGTCTTGTTGTTTCCTATTAATTCATATCTTGTGGGTGGCTACGTTGCCTTGCTATTCCAGTTTTAAATCTTCCAAATTCTGTCAAAGCGATTTTGAAGTCAAATCTCCTTTATTACCAATAATCACGACTCTTTAAACTATACTCACAAAAAGTGTTAACTCCAACCCAGTCACTTTACTCTTTTTCCAAAACTTCAGTTCCTGTTGAAATTTCTTAGAAACAAACTATCCAACTTTGCTCTACTTTTCTCAAGTTATCATGTTTTGATTCTAAACTTTATATTCAACAGTTGGTCTAAAAACATTCCAAATCTTGTGATATTCCATCTACTATATCCAAAATAAAACATATAATAATCAAATGTTCATAAATAATCCTTCATCGGCACAATTACCATATTCCAAATATCTCAACCATCACTCAACTCTCGACCTTCCCAAAATAATATTCTGATACCCTTGTTACTTGCTCCTTATCTTTATTCAGTTTTCAGTAATATCGAACCTTGTACATATGTTGTGAATCCATTGAGTAAACCGGCTTAATATCCAATCCCTATTGCAATATCATCTTCTCAAACTTGCTTAATCAATTCTCCATTGACGTATATATAACCTTAACCACTTAGGATGTCATCCTATCTGCCTTTGCTTCTTTCAATCACTGACAACGCTAAGAATCATAAGAGTTTCTAGCAAAATGAATTAATAAAATGAGTAGGTAACAATATGTCTGAATATAGACTGAGTTTTATTTAAAAAGAATTTTCGTAAAAGAATTTAACAGAGAGATCAATATGATCACCGAACTTTTATCAGGTTGCATTTGTCAATTAGGTCAACCGCCCTAGTACAAAAAGATGGCCAGTCTTTAGTACTTTCATGACAAACACAATCAGTGGCGTCCCACCAGACTTCCATCACAAAGATAGGATGTCCCTGAATCCCCTATGTATATAGGGTTGTTCATCCCAGTTTGAATAAAGAAAATTAAATATACAGGGAAAAATGAAAAGAGTTCAAGAATCACAAGATTTTCGTATTTAAAAATGGGATCGAGTATCCTCTGAAAAATAAGGATATTTCTGAAAGAATAGGATTGTGTTTAAGTATATCTGCTATACAAGGCTTCTCAAAAATCGAAGTATAATTGATCATCACACAGATGCATCAACTATTGATTAAACAAACATTTAAGAAATTCATAATTACACATAATCTCACTCTTATCGACTAAGCGCTAATACACCTAGTTGCCAAAACTGGCCTGACAATCATGAGTTGAATAATTAAGATGATCTCAATTCATTCTCGATTTTTAATCATCACTGTGCAACAAATCCTTCAGCGACAATATAAACCGTGAATTAGTTACAACAATTCAGAATAATAATAAGAATCGGTTCCTTTTTAAAATAATTCTCTCAGAAAATGAATTAAATGAAAGTAATGGATAATAGGGAATAGTTACGCCCTTACTCCAAACAAATATCGGTATTCGTGTTCGCATCATGCTTATAGTTCTTCTCGTACTCTCTCTATAAAGTTCTCGATGTAGCTAAAGTCATAAAAGGAATCCTAGAAAGTATACGAGGGTCTTCAAATGACGTCTTCCAAACTTGTAGCTTCAAATTAGGTACCTCGTCCATAGCCAGTCCTTCGGATGAATCGATCTCCTACTTGCACGATATGTCGAAATACTAAATAAAATCGCAACTCTCATCTTGAAATCCTAAGATAAACCTTATCTTAAACCGTTTTACCTAATGTCTAACTTAAATACTTACTCCTAATTGTCCTAACTTGTTTCAGTGACCATAACCTGTTGCTCTGATACAAACCTGTGACGTCCCCAAATCCGGGGTCAGGATTTGGTGCCACAACCAATACAATTAAGTAAAACTTAATCATACAGACGACCCCTCAACAAGGATCGATCTCAGGTTATAGTGTGAAACAAGAAACTAAATTACAACAACTATTATAATTATTATACCTTCTTATCAGAAGCGCAATCCAATACTGAATGAGTCTATGCTAGCTCTGAAATCTAACTTGAATAGAACGCCTTGCCGCACTCGTTCAAATTATAAGACGTAGGTAGACCATTATTAAGTCTAGCTGAAAGGTTAGATGAATAAAACAAGAATGAGCCAACAACGCTCAGCAAGTGAATAGTGAAGTAACAACTTATAAATAAACTGAAAGCTGACAACAAACATAAAGCTGGCTTCCAACAATAATAAGATGGTAGAATGATATGACTGGAAGCAATAGAATAATACTGACGTTTGATAACAACAAGATATCAACTGAAAGGCAAAACAACAGTTGATAATAAAATATGTGCAAGGAAATTGACATTTACAATAATAAACCCATTTCATTTCACAGTTTTATAAATAAAGCATTTTAAAAGTGATTGAAGGTTTTTACTTCATAACAGACAATATGGGTGATCAGCCTATAAAGTCCCCATACCGGACACAGAGTCCCTCTGGACATAAATCCTCTCATTAGGATAGCTTGGGTTCCCAAGAGGCAACACATTGGCCTATAAAGGTGTCCAACTGGACAAACCAGAACTACACTAATACATACACAAACTGACGGAACCAGCATTACCCGTTCGCCCCGTCTCTCCAATGGTCAGGAATCCGTGGAAACCATTTAGACGGAGTTCCTAACATTTTTATTAAAAATCTCATTTTTTTTAAAACATTAAGCTTTGCAAAACTCTTTTTAACTTCATAAAACATTTTAATACTTAATCTTTTCAAAAACCTTTACTTCGAAGTACCTTCGACTCTCTGATAACAAATCAGCCCAGTCTAAGTAACTTCAAAGTATTTTAAGAAAACAACTCATTTTGATTTGCAATGATAAAAGTCAAAGGTTTGACTAAGTTTTCTGACATCAAGAGAATAGGGATACAAGTCTGAACCAAGAAGATATAGACTCAAATGAAATCAAGGCTTTGATCAGAGTACAAGGAAGGAAATCCAAGTCAAAGGTCAAAGATGTGTATCATGACTAGTTTTAGGGCAATCAACTCAGTTTAAAAAGTAATGAATATCAAGAATGGTAATCAAGTCTTTAGGTTAGTGGTTTGATCAAAATTGTAATATATAGAGTTTTAAAGCAGGGCAACAAATCAATTTATAGTGATAAAGGTCTTGTATTAATGAAACAATGGTTAGATAGGGCATTGTAAATAAGTCTCACTTTCTAAATCAAGGTTCATTTGAATACGAATTTCAAAACAGGTTTTAGTAGCATATAGCTTCTTTAAATCAAGGTCTTGTTGAAATGAGGTTCATTGAAAGTCAAGTTCAATAAAAATATGATTCCTTAAAACATGGTTTGTTAAAACCTGGTTATTTTAAACAGAGGTTTAGTAAAACTTGGTTCTTTAAAACAATGTTCGGTAAGATAGAAGTTGAGAAAACATGAGTAAGTAATACTGGAATTAATAAAATATGGTTCGGTAATTGAAAGATAGCTTTTAATCAATAGCTTGTAAAACAGGTGTTAAGTTTTACAAATTGTATTTAAGATTTGAAAGCCCAAATTTGGTTCATAGGATATAAGGTGATAACCATAATAAAGGCCTTAGTCTAAAGCAAGGGACATGTTATAGAATCAAGATTCACTGTTAATCTAAAGAAAGGTAATGATAGGGTGCACAACAACCAATGTATGTCGAGAGATAATTCACAGGATAACTCAATAGGAGGGTACAACAAGGTACTGATTACTTGCAAACTGATTTGAAAGAACATTTGATAATTAACAGAAGCAATTATACTTCACTTGAACAATAAGTGAGGAATAGAAACACTTGCCTCAGTACACGTAGTTCTGTTTCCAACACATCGATTCGTTACTCACTTTGCGTCAATCTCTACTTCTTTATATGACGGTCTCTAATCGACTATACATCCATCTTTCTTCTATAATTCGTCCATATTGATATCAATATACTTGTCAACTCCGATAAATATCCTCGTTCTTGAAATTCCATCTACTCGCATATAACTTCTTATCGGCTTCCTACTTGCACCTATAATAAGGTAAAGTACTATTTCAGTACACTTATAACTTTAATCGCCTAACTCTATTCTACCCAAACGTGTCCTATTACGCTTTATAACATACCACGTATAGCACATATTAATCATACCCTCAAAATGGTACAGTATAATCAGATAAGCCATGTAAGCATTTAATACTTAGCACATAGCATACAATAATCATGCAAATCACTTAAACACTTAACAGATAGCACCAATTCATTATATAACCAGTAATTTACCTTAATAGTATACAACTTAAGAATATATATTTAACAAAAAATCGGGCAGCACCTCCTTTGTAAAATAGACTATCCCGTCGGAGAACATCCAACTCAAATTCACAACCAATAATCCGATGGATTTTAAAATCCACCTACAAGCCCAAGCATACTGATATAATCTCTATTTATCAATTACAATTTCAATTATTAGGAATAAATCATAACTATCGATAATTAACAATTTAATTCATTCCCGAGTAAAATCATTAAATTATACTTAATTAATCACTAAAATCTCAATTCATATTTATCATGCAAAAATTCGAATTTAATCCATAGAGTTCGAAAATTCAAATTTTTACAAAAATAACTATTACACAGAAAATTAAAAATCAATTATACGACTCATGTTCATCATCGTCGATACACCGGCTCATTAAAAATCATTGTCGATGGGAAAAAACTTCGGTGGTACTCTTAATTGAGCTTCCAACACAAAATCTCTACCTCAAATTACTTAACATCGAATTCTTCTCATCAACAATCAAGAATTCAGAAATTCATATCACAAAATTCGCACCTCTATACACGGTGAACATATATACATACGAACGAACATAAAACACACAACACCAACATGATTCAAGCATAAAAATGAATACTAGTAACCATGGGCACTAATTTAATGTAAGAATCGAAGTTATCAATCCGAACTGAAGCAAAACTCGAAATGGGTTTGAAATTTTTCAACACCCAAACGACATGCAACGGCAGAGGAAGACAAAGAATTGAAAATTAGACACAACCCCGGCCTCAGATCATTCAATCCGGCCAGAAATCAGGTAAACGAGAGGAGAGAGAGTGTGTGTGTCAAGAGAGAGAGAAATGAGCTCTCTGGAAAAAAACCACGGCACAAGAATGAAGAAGAGGAATGAATCCAGTGGCGGTAATGTTATAAATATCTGAAGGGCAGAAAGGTCTTTTAACAATTGCTGTTTTACTTTGTTGAAAATCTGATTTTTAATCAATTTTAAATCGAAATCAAATATAGAAATTAGGGGAAAATAATTTTAAAAATTCTAAAATAAAGTATATGAAATTACAAACCTCCCCATATTTTTAAAATAATTTTCGAGTAAAAATTGAATTTTATATGAATTTTCGAAATAAAGGCTCTTTAAAAGAAATAAAGCTTTTTAAATCATTTTAAAATACCAAAACACACAATTAAATACTCACACTGATTTTAAAAACAAAATCATATCTCAAAGGTGATAATGCAAAAGATTTCATGATTTAAATGGAATCCCATGATTTTATATGATATTTGGAATATTAAAAATGCACTTTAAAAATAGATCTAATTCTCTAAAAATACAAATAAAATTTCACGATCATATACGACACATACCAATCATCATATAATCACATAAACATGATTTCACACACATAACTTGGTTTCAAAAAAATTTATCCGTCACAATATTCACATAATTTCCACATTTAACAATTAAATAAGCATTTATAAATCGCGAAAATTCTAGGTCATTATATTGATCATATCCACTTGCACATGCATGTATCTTAGCTCTCTGCTTGTTTCTTTGTCCGTTTATTGTTTATTTCACTGATCGTTCGGAGGAATATCTCAAGGATTTCTAGTTAGGGTTTTACCGGTCACCTCCTTAATATTTATATCACCATTCTTACTCCTCCTCTATAATCTTTGAATCCAACTTTCTCAAATCTTTTTAATAAATCATTAAATCATTCCGTGTCTAGGGAAATCTCGGAGAAAATCAAAGTGCTATTTTTCAGAATCCTTGGATCATTAATACGAACTCAGAAATCCGTTCCAGGTACTTCTATATAGCGTCGTCTAATAATATTCCCATTTCCACTAAAAACACTATTCATCACTTATTCTTTCTTTATTCCTTATAATTAGAAAGATGTCTTTGTTCTCTTGCGAACGTTCCTTAACCCTTTTTCGGAACCACTGGACTAATAACAGACATCGATTTGGATGACATAAGAATAACCTTCTCCTTTGGAATTACCAAATCTTAATTTCCTAGGAGATAGATAATTCTTATCTAAATGGTCAACCAATAGCATTCTTCATGGCATATAGATATTCGAATCTGAATCCATTAAATAGTCGTTCGTTAAAACCACTGTTACATCGTAGTCGTAATCACTATTTATTTCTTCATTGATACATAATAAAGGTTTTAATTCTACCGAAAATCTGGGTTCTTACACCGGAGAAACATTGTATGAGTATTAGGAAAGGTTTCAAAAGCTTTGTCAAAGTTGTCCGCCGCACTTGATATCGGAAGAGTTACTTATTCACTACTTCTATGGAGGCTTGGAAAATAGTGATAAATTGCACCTTGATGCTTCCAGTGGTGGAGTTCTTGTGGATAAAACACCGGATGAGGCTAGGAAGTTGATAAACAAGATTGTCGCGAATTCTCGCCAATTTGGGGATCGTCAAGAGCATGTCAAGAATCCTTCCATGAATGAAGTGTCAACTCTAAGGTTATAAGGGCAAATCTCGGATCTTACACCATTGGTTCGTCAATTAGCCATTGGGAATCTCCAACAAAAACAAAAGTATTGTGGTGTTTGCAATATGTCGGATCATGCTACAAATGAATGTCTCTCATTCCAACAACCCGAAGAGCAAATTAATGCTATTGGAGGTTTTTCGGGACATCCACCTTAAAGGAAGTATGACCCCTATAGTAACACCTACAATACCGGTTGGATAGATCACCCCAATTTTCGATATGCACCAAACTCTAACCAATACCAATCCCAAATTCCAAACACTTACAACACCCAAAATCAAAAAAACCTTCACCCATACACACAAAAACGTCTCAATCAAAATTTTCAAGCTCTTCCATCACCACCTCAATATAATTCCCAAGATCATCAAGGGTCTTCTTCATCTTCTTTGTCATCGTTTGAGGAGATGATGAAACAAATGGGGGCAAACAACCTCTAATTTCAAAACAACACTTCTCAAAGCATATCCAACTTAGAAAAGCAAATGAGCCAACTAGCCACTACCGTGAATCGATTGCAAAGCCAAGGTTCTAGGCAACTTCCTTCTCAAGCGGAGGTGAATCCCAAAGAATATGCTAGTGCCGTGACTTTAAGGAGTGGGAAAGAATTGGAGGATCTTTATGCTAAGGCCAAGGGTAAGATTGTGAATGATGATGATGGTGGAAAGGTTGAAAAGGATGAAATCTTGGAGGCTAATGATGAAAGCATTGAAGATGAGATGGAAATTGAGGAAGAGAAAGTTGATGTGGGTAAAAAGGCAAGTGTCAAAAAGACGTTCCACAAGCAAAGAAGGCAAGGTTCATTGATGATGTGGTTATTCGACCTCCATTTCCTTCTAAATTTTCTAAGACAAAGAAAGACATTGTTGACAAGGAAATGCTTGAGACCTTCCGAAAAGTCGAAATCACTCTCCCGCTCCTAGATGCCATAAACCAACTCCCGAAGTATGCAAAATTTCTCAAGGATTTGTGTACCAACAAGAGGAAATGAGAGCTGACGAAACTATAGTGGTGGATGAAAATGTCTCGGCCATGATTCAAAGGAGGTTGCCTCAAAAATATTCGGATCCGGGCACATTTACCATTCCTTGCAAGATTGGAGTTAAATTCTTTGAAAAAGCCATGCTTGATTTAGGTGCCTCTATCAATGTGATGCCCCTGTCCATATTCCAAACTTTAAATTTGGGTACACTCGAGAATACGAATGTGATAATTCAACTTGTGGATAGATCAAATGCCTATCCCGATGGGGTAATTGAAGATGTGCTTGTTCGTGTTGATAAAATGCTTTTCCCCGCCGACTTTTACATCTTGAAAATGGAATATGGTCCACCAAACATCAAGTCCGCACCAATTCTCTTGGGACGGCCATTTTTAAAAATGGCGAAGACAAAGATTAATATGGATGATGGTTCTCTAACTATGGAGTTTGGCGATGAAGTTGTCAAGTTCAATATTTATGATGCCATGATATTTCCTAGTGAGTCACACTCAATTTGCTCCATTAATGTCAATGATGGGTTGGCCCAACAAGCTTTTGACAAGGGAAATAAAGGAGCTCTCCAAGTGGTTATTGAGGGAGCAAGTGAAGATGATGGATTTCCTAATTTGGAAGAGGCCAATGAGACGATTATGGAGCTCAATGCATTGCAACCTTTACCCCAAAGGTATGATCGTGCAAAGATTGATCCTCATTAGCGGAACCCCTTCATGGATGAATTCTCTTGTCTTAGTTGTGTGTTGGTGTCACGAGGCACATCCGGGAAGTCGAGCCAATGACATTAAACAAAGGTGCTTATTGGGAGGCAACCCAAGGTACACATGTGTTTATATATTATGCGTGTGTCAATTTTGTTCCTCGCTTGCATATATGTAGGGTGTTATGCATATTATGGGTTTGAGGATTGATCTAAATATTAGTGAGTAGAGGTTCCTCTTTCATCTATTTTAATTCATAAGAAAAACAACCCAAAAATATATAATAATTAATTATTATATGTTTTTGTGGTGTGGCTAATGAATTTTATAATGGAGTTTTTAAAAAAAAGATTAATTAAAAAAATAATGCCCTGCTCAGTAACATTTGGTATCGTTAATTCTAATTTTTATAGTTATTCCACCCGTGCCTTGATGTGTTTGTTTCATGTTTTCAGGAATTAATATTTTACTCAAGAATTAAAGGATTTGTGTGAATTTTCTTGAAAAACAAAATTATAAAATTTTAGGGCTGCACGGGCAGTTGTACGGGGTGCAGGCCGTGCAACAGCCCGTACATTTTTTCTCAGCTTCTGCCCATATCATAGTTCAAAATGAGGGCTCTCAAAACTTTTCACCCACTTCTTGCACGGGCTGTACAGCTCTTTCAAAAACAAATACAACAAAAAACATAAGCAATCCCTAACTCTACTTCTTCCTTTTTGTTTTCCCTTCACCAACTCGCGACACCACTACACAATCAACTCGCCTCTTCTCCGTTCACGACCTTCGCACATCACCTCCATTCTCCTCCCATGTCCTCTGCCATTCATCTCCGCCCCTTCCTTTCCTTTCACCCATCCTTGCAACTTGCAACACCACTCCAACCCACCGCTTCCCCACCTCGTAGTCTCTCATCGCCCTTCTTCTTCCATTTCCACCAACTCCACTCATTTCCTCCGCTTTCTCCTCCAACCTCCAACACCCACTGCCTTACTTTTCACCAGCACCGACACATTCCCCTCCCTTCTCATCTCTCCTTCGCCATTCTTCTCCATTCACCCACACAACACACTCTCACCACTGCCCTCTCTTTCAATTCTCCGACCTCACCAACAGTCACATCCTCCCACCGTCGCGACAACACCACAACTTCTTCGCCTCCATTCACCTCATCCACTCTTCTCCACCCTGCACCCATCTCCTCCAACCTCGCACCAACAAACCCACTCCCACTTCGTTCTTCCCTTCGCCACCAATTTCTCTTACGCCACCACACCGTCCTCCCATCGCCGAACCGACGCCGCCAGTTTCATCCCTTCCCACCCTCTCTCGATACACCAATCTCTCCTGTCCCATTCAATTCAGCCCATACTATCCTCACCTGCCTTCAACAACCCACAACCTTCGCTTTCCCACTTCTCCTTTTCTTCCTTCACGATCAACAGCTCTCAGCCCCTTTCCCTTAGTTTTTTTTCTTTTGTTTTGTTTTTTGTTTTATTTCTTATATTCACTTATTATTTGATTTTGATTTTTAATTTTCTAAACTACACCATTTATATATATTTAAGAATAAATTTAAATTCACTTCGAATTTGAATTTCGATTTTTGATTTTATTAATAATTGGTTAGTTATTTTATTTTATTTTATTTTATTTTATTTTATCTTTTAAAGAAAAAAACAGAAACAATTTTTATTAATTATTTTTATATTCTTAATTAGTGTATTTTTATATTCTTAATTAGTGTGACATTAGTTCTATTCGTAGCTTTCAATTTCGGAGTTGGATTTTGACAAGAATGAGTAGCGCTTCTTGCCCTTGCTCCCGGTCCTTGTTGTTTATTTCGGGGGAGTTCTCTTTCACTTTTATCTCTACTCCATTTTTATTTGTCATGCATGAGGACATGCCATGTTTTAAGTAGGGGAAGGATTGTTTATGTTCATCCTTGTAGTATAATATGTAGCTAGTATTAGTACTATCTTTTGTTTCATTCCATGTCCGTCTCGTTTGCATTTAGAAACAAGTTTAATCATAAAGCTTGTTTACTTGTTTGTAAAATTTAAGTCATTGTGAGCTTGTAGCCTTGTTTTCTCATATTTCGTGCCCAACATTACCAATTTGATGTGAATCTATAAGTTTGATGTACCTTTTTGCTCACACACACTTAAAATGGCATGAAAATTCTAGATTGTTGTAATTAAATTGTGAACATGACAATTATCTCTTAGCATGCATGGAATTAAATCGAGAAGATGTTAATAATTTAAACCTTGTAGGCCTTGAACGATGATTTCTTTTGCTTGTGTGTTTCTCCCTCTTTATGTGTGTTTGTTGCTCTAGGACTTGCATTAAACCTTAATTCATGGATGCACCATAATAAGGAAATTCTTTTTAGGATAACCATTTTGGTCTTTTTAACTTTTGAACCATGAAAATAATCCTTAGTTATCCCCTAGAAGCTTATATCCATATTTTTCTTCGTCACTTGCCCCTTTTATATATGAGTCATAGCCAAATACTTCACTATCGACCTAGTTGAGTCTTGGAAAGAATTGGTTGATGAGCATGAGAATTTGGAGATGTTGTGAAGAGGAAGAATGGTAATCATTGTAAGTGGGAGCTAGTTTGATATGTATGACTAAATGTGGTTCAAAGTTCTTTGTAGTATTTATATATGTAATGAATCCCCTTTGTTAAAAAAAGAAGCAATAAATAAAGGGGTATGAAAAAAAAGCAAAAAAAGAGAGAAAAAAAGCAATAAATCTTTGTACTTTATTTTGATTCAACTTTCTTGATAAATGTGGTTGTGTTTTGTAATTATAAATGAGTGGAGATTTACTTTAGTTTGAGAATTTGGTGTATGAAGAGAGCAAGCGTCATTTTGACTCAACTAGCGATACTTTTACACCTTCCTTGAACTTAAATTTCACACCTTCACCCAAGCCTCGTTACAACCCATTTTGTGAATTCCTTGTTATTGGTGCAATCCAGAATTTAGGTGGACATGCAAGGTCAAGTAGAGCACATGCATTTAGACTTGGAGTTGAGTGAAATCTCTAGCCCATACATGTGTGATGCATAATTGAGGGATGTGAGATGTTTCACCATACAAATTTCATCTTCTTAATGGGAAGCCATGTATGTCTTGTGATAATCTTGTCTAGTGTTCACGATTGAAGTGCATTCATTCTACCTTTAATGTCATGGATACATTTTGCACAAGGTGTGTTATCTTGATTCTTGAATTGGTTGTTAGCTCGTTATAGTGGATGGCATGGTGAATAGCTTTATATGTTTGATTTTAGTTACAAGTAGATATAGCGACATGCTAGGCTTGTTTCCTATTTGTATGACAATTCGGACATGTAGATGTAGTAGTAGCTTAATTAGTAGGTAATATTAGTTTCTTGTTGGTTATTGACTTTTGCGATTTTGTGGGTACATCATCTATAAAGCCTCACGAGATGAAACTCATCCTCCAAGGCTACTTGGGGGGTTTAAACGATGGCTTGAACATGGTTGTGTAACCATTTTCTTCTTTTAGAGTAATGAATTTAGTTTAGTGATCTCATTGTTAATATTAGTTTGCTCGGGACTAGCAAAGTTCAAGTGAGGCAAGATTTGATAACGTGTATTTTATACACGATTTGTCTTTCATTCTCTTGAATTTTTGTTAGTTCCGAATGTTGTTTCATCAAAATTAATTACGTTTTTCATCTTTCAGTGCCTCATGCTTAATTTTTGAAAAGATGACTTATTTTGGGCTTGAAAGCAAAGATTATTCAAGAGGGAAGTTAGAAGATGCAAGCTCGCGATGTCGGGAGGTTTTTAATGTTTTATCTTGAAGATTTGTCTCGTACGACCGTTCTCTAGGCCGTTCAAAGAGTTTAAAAGGAGCAGTCTCTTGTACAGGTTATTGTATGACCGTTCAACAGGCCGTTCAACACTTGTTGGAATTTTTTGGAGCAAATTGACTATCTTGTCCTCTTGTCTAATTGATATATTAATAGAATAGAAGTGAACCAAGCAAACATATCTTATCTTCATCTCATCCTTATCATAAAAACAACATTAAATTAGTAGAGAGTAGAATTTATTACTTGTAATCTAGCATTGATTATGAGTAACTAACTCTATATATTTGGCTCAAGGGAGGAACTCTTGTACTAAACCCATTTCAATTTAAATAAGATTTATTTCACTCTATCTTGAATGCTTGAGTTGTATTGTTCATGATTTTGCTTGGAGATTTGTAAGTTGCTTCATCTTACTCTTCTTGTAAATTCAATTGCTTTGTTTGTGCTAATCCGTAATTATTAGTGCATTCATTTTAGTAGCATAAGGTTTTGTTTACCTAAATCCTCAAGCTTTAAGTGCAAATACCTAGGTTGAGCTCCTCATTCTTGGGTTTGTCCTCACCTCTCTTTGTTTGATTCCTTCATTTGGTTAAATTAGTAGTGCTTCACTATTGGTTGCTAGTATCCTTCACTAAATTAGTGTTTTTAGAAGAGAAATAAGTGATTATGTGCTCCACCAATTATCTTGGTTAGGTAGAGTTGATTATATCTTGCTTATATTTGTTTGGGTGTAATACTGGAGTTTCCATTATCCTTGGGTCAAATATCTCTTTATCTTGCTAGTTTACTTATTGTGCTTTGTTGTTTTGGTAAATTTGGATGATTTCTATTTACTTACTTATATTTCTCTAGCAAATTATTTCTTGTATGTAATGTGTTTGATAAAATACCACAACCAACTAAAAATCCCCCCACCATTTTACTTTACACTAGTATTGAACGCTATTCCCTTGGGTTCGATCCCTACTTGCCACATTTGCTTTATTTTGTAGTTAAGTGCAAACATAGTAGAGCATAATAATCATTTTCAATTTGGCGCGTCGACAACGGGCGTGGCCAATTTGGCTGAGAGGCCCCCATCATAAGGGCCCCGAAAATGGTTTCACCTGAATACCTAAGTTATCGAAGTAATCCTCTGGAAGCTCCTCAATATATATCATGTTACAAGATGCCGAAGGATTCATAGATCCTATCCAAACCCTTTCCTCCTCTTCCACATTCATCCCATCAGGAAAAGGCTTGTTCCCACTCTCCACGGAGCGTATAGCCTTGTTATAACAATCTCATGATTCATACTGGATCCCTCTAACACATCTAATCCCCTTAGGGGTGGGGAACTTCATGGAGAGATGGTAGATAGAGGCGATTACCTTCATTTCCTTGAGAATGGGCCTCCCCACAATAGCATTGTAAGCAAAGGGTTGAACAACAACCATGAAGTCAGCAACCTGCGTAGTAATACAAGGTTCATCACCCAAGGTTATGGGGAGCCTTATGAGGCCCTTCACACTACCAAAGCCCCGGTGAACCCATAGAGGTGCCTAACTGTTAGAATAAGGTCCTTGTCCACGAATCCCATCTTCTTGTGACTTCATATGTAAGGACATTCACTGCGCTCCTATTGTCAACTAGGACCCTGTAGATGTTTTGGGACCCTATCTGCACTCGAACAACTAGGGCATCAAAATGGGGATGATGAACCCATTTTTCATCGTCCTCTATGAACATAATGTTAGTGTCCTCCCCCTTGAAAAGCTTCGGGAGTCTCTCCTGGAGATGATGCACATTAGTGAGGGGGTATTCCTTGGCCTCGCAAGCATATCTTTCTCAAGCTTTATTACTATATCCTCCAATATTGGGTCCCCCTATAATGACATGAATACTCCCAGCATGATCAATTCTATCTTTATGAGCCTCCTCAGTTTGACCATGGGGTGGGACATCATTGTAGTTGAGGCCCTTCTTGTTACTATGTTTTTTACCTCACACACCACCCAATCAGTTAGCTTCCCATCTCGAATGACGTTCTCAATATGTTCTTGAGCTTCAAGTAATCCACATTATCATTACCCGGCTGCTCGTAAAAGCCATAGTACTTTCGAGTATCCCTAGTGTTATAAGGGTTCATGGGCGGGGGCTTCTTGAATATACCCTTGCTCACGTTGAAGGCGTAGATATGGTGAATTAAGGCCAATAGTGGGGTGAATTGATCCTCAATCCTAGAATTTTGGCTTCACGGTGGGGACCTTCTCTATGAATCGCGACCCCTCCATTTCGGGCTCTCACTGCGATCCCTTACTTGCCTAGGGCTACGAGAGTCCTTTCTCTTCACCCCCTTGCCTTTACTCCCGTTGTTGCTAGCCCCATCATTCTTTTTGACGTCCTCCATTGAATTTTCAACCCATTTGTAAGGCTCAACCTCCTTGTAAAACTCAGAAAGGGTACTCGGGGTTAGTGCATGTAGCTTCTTCCAGAACTTAGTGCCCTCTCTCAATATAACAATAAGAAAATTTGTTACGACCTCGTCATTTGCTCCTCGCACCCTAGGCACATCGGCATTAAACCTCTTGAAGTAGTAAGGTCTCCCCCTCCTTCTGTTTTATATTCACCAGGGTGGATATAGGAGATGTATAAAGCATTGAGGACTGAAATTGTTTAAACAAGATATCTACAAACTGCTCCCAGTAGTCTATTGTGATGTGAGCCCCCAACTTAGAGAACCATTGCTGAGCACTACTCCTCAACGAGGCCGCAAACAACCTACACTTAGCCAATAGCAAGACCTGGTATACATCCATATCATTATCAAACCGTATGACAAACTCTGCAAGGTCAGTGTCTTCATTATATGTCATGTCTGGGTTATTGCTCCGGAATATAGGATGAAGCGGGGCGGTCTAGATTTCCTGAGTAAAGGGCGAGGCCAAACCCATCTGCATTCATTTATCCAAGGCCTTTTTTAGCTCCTCGAGTTTGTAGTCTTCAACCTTGATCTCCTTATGCACCACTTTTTTTGCCTATCTCCAGTGCTGTCATGATGGGACTGAGTCTTTTTAGGAGTTCTTGACTCCTCTTGATCCTCCTTGCGATCCCAGGGGTCGGGTTCGTACTGATGGGAGTGCTCATGCTCTCGATGAGAAGAGGGGGGTCGTTCCGAACCATGGCCCTTACTCTGGGATCGATTGTCCTTCCTATCAGCAGTAAGCTTCTCAAGCTTAAGGCATAGATTATGCTCAGTTAGCTTCTTTCCAATACAATCAAAGACACTAACTGGTCAGCCCTCAGATGAGGCGGCCTCGTAATGCGACCCCTGCTTCTTCTCAGTGTTGTCAACCTCCTCCTCCAATTCGAGGTCCTCATAGAAATTAGGATTTGTTTGAAAATATTAGATGGTGTTATTTTGATTTTTAAGGATTTTAAAATGATTTTATGAATTGATTTGTGGTTTATTGATTTAATCTTGTAAAATTCATATTTAATTCGTTTTTAACCCTAAAAATATTTTAAAAATATGGGGAGGTAGATAATTTTATTGTCTATATTTTAAAAATGATTTTGAGATTTTTCTCAAATATTACTTATTTATTTTCATTTTTACCAGATGAATTTTTGATTGTTTTTAGTAGAAAATCTATAAGTAAATTGTTAATACCCTTATTTCCTTAAATCCCTAATCAGACTCTTTTTCCCCAAATAAAACATCGGTCTCTTGTCCTGCTCTCTCTCGACATATCTCGAACTTTCTCCCTTTCTCTTAATCAATCTCAAATTCTCTCCCTTCTCACACAACAATCTCGAGTTCTCTTCCTCCCATCACCTCCTTTCTTTCTCTAATTTCCGATTTTCTTTAATTTTGGTAAGCATCGGTTCTTGGTCTCATCCCCTTGCTGCAATCCCTTCAACCCCTTTACTTTTCCCCAGTCATGATTATAGTGGTATTGTGATGTTCTTGGGCGTGGTTGTACTAAAGTCCTCTGTTTTCTCTCCTGCGAACAGCGGACTGTGTGTGTGGGTTCAGTGGTGGTGTTGGTGTTGAATCCTAGTGGTGATTCTAGAGTGTGTGGGTAATTGGAAATCAGGATGTGTGTGAAACAATTCGTGTGTGTGCGTGTGTAAGTTGTTGTGCGCATATGTTGTGGTGTGCAGCGTATGTATATGTGCTGGTGACAAGTTCAAGTAGCTACTGATTAATTGTGATTCTATGATGATTCGAATTAGTATCCTGATTTAAATCTCTGCTGCGACTTTTGATGATTTCAGGATAATGCTCTGTATGATTAATTCCGAATTACTAGCTGTTAATTTTATTCGTAAATCTTCGTGCAGAATTTTGGGTCGGAAACCCAAAGTAGGGTACCCTCGAAATTTTGCCCCCTCGACAATGATTTCATTTGAGTCGGGGGAATTGGCAATGATGATTGCCTGAGCCAAAAATTATTTCATCAATTATATAATATTTTTCAGTTCGTGTTTTAATTTACGAATTGTATATCCGGTTGATATGATTTAATTAAATTAAGGATTAATTTTCATTGATGTAAATTTATTTCGTATTGTTAGTATGATTGTTGGTTGTAAGTTTTATTTGGAATATGATGATTATTGGTTGGTTGTGTCGGTTATGTTCCGAGTGGTAGTTACCTGTATAAAGGGGATGCCGTCAAAATTTTCTAAAAACCTTAATTGTATTTTTTGAGTATATATAAATTTGTATGTATTTCTAAATTGAAGTGGTATTGGGACTATAATTTATTTATGTGATTACCTGCTAAATGCTTCTCAGTTCTAATTATAAATTTATTTATCTTATGTCAGTGGTCAGGGGTTAATATTATATGATTAAAATGAATAAATTTAGGGATTATCGCAAGGGTAGATTAAGGTTAGACGTTGAAAGAGGAACGTCGAATATTTAATAGAATTCTGAAATAGTGTTTTTATGTGTGTAGATTCGAAGGACGTAGGCTTAAGGGATAAAGGAAAGGCAAAGGCTGAGGGCTTTTGAGCTAAGTGACTAATGTGAAAGCACCTTATTAAGGCAAGTGACTCAAACCATATGTTGAAGTTCAGAATTCATGAACTGCTTATGAATTGTGATTAAATTCCTGTACCTCTGTTATCAGTGAGTTTAAGGACCGAACAGTGAAATGTTTCTAAAAGTTTTAAAGGTTTTATTGTGAGGGATTCCGTCAAAAAAAATGTTTTCTACGGATTCCTTCAGATTGGAGAGCGTAAGAGGCCGGGTGACGCCGGTCCAGCATTTTTTAGCGTAATAGGCTGGGGGAGTGCCCAGTCCAGCATTTGAAAGGCCAATGTGTTGCCTAATTAGGAACCCAATTTCAAGGTCCAGAGGGACTTCGTGTCCGGTATGGGGACTTTACGTGGCTGATCACCCGTATTGTCCGTTGTCGTGAAAAACCTCCAATAAAATTTAAATGTTTTATAAATGGAATTGCTTTAAAAAGATAAATGACTGCTCTCCCTCTTTACTTATGAAGTGATATACAAACTGTCATATTCAGATAAGTTCAAAGAGTGAACCTTATATTATTGTACCTAGATTTTAGTTGTGAATTTTAATGTCTATATTGTCACTTGCTAAGCATTTGGCTCACTTCTTATTATTGTTTCTAACCCTTTTTCAGTTAAAGAAGAGGATACTACTTAGAAGCTATATCTGGAGAAGAGGTTGTGGTGGACTGTAGACTGACTAGTTTTGCTGGTAGAAGGTTGGACTTTTGGATTAGCAGTCAAGACTTGTAGTAATAGTGCTAGTTGTTGTATTTATATTGTGGAGTGTATGTAACTTTTGATTAAGGATTTAGTATTGTAATGTAATCACTTAGTAGTTGCTTGTTTCATACCACTACCTGTTAGAGATCCGGGTTAGTATTGGGATTATCATATTATGTCTTATTATTTTGTTATCATGGTATATGCATTTAGTTTTGTGTATTGATGCCCCGAGGCGATACAGTATGGTTCACCTGATCGGTTAGGACAGGTTGAATTTGTGTTTGTTTTCTTAAAAGTTGGAAATGAGGTTTGGTATTTGAATGAAATTTGGTTTGGTTCAAATTACAGGTGGATAGTCCGAAATACGAATACATCATGTCGAAATTTTCAAAAATTCCCCTGTATGAAAGTCTATTTTATCTAAATAAATTCCAATAGTTGAGTAGTTCATTATAAAAAGTATATTATCAGTATTGGGAAGTCGGGGCGTTACAATGACTGCCCCTCTTTCTAGCGCCAAATGTTATAGAGAGAATCTGGTATAACAATAATTGTGAAAGTTGTTGGACCCCGGATCAAAATGCAAATATTTTACTAAAAATACGAAGAACACGGAAAGGAGATTGGCGATTTATGTGACTGATCTTGTTTGTTGATTCGTAGAGTGTCAGAGAAAAACTATCTATTCTCTCTTGCCGCAAACTATTAATTAATCATAACAAGAGGCCTATGTAACCTATTTATAGGGATTCAAGCCACACGTAGTTCTTGTAGAACAAATTACCTAAACGGGCTAGGGTTTTGGAGATCCGTTATGGCCCAAGTCCATTGGACGCTTGTGGATAGGCATAAATTACCTGTAACTGATCATGGTCCATGCCTTAGTTGAGACTATGCGAGGTTACCATGATACTGGAGTGGCAAGGCCTCGTCGTTAGGCTAATGGAGATAATGGAAAACCTTATGGGGACCTCGCATGCCTGTGGGTGCTAGGCATGCGAGATTGCTAGGCATGCGAGACTATCCTAAGTATACCGTGCATAGGGATGCCTCCACTCATGCGAACCCTTGGGGCCTATCTATGAGCCTTCATATGGCCATAAGAAACATAGTAAAATTATTTAATGGCGATGCGATCCTGAGCCCGGATCGCATATAGACAAAGATTGTTTCGTCCTTGGAGAGAGAGGCGATCCAAAGCTTGGGAGCTCAAGCGATGCGATCCTGGGATAGGGATCGCGGTCTTCAAGTGCCTTGGCGAGAATATTATCTTGATGTCGTATTGGGCTAGTTCTAGGTGGTGGGTTTTGGCGATCCAATGCTAATATTTGGGTCCATTAAGGACTATGGACCGCTAATTCAGCCCATTAGGCCTGTTTAGGACTTATGCCAAGATTTGGGCATAACAACATTATCTTAATATTTATTTATTTTAATAATTAGGATTATCGTACCAAAATGTTTCGGTTTTAATATAATAGTATAGATATAGATGTATAATAATTTATTTCTATTTTTTGATTAGTTAACGGGTGCGGTAGATTGAAATCTATACTAAAGTATAATAAGCAAATTAGAGGATAATTCTTTGTAATTTGGTTCATTGTTTCAACTATACAAACAATAGTAACCGTCAGATTATTAATAAATCGATGAGAACCGGTAGATCCAAGACTAAGGAATATTTCATATTTGTACTAATTTAATGACTATCCAAGGTTCAAATCCCGTTAACAACAAATTAAAGTTTTTTTAGTTGTAAACAATACATGAGTTTTTGACTAATATATATATAATTAAAATGACTATTAAACTAGAAAATTAGATGAAAATTTAATTTTACTATAAGAAAAATAAATCCTTATATATAATAAGCATAACAGGGATCTTATCCATAATTTTGGTCACTGTACCGCCAAAATAATTTTCAACCTTCGAATCTAATAATAATTTAAAAATACATTATATCATATAAAAAAATTAATCTAAGAAGTATACAATTTAAAAATGTTGTATTAGAATTGAATTTTAAAAAGAAAATTATAATCTGAAAAGGATATATAACTAAAAAATGTTGTATTAGAATTGAATTTTATTTATTTTTTATTAATATTAAAAAAGTTCATAGTTATTATTTGGACTCTATCTCGAGATCTAGAAATCAAATTTGAAAGTCTTTACATCCCACGCGAAGCTCGTAAAATTACCTTTAATTTAATGATGATTTAACAATTATTATCCAAATGGAAACACACAAAATATCAAGATAAAATATAAATACGAATTTTTACATTTATCCTATTCAGTGTAAAAGACCTACATTGATAATTCTATTCAATGTAAAAAACCAAATTATATATGATTTAAATCATTAACATTCGTTTTTTCATATTTTAATATAAATACACTTTTTAATTTATATGTTAAAATATAAATTATTTTTTATGCTAGATCCAACGTTATTCATCTATTTATGTTAGTCACAGAGGCATGCCTGAATACATCTAATAACAAGCCTAAGTTGTTTGTAATGCTATGCATTACTTACATGATCTCTTAACTGAGGGAACCTCTAGTTGTAGAGTTTCTACTGGTTTTGTACTTGTAATAGGCATCAAATTCTAGCTGTGTAACTGTACCTATTAAGTCAAGAATAATGCTTGAAAGAAGTTCCAAGGTTCATGCCTCAAGCAAGGAGATAAAGACTGCTAAATAATCACAGTTGGGATTTGAAGAAATGAAGAATTTGCCTAAGTACCAATTCGAGAAGTACATTTGTCTATTCGAGAAGTCTAGCATTCGAGAAGTCAGGGGTTCGATATCTCAGAAGACACTATTCGATATCTCTGAATACACTGTTCGATATCTCAGAGATTCGATATGTCTATTACTCTGTTCGAGAACTCAAGGAGTCAACAGGTTAAAGGTGATATTCGAGTTCTCAAAAGGGTCAACAAGTCAAAGCTACATTCGATATCTCAAAGACTCAAGATGCTATTCGACATCTCAGGGATTCGATATGTCAAAATGCTCTATTCGATATCTCAAGGACTCCCAGAGAAAAGAGCAATTCGAGAAGTGATTCGATATGTCAATATAACACTATTCGAGAACTAAAAGTTATCGATTAAGTTGATTCTAGTTCTCGAATCACTCACTTAGCCACTTCTCGAATACATTCTTGAAGACAAAATACTGAAGAATTGTACAAGTCAGAAACCTGCAACAAGCCAAGACGCTTTATTTGACTATGTACTATAAAGCACGTTGGAAATCCTACAAAGAAGCTTGGAGAGATAAGTCAGGGGACAAGGAGCTAAAGAAGTGGATCTGAACAGGCTTTGCAAAGTCAAATCTGTAGCCGTTTGGACTATTACTCAAATGAGATAGATAGACTGGAAAGTATTTTGTTTACCTACCTTATTTGTAGTAAGTAGGTGTATCCATGTCTATAAGGATACAGCCTCACTTCCTTAGTAGATAAGTTTTTGAAAAACATCACAAGAAATATCTCTCTGAGTAAAACAAAGCTGAGAATACTATCATTTGTATTCAAAGATTGTAGCAAAATCTTTATCTAATAAAATATTAGATTAAAGTGATATTGTGTTGTTTTTGTCTTTGCTATCCGCACTTACATATCTCACATACTCAACACATATCTTGCTGCAAAGATTCAAGAACGAAGAAAAGTTCAAGAATCCATTCACCCCCCCTCTGTATTCTTTTACTGTATTCAATACTCAACAAGTGGTATCAGAGCAGGCTGTTTAATCTAAACAGAAATCGATCATGAGTTCGAATATACCAAAGACTACAGGTACGGTAAAGGTCCCTAAGTTCGACAAAGAGAATTACAACCTCTGGAAAATAAAAATGTTGTTGTTCATCAAAGCTGCCAATCCTCTCTACCCTGACATCCTCAAGAATGGTCCATTTGAACCACAACAAGAAATTGTTGAATCTACAGTGGGCACAATAGTCATTCCTAGATCATATGTTCCAAAAGAGCCATCCAAATGGACGGACTCAGAGAAGGAAAAGGTTGCCCTAGACAGTCATCTCATGTTGCTGATCATAGACTCCACGGATATGTCGATGTTTGCCAACATAGCATCATGCACATCAGCCAAGGACATGTGGAACCACATCGAGGTGTTATGTGAAGGGACAGAGGAGGTAAGAGAGAATAGGAAACAGATACTGGTCACACAGTATGAGGCTTTCATGGCACAGTCCAAAGAAAGTATTACTGATATGTTTGAGAGATTTCACAAGCTGGTGACTGAGCTTCAAATGAATGGGAAGGTTTACAGCACTAAGGAATTAAACATGAAGTTTCTACTATCTGCACCAAACCATCTAGAGCATAGGGTCATATCTCTAAGAGAAAGAGATTTGAACAAAGTCACATATGATTTGCTCTATGGGGTTTTAAAGACTCATGAGCTTGAGCTGCTTCAGAAGAGGGCTCTCCAAGCCAACCAAGGCAAAATGATAAACACATCATGTGCCTTGATTGTCAACAAATCTGTTCAAGACCTGGAAGCATCTACAAGTCAGCTGAGAATAGAAGAGATAGTAGATGATGAAGAAACTGAAGAAGAAGTGACTGAACCTGTTGATGAAAAGGAAGAAGATGAGTTCTACACTCTTGAAGAGTTGGATGCCATGGAAAACACTTCATATGCTTTTATGGCTAGAAAATTCCCAAACATCAGATTTAAGAGGAATCAGCCCTTCAAGCCTAGATCTCAAAATCATTCATTCAACAAGAGCAAGGCACCTATGAAAGCAAACAAAAACATATTAAAAACCAGCTATGTGGATAGGTCATCTGTGAGATGTTATAGATGCAATGACCTAAGGCATTTTGCCAGTGAATGCAAGAAGCCTAAAAAGAAGGATAAGGAGTTTCTAGAGCTTGAAGCTAAGTATGAGGCTCTACTAAAGAAGCATACACCAGGTAAGGCCTACATAGCTAAAGGGAAGTGTTGGGATGATTCTGATAGTGATGGAGAAGAACAAGAATTCTGCAACTATGCCTTGATGGCCAACTCCAAGGAAGAACCATCTACATCAGACTCTCAGGTACCATCCCTCACTACCATAGACATGTCTGTTTCTGAATACAAATCTATGGTTGAACAACTATCTGTTGAGATGTTTAATATTCATACTAGTATGACTGCTGCTAATGAAGAAATTGCTAAACTGTCTACTAGGAATGAACTGTTGAACAAAAGAAATGAGGAACTAGAACTAACTGCTATGCAAGTAGAAAACCTTAAACAAAAAATTGAATATCTAAAGAATAAGGTTCTATGTTCTAGTCAAGTTGAGAAAGCTCTTAGGGATGAACTAGCTGAAAATGAATTTAAATTGAAAACATTTAAGAATTCCTCTAGTCTATTGCAGTGCTACCATGAGAAAAATCTAGCTAGACCTAAGGCTGCCATTGGACTTGATTATGACACTCTTAAACAGAGGAAAGGCTATGCAGTCATTGAAGATGACATTGTTGTTCAAGAGGAAGTGCCTCAGGTTTTGAAAAAGACTGAGAACCCAATATTTAAAACACCAACACTTGAGATTGATGAGGATGCCCTACTCATTAAGCAAATGTTGGATGATGAAGATAAGGCACAATCAAATGAACAACAAGCATCCTCTAAGAGTGAGAATGTCAAAACCAAAGCCAAGGAGCCAGTAGGAGGTAGACCTAGACCTGAGAAATTTGTGAAGTTTGTTTCAGCTGGGAATAATGAGTTTGAGAAGAAAGTGGCTAAAAAGAAACAAAACAAGAATGGCAAATTGGGGATTAACAAGGACAACAACTATGCTTATGTGCCAAATGCCCCTAGGAAAGTTTGTCAAAACTGTTTTAGCACTAATCATTTAACTCATGCATGCAAGAAACCATCTGGTAGTGTTGCTAAACCATTCTATGATTGCTCTGTGCCTTTAAGACATAGAGACTCTCCTTTCTGTGATAAACTTGATTGTATACCATGTAACATGAATGTAATGACTAGTTGTTTTAATTTGAGAAGACAATTCATGTGATAAGTGGATTTTATATCCACTTGGAGCGTTCCATATCGGCTTAAATTGATTATTTTGGACTCAAGTTTGTGGTGGTTTTGATGTGTTTTGCTTAGTTGTGCAGAATTATGAGAATGTTGACTAAGGTGGATGCTTCTATAATTTTTGGGGAATTAATTGATTAAAATTCGAATTTCTGAGAAGGGTTGCGTAGTCTACACTGTTGTGGCCATATCTTGAGTTCTAGAAGTCCGTTTGAGGCCCGTAAGCAGTCCACGCGAAGATAACGAGATTCTCTATCATTCTAAGGTAGTCCAGTGGTCCAATTACGTTGGTAAAGTTCCAGAAAATCTGAAGAAAAGTCAGCCACGAATTTTCTTTAAAAACAGAATCAATTTAGGAAACGTATCTTGCAGAAATTCTATTATAATTCTGTTTTTGTATTTTCTTGCTGGGGAAGACTTTTAGAGCCTATTTAAACACATCATACCATTGTAATAGATAGAGACATATTATTAGTTATTATTTTTGTATCATAGCTTGGATCTGCAAGGGAGAAAAGGAGAGAAGGCTTCAACGCTCGTGACAAGCAACGGATCTAGATTTACTTCATCTTTTGTGTTATTCTGGATTATAGATTTGTTTTCTTAACTCTTTGTTTATTAATATAATTAATTCTTTTATTCATATCTTGTTTTATATCATGTTTTCATCAATTCCCATGGTGACGAACGGTTCAATTATGAGTTAATCGTTGTCATGGGATTCTAACGGAGTTAACTATGTAGAGTGTTTCATGTATTTAGATGCGTCGCGAACATCTAATTTGTTAATCTCTTACTAAACGAGAGTGGATCTTGAGATTTAGAACTTGCCATGCTAGCATAGGATAGGTTGATGTTTTAACATCATGATTTGTGGCGTAAATAGAGATATTATGCTACCCTATGTGATCTATGTGGATAAATTGTGCTTAAACCTTTATGTTTTCAAATTCTATAGAGATATAGGGTCTAAACATAATTGGTGTCTACCCATCTTTTATCTCTTTTGTGGATGCATGCGTAGTTTGGTATTAGTATACCGAGAGGTAGCTTTTACTTGTTTCGTGTTATCCGATCAGATATCAAAACCATCACATATATTGATTAAAAGCTGCGACTCTAAGTGAAGTAGATAATGAAATTAGAATTCCTTGTTTATTCTCATATAAGTAAATCAGTTTTAGATCTCATTAGCTAGTTAATTCTTAATTCTGTAATTCGCATCTTAGTTTAATTTAGTTAATTAAAACCTCAATTTATTAATTGTCTTGCCAGTGAATTAAGATCATACATTGTTGAATAGGCACATTAGCTGAAAAGAACCATAATCTGATCCCTGTGGGAACGAATTTGGACTTAACCTTATATATTACTTGTGACCACGTACGCTTGCGTGATTCTGTGTAAACATCATGGAAGGTTGCATCAGTCACAATATTCACACACACTACACAAGAACAATGTCTTCAAGTCCTCCTAAAGTTAGGAAAGTGCCTCTGTCACCTAAGTCTAAGAACCCTGATTCTAAGACTTCTAACAGTGACAAGAAGACTAACATCAAGAAAATTGATAAGCATGTTGTTTATGATAAAACTGTTGCTAGGCCACATGGACCCAAACTTGTTTGGGCACCAAAGAAGAAGTAATACCTTTGTGTTTGCAGGGCAAAGAAAGTGAAAAGAAGGCCATGTGGATTTTGGACAGCGGATGCTCAAACCATATGACTGGTGATATGGCCCTGCTATCACAGTATGAGGAGAAGGCTGGCCCAATGGTTGCTTTTGGAGATGACAGCATTGGCAACACATTGGGATATGGCAAGTTGGAAATTGGAAATGTCATCATTGAAAATGTAGCACTGGTCAAGGGGCTCAAGCACAATCTACTGAGTGTTGGTCAATTTACTGACAGAGGCTTCAAAGTGAATTTTGACAAAGATGAATGTTTGATCACCCGCAAGAAGATTGGTCACTTTGCTCTATCTGGAGTAAGGAAAGGAATCCTGTTTGTAGCCAATATGAACTCTGCAAACAAGGACAAAATTTGTTGCTTTTACTCAAAAGCATCAAATGAAGATAGTTGGCTATGGCACAAGAAGCTATCACACTTGAACTTCAAAGGCATTAATTCTCTAGTCAAAAGGGAGTTAGTGAGAGGCATGCCCACACTTGAATTCTGTCAAGAAGGAGTGTGTGAGGCTTGTCAAAAAGGAAAAATGAAAAGATCAAGCAACAAGTCAAAAACAGTGACATCAATAACCAAGCCCCTACAACTAATTCATATGGACTTGTTTAGGCCTGTCAATATTGTGTCACTAGGAAGGAAGAAGTATGCTCTAGTGATGGTTGATGATTTCACAAGGAATACATGGGTAGAATTTATGGCATCAAAGGATGAGGCTCCACAAGTAATCATTGAGCATATAAAGATAATTGACAAGGAAGCAAAGGCCAACAATGCAAGTGTGATTGCATTAAGAAGTGATAATGGAACAGAGTTCAAAAATGCCATGCTTGAAGCATTCTGCAAAGAGAATGGTATTTCTCAAAAATTCTCAGCTCCAAGGACTCCACAACAAAATGGAGTTGTTGAGAGAAAGAATAGAACTCTGATTGGGGCTGTTAGAACAATGTTACTTGATGCAAAGATGCCTACATGTTTTTGGGCTGAGACTGTGAGCACTGCATGCTATATCCAAAACAGAACCCTCATCAACAAAAACACTGGAAAGACACCTTACAACTTGATGACTGGAAAGAAGCCTACTCTAAAGTATGTTCATACTTTTGGAAGCAAATGCTTTGTGTTAAAAGACAATTCAAAATATGTTGGAAAATTTGATGCAAAAGCATTTGAAGGAATTTTTCTTGGCTACTCTATGGAAAGAATTGCATACAAAGTTTATGTCATCAGTCAAAAGAAAGTTATGGAAAGCACAGATGTGACATTTGATGACAGTAAACTACCTGGATTAGAAGAAGCCAATGATGAAGATAAAGATCCTTTGAAGTTTGACAATCTAGATGATTCTGATGAGGAGATTGAAACTGAATTTGAGCCCACAATCCAACAAACTCAAGTGAATGAAGAACTTGTGTCAATCAATAATGAAGAAACAAGCATCCAAGACACACCTGTGATTAGTGGCAACTTCACAGGGGGAGGAAATGTAAATGATCATGATCTGGATGATGAAGCAACATCAAGGCTGAGAAATCAATCTGAACATACAAGGAAATGGGATAGATCACATACTGCATATCAGATAATTGGAGATCCAAATGCAGGAGTGAGGACAAGGAGAGCAACTCTAAATGAATGTCTCTATGGTTGCTTTCTATCCCAAGTTGAGCCTGAGAAACTTGATGATGAATTGTTGGATCCTGATTGGATAATTGCTATGCAAGAGGAGCTAAATCAATTTGAAAGAAGCAAAGTATGGGAACTTGTGCCTGCACCAAAGGATAGAACCATTGTTGGAACAAAGTGGGTTCTAAGGAATAAGATGGATGAAAATGGTGTAGTCATAAGAAACAAAGCAAGGTTGGTTGCAAAAGGATACTCTCAACAGGAAGGCATTGACTATGATGAGACTTTTGCCCCTGTTGCTAGACTAGAGGCCATCAGAATTTTCTTGGCATTTGCTGCACATTCTAATTTCAAGGTTTATCAAATGGATGTCAAGAGTGCATTTCTGAATGGGGAGTTGGAAAAAGAAGTATATGTGCAACAACCACCTGGCTTTGAGGATCCACAATTCCCTCATTTTGTCTACAGATTGCTTAAAGCATTGTATGGACTTAAGCAAGCTCCTAGGGCATGGTATGACACACTATCACAATTTCTAATGGAGAATCAATTCACTAAAGGCACACTGGACAAGACACTGTTTTACAAGAAACATGGTGATGATATTATCTTAGTTCAAATCTATGTGGATGATATCATATTTGGCTCTACAAATGAGAAGCTGTGTGAGAAATTCTCTAAGCTCATGCAGAGCAGATATGAGATGAGTATGATGGGAGAATTAACATTCTTTCTTGGGCTGCAAGTTAGTCAAAGGAAGGATGGCATTTTTATAAGTCAAACCAAATACATCAAGGATCTATTGAAGAAATTTGACTTGGAAGAATGCTCACCTGCAAAGACACCCATGGCCACTACCACCAAGTTAGATGAAGATGTTAAGGGCAAGAAGGTAAATATTTCAATCTACAGAGGCATGGTTGGTTCTCTACTCTACCTCACTGCTAGTAGGCCAGACATCATGTTTGCAACATGCTTGTGTGCAAGGTTTTAATCAAATCCAAAGGAATCACATATGATAGCAATAAAGAGGATTTTTAAATATATGAAGGACACACCAAACTTGGGGTTATGGTATCCTAAGGACACAGGGTTCAATCTGGTTGGTTATTCTGATGCTGATTATGCTGGATGCAGAGTGGATAGGAAAAGCACCTCAGGTAGCTGCCAGTTTCTTGGACAAAGGTTAGTCTCTTGGTACAATAAGAAACAACAATCTGTGTCAACTTCCACAGCTGAAGCTGAGTACATAGCTGCTGGAAGTTGCTGTGCTCAAGTGCTTTGGATCAGAAACCAACTTAGAGATTATGGACTTGTGTTGGAAAGAATTCCAATCATGTGTGACAACACAAGTGCAATCTCTATAGTTTCCAATCCTGTCAATCATTCTAGGACAAAGCACATTGACATCAGATATCACTTTATAAGGGAGCATGCAACTAATGGAACCATTGAGTTACATTATGTTCCCACAGAGAAACAACTAGCTGACATATTCACTAAGCCATTAGATGAAGCCACCTTCACAAGGTTGGTTAGTGAGATTGGAATGCTGAATTCTTCAAATTCTGGCTAAGTGAATATATCAACTAGATTGTTGCAGCAGTAAATACTTACTTTATCAAATGCTCAATATTTTTGAAGTAAGTATTGGCTGGAGTATGATTTATAAATATTCTATAATGCTGCATATGTTGAAAATCATACATCTTTAGCTTGAAATTTCTGTGAAATTTTGAGAGAATCACTATTTAATTTGGTAGAATATTCTTCAGTGAATATTTCTGGTAAATTTTAAAAGATAGTGAAAATTGAATTTTATGAGTGAAAAGTATAGTTCGATAAGTCAGACTTCTCGAATGGTTCATTGTTATGTCATGGCTCGAGTTCTCGAATAGGCCTATCTAGAACCCTCTTGAGTTCTCGAATAGTGTCTTTTGGAGAAATCGAATAGCACACTCTGAGTTCTCGAATAGAGTATTTTAGTTCTCTCGTGATGGAGTTCTCGAATACTGTATTTGAGTTATCGAATCATTTGAAAAGGCTGATTTTTCGCTGACACTTAATCGCTTTTTGGATTTATATTCAAAATTTCATTTCGCTCATAAAAACATATTTTATTTAGCTTAGAATTATTTTCTGAGTTAAATAACTGCCAGCTATGAGTAACAAACTGCCTGAGATATCGAATAAGCCATTCTTGACTTATCGAATAGTTGTTTTATACTTCTCGAATGACTTGTTGATACAGATCATATATCTAATCGACAACTCAGGTTATTCATATATATACAATTTCACAACTATTCAACTCATTTCGTTCGATTTCTCAAGCATCTAAACTCCTAAAACCTCTGAAAACCCTAACTGCGAATTTCTTCTTCAACCTTAATTCTCTTTTCTTCTCTACCCAAATGGCAAACACTCAACTCACCATACCATCTCAAACCAATTTCATCGCAATTACCAGTGATGTGGAAGCACCAAATGCTAATTTCAAGTGCTTTGTTCGATGGTTGTCTGAATCTTACATCAAGGGTGCACTCTCAGCCAACCCAACCCTGTACCTAGACTTATTAGAACAATTCTGGAGGACAGCTACTGTGGAGGTCATCGCCCTTGAGAATGCTACACCTCATATGTTTTCTACTGCAAGATTCAAGGCGAGGATATTACTATCACTACCGCAGACATGAATCAAGCCTTGGATTTGCAGCAAGAGGCATATGACTCCCTGGCCACCGATGCTGAGTTGGAAGAATTCTTTGAATTTATCAACTACTCCGATGCTATTAAACTTGGGAAGTTGAATAGGAAGTACTTGAGAAAAGAATGGAGCAATGTTTTTTCTACACTCCTTCATGTATTCACTGCAAGGAAATCGAGCTTTGACCAGATTAGTACACCTGTGCAGCAGCTTGCCTATGCCTTGGCTAATGGGAGAAAGATAGTGTTGGACATATCATCTTACAGGAGCTATATGGGAGACTTGGTAAGAACACAGCCAAGAGAGGTACTGAAATTTTCTTTCCTCGTTTTATTCAATCAGTACTTAATTTTAAAAATGCTTCATTGATTGAATTTCCTGGAATAGATAAAAGTAAAATAGGCTATCCTAGGTCCATGACCAAACTCATTTTTGGTAACTAGGAGACTAGGAATGATGTGGATGTAAGGCTTAAGATAAATCCCCACATGGAGGGTTTGTTTAGGTCTTACCCCCACAACATGCCAATATTTGATTCTAAGTCTCAGTTAGTACAGCCTAAGCAAGTAGAACAAAATGCTAACCCAAGGCTTGCTAACCAACCCTCTCAGACAAACACTCTACCAAACAAAGAGCCAACTGCATCATCCTCTCAAAAGGGTGATGTTAGTAAAAAGAAGAGAAAACTGGTTGCTTCTGAACCTTTAAACATCTTAACTGAAGCAGCCTTGGCTGTAGAACTAGGTTTAGAATGTGAGGAACCTGAGTCACCTATCATTAGCCTAAAGAAGAAGAAGAAGTCTAAAACCACCTCTTCAGTCACCCAAATGGCTGAAGTTGTAAAATCAGGGGCACACAGCTCACTAGATGTATCCTCTCAACAGGGTGCATCTATAGAATCAAGCATCCTCCCCAATGCACCTACCTGTAAAGAGTCAGCACAAGGGAGTGATAAGGCTGGCACAACACTGAGTGGAGAGCACATCACACTTGAAACTCCCTCTATTTCTCAGGGGGAGTTGCCAAAATCCATTCTACAACACTCTTCTCTTCCAGAATCTAACATTGAAATTTATTTGGAGTCTGCACCTCAAGAAATTGAGGAGCAAGGCATTGATCACCAAGAATTCCATTCTCTTGGTGAGCCAATGGACTAAAGTGACTTAGTGCCTGACACTTTGCTCACCACCCAGGTACCACATTTAGATGGTCAGGGAATGCATGTTGGGGCATATCCTAATGACACCATCACAAACACAGAGGATTCACTAGTTTTCACTAGAGACTCTGTGTCTGTGTCACCTACTGTTGTAACTCATCCCACTCCTGTGGAGACAACAGTAGTAGAGTCTGTCCATCCGGTTACAGAAGTTGCATTTGTAACTGAGGAGTCTAGCTTGCCTAGCTCTATCTCTCACTATATGTCTCAATGGCTGAAGCCTGTGCAACATGACAGTGCTTCAGGATCAGGGTCTGTTCCACCACAATTGACGGTTAAAGCACTCCAAAGCTTAATTGTGGATCAGATCCCTGAGTTCACAAAGATTGCTCAGCACCTTCTCACTGTAAACATGCCCAATCCAGACTATGAAGCTATCCTCTTATGCCACAAAGATGATGTAGAAATACAGAAGGCAAAGATCATAGATAAAACTGAGAGAGATGGAAATGTAGATGCTTGGCTACAAAGAAAATATGACATCCCTCTCTCAGAAGGTCTCCAGTACCTCAGAGAAGAGTACATCACTTCATTAGGGTCCAATACCAAATCTCTCACCCCTAATGATGTGTATGAGGCAATCAATGACACCTACAAAGGCATTCTCAAGGCTGCACACTACCTTGGCAAGGGCCTAAAAACAGAAGTTCAAGCAGTTTGCACAGCAACAACTCAAGAGGTGCATGAGATAAAAAGGACTTTTGATGCTAAATTCCCTCAAATGGAGACTGTTCTCAAGGACATTCGAACCTGCAAGGCTACTTGTACAAAGATGGACAATGGTTTAGCCATTCTATCAGATACTGTCAAAAGTCTGGGGCACAAATTTCAAAATCTTTCTGATCAGACAACAGAAGCCAATGCCATGCTAAGAACTATGTTTGCAAATCAGTATGGAGACAAGCTGCCTACTGAAGTCCCAGTGCATTCTATGTCTAAGTTTGAAGTGCAGAGACTGAATGAACAATCCTTGTCTGGCTTCAAATCTACTGAACTGTTCACCAAGGTCAATGCTCTTGAAAGGGAAGTAGCCTCTCTCACCCAGTCTAATGCTCATCTTACAAACACTGTCACTACTCTGACTGAGCAGTTGAACACTCAAGCCACCACCACAGCTGATGTTCTTCTGCATCAACAGTCCATGTTAGCTGATATGATGAAGCACATGGGTCTCCCTCTGCCTGATGAATCTTCAAATCCAAAGGTCAATCCTACAGCCTCTGTGCCTGACAACAAGCCTAAGGGGGAGAAGGGGATTTCAAGGGACTCAAATACAAAGGGGGAGAAACCACCAGTAAAGGGCATCAAATTCAATGAAGGTGGTCAACAATGGGCTTCCAAATCTTTAACTCATATGTCTGGCAAAGGAAAAGCCAAAGTTGGTGAGCCTACTTCACTTCCAGTTGTCACTCTACCAACTGTGCATGTCACTACCCCTGGTGGTCAAAAGTAATCTATCACAACCACAGTGGTTGCAGGGAGTATGCCATCTGACAAACCTCCATTCTCCATATCTAAGAGTGCCAAGCCAGTAGAAGTGAAGGTGGTCACTGAGGCCAAGCTACAAGAAATTGCAAACTCAAATGTCTATCATGATGATGCATTCTTGGAGTTTCTGAAAGTCTCAAGAGAACAAGCTGGTGATGCTTTATCATATCATAGGAGTTTGAAGAGTCAGATTGACTATCTCACTGTAGTACCAAGGAGAGTTGATGGCCTATGGCTCAAAGAGATAATGATGGTAGGAAAGAATAAGATATGGCACTTAACCATCAACACTCTACAGGGTCTAAAGCACTCAGAAGTGGATGTGTTCCTTGGACTGATTGAAAAGAAGGATGAAAACAGCAAGAGTATCTTTGATGAGTTAAGGGATGGTCAACCAGCAAGGCTACCTTAAGTATTCACAAATCCTAGAACCATCATCTATCAGGCTGCAACAAGAATTGATGATATCAAGCAGCTGGTCATTACTAAGCATCTAACTCCTCAGAACAAACCTCTCATTATTGCCATCATTGAGAAGCTGAACAAGAAGAAGGGTTTAAAAACAACAGAAGTATTGGAAGCTATATCTTATCTCAGGTCATACATTGCAACTGGCATTGTACCTGAATCTGCTAAGTTCAACCCAAGCAAGGATGGTGATCAAGACAAGGATGGAGACAGAAGTGATGGAAGGAGAAGACATCACAGGAGTAATAAGGGTGATGAAGATAAGAAAAAGAAGAAGGATGATAAGGAGAAGAAGAATGATGTTGATCAAGGTAAAGGCTCTGAAAGGAAAAGTGGAAGACAGCAAGCCTTAGGCATTGCTGACAGTAACCTCACCACAACACAAGACTCTAAGTCTAGGCTGAATACTGTCAGCAGTGACCTTCTAAAATTTACATCTATGGCTTCTGCAACTGTCTTGCCACCTCAAGAAGAGAAGAAGATTCAAGTCAAGAAACCATCTGTATGTTTCAAAAAGCAAACTGCTAATGGAATACTACAATGGTCTACAAACAAAGGTCACATACTGCTGCCAAGTAATCATGTAAAAAGAATCAAATTCAAGCAAGCTGTAAGGAAATCAAAGCTATCCAAATCAAAGACCCTGACAATCTATCCAGGCTTAAAACTCCAACCACTAGATGAAGATTTTGATGAAGACCAACTGCAATTCTTACAAGCTCAAAGAATCTACCATGTTGCCATTGTTGATAAATGCCTTGAGATAAAATATACTGATGGAAGGGAGGAGAAATTCAAACAAGGAGGATGTCAACACTGGGGCAAGCTACATGACATAGAAAGAATCATTGCATTGTTGAGCTCAGAAGATAAAGTGGAAAGAGTATGGAATCTGGAGCTAATTGATTTTGTGAAGATGAAGAGAGATCATGAGGAGAGAATCAGAAAAGGGTGTCTTAAGAAATGGCTAGCAAGGGAGAAAGAAATTGAGAGATTGGAGATTGAAGCAAAAAAGCTAAGGGCAAAGGGATTGTGTAGAGTTCAGTTTGAACCCTATGTGGTGAAGTATAGGAGGAGAAATGGGGATCAGGTCAACATCAGAATGAACCTACTCAACCACTATCCTGCAAACATTCTGAAACCAGTACTTGAAGATTTCAAAGACAAAATTTTGCTTGAAGAATTGGGTACTATGGCAGAAATAATAAAAGCTATGGATGAGAATACAAGAAAGGAGAAAGAAAGAAGACAGAAAGCATATGATGATTTGCAAGCCAAAGCTATGGAAAGGGAAACAAATGACAATGGCTAGTACTTCATCATAGGCTATAAGATTACTCACCCTGTAGTTCTATCCACATTGCTAATCAAAATTCATACATGTACTGTCAAGTTTTATCTTTATATATGTTAGGCTTGTTATCAGACATTAAATTGTGACTAAGGGTCTTACTCACAATTTGGGGGAGATTGTTAGTCACAGAGGCATGCCTGAATACATCTAATAACAAGCCTAAGTTGTTGTAATGCTATGCATTACTTACATGACCTCTTCAATGAGGGAACCTGTAGTTGTAGAGTTTCTAACTGGTTTTGTACTTGTAATAGGCATCAAATTCTAGCTGTGTAACTGTACCTATTAAGTCAAGAATAATGCTTGAAAGAAGTTCCAAGGTTCATGCCTCAAGCAAGGAGATAAAGACTGCCAAATAATCACAGTTGGGATTTGAAGAAATGAAGAATTTGCCTAAGTACCAATTCGAGAAGTACATTTGTCTATTCGAGAAGTCTAGCATTCGAGAAGTCAGGGGTTCGATATCTCAGAAGACACTATTCGATATCTCTGAATACACTGTTCGATATCTCATTCGATATCTCAGAGATTCGATATGTCTATTACTCTGTTCGAGAACTTAAGGAGACAACAGGTCAAAGGTGATAATCGAGTTCTCAAAAGGGTCAACAAGTCAAAGCTACATTCGATATCTCAAAGACTCAAGATGCTATTCGACATCTCAGGGATTCGATATGTCAAAATGCTCTATTCGATATCTCAAGGACTCCCAGAGAAAAGAGCTATTCGAGAAGTGATTCGATATGTCAATATAACACTATTCGAGAACTCAGAGTTATCGATTAAGTTGATTCTAGTTCTCGAATCACTCACTTAGCCACTTCTCGAATACATTCTTGAAGACAAAATACTGAAGAATTGTACAAGTCAGAAACCTGCAACAAGCCAAGACGCTTTATTTGACTATGTACTATAAAGCACGTTGGAAAGCCTACAAAGAAGCTTGGAGAGATAAGTCAGGAGACAAGGAGCTAAAGAAGTGGATCTGAACAGGCTTTGCAAAGTCAAATCTGTAGCCGTTTGGACTCTTACTCAAATGAGATAGACAGACTGGAAAGTATTTTGTTTACCTACCTTATTTGTAGTAAGTAGGTGTATCCATGTCTATAAGGATACAGCCTCACTTCCTTAGCAGATAAGTTTTGAAAAACATCACAAGAAATATCTCTCTGAGTAAAACGAAGCTGAGAATACTATCATTTGTATTCACAGATTGTAGCAAAATCTTTATCTAATAAAATATTAGATTAAAGTGATATTGTGTTGTTTTTGTCTTTGTTATCCGCACTTACATATCTCACACACTCAACACATATCTTGCTGCAAAGATTCAAGAACGAAGAAAAGTTCAAGAATCCATTCACCCCCCTCTGTATTCTTTTACTGTATTCAATACTCAACAATTTATTTTAAGATTTAACGAATCTTATTTATTTTGTCATATTGAGGACCAGATTACTGACTATCAAATTTTTGGACAAAATCTCTCTTACAGTTATTAATAAAACTATTTTTAATTGTTAGTACAAATATCTTCAAAAAATAAAATTATTTTTATAATCAAAACGAAATATAAGTAAATTTCCTAAATCGAATAGAATTTTCAACATAAAAAATCGTCATTTTCTTCTCTATTTTATTTCTTGGTAGTTTTAATTAGAAAAAAATTATTAAATCATCACTAAATTAAAGATTATTTTGTTAAGTTCACGTGGGATGTAAAATCGTCCAAATCAAATTTTAAGAATTTAAGATAAAACATAGTAAATTGAACGTATAAAATTATATACATATATATATATATATATATATATATATATATATATATATATATATATATATATATATATATATACAAACTTTTCTTAAATACAAACTTACAAAATTTTTTGTTCAACACAATTATAACTTCGGTTCAACATCAGCTATCAAATAATAATTAAAATTTTATTGAGTATACGTAATTTAATTCTTCAACACCAACACCAAAATAGGGTATAGAAATATGAAATTTTGTTTACTTAATATAGAGTGTGTTGAATCGTAGTTAAAAATTTGTTGAATAAATATTATATAATTTTCAACTATTGATATATGATCTTTATGATCATATTTTCTCTACATTTTTAGTTTATTTTGCATGAAATTGGATTTTTATTTAACTAATTTTTTATGTTTTATTTTAGGAAAAGGGGATTCCTTATAATAGAAGGATTGTGGCTTAAATTGCAAAATTTGAAGTGAATTCTAGCAAAATTCGGATTTCGGATCAGCTTGCGCAGTGTTCACTGTTTTGGATATAACCGGAGCTCCGGATGTCCATTTGAGGCCCGTAAGCAGTCATTGGAAAGCTTGAGAGAAGACCTTTAATTCAAGTATGGTCTCAGATTTTAGTGATGTACAAAACTGCCCAGAATATTGCAAGAAGCAGACAGCTGGAATTTTCTATGATGGAATCCTACTTTATTAAGGAAACTCTTTTGTTTTATTATTAAATAAGTAAATTATAATTTTATTAGATAGAAGTCAGTTGGATATCATATATTTAGTGGATAGAAAAAATAGACACGTACGTGACTTGGGAGAGACAGCAGTTACGGGGGAGACACACAACAACAAGGAGAAGGCACAAGAACAGGGAGAAGAAGAATTCTAGAGTTTTATCTTCTCTTCTTCACTTTTCTTTATTGTAATCTTGATATCATGTCTTCTTTTATGTATGTAGTGTTATCTTTTGTGATGTTTAGCTAAGAACCCTTCTAGGCCTGTAATGGATTCTTGTGTTTTTATATAAATTGTTCTTTGGTTCTCTATTTATGGTGTTCATTACAATTTCTTATAGTGATTTGTGTTTAATGCTTTTCAAGGGAATGATCAACCTTGGAATTGATTTGGTAATTTGGATTGACTTGGAAGAGAAAATCTAAGTTAAGGCTTGATCACCATAACTTGGGATTAGTATATTATACTGATTTGTGGTTTGGATAGGAATATACCTGATCACCCTTGGTAGTCAAATTGAGGTAGTACTTAAAGATGTTCAAATACTTAAATTCTTCGTAGGAATACGGGAATTGGTTAATGAATTAGGATCACTTGAGATTCGGAAGGTCATCGTGATTAATTAAAAGCCTTAGACTAGCAATTGGAGCACTAAAATAGAGATACAAGAGTAGTTTGTTGAAGTACACAAGATGAAGTTAAAGGCCTAGTTTTTATTACTCTTGAAATTTTAGTTGTGTTAATTGATTTTTGAGTGATATTTATTTTATATCTTTATTGACGAGCTAGATGAAATTTGTGGGTAGATTCACTATAAACCCTCACGAGACAAAACTCGTCCTACTAGGGCTGCCTAGGGGTTTAAAGGCTTGTTGCATATGCTCAATGCAATCGTGTCACCTACGAAAGTGGTTTAATAAGCTAGCTTGTAGTTTTGTTTGTGTTTAATTTGCCCGAGGGCGTGCAAGAACTTAAGTGTGGGGATATTTGATATATGATCTTTATGATCATATTTTCTCTACATTTTTATTTTATTTTGCACGAAATTGGATTTTTATTTAAATAATTTTTTATGTTTTATTTTAGGAAAAGGGGATTCCTTATAATAGAAGGATTGTGGCTCAAATTGCAAAATTTGAAGTGAATTCTAGCAAAATTCGGATTACGGATCAGCTTGCGCAGTGTTCACTGTTTTGGCTATAACCGGAGCTCCGGATGTCCGTTTGAGGCCCGTAAGCAGTCATTGGAAAGCTTGCGAGAAGACCTTTAATTCAAGTATGGTCTCAGATTTTAGTGATGTACCAAACTGCCCAGAATATTGCCAGAAGCAGACAGCTGGAATTTTCTATGATGGAATCCTACTCTTTTAAGGAAACTCTTTTGTTTTATTATTAAATAAGTAAATTATAGTTTTATTAGATAGAAGTCAGTTAGATATCATATATTTAGTGGATAGAAAAAATAGACACGTACGTGACTTGGGGGAGACAACAGTTACGGGGAAGACACACAACAACAAGGAGAAGGCACAAGAACAGGGAGAAGAAGAATTCTAGAGTTTATCTTCTCTTCTTCACTTTTCTTTATTGTAATCTTGATATCATGTCTTCCTTTATGTATGTAGTGTTATCTTTTGTGATGTTTAGCTAAGAACCCTTCTAGGCCTGTAATGGATTCTTGTGTTTTTATATAAATTGTTCTTTGGTTCTCTATTTATGGTGTTCATTACAATTGCTTATAGTGATTTGTGTTTAATGCTTTTCAAGGGAATGATCAACCTTGGAATTGATTTGGTAATTTGGATTGACTTGGAAGAGAAAATCTAAGTAAAGGCTTGATCACCATAACTTGGGATTAGTATATTATACTGATTTGTGGTTTGGATAGGAATATACCTGATCACCCTTGGTAGTCCAATTGAGGTAGTACTTAAAGCTGTTCAAATACTTAAATTCTTCGTAGGAATACGGGAATTGGTTAATGAATTAGGATCACTTGAGATTCAGAAGGTCCTCGTGATTAGTTAAAAGCCTTAGACTAGCAATTGGAGGACTAAAATAGAGATACAAGAGTAGTTTGTTGAAGTACACAAGATGAAGTTAAAGGCCTAGTTTTTATTACTCTTGAAATTTTAGTTGTGTTAATTGATTTTTGAGTGATATTTATTTTATATCTTTATTGACTTAAATTAGAAAAAAGATAGTGTATGGTACTTGACAACTTAGAGCTAGTCCTCGTGGGAACGAATTTATATACTACTTGATACGATATGTGCACTTGCATGTGAGTTGTAAAATCGCTAACAAGTTTTTGGCGCCGCTGCCGGGGACTACTTTTAAGTATTTCTTTGTTAATATCATTACATTGTTTAGTATTTTAAGATCAAGTCTTTTATTGTTCTTTTGTTCTATTTTGTAGGAGTTTATCGTTGTATGCGTAGACTTGGCTCATCTTCACTTCTTCTACTTGATTTGGAGATTGAGAAAACTGCAAGAAGGAATAAAAGAAAGTGAAAGAATCTAGGAATCAATCATCTACGGTGGGTGATAATAATAATCCTCCGGTAATGCTCAAAGGCGATTGCGGGTTAAGGAGTACATCATGCCTTCTTTCGATGGCATTCATTCTAGTATTGCAAGACCAGCTATTGCCGCAAATAACTTTCATGTTGATTCAGCAACAATGCAGGCTATTAGGGACAACAAATTCAATGGTCTTTTTGCTGAAGATCCTAATGCCCACTTGAGGAATTTTCTAGAGATTGTTGACAATTTCAAGGTGAATGGTGTTTCTGAAGAAGCAATCAGATTGAGGCTGTTTAGTCGTTCTTTGGATGGAAGAGCAAGGGAGTGGCTAGATTCTTTACCAAATAATTCCATCACAACATGGAATCAGCTTGTTGAGAAATTTCTTAATAAGTACTTTTCACCGGCAAAGATGGAAAGGTTGATTAAGGAAATTCAGAACTTTCAACAGTTTGACATGGAGTCTCTTTATGATGCTTACAAGAGATTTAAAGATCTCTTGCGAAAGTGCCCACATCATGGACTTTCTGATCAAGAAAAGATTCGAACATTCTATAATGGTTTGACAATTCAGTGTGCCACTCAAGTTGATGGAGCAGCCAGGGGTTCTTTGATCAATCAATATCCTGAGGATGCTTTCGAGATTCTAGAGGATATTACTTCAAATAATTGTAGGGCTTATGATCGGACAAGTTCAAGGAAAGTTGCTGGTGTGCATGAAGTAGATCCTTTGACATCTTTCTCGGCTCAAATGGTTTCTCAGTTTGAAGCTTTAAATAAAAAACTTGAATCTTTGTCTGTGGATAGGCATCAACCAATTCATCCGGCACATCAAGTTCAAAATGCTCCTATCTTTTGTGATATGTGCGGGGAAGGACATCCAACTCAACAATGTCCATTGGTCTATCATGATTCAGCACAGTCTAGTACAGTGAATTATGTGGGGAATTCTAGCAATCAGCAAAACAATCCTTATTCCAACACTTACAATCCTGGTTGGAGGAATCATCCCAATTTTTCATGGAGTAATAACAATGTTAGGCCAAACATGCCATACAAGCCTAATGCACCACCTAGTTTTCAACAGAATCAAAGATCACATGAGATGGAAAAGAAGCCGACTACTGAAGACCTTTTGCTTCAATACATGCAGAAAACAGATGCTTTGATCCAAAGTCAAAGTGCTTCTATGAGAGCTTTGGAGATGCAAGTGGGTCAATTGGCTAGTGCTATCAATAATCGTCCTCATGGTTCTTTGCCCAATGACACGGAGCCGAATCCAAAAAATGAGAAAAGGGAACATTGTAAAGCAATCACTTTGAGAAGTGGAAAGGAAATTGAAGGGAATACAAAGAAGGTTGATGATGAGGTGACTATCAAAAGTCATTCTAAAGAAGATCCTGAAAATGTGGTGAGTGAAGAACCTAGTATGCTCTCAAATCCTCAAGTTGTTGCATCAACACCAAAGAAGTCATTGTATCCTCCACCTCCATTCCCTCAACGATTACAAAAGCAGAAGCAAGACAAGCAATTTCAGAAGTTTATGGATGTTTTCAAGAAATTATCCATTAATATTCCATTTGCTGAAGCATTGGAGCAGATGCCAAGTTATGTCAAGTTTATGAAGGATATTTTGTCAAGGAAGAGAAGGTTGGAAGAATTTGAGACCGTGGCTTTAACTGAGGAGTGTAGTGCTATTCTACAGAAAAAGCTTCCTCCAAAACTCAAAGATCCGGGAAGTTTCACCATTCCTTGCACTATTGGTACACAATACTTTAGAAAAGCTCTATGTGATTTGGGGGCTAGTGTGAAGTTGATGCCACTGTCAATTTTCATGAAGCTAGGAGTTGGAGAAGTGAAGCCTACATCAGTGAGGTTACAATTGGCTGACCGATCTTTGGCATATCCAAGGGGCATAGTTGAAGATGTTCTTGTGAAGGTGGACAAATTTATCTTTCCTGCCGACTTTATTGTGCTTGATATGGAAGAAGATGCAGACATTCCTTTACTTCTTGGTAGACCATTCTTAGCTACAGGAAGAACTCTCATTGATGTTCAGAAAGGAGAATTAACCATGCGAGTGCAAGATGAACAGGTGACATTTAATGTTTTTTCTGCCATGAAGTTTTCTAATGATGAGAAGAGTTGTTTTTCTTTGAGTGCTATTACAGGTGATGATGATGTGCACATGATGACACATCACACTAGGGATGCTTTAGAATTGTCTTTGCAAGAAGTAGGTGGTGAAAGTTGTGAAGAAATTGTTGAATGTATCAAGGAACTCAATGCATTGCCTACTTATAGAAGACCATTATAGAAATTTGAATCTTTTGAGATGCCCGAGAAATCTAAGGCTTCTAAACCTTCCATTGAAGAACCTCCTGAATTAGAGTTTAAACAACTACCATCACATCTCAAGTAAGCATTTCTTGGAGAAAATTCTACTTTGCCAGTAATTATATCTTCTACTCTTTCAAGTGAGCAAGAAGAAAAGTTGCTGCGAGTCTTGAAGGAATACAAAAAATCTATTGGGTGGAAGATTGCTGACATTCGAGGTATAAGTCCTTCATTCTGTATGCACAAAATCTCAATAGAGGAGGGTCATAAGCCTACTATTGAACATCAAAGGAGGCTTAATCCTATCATGAAAGAAGTGGTGAAGAAGGAGATCATCAAGTGGCTAGATGCAGGAATCATATATCCTATTTCAGACAGCTCTTGGGTTAGTCCTGTTCAATGTGTGCCGAAAAAGGGTGGAATCACAGTTGTTGCTAATGAAAAGAACGAGCTCATTCCTACCAGAACAGTCACAGGATGGAGGGTATGCATGGACTACCGGAAGTTGAACAAAGCCACAAGGAAAGATCAGTTTCCATTACCTTTCATTGATCAGATGCTTGACAGACTAGCAGGTAAGGAGTTCTATTGTTTCTTGGATGGGTATTCTGGCTATCATCAAATTGCTATAGCACCGGAAGATCAGGAGAAGACTACTTTTACATGCCCTTTTGGTATTTTTGCTTTTAGAAGGGTATCATTTGGCTTGTTCAATGCACCTTCTACTTTTAAAAGGTGTATGATGGCTATATTTTCAAACATGGTGGAGCAAGGGATAGAGGTTTTCATGGATGATTTTTCTGTACTTGGTGATTCTTTTGATGCATGTTTGATGAATTTGACAAGGGTGCTGCAAAGGTGTGAAGAAACTAATTTGGTTCTCAATTGGGAGAAATGTCATTTTATGGTTCAAGAAGGAATTGTGCTTGGGCATAAAGTGTCAAGCAAAGGTTTAGAGGTTGATAGAGCTAAGTTTGAAACAATTGAGAAGCTTCCTCCACCAAGTTCAGTCAAAGGAGTCAGAAGTTTTCTTGGCCATGCAGGTTTTTATAGGCGATTCATCAAGGACTTCTCAAAAATTTCAAAGCCTTTGTGTAACTTACTTGAAAAAGATACAAAGTTTGTCTTTGATGATTCTTGTCTTGCAGCATATGAGGAGTTAAAGAAGAAATTGGTTTCTGCACCAATTATCATTGCCCCTGATTGGAGTCTTCCTTTTGAGTTGATGTGTGATGCTAGTGACTTTGCAGTTGGAGCAGTATTGGGGCAACGATGCAACATGATTTTTCATTCTATATACTATGCAAGTAAGACTCTGTCTGGTGCTCAACTTAATTACACTACTACTGAGAAAGAATTACTTGCTGTGGTGTATGCTATCGAGAAATTCAGGTCTTATCTTGTGGGTACCAAGGTGATTGTGTACACTGATCATTCTGCTATCAAATATTTGATTGAGAAGAAGGATGCAAAGCCTCGGTTGATTCGATGGGTTCTACTTTTGCAAGAATTTGACTTGGAGATCAAAGATAGGAAGGGCTCTGAAAATCAAGTTGCCGATCATCTATCTAGGTTGGAGAACAATGAGAATTCTGATAATTCTCAAATCATTGATGATTCTTTCCCAGATGAAAAACTTATGGCTATCAACAACAAGGGTCTTCCTTGGTTTGCTGATTTTGTTAACTATTTGGTAAGCAATATCATTCCTAATGAGTTTAATTATCAGCAAAAGAAAAAGTTTTTGCATCAGGTTAAATCTTTTCTATGGGATGAGCCTTTTCTTTTCAAGCTTGGGCCAGACAATGTTCTACGAAGGTGCATTCCTGATGATGAGATAGAAAGTATCTCGAGCCATTGTCATAATTCTCTTTATGGTGGTCATTTTCAAGGTGATAGGACAGCAGCAAAGGTCTTACAATCAGGTTTTTACTGGCCTTCTCTCTTTAAAGATGCTCATGAATTTGTTAAAAGATGTGATCGTTGCCAACGTACGAGCAATATTTCTAGAAGGAATGAAATGCCTTTGAATTATATTTTTGAGGTTGAATTGTTTGATGTATGGGGTATTGACTTTATTGGGCCCTTTGTGATGTCATTCCGGAATCAATATATATTGTTGTCTGTTGACTATGTTTCTAAGTGGGTTGAGGCAATAGCCACCCCGACCAATGATGTATCTGTAGTACTTGAATTTCTGAAGAAAAATATTTTCACTCGGTTTGGGACTCCAAGAGCTATTATTAGTGATGAGGGTACACATTTTTGTAACAAACAATTCACATCATTGTTGTTGAAATATGGTGTTCGTCACAAGGTAGCATGTGCTTATCATCCTCAAACCAATGGGCAAGCTGAAGTGTCTAACAGGGAAATCAAGCAAATATTAGAGAAGACGGTGAATTCTACAAGAAAGGATTGGTCTAAGAAGCTAGATGATAGTCTTTGGGCTTACAGGACCGCGTACAAATCACCATTGGGATTATCACCTTATCAGTTGGCGTATGGAAAAGCTTGTCATCTTCCGGTGGAGTTAGAGCACAAAGCATTCTGGGCAATCAAGAAGCTTAACTTTGATTTTGCTGCAGCTGGAGAAAGGAGACTTCTTCAATTAAATGAACTTGAGGAGTTTCGGTTGAAATCATACGATAGCTCTAGAATTTACAAGGAGAAAATGAAGAAGTGGCATGATCAGAAAATTTTACCCAAGGAGCTTGAGTCGGGACAAATGGTTTTGCTATTTAACTCAAGGCTCAAGTTGTTTCCGGGTAAGCTAAAATCACGTTGGTCCGGGCCTTTTAAGGTTGTGCAAGTCTATCCATATGGTGCTATTGAAGTTGAAGATATGCATACCGGGAGAACATTCAAAGTTAACGGGCAAAGGTTGAAACCATATTTTGGTGATGACATTAATCGTAATGTTTCATCCATCACTCTTTCGGAGATATGAAGGGAATGAATAGTCAAGGCCATGACTATAAAAGGGCGCTTCTTGGGAGGCAACCCAAGCATGTTGTTCGGTTAGTTGGTACAAATTTTTATTTTAGTATATTAGTTTCGTTGCTATTTAGCTCATAGGTTAGTTGTAGTTTTTATGTTTCATCTTCATTATATTATTTTTACTCTCAAGATGCCTTGATGATTGTTTTTGTGAAGTAAGTCAGAAAAAAAAAAAGAAGGAAGAAGAAGATGTTGTAACAGGTCGCATATCAATTGTGTTGAGCATGCATTTGTTGCTGGTTAGAGGAACAGAGCACTCTGCCTTCGAGAAAAAAAGAAAAAAGGTCTCAGCTATTGCAAACTGTGGTATGAAGAACCAAGCCCGCGGTATATAACCCCTGAGCATTGCACGTGATTACAACAACCTCAAAACTGGCGGTATCAATTTTTTTATGCCGTGGTATTGTTTCCCTGGCTAGGAAACATGTGTTTCTTTAGTGTGTTGTGGTAAATACATGTACTACTTGTCTGCCTGTAGTCACGTTAGTATTTTTTTTAGTTTTTTAGTTTTTTCCCCCCTCTAATGTCCAGATTTTGTACATATTAAAATATATATTACATATTATTATTATTATATTACATATTATTATTATTATTATTTTATTATTATTTTATATTATTATTATTATTTTATTTTTTATTAGTATTAAAATATATTGTGTATAAATTGCACGTGTTCCTTATATTATTGCTACATAATTTTTTTTTGTTTATAGTGTGTAGTCAACTCCCGTGACATTTGTTTTTGTGTAAGTTTTTGTTTATTTATTTATTTGTTTTTTTTCTTTTCTTTTGTTTGTCTATTTTTTTTTCTTTTCTAACTTTTTTTTTTGTACAGATTTTATAAAAGCTACTATGATTTGTACACTTATTATATATTTACGTATACATTTTTATTATTTTTACATTATTGTATATAATTCTTAATATCCATTTTATAATAATTGTAATTCTATGTATATTTGTATATAGTATGTATATTATCACGCACACAAGTTCCTGGCCACGTCCCATACATTCTGAGGGATTGATCCAGGATTGTAGGGTTTATATGCGGTTACAACAGCAACTCTTTCTTTTCTATTCAGACGGATTCATCATGTTACACAACATCCTGTAGGCCCTTATCAAAATCATCACTCGACTATCTGGCTGTTTAAAATCAACTGCATCGCAGCATCTTCATCAAGTTGTCCGAAGCGCATGAACAAACCAGCGTACAGGCTTTCCCTCTGCATTCCTAATTCTGCAGGTTTTAGAGCTGTTGAGTAAATCGTCAAAGCACTGAATCGTTGTTGTTTAAAGTCGAGTGATATAGTAGCGCTTTTAACGTGTTTGACAGAAAGCCTATTCACACAGTGGTGCCTTGTTTAAGCGTTCACCTGCTAGCTGCTTACGGTAACAACAATAGGCACGTTGAGTTCCAGCAAGGGTTTTCTTCTCTTTTCCAATATTAACGCATAGCAGTGTCTTGCTATCATGACCCGTGTAACAACAAAGAAGCAGCCTGCAAAATCTCCTGCAAAATCTCCTAAAAAAATCTTCTGTTGATCAACAACCTCCTTCAAAGAGGCAAAAACACATGTCACACACGACTGGGTCCAGTACAAAAAAATATCCGACCATTAAGCCAACTGGAGAGGCTCAGCAGACTCTATATAAGGTACTATCTAAGCGTAAGGTTTTACCCAATAAATATGTGGATTCATCTATGTTGGAACTCTTGAGAGTTAAAGATTATTTCGGGGAAGGGTTAAATCTTATGGGTTGGAGTGATTTGATGACCATGGATGAACCTTCATATGCACCACTCACGTATGAATTTCTGAGTTCTTTCACGGTTACCGAGCACAACACACTTTCATTCCGGTTAGCTAATGTGTGTCATGAAATCACGAAAGCGGAATTGGCGGACATGTTTGGGTGGAAATTGATTGAGCAGCACCCATTGCCAGAGAATTATGCTACTCCCTTTTGGCTCAACATCACACGTTTGCCGAATACCGAAAGCTATGACACTCAACGGGCTTTGTCTTCAGAAATATTATGTTTTGCTCTTCGCTATTTTGCTAGACTCTTGTCATTCACTATCTATGGTCGAGCAGAGAGCAACAACAAGGTTCAAATAGGGGAGCTTGCTTTGTTGTATCATTTTAATGAAGGAATACCGGTGGATTGGACAAACTTGCTCATTAATAGGTTCTTGTATCAAGCAAAGCGCACCAAGGGTGCTATTGTCCTAGGAGGTTTTATTACAAGAATTGTTGTGAAGTTGGGGGTGTTTGATCGTGATAGAACCAATTTGAAAGTGGCGGATGGATGGCCAGCTGTTATTGATGTCGAGTACTTACTTGGTATGCGGATGTTATATCGCAGTATTTATGGACCACGACCATTATGTCATCCACGTCGGGCAAAACCAGACGAGCAAGAAGAGCATGTTGTGGAGCCTCAACAACAACGTACACTAAAGGAACAAATTGCTGATGTGCGCCAGAGCCAAGCTAAGATACTTAAGGGACAAGCTGAGCTACAACAAAGTCATGCCAAGATATTACAAAATCAGGAGAGTATGGGAAAACAAATGGGAGAGATGTTTGCATTTATGCAACGCCATTTTTCACATCATTCATCATGATACCTAGGGGAGTTTTCTTTTCTTTTCTTTAGTAGTTTTATTTGTTCTTTTGTGTAGGAGTCGTTGCGTTTATTTTCGTGGTCATTTTCAAGTCATTGAGGACAATGTCTCACTTAAGTGTGGGGAGGTGTTCTCTAAAAAAAAAAAAATTTTAAAAATTTTAAAAACCAAAATATAATTCTAGCCTTATAAAATATTAGAGATGATATGGTGAAACGTTGTTAGTTGTCTAGCAAGTAGTTGATGCATTACTTGTTTCAAGTTGAGCTAAATGTAGCCATGCATGCTAAGTGATCTTGTGTTGTTGACACTTTTGTTGAAGGGTGTAATGTTATGCTCTTGTGCACACACCTTGTTCAGTAGCAAGTTGAAACTAGTAGACTCATTGATCGTCTTAAGTAATTAAAACGATATGTTTATGTGTAAGATGATTTGGTTTTCATGCTTTGAGTACAAGTAGGTGCATTAGAAAGAATTCTTTTTGTGACTTGGGATGTATTATCTTTTGACACCAAGTGAGCTTTTGAGCCTATATGCATGTCTTTTGCATCTTATTTTTGTTTGCTTGAGTGTCCACATTGCATTTGCATCGCTAGCACTTGTCTTAGACCTTTCTTGAGATACATGGCATTGAATATATGATAACATGATGAAGGCACCTAGGATTAACCTTCAATTTTCCCATTTTAACATACCTTGCATTTATGTGATCCATTAGTAGCCCTTTGAGCTTAACCATTTTATTCGGTGACGCACCACATTACATACCTAGACCTATTTCTTCTATTGGCCTTACATAAAGTTGATCCCTGTTTGTCAAAGGCTAGTGAGGTTTGAGGAAGTAAAAAGGTGCGACATATGTGTTATTTGAGATCATATTTTCATTTTGGGGAAATGTTGAGGTTATTTTGTAAATGCTTAGTTTGTGTTTTGGAACTTTTAGAGGATCATTGTAATTGTATATGCGTGTTTGTTTCACTTTGCTTGTAGCTCTCAAAAAAAAATGAAAAAAAAACAAGGCCTTAAAATAAATAAATGCCATGGAAAAAAAGCATTTTCATTCGCTGTTTATAGTTCTTGTGCTTTATGATCCTTCGGCTCGGGGTAGATAAATTAGTTGTGCTTAATGGTCTAAGTGTGGGGAAGGCATATGGGTGGATTGTGCGAGTAAATATGGAGAATCACTAGCTTTTGACATCTCACCCTCTTTGACTTTTCTTGACATACTTTGTCCCTAGCCCCATTACAACCCTAATAAAAGTCCCTTTGATTATCATATTTCATGCATGTTGTGTTTTTAGTGGATCGATGCCAAGTGTCAAGCGTGTTTATGTAGATGATGGAATTGAGTGATACACTTAACCTATTCTTGAGCGTAATTCTTTTGTGAGTGAAAGGTGAGGTATTACTTGATATGAATATGAAAATCCCAAGTCTTCTTGATAGTGTACTCTAGTATACTTAGCATGATTATCAAATTTGTTTTGCACTTGACATTATCTTTTGAGTACTTTTGCACATTCTATGAGTAGATTATGTGGATGCTTGCACCTTTGACACCAAGACTTAGCATTTGCATCTTGATTCTTGAGTTGAGATAATATGAGTAATCTTGTTTGTGTGGAGTACATTGGCGTGCATCGAATCCTTGATAGATAAACTTACTTATTTCTATAATCATCTCTATTAGTTTACATGAGCTAGATGAATTTTGTGGGTAGATTCACTATAAACCTTCACGAGACAAAACTCGTCCTACTAGGGCTGCCTAGGGGTTTAAAGGCTTGTTGCATATGCTCAATGCAATCGTGTCACCTACGAAAGTGGTTTAATAAGCTAGCTTGTAGTTTTGTTTGTGTTTAATTTGCCCGAGGGCGTGCAAGAACTTAAGTGTGGGGATATTTGATATATGATCTTTATGATCATATTTTCTCTACATTTTTAGTTTATTTTGCACGAAATTGGATTTTTATTTAACTAATTTTTTTATGTTTTATTGTAGGAAAAGGGGATTCCTTATAATAGAAGGATTGTGGCTTAAATTGCAAAATTTGAAGTGAATTCTAGCAAAATTCGGATTTCGGATCAGCTTGCGCAGTGTTCACTGTTTTGGCTATAACCGGAGCTCCGGATTTCCGTTTGAGGCCCGTAAGCAGTCATTGGAAAGCTTGTGAGAAGACTTTTAATTCAAGTATGGTCTCAGATTTTAGTGATGTACCAAACTGCCCAGAATATTGCCAGAATCAGACAGCCGAAATTTTCTATGATGGAATCCTACTCTATTAAGGAAACTCTTTTGTTTTATTATTAAATAAGTAAATTATAGTTTTATTAGATAGAAGTCAGTTGGATATCATATATTTAGTGGATAGAAAAAATAGACACGTACGTGACTTGGGGAGACAGCAGTTACGGGGGAGACACACAACAACAAGGAGAAGGCACAAGAACAGGGAGAAGAAGAATTATAGAGTTTTATCTTCTCTTCTTCACTTTTCTTTATTGTAATCTTGATATCATGTCTTCCTTTATGTATGTAGTGTTATCTTTTGTGATGTTTAGCTAAGAACCCTTCTAGGCCTGTAATGGATTCTTGTGTTTTTATATAAATTGTTCTTTGGTTCTCTATTTATGGTGTTCATTACAATTGCTTATAGTGATTTGTGTTTAATGCTTTTCAAGGGAATGATCAACCTTGGAATTGATTTGGTAATTTGGACTCACTTGGAAGAGAAAATCTAAGTTAAGGCTTGATCACCATAACTTGGGATTAGTATATTATACTGATTTGTGGTTTGGAGAGGAATATACCTGATCACCCTTGGTAGTCAAATTGAGGTAGTACTTAAAGCTGTTCAAATACTTAAATTCTTCGTAGGAATACGGGTTGGTTAATGAATTAGGATCACTTGAGATTCGGAAGGTCCTCATGATTAGTTAAAAGCCTTAGACTAGCAATTGGAGCACTAAAATAGAGATACAAGAGTAGTTTGTTGAAGTACACAAGATGAAGTTAAAGGCCTAGTTTTTATTACTCTTGAAATTTTAGTTGTGTTAATGGATTTTTGAGTGATATTTATTTTATATCTTTATTGATGAGCTAGATGAAATTTGTGGGTAGATTCACTATAAACCCTCACGAGACAAAACTCGTCCTACTAGGGCTGCCTAGGGGTTTAAAGGCTTGTTGCATATGCTCAATGCAATCGTGTCACCTACGAAAGTGGTTTAATAAGCTAGCTTGTAGTTTTGTTTGTGTTTAATTTGCCCGAGGGCGTGCAAGAACTTAAGTGTGGGGATATTTGATATATGATCTTTATGATCATATTTTCTCTACTTTTTTAGTTTATTTTGCACGAAATTGGATTTTTATTTAACTAATTTTTTTATGTTTTATTGTAGGAAAAGGGGATTCCTTATAATAGAAGGATTGTGGCTTAAATTGCAAAATTTGAAGTGAATTCTAGCAAAATTCGGATTTCGGATCAGCTTGCGCAGTGTTCACTGTTTTGGCTATAACCGGAGCTCCGGATGTCCGTTTGAGGCCCGTAAGCAGTCATTGGAAAGCTTGCGAGAAGACCTTTAATTCAAGTATGGTCTCAGATTTTAGTGATGTACCAAACTGCCCTGAATATTGCCAGAAGCAGACAGCTGGAATTTTCAATGATGGAATCCTACTCTATTAAGGAAACTCTTTTGTTTTATTATTAAATAAGTAAATTATAGTTTTATTAGATAGAAGTCAGTTGGATATCATATATTTAGTGGATAGAAAAAATAGACACATACGTGACTTGGGGGAGACAGCAGTTACGGGGGAGACACACAACAACAAGGAGAAGGCACAAGAACAGGGAGAAGAAGAATTCTAGAGTTTTATCTTCTCTTCTTCACTTTTCTTTATTGTAATCTTGATATCATGTCTTCCTTTATGTATGTAGTGTTATCTTTTGTGATGTTTAGCTAAGAACCCTTCTAGGCCTGTAATGGATTCTTGTGTTTTTATATAAATTGTTCTTTGGTTCTCTATTTATGGTGTTCATTATAATTGCTTATAGTGATTTGTGTTTAATGCTTTTCAAGGGAATGATCAACCTTGGAATTGATTTGGTAATTTGGATTGACTTGGAAGAGAAAATCTAAGTTAAGGCTTGATCACCATAACTTGGGATTAGTATATTATACTGATTTGTGGTTTGGATAGGAATATACCTGATCACCCTTGGTAGTCAAATTGAGGTAGTACTTAAAGCTGTTCAAATACTTAAATTCTTCGTAGGAATACGGGAATTGGTTAATGAATTAGGATCACTTGAGATTCGGAAGGTCCTCGTGATTAGTTAAAAGCCTTAGACTAGCAATTGGAGCACTAAAATAGAGATACAAGAGTAGTTTGTTGAAGTACACAAGATGAAGTTAAAGGCCTAGTTTTTATTACTCTTGAAATTTTAGTTGTGTTAATTGATTTTTGAGTGATATTTATTTTATATCTTTATTGACTTGAATTAGAAAAAAGATAGTGTATGGTACTTGACAACTTAGAGCTAGTCCTCGTGGGAACGAATTTATATACTACTTGATACGATATGTGCACTTGCATGTGAGTTGTAAAATCGCTAACAACTATCCTTTTGGTGTTCACCAAAACCAAATTAGGGTATAAAAATAGGAAATAGTACTAATTTGATATAGTTTTCTTTATCATACCAATGTAAAATTATTTTATATATTTGAATTCAACACAAGCATAACTATTATTCAGAAAAATGATGTTGAACTCAAATTATATATATGTCGAACAGTCATTATAAAAAATATTAGTTTTTTGTAAAAAAAATGTTACAAATATGTTTTCAATTAATTATAAAATGATATAAATATGTTTTCGTTATGAATTATGTGTGTTAATAAAAATTTTAATTTTTATTTAAAGATTGATGTTGAACCCAAGTTATATATATATTAAACAAAAAAAGTTTGTAAGTTTGTATTTAAGAAAATTTTTACTAGAACTCAACCATATATATATAGCAATTTTTTAACAACAATTTAATACGTAAATTAATAATAATAAATCAATTATAAGCTGCAACTGCTAACAAAGTATTTAAAGCAGTAGAGAGGTTAGTTGGACATCGGAGCTTATTAGAGAAAATGCCCCTAGTATCACAATTCTAGAGTAATTGGTTCAAAATGTCACAACTCAAAACATTGGCCCCAAATATCGCTCTAAGACAAACTATCATGTAGCGTTTTGAAAGCTTTTTTTTTTTTAACGCTAAAGCGTATAGCATTTTTGGGGGAAAGAGGGAGGGAAAACGCCACTTGAAGTGGCCTTTGGTGGACACGCGAAACGAATTGCCGTTTGGGGGGGGGGCACGCCACTTTATGTGACGTTTTGGGGTGGTGTTTTGTTTTTTGTTTTTTGTTTTTTTTCCTTTCTCCTCCTAAATATATATTTGTAAATAATATTAAAAACTTATAACCAAATGTTCAATTAAAATTCTTAAATTAAAAAAATATAATTTTAATTAACCTTAGGGATTCAACATTTAACTTTTGGGGTTCAACGTTTCCATTTTGGGTTTTAGAAATATTCAGAACGACGAATAAACCGTATACGAACTTAGAGTTTAAGGTTTAGGGTTTAGGGTTCCTAAACCCTATACCTTAACTTATCCTGATTTTTTTAAAATCGGGATTGGTCCCCGATTTTTTAAAAATTAGGCCGCTGGATTCAATTTTTTAATTAAAATTTTTAAATTTTATCTGTATTACCTTGGGATTGCAACAGTTAACCTTTGGGGTTCAACAGTTCCATTTGGGGTTTAGAAATATTCGGAACGACTAATAAATCGTATACGAACTTAGGGTTTAGGGTTGTTTACAACCCTTGATTTTTAAAAAATTAGGCTGCAGGACTTAGTTAAAAAATATATTTTTAATTGGCCATTTGGTTGTAAGTTTTTTAATATTATTTGGAAATATATATTTAGGAGAAAAAAACAAAAAAACAAAAACAAAAAAGCAAAAACAAAAAAGCAAAAACAAAAACAAAAAAAACAAAAACAAAAAAAAAACAAAAAAAACAAAAAACAAAAAACAAAAAAAAACAAAAAAAATTTAAAAACATCCTAAACGCCACATGAAGTGGCATTGCCAACCCCCAAACGCCATTCATGTGGCGTCCTCCCCCAACGCCACTAACAACCCACTTATTAGGTGTGTATCTAGACCAGGCAAATTGGGTCTGGATTCGAAGAATCGATCCAAAATTCATGGAATCGAGATCTGATTTTATATCCGAATTAGATTAATCGAAATTTAACCGAATCCGAAACAATCCGATCCGAACCAAAATCCGATTCGATATAGTCAAATTTGATTATTGTCCGAAAACCGATCTCATCCGATCCGAAATTACCCGAACCGAATATCTAACCGATAATAATCTGAAATACTTGATCCGATGATGATCCGAAACCGATCAAATTTGAAAAAAATATTGTCCGAACAGAATATGAATCAAAGTACTATATCCGTTCTAAATTGGAAACTAAAAACACCTATACCGAAAAATTTGTGATGAAATAATATTATTTAGATCATATTTTATTTCTCTCTCTAACTCAAAATATTTAATATTTTAGAAGAAAAAAACGTTTCAAGATATCATATATGTATCAAAATATTCATGTATAGTAAATATTTTATTTTACAAACAAAAACGAATGATATTATTTATTCTGGAAAATATGTATTAAATATACTGTATATCTACACATGTTGAACCTTTATATCTCCTGGATACACATGTTTAGTAATTAGTATGTTTGTGAATTTTAATTAACTATAATTTTTTTTACATAAAATAAGGTCATAACTAATAAATAACTAATAACTATCGCTCATTATTAAAAAATGGTTTTTTAAATAAATACCATTCCTAATATGTGTATCAACTCATCCCAACAAGATTCTTGTCAAATTAAATAAAAACCTAAAAAATAATTTTTTTAACATTTTTTATTAAATAAAAAATTTAAAAATTATTCTATAAGTCTATTTCTCAACTAATTGAAAATCTTTTTTAAATGATTAAGAAATAAAATTCATTTAGTAATATAAATGATTAAATGAGACTTATTAATGATAATAATATATTCATTTTCAACCACCTAAAAAAATCTTAATCACTTAAAAAATCTTTAAAAGACAAAATAAAAATTTAAATTAAAAAAATTGTCACGTATAATTGAATATGCTTGAAAGTTGAATTAAGATATGTAAAACAATAATTTTTTTAAAGAAAATAGTATTATATATTTTTTCGGCTGTTGCTGGAAACATCGAGCAACATTGCATGTATGTATAATTAAATTATATATGGTATAGTATGTATTCCATAATGACAAAATTTAAAAAACCGAAATTAACTTTTAAATTTGTGAGAAGTGAAAATAAAGGTAAATCTTACTCACATTTTAAAAATAAATGGATAATGTATAATATAGTAAATATTATTTTGATAAAATTATAATATTATACATTAATCAAACATATTATTTTATATTACTGGTCCAAGTAAAGACTAGAAAAAATAATATTAAATATTAAATATTCAGAAAACAATTAAGTTTTATATTGAGATAATGCCCAGAATACCCCATCCATAGATATGTGACCCTGACATGCCCCATAAATACGGCAGTGCGTGTGCCGTGTCTTTTTTTTCAAAAAAAAAAATGTTGTTGCGCATTTGCGTCTAGCACATTAGCGCTTATGTCTGAGTTTGGTCTGCCGCATGAAGCTATGCATATTGCGACAGTAGAAACAGTGTGTTACCCCCTGTTGCGCAACACGCAAATGCGTAACACCTGTTACTGGGCACGAAACAGCGTATTAACGGGGTATTTAGGGTCAAAATTTTAAAATGGTGTAGGGAAGGGCCATGATATATAGAAATGGGGGATTTTGGGCCTTCACCCTACTCAACTGAGTATTTATTTTCTCGTTATAACTATATTTCTACAAATTTACTAATGACATTTATTTAGTGTCAATAATAATTCAAAATTGATACAACATAATTGAAATCAAATTTTTTCGATCCGACAAAATCCAATCCGAAAAGATCCAAACCGAATTTTATCCGATCTTAATCCGAAATTTTATCAAATTTTAATCTGAAATTGACCCGATCCGAAACTAGACCCGAACCGAACTGAACCGAACCAAAATCAATTAAAATTTTGTAAAACCAATTATAGAACCGATCCGAATCGAATCAAATCTGATCCGATCTAAATTATATCCAAATATATCAAAACCAAAAATTAATCCAATCCAAAATGGATCCAATTGGAAATCCCATTATCCGACCAGGTCTATGTGTATCTATATATTAGTAGAATCATCATCATCGTCATGTAGAGGAGAAAAGTGGACATACAAATGGCGAAAGATCCAGAGAAGAGATTTAACGCCGTTATGGACAAGCTCTTTAATGCTCCTAAAACCCCTAAATCCACCAGGTCTCTCTCTCTCTCTCTCTCTCTCTCTAAATTCATGACCTAGCTAAATCATAAATATATATATATATATATCATCCAACTGTTTGATTCTTTTCCTTTCATTCAATTCAATACCTGTCTTTTGCTTACTAGGTTACTGCAATTTCACCAATCACCATTTTATTTTGTATGTGTGTTTATATATTTATAATGTTGTTGTATTTTGTTTATATATATATTTCTTATAATTGCATATAAAATCCTCTGTGTGGCACACTAGTAGTAATTACACAAACTGTGACTAATTTTCCGGGGTAGTAAAGTTTGGTTTCAACCCTTTAATTTAGCTTTTTAGCTAATGTTTCGAAATCAATTTTTTGGTTCTTAGTGTGGGTGGTGATACTGTTTCTGGAGTTGAAGCTCAAAGAGGCCGGAAACGACCTAATATGGCAGCTGCGTTCTCAAAAGTGGAACTGAAATCAAGAGGAAGTATCGTGGAACCGTCAAAGAATTCTTTGGTTTCTGGCGGAGCTTTGCAAGCTCCGTTTTGCAGGCCGTGGGACCGTGGTGATTTACAGAGGAGGCTTGCTACCTTTAAGTCCATGACATGGTTTGCTAAACCTCAGGTTCATTCTTCAGCCTACTCATTTTCTTTTTTGCGTTTTAATTTATCTGTTTGAAGAAGATTAAAAGTGATTATATTGGTCTTCTCAGTTCATGCGATAATTTTTTAATTAACAATGTCAACAATGTCAATGGCATTGATGGAATTGGTCCACTCCCCCCACCCCCCAAAAAAAAAAACCTCTTTACCTTTAAGTTCTTATATTTAGTAAGTTACAATGTTTGTTCGGCCCCCAAAAAACCTCATATCCCTTCACTCTACAGAAATGTTACTGGTTTCAGCCTCCCGTCTTCCACATTATATTCCTGGCTCCGTCCCTGGTAACCAGTACGCTTTGAGTTTTGAAGTATAACTAGTTACTTTAGTGTTCATTGGTGGACTAAGTGTGTATATCCCTGTCTTGTTTCATTTTTGCGGCATCATAAATGGTTAAACTTTCTTTCCATAAGGATATGCTAATTGGCTGATGCAGGATCTTAAATTCAGCATGTGTTTTAAATGATTTTGATAGATTTAGTGAGTGTTTAGAGTATAGATTAAAGAGATTAAGTCTAGGCATCGCACCTAGATTCCAAGAGTTCCAGGTCTTACACCTAGAGTACTTAGGTCTCACACTCACACCCAATAATTTTTAGAAAAAAAACTTATATATTAGCCAATCTGCCTTTTACAATTTAGGTACATCCTTTCACATCCAAATCTGTTTGACTGAACTGCAACATTGGTTAAAGTTTCTTTCACTGAAGACATGCTACATAGGACATAGTTAGAGTTTCTTTCACTGAAGACATGCTACATAGGACATAGTTAGAGTTTCTTTCACCAAGGACATGCTAAATGGGACTAACGTTTCTTTCATATTAAAGTTTCTTTATTGCTCTTTGTTGCCTAGAAAGAGTGAACCCAAGATATTATGTAGGCGCGCATTGACTTTATTCTAGAATATATATGTCCTGTCCTAAGGCGAAATAAAGTTGGCTAGTTGTTTATTCACTAGGGTAGTACAATAACATAAATCAGCTGTATTTTATGGAATCAATGATACGGGTTGCTTATAAGAAAAACATGCAGTTGCTTTCAAGAATATATGAATTGTTCTGTGAACTGGAGCTTTAGTATTAGATAGGCTGGAGAGGGCTTCGTTAAGGACTATAAGGTTTTCAGATATTTTAAATGTAGTTGTGTTGCGAACTTCCCATTAATTTTCACTGGCTAATATGTGTTGTCTGTATTGAATCAAATCTTTAAATGAGTAGCTTCGTCTTCTCTCAGGTAGTGAGTGCAGTAAATTGTGCTACGAGGGGTTGGATCAATGTAGACAGTGACATTATTGCTTGTGAAGCTTGTGGATCTCGTCTCCTATTTTCTACACCGTCATCTTGGACACAGCACCAAGGCAAGTCATTTTTTAACTTTAATAGAATTTTTATTCTTAGAGGTCTGCAATTCCATCTTACATTTTAGATTAAATATTAAAAAACCACTGGCAATCAGCAGTCCAGACTATCTTGCATCTGATTTTGTTTTCTTTTTATGTGTTATTTTGTGCATATAATATTCAGTTGAGAAAGCAGCAAATGTATTTAGCCTAAAGCTTGATAATGGTCACAAAATATTCTGTCCATGGGTTGACAATGCATGTGATGAAACACTAGCACAGTTTCCTCCCTCAACTTCTACAATTTTGGTTGATGATTACAAGAGACGCTATGCTGCATTACTGCAATTGTCAGCTCTTCCTGTAATATCATCTTCAGCGATTGATTTCATGAAAAGCCCCCAACTGGATGACTTCATTAAAGAATCTTCCAATATAAAGTTTATCAATATGTCTGCTGATGCTTCTTCATCAGAATGCCTGGGCCACGATTCTCAAAATGCTTCTTCGCCCTACTATCAGGTACATGGTTTTGGAATTGAGGATCTGTTCTATTCCTTTGTGGATATCTTTGTTAATCTATATTGATTATGTTTTGTAGTGGTTAAAGCTTGCGTTATTTATGTATTTATTTAGCAGTTACTTACGGACGGGCCACAGTTTTACATGCCTGTTTGTATGTAGCTATTTTCCAAATTCAGTATTGCAACATACAGGTTCTCAAATTGTGTGTCAATCAGCTGATTGCTCCATTTCAGTAATTACAGTAGTATTTAGTATTTTAGTTGGTAAATTAACACACTGACTTGACCAGAAAAAAACAAAAGTTAATTTCTATAAAAAAAAACTCCATTACATATCCAGATTTCTAATATTCCATATAAGAATATGTTTCAGATAAACAAAGACAAAGCATGGCAAACCAAACATATTCAGTATATTAAGTAGGGTCTGATGGTGGTGAGATGTACGTAGACCTTGCCCCTACGTCTACTCCTTGGAGTAAAGAGGATGTTTCGGAAATACAACATTTTCAGATAATTACTCTTGTTATACATAACTTTGTAATGCTTTTGTGCGGGTTTTCCTTCTAAATCTTTTTTAACATAGTCATAGATGATGTTTTACCGAATGTTAGATCTTATGTTTTTTATTGTTTTACTGCAAATACCCTGATGAAGCGTTTTAATCATACAGGCCCTCAAACTTGTAAGTTTATGTGGTTGGGAATTTCGTCTGGTGCCTTACTTTGTGGATTACGAGGTTCGAGATACTTCTTTTGTTAAGGATGTCAATTTGTCCGGGCCTTCTGGTGTTGTTTCCATTGAAGCGAATCCATCTGCAGAAGCGATTTCTGAAGCAGATGAAGATTTATGGTTTAAAAATGATCCTATGTCATCTAGTAAACAATATGATCCGAGTTCCATTGTTCTGGATTGCCGGCTTTGTGGAGCGAGTGTTGGACTATGGGCTTTTTCTACAACTCCACGTCCTGTAGAGTATATTAGATTAGTTGGAGAAGTAAATGGTGATATCGATGATGCTTATTGTAAGAGAGCCACTGTTACTGACAGTGAGAATTCTGTAACCAGCCATATTTCCAATACTAATACTAGATCGCTAGCTGAAATACCGTCAAGTCTTAATTTGACAATTGCTGGTGGTCCTTCACCAGCAAAGCAGAACTTCGTACCAACAATTTCTTTACCTGTTATTGGTCGAAACTTGATAGCTCGATTTTCATCCGATTTTGAATCAAGACCTTGTGATGGGCAGAGTAATGGTACAAGCAATGAACAATGTTTGGGCACTGAGATTAATGAACAATGTTATACACTTCGAAGCGAAGATGATAACATGTTAGCAGAAGGGCCAGTTACTAATGCACAGATAATTGCTGAAACTGACAAATTAAAATCTGTGATGAAAGATCAATTGGAGAACAGTCTGAGCATAACTCGAAGTTCCAGTGAACATCCGATGCTAGAAGATGCAGCAGTTGTAAGGAGTGGCTCATGCGAAGAAGATCTCTGTCCCTCTCAACTTAGGGACTCTGGTGTATCAACCTCAGGTGGAAACACGTCATGTGCAAATGATGAAACAAGCATGAATGACTCATTAATGATGGTTGTTTGTGCACAAAGGGCTCCTGGTAGTGAGATAGTCTGCAGCAAGCAAGGTTGTAGCCAGGAAGGTCATGGCACCAGGGCCACAATGCAAGCAGTAAACAGTATTGTAGAAAAAGGTCAGTCAATATATGCATGCACATATTATATTGTTAAGATCTATATTCATGGTTTCATTTTTGATTTTATTGATATGCCTTTTTTAAGTTTGGTAGTTACTACTTAGTGGTATTAGTATCTAAATAAGTGATCGTGGTTTGTAATCCCAAGTTAGGACTTCATTAATTTGCACTCTCTTGTTATTGTGATATTAATATGCATGCATAATTAAGATGTTGTAAAAACAAGTTTAATTCCCCTTTTCCTTGCTTATGTTAGCTTTCTGTATCCTAGGAATTACTTTAGGAATGGCTTACAAGCGCTTTTTATATTGCTCCAGGTATGGGTATGAAGCAATCACCAGTGCCTGAAAAAATGGAATTTGATCCAATCAGGCAGCACAGGCATTTCTGTCCCTGGATCACATCAACTGGCAGTTCTCTACCTGGCTGGAAACAAACACTATCTGCTTTACAACGTCAAAAGGAGTTTTCTTCTCCTTCAGCAGTGCATTCTCTATCGTCTTCATTGATCGAGGTAATGATAAATTGATTTTTTTTATAATCCTTTTCTTAGTTGAGCAGTCTATTCTTGCAGAAATTAATTGGCGGATTAAATTTAATGCAAGGGAGATTATCTAATTTAGTACTTTTATGTAGTATAAAAATACCAGATGATAGTAATCTCAAACAAACGCAGAAAATGTGTACATCTCATCCAAAAGTGACTCTTTGGCTTCTAGAACCGACTTTGCCCATTAGAGGGAGTCGGGGAGTTATTGACCACTGCCACTTAAGCATGCCCTGGGGATAATCTGGAGTTGAGAAAATAGCTTTACAGAGAGAAACATATATAGCTGGATATTAACCTAGCTGCGGCACAGGTGAAATCAAGAGTATACAAATTTGTGATATTAGACCCCTTTCATTACACAAAAAGAGTATTTTTCTGCCCATATCTCCCATAACCTTATGCAACGTTTGGTTGAGGAGAATGGAGTGGAATGAAATGGGAAATTGTGAACAAAACTAAATTAGAAAATGTGAAGGTAGGAGGGAAGAGTGTAAAGAGAATGCGATTTTCTTTAATGAAATTTGTAAATAAAATAGCAAGATGGAGAATGGAACATTCCTTCTAAAATTGTTGTGTTTGAGTTTTAGTTTAATTTGCTAGAATTGAAATGAAGCAGTGATGTCATGAATGTTTACCCATAAATAGTACAAATTTCGCTCCATTCCTCCCCCCTCCCCCCAATTTCATTCACTCCAACCAAACACAGCATTAAAGTGTTGGGAGAAGCTACTAGTCGGGTGATCTATTATTAGTACTATTCTCACACCAAATCTCATTAACGTAAAGCGTGGATCGCCATAAAAATCGTTAAATAACAGCACATCTCATTGAGTTGCGAACCACCATAGGGAAACAAGGTGTCCATATTATCCAAGAATATCAGGGGTAGTAGGGCCTCAAACACAAGGCAAATGCGAAACCAAAGCTCTGGTACCTTGTTATATGTTCTCTTCCGAAACCTGGTCTCAGGCGTTTGGGGAATTTACTGAATTGATCATATATAATTAACAAAATCTAGTCAATTTGATTTTATGAATTTTCTAGGAAATAACTTTTTCTTTTTGCGATTAGAAGTACTTCTGTATACAAATTTAACATATGTATTAACCGAAATCTAGAGAGTTCATCTCAAAATTGAAGTTAAAAATGTAGTTAAAAAGTCAAGTTCGGTTTTCCTTTTGGAATGCAGGGAATAATTTTGAATGGATGATCTGAGGGAGTTAGTTGGAACTTTCTTTTTTGCTCAATGAGTTGTAACTTCTTGTTAGGTGTAACTTCTTATTAGGCGAATGGAACTATTTATAACTATTTATTGCTGATCCATGACACCTACATTAATTAGTAATTAAAAGATCAGCCTAGACGGTTAACACTGTAGTACCTTGCTTAATAAGCATACAGTACTAGTGTGTTTATTTGTCCAATGCCAGAGCCAGATAATGTATTTGTGCAAAGTTCTTAGTCAATGTAGAAGGTTCATGGTTTATTGTTCTAAATTAATTCCTAGGGTAAGCAGTTTTTTACAAATATGGAATGTCAGAGGGAGCATTTCATATGTTTGAAAGCGCCTTTTACAGTGTTTGGCTATATGACCACAATATTGTGTATTCCTAATATGCAGGTGGATGATCCTGTTTCTTCCATTAAGAAGCTTTTTATGTCGCCATCACCTAAAAGAGCGAAACTTGCGGATAAATTAAGCTAAGTAGCGCACTGTATGCATGTTTCACCATGTTATTCGAAGCTTTATTGACTGTATTGCACTGTTTTCAAGGAAGGCATATAATATGGTGACTGTTTTTGAGGCGTTTCTATTCTCCTAGTAATCTGTTCCAGTGTTGTAAAAACACTCTGTTTGACTTATCATAGTAAAAACTAGTCATTATACTTCTGCGATCCAAGTATTTGCCAAATTCCTAGGCAAATGAAACATAACAAGAATTTTTGTATTATAAATTAGTCTAAATTGCTTGTGTTGATACTATATTACTATGTAAGACTAGGGAAGACCGTATGGAAACTATTAAGGTTTAACACTGAATATTTATATTTCGAGGTGTTGTAATTTGTATTCTTTTTTTGACAGGGAATTGTAAATTGTAACATGAGAATGAATGACGCAATTTCTGAAGTACTAAATTTTGTTTTGTTTATATGTTTTTGTACATAACATAATTGATACTGCCAAGACCCGATCTAGTGCTCCTCTGCCATTCCCACGCCTGATAAGAGGTGAAGCTGGTGGTTGGGTGTCTGCAAAACAACACCGGAGGGAGGTTTGAGCCCCGCGGCGCCTCCGTGCGTGAGAATAAGTGATGGCTTTTGAGAGTAAAAGATAAGGACTAAAGTATCTAATTATGGAGGGTGTGTGTATATGAGTGTGTAAAAGAGAATGTAACCCCTCTCCCTTTTTCTCCTGGCCTATTTATAGGCCAAGGATTAGGGTTTAGGAGTAGGTACCTGCAATCATGAGCGTTGGATCCGAGGTAGACGGGACACTTTGTAAGAACCCAGATTTTGGGTGGAATTAAAACTTTTATGTATTTAATGATGTAAGAATGAATAGTGGATATGGCTACAGTGTAATAATTGATAATTGGGAAAGAATGAATAGAATTCGACTTTATTATGTTTATGTCTTGAAGAATGCTAAAGGGTGACAACATAGGTAAGAATAATCTATCTTCTAAAGGAATAAGATATGGCAACTTCAAGCAAGAGAATACTCTCATGTCATCCAGATCGATAACGATTAATCCAGTAGTTCCGTAAAAAGGTTAAGGAACGATCGAAAGAGAATACGGACAATTATACAACCCTAAGAGAACAAGTAAAGAATACAGAATGAATAGTGTTTTGGTTGGAGTACATAATAATATGAGACGACGCTATATAGAAGTATTCGGAACGGATTTTCGAGTTCGTATTAGTGATCCAGGGGGAAAATAAGTGTATGTAAAAGCTGCCGGATTCTGAAAAACCGCACTTTTATTTTCTCCGAGAGTTCCCTGAACACTGATAGCCTTAAGTATTTAACGAATGGATTAAAGGAATATAAAATGGAAAGTTAGAATGAAAGATGGAGAATGAAAGTATTAATATTAAAGAGGATTCCCGGTAAACCCTAATTAGAAATCCGTGAAATATTCTCACGAACGATCAATCGAAACGGGTAATAACCGGACACAGAAACAAGCAGAGGAAGCAGGAGTCTTGTGCAAGCTACTAGTATAAATATCTAGTAACTAAACTAGAAGCAAGGAACTAGCACCTTAGAGGAAGAACTAAGTACTTAGCAAGTAACTACCTAGTTAGGCTTTAACCACCACAAAACCAACACATGTCTTGCCATTTGAACATGCAACACCTCATCACTTTATTAAAGTGACTTTTACAAGATATTATGTTGTAAGTGGATGAGAGTGAAGGAGATTAAAACACAAAAATCAAAAGAACCAAGCAACTCTCTCCCCCCCTTGCAAAGAAACCATTCGGCTATACCCATTAATTCAAAATCCAAACTCAACCTTCCCACCATTGTTTGTTCTTGAAATAATTAAGGTGAGTCTTACATTTCATAAAACATATCTCCTCAAAATCTTAGCTTCAAACTCATCCATTTCCATTTTCAAAAAAATCAAACAAGAGGAGGGTGAATAGTGTTCATCATATACTAACTTTGTTTTCTTGATTTTCCATGGTTAATCTAGCAAGCATAATCACTCCTAAGGACCATACAAGGCTTAGTAAGGCTATATCACTATCTAAGGAAGGTATAAAGCTCTTGAAACCCTAACCCTTGTTTAAGATTTAAGCATGTTTATGATAGTTATAACTTAGTTATGGTTATGTTAAAGTTATAAGCATGATTATGTATGGATTTTGGATTAATGATGTAAATAGCTAGATGAACGGAAAGGCATTGCTTGGCCTCAGTTCATGTATATAAGTCATGTATATGTTGTTTGGGTTGGATGCTATGTTTATGGGAAGATTCGAAATTGATAGATATTCGATTTACAGCTGTTATAATGCCCGATTTTACAATATCATGTTTTGTATGCCATTTTCCATGTCGAACCCCTACTGTCCAGAGACCTTATCTGCCATGATAGGATAGGTAATGTTCTAAGCTTCGTTTTGATATAAAGATCACGTGAAACGGACTTACGGTTTAGGAATTATGACCAAATTACTAAAAGTAGTTCGAATCCGTAAACGAAAGTTCGTAACTGAAATTGAACCCTCGTAAGCTATGTAACGTCATGGCGAATCTTGGTAAATAAATACTAGGGGTAAGAAGGAAGGTGTGAAAGAAAACCGTATGTCAAAAAGAGCATTTTTCGATTTATTAAAAATGTTCGAGTCAAGGTTAAACGCGAACGAACCCCTAAAAGACGACTCTTTTATAACTTTGGTAAAACACTTAGAAAACGGGCGATAAAACTCGGAATATAATATTGGTTCGTAACGATCAACCTTAGAACTCATATGACTTAAGTATGTCCCAAGTATAAGTGCAGTGACATGTCGTATTAACGAACGAATGACGGGTCGGATCAGTGATAATAAGTAATCCTCAAAAAGGGGTATAACGAGATAACTCGAGAACGTGTTTCGATTTAAGTATAACTTAACTTTTAATATGTTAAGTGATTAATCCCGAATGCCTTGGCTATTTATAGATCACCAGGCTGAACCGGGACCCGCTACCACTACCCCTTACCGTACTCGACTACCAGGCAAGTTTCAATTCCCTTCTTTTAGGCTGTTGTTGGGATTGAATAAATATATATATATGATTGCTGATATACATATGCCATTGCATGCATGCCTACTTTCAAGTTGAATTGATATACTTGTTCCCCGAATGTTATTGTTGGCTTATAAGCTAGATAGTTATATATCAGTTATAAGCCGGTTATTGTAAGACCCTCATAGAAGGGCGTATACCTCTCATTAATCAAATATAGACCGGGAGTCAATATTCCTTGATATATCGAGATTACCTCGGAGGAAAATATTTAAGTAAATATTTTCTATTATTTGGGCGACGAATATTATTTGAATATTCGTTCGAGACTAATTATTTTAACGATCCTTACTTCAAATAATTATTTGAACGTAACTATTCATCGAATAATATTTCTCAATATTCATTCAGAGTCGAATTGATTATCGACTATTATTTCAAATATTCTTCTAAAGATGAGACTATTAAATAAATATTATTTGGATATTCCTTTAGAATATTATTTTATTAAATAAATATTACTTTTGAATATTCATTTAAGATATTAAATACTTGATGAATATTATTTTAATATTCATCTGAATCTTGAATTAATTATCGAATATTATCTCGGATATTCCTTAAGGCTTGGATTACTAAATGAATATTACTTGATATTCATTTAGGATATTATTCATTAAATGAATATCACTTTTGAATATTCATTTAAATTCCTAATTAATTATGAATATTACCTTAAATAATCTTTTCAGGTCTTAATAATTAATGAATATTGTTTTGAATATTCATTTAAATATTTATTTATTCAATAAATATTCCCCTGATATTTCTTCAGGGATTATTTTGAGAAATACTCTGATTAAAGATATTCTTTCATATTCTTTCATATTCCCAAATATTCTATAAATATTTTAACTCAATAAATATTCTCTGAATATTTATTCCATACTTAGAATAATCTCGATAAGGTTATCTTCTTCGATTATTACAGAAAATATTTCGAAGTCATATTATTATTAATCTTATATCAAGAAAGGTTCTCAGACATTATTCTTCTTTGAGTCTATCTCCTTAATAATAAGGGAACCTTACTTGGAAAATGTTATTTATCTTGTCGACTTCCCGGTCATAAAGTATTCCCTTCACCCGCAACTCGGGTGCTGTTGACTTATTAAGTCATTGCTTACCTTCTCATCTTTCGAGGGGTAAGATTACTGGAACAAGTTGATATCCGTTACCAAGTAATAGCTTGGGAGATATTGGTAAATTTTCCTTTCCAACTAGATACGACTACTTTGTGGAGTCTTATCAACAAGTATTATACTTGGGGAAAGGGGGACGAACGTTACATTCAGAATCATGAATTCTATTTGAACTAGGAGTCGTGTAAGAGGCCGAGTAGCGCCGGTCCATCCCCTTGGCCCAACCGTTGGCCGGGGAGAGCTAGTAAGGCGGTATACAAGTAAAGCCGTCAGTTCTTCCTTCTACCGGTAGTAAATCTAAATTGAGCTGTACGATCTCGACTGATCATCAAGATTGGAACAGCGGGCGCGGTGAATACTCCATCATTGGTTCATCATCCAAATTTATTTATTTCCTGCAACATGATTACTGTTGGCAGAGTTGGAAAAGTGCCATAACTGGAATTGCAACCTTTTCTTGCAAGTTCCTCTTCTTAATAACAATAAGAATATCTCGCTTACTTTGATGTAGCAGATATTTCTTCAAACAAATACTTTCAGTTACCTTGTAACTTCATCGTTCATAATATACTGGCATCATTTCCGTAAATGCATGGCATATGGTTTAAAAGATAGCTTTGAACTGTTTCAAATTATCGTTCAGTTATATATTTGTTGGTGGGCTTTCGCTCACCCTTGCTTTGTTTATATTATGTCACAACAACAGCTAGGACAGATGGCTCGCGTCAGGCGCACTCGGCGCAAGGCGGTTACCCGACCCACCGGACTACCCGCTGAGATGCTAGCCGCCATTGCTGAGGTAGCATAGTTAGACAGCTTTTTTTTCCTGTTTAACTATATGTATAATTAATGTAATCAACGGCAAAACTTTTAAACCTATGATGTTATCCTTTTGGGATTGTAATAACTTTTATTCGTAAACCCTTTAATGTAAGACTTATTTCAATTTCATCTGTGGGACTATAACTGTTGTGTGTGTGAGTGGTAATTATTGTGGGGTCACAGCATGTGATTTATTTATTGTGGACTCAAGTTAAGTATTATGAATGGATGTAAGACCGTAACCACCAGATCCCTGACCCCGGATCTGGGGGTGTTACAGAGATGGTATCAGAGCGAGAGTTATATATCCCAAGAGATGATACGACGTTATATAATAATAAATTCAATAATATAATAAGAACCCTTGCCAGGTTCACCTAAAACCCTTACGAGAACTTTTTAAGTATCATGATAGTAACATAGTTCGTCTTGTGTAGGCGAGCGACTTGTCGGCCCAGGAGGCAGCTGCGAGACAGCATGATGAGGACATGTTCCGGACTAGGGACCCATACTATGAGCACTTGCCTGAGGAGGATACTGAGCCTGAGGAGGAGGACGCTGAGGAGGTCCAGGTTGATGCTGATACTGATGTGATCGAGTCTGAGGAGGAGGACCCTGAGGAGGTCCAGGATGATGCTGACACAGATATTGTTGAGACTGAGGGGGAGGAGGACCCGGAGGGGATCCAGACAGGATAGGATGCTGAGTTAGTGGTTGAGGATGATGATTATTGGGTTGTGACTGAGATCAGGACTATGGGAGATGACACTGACATGACCACGGATCAGGTGGTGCCGGTATATGAGGGTGTTGAGGGAGATATAGATGAGCCAGTAGTTGGTGCTGTAGGGAGTTCTGGACTTTTTGTGCCACTCCTCCCTGTTGAGGGAGCCCCTACCCCACCACCACTACCTGTGAGCCCGTACCCCGACGAGTTTGAGGAGCTTACCCCAGAGCCCCAGCAGACAGAGACTGCCGCTCCAGCTGAGCCATCCACCCCACCTCATGCCCCGATAGGAGGAGTCCCAGTATGTGTTCACAACTTGATTGTGAACGGGCTTTATAGAGAGTTGTCTGTGGCAGATGCCAGGTTGGCAGAGTCTAGGAGTGAGTTAGCAGCAGAGAGAGCCGCCCGGATGAGGGTGCAGGGCAGGAGGACTATCAGTGACAGAGTTGGGTATAGGGCTGTGACCCGCATCGAGCTGAGGGCTCGGGTGAGGGTGCGACAGTTGCCTACTGATGGGCATGGTAGGGTAGACAGAGCAGAGGCTGAGGAGGTTTTCCGCATCGCCATGGGGAGGGTTCGGAGGATGTTTCGTCATGGCGGCTGATTTCAGATGTAGTGATGCAGTGGTCTAGTTGTCTAGTCATGTACGGACATAGTAGTGCCGGCTTTTGTAGGGATGGTTTTCTTGTACTTGTTTTCCCTTTTTGCAGACTAGACAGATAGACAACATATTTCACTTTTGACTCGTTGTTGTTGTTAGGATGGCTGTACTTTAAACTATCGTTGTAACTCGGATGTTGTACCTTTTCGGTACCTGGTATATATTTGTTTCCATTTCAGTCATTACAATTTTGTTGGGATGTGATCACGAGTTTATTAGCATATGTATTACTTTTCGATTAAGTTGCCATGAGATATAAAACTGTGGGATTTTAAACCCAATCATGTAAAGAATTGTGCAAAGAAAAATCCTTTAAAACAGATTAGTGAACCTAATGTATAACTTTCCAAATTTTCAGTAAAATGCCTCCAAGACGAATGGGCACTAGGGCTAACCCCCGCGAATCTACTGACCAAGAGAGTCACAACCAACACGAGGAAAACCGTGAAAGTAGTGAGGAACAAGATCAGGACTATAATGAGCAAGAAGATTCCCAGTATGGAGCAGAGGATGAACCCCTGTACTCTGAAGAATTTGAAAGGGAAATAGAGGGTGGAGAAACTGAAGTAGAACAGGAAGGGGAGAACCAGGGCCGAAACCCCATGGGCCAGTTTATGGATCTACTTAGGCAGAATTTGAACCAATACCCCCAACCACCACCAAGCAACAACACTTCAGTGGCAAATTCCTTTAGGGCTTTAAGTCCCTTAAGCCCCCAGAGTTCCACGGATCGGCTGATCCCGTTGAGGCGAGGGCCTGGATCAAAGAAATGGAAAAGTCTTTTGAGATTCTGAGTATCAATGAGGCTCAGAAGACTGTTTTTGCTACTTACCTACTAAAGGGAGAGGCCAATTATTGGTGGGAAGCCAAGAAAAACATGGAGACTGATGCTGTCATAGCCTAGGAAAGGTTCAAACAATTATTCCTGGAGAAGTACTTCCCGAAGTTCATGAAAACCCAGATGGAACTTAAGTTCTTGGAACTGAAACAGAACAATATGTCAGTGGCTGACTATGAGGCTAAATTTACTGAGCTATCGAGATTTGTGCCAGAGTTTGTAGATACAGAAGAGAAGAAAGCTAACAGGTTTCAACAAGGGCTGAAACAGTGGATCCAGAATAGGGTGGCTGTTTTAGAGATTACAGATTATGCCACCTTGGTGCAGAAGGCAACCATTGTGGAGGCTGGTAGTGATCAGATGCAGAGAGAGAGAGAGAAAGGGGGGATAAAGAGAAAGCATGTTAGTATGGGCGGAAGATCCGCTGGAGGAAAACCCCCAACCAAGTTTAATCGAGGAGCGGTTTCCCTACCAGGGAGGAATGTAGGGTTTAAACCATCTGCGAGCGTAAGTGTGAGCCAGGGCGGCCACCAATCAGGAATGTCCCGTTCCAACCCTTCTCGACCTCCATTGCCATTGTGTGCTACTTGTGGGAAGAGGCACTCCGGGGTGTGCAACCTGAAGCAGATAAACTGTTATAAGTGTGGGCGAGCTGGGCATTATGCTACCTCTTGCACCACGGTCATCCCTAGCAGCACAACCTGTTTCCAGTGTGGACAGCGAGGGCACATGAGGAAGGATTGCCCAAAGAGCAAACCAGCAGCATCAGGAGCAAGCAAGGTTGCCTCAAATAGGCCACCGACTGCTAGGACTTTCAATATGTCAGTACAAGATGCCGTGAGGGACACAGATGTGATAGCAGGTACTTTTTCTCTCAATTCAGTCAGTGCAAATGTCTTATTTGATTCAGGAGCAACTAAGTCTTTTATATCTAGAGATTTTGCGCATAAGTTGAAACTTAAAACCCAGCAACTAAGAGATTCCTTACAAGTAGAAATAGCTAATCAGGAAATCGTACTGGTTAATCAAATTCAGCCCGATTGTAAGCTAGAAATAGGAGGACGATCCTTCTATGTCGATTTAATTCCTTTTAAGCTAGGGGAATTCGATGTCATTTTGGGTATGGATTGGTTGTCTCGCAATGATGCGCGGATAGATTGTAAAGGGAAAAAGGTTAAGTTAAAAAACCCTAGGGAAGAAAGAAATAGTGTTCAAGGGGATGCGACAGACCCAGAAAATTCTGACCATGGCGCAAACCAAGAGATTGTTACGAAAAGGGAACGAGGCTTATTTAGCCTACGTTATAGATACTCAGAAGGAAGTACCAAGATTGCAAGACATTCTGGTAGTTAATGAGTTCGAAGACGTGTTCCCACAAGATCTTCCCGGACTACCACCTGATAGGTTAATTGAGTTTGCCATCGAATTAGCTCCGGGGACGGCGCCGGTTTCGAAGGCCCCGTACCGACTAGCCCCAGTAGAAATGAAGGAGCTAGCTAAACAATTACAGGAATTGTTGGATAAGGGCATGATAAGGCCCAGTGTGTCGCCTTGGGGCGCACCAGTGTTGTTTGTTAAGAAAAAGGATGGAAGTATGAGGTTATGCATCGACTACAGAGAATTGAACAAGCTAACCATAAAGAATAAGTATCCATTGCCCAGGATAGACGATTTGTTTGACCAGCTAAGAGGAGCTGAATACTTCTCTAAGATTGATTTGAGAACAGGATATCACCAACTGAAGATCAAACCTAAAGATATCCCGAAGACTACATTCCGCACCAGATACGGACATTATGAGTTCTTAGTTATGTCATTTGGATTGACCAACGCCCCAGCAGCCTTCATGGACCTAATGAATAGAGTGTTCAAGGAATATTTGGACCAATTTGTGATAGTTTTCATTGATGATATTCTCATCTACTCAAAGACAGAGGCAGAACACGCTGAACATTTAAGGATAACCTTAGAAATACTCAGGAAAGAGCAGTTATATGCCAAGTTCTCCAAGTGTGAGTTTTGGGAAAATGAGGTACAATTCTTAGGGCACGTGATCAATAGAGAAGGAGTGTTGGTTGACCCCTCCAAGATAGAAGCAGTTTCAAACTGGGAACGGCCAACTACTCCAACCGAGGTGAGGAGTTTCATTGGACTGGCCGGATATTACAGGAGATTTGTCCAAGACTTTGCGAAACTCGCAGCTCCATTAACTCGACTTACCCGTAAAACCGAGAAATTTGAATGGACTGAGAAATGCGAGAAGAGTTTCCAGGAGTTAAAGAAGAGGCTGGTGACAACCCCAGTGCTGGCATTTCCTGATGGAAAAGGAGATTTCGTGATTTACAGTGATGCTTCGCATAAAGGACTGGGATGCGTGCTTATGCAGCACGGCAAGGTAATAGCGTATGCGTCTAGGCAATTGAAGGATTATGAAGTCAGATATCCCACGCATGATCTAGAACTAGCAGCCATAGTCTTCGCTTTAAAGATTTGGAGACACTACCTGTATGGGGAAAAATGCGAGATTTACACAGACCATAAGAGCCTCAAATACATTTTCACTCAGAAAGAGCTTAACATGCGCCAGAGGAGATGGTTAGAGTTAATCAAGGATTATGACTGTGAAATTCGCTATCACCCGGGCAAAGCCAATGTGGTGGCTGACGCCCTTAGTCGGAAGGAGAAGCTCAAGATGATAACTTCAGAGAAAGAGCTAGTGAAGGATTTTGAGAAGTTGGGAATCGAGGTTAAGTTACCTGGAGAGGGCCAAGAAAAGTTAATGCAAATTAGAATCCAACCTCCATTGCTAGAAAAGATTAGACTGTGCCAGGAACGGATGATGGAGGAAGAAAAGAACTCCACAGAAGAGCTAATGACCGGGGAGGAAATTAAGTGCGAAAGAGACAAGGAAGGGATCATGAGGTACACATACAGGATATGGATCCCAAATGTTCAGGAGCTCAAGGATGAGATTTTAAATGAGGCACACAACTCAAGATACTCAGTGCACCCCGGTAGCACTAAAATGTATAGGGATTTGAAGGAGTATTACTGGTGGCCCAATATGAAAAAGGACGTAGCAGAGTGGGTAAGCAGATGCTTGACCTGCCAACGAGTGAAGGCAGAGCACCAGAAACCCAGCGGACTTCTACATCCCTTAGAGATTCCAGAATGGAAATGGGAACATATAGCCATGGATTTCGTAGCCGTCAGTTCTTCCTTCTACCGGTAGTAAATCTAAATTGAGCTGTACGATCTCGACTGATCATCAAGATTGGAACAGCGGGCGCGGTGAATACTCCATCATTGGTTCATCATCCAAATTTATTTATTTCCTGCAACATGATTACTGTTGGCAGAGTTGGAAAAGTGCCATAACTGGAATTGCAACCTTTTCTTGCAAGTTCCTCTTCTTAATAACAATAAGAATATCTCGCTTACTTTGATGTAGCAGATATTTCTTCAAACAAATACTTTCAGTTACCTTGTAACTTCATCGTTCATAATATACTGGCATCATTTCCGTAAATGCATGGCATATGGTTTAAAAGATAGCTTTGAACTGTTTCAAATTATCGTTCAGTTATATATTTGTTGGTGGGCTTTCGCTCACCCTTGCTTTGTTTATATTATGTCACAACAACAGCTAGGACAGATGGCTCGCGTCAGGCGCACTCGGCGCAAGCAGGTTACCCGACCCACCGGACTACCCGCTGAGATGCTAGCCGCCATTGCTGAGGTAGCATAGTTAGACAGCTTTTGTTTCCTGTTTAACTATATGTATAATTAATGTAATCAACGGCAAAACTTTTAAACCTATGATGTTATCCTTTTGGGATTGTAATAACTTTTATTCGTAAACCCTTTAATGTAAGACTTATTTCAATTTCATCTCTGGGACTATAACTGTTGTGTGTGTGAGTGGTAATTATTGTGGGGTCACAGCATGTGATTTATTTATTGTGGACTCAAGTCAAGTATTATGAATGGATGTAAGACCGTAACCACCAGATCCCTGACCCCGGATCTGGGGGTGTTACACACTTGTCCGCTGCTGATAATTCCCACGTGTCCAGGTGATATCTGTGAAGGCGTGTGTCCCTAGCATGTCAGCACGTGGCTTGGTAAGGACATGATTGTGCCAATCCTAGGATTCCCTTATTTGTCACTGTCATGTAGGACCGCCATCATGACTTGTATCTGCCATACTTCCATGTATATTGGGCTTGGGCCATAAGTCCTCTAGCTCCGACCCCATCTGGACTAAAGATCCTCGCGTGGTAAGTTCTGGGTCGAGCCCAGTCCGGATTGGTTGTGGCCGCCCTCCTTCTAGCGCCAATGATACTGCCAAGACCCGATCTAGTGCTCCTTTGCCATTCCCTCGTCTGATAATAGGTGAAGCTGGTGGTTGGGTGTCTGAAAGATACTGCCAAGACCCGATCTAGTGCTTCTCTGCCATTCGCACGCTTGATAAGAGGTGAATCTGGTGGTTGGGTGTCTGCAAAACAACACTGGAGGGGGGTTTGAGCCCCGCGACGCCTCCGACGTGAGAATAAGTGATGGCTTTTGAGAGTAAAAGATAAGGACTAGAGTATCTAATTATGGAGGGTGTGTGTATATGAGTGTGTAAAAGAGAATGTAACCCCTCTCCCTTTTTCTCCTGGCCTATTTATAGGCCAAGGATTAGGGTTTAGGGGTAGGTACCTGCAATCATGAGCGTTGGATTCGAGGTAGACGGGACACTTGTCCGCTAGTCCGGCTAAGTAACCCAAAGTTTTCAAGCTTTGGATTTAGCCAAAAGCGACCACTCTAGTCCGGATCATTTTCTACGAAAAATAACCGGACTGGGGGCAAATACGATAAAAAATTCTAAGTAACCCAAAGTTTTCAAGCTTTGGACTTAGCCAAAAGCGACCACTCTTGTCCGGATCATTTTTTACGAAAAATATCCGGACTGGGGGCAAATACGATAAAAAATTCTAAGTAACCCAAAGTTTTCAAGCTTTGGACTTAGCCAGAAGCGACCACTCTAGTCCGGATCATTTTCTACGAAAAATATTCGGACTGGGGGCAAATACGATAAAAATTCTAAGTAACCCAAAGTTTTCAAGCTTTGGACTTAGCCAAAAGCGACCACTCTAGTCCGGATCATTTTCTACGAAAAATATCTGGACTGGGGACAAATACGATAAAAAATTCTAAATAGCGCAAAGTTTTCAAGCTTTGGACTTAGCTAAAAGCTACCATTCTAGTCCGGATCATTTTCTACGAAAAATATCCGGACTGGGGGCAAATACGATAAAAATTTCTAAGTAACCAAAAGTTTTCAAACTTTGGATTTAGCCAGAAGCGACCACTCTAGTCCGGATCATTTTCTACAAAAAATAACCGGACTGGGGGCAAATACGATAAAAAATTCTAAGTAACCCAAAGTTTTCAAGCTTTGGACTTAGCCAAAAGCGACCACTCTAGTCCGGATCATTTTTTACGAAAAATATCCGGACTGGGGGCAAATACGATAAAAAATTCTAAGTAACCCAAAGTTTTCAAGCTTTGGACTTAGCCAAAAGCGACCACTCTAGTCCGGATCATTTTCTACGAAAAATATCTGGACTGGGGATAAATACGATAAAAAATTCTAAATAGCGCAAAGTTTTCAAGCTTTGGACTTAGCTAAAAGCTACCATTCTAGTTCGGATCATTTTCTACGAAAAATATCCGGACTGGGGGCAAATACGATAAAAATTTCTAAGTAACCAAAAGTTTTCAAACTTTGGACTTAGCTAAAAACAACTACTCTAATCCGGACTATTTTCTACGAAAAATGCCCGGATTGGGGGCAAAAATGATAAAAATTCCAAGTAACCCAAAATTTTCAAACTTTGGACTTAGCCAAAAACAACTACTCTAATCCGGACTATTTTCTACGTAAAATGTCCGGATTAGAGGTAAAAATGATAAAAAGTCAAACTAGCCCAAAGCTTTTAAGTTTTGGACTTAGCTAAAAACAACTTATCCGGACTAGTGGTGAACGTGATAAGAAATTTTTCTAAACATCACAAGTTCTTAAAATTTTGACTCAGCAACTACTTATCTGTGAAGAAAGCACGAGAAGAAAGGTAGAAATACAACTACTCATAACAAAGACAACAGAATCAAAAGCAAATATTTATGTCTGTGTTTCAAGCCATTTTCATTAATAGGAGGGGGGAGTACAACTTTTCTGAAAATACAAAAGCATAAAGTAATTGTATTTAAACGGCTATTCCTCCAGAAGCAGAACCAGAACCGTCGGAACCCTCCCCGCCATTGCCAGGACCGCCAGGCCTCTTCTTAGCTTCATTTGCGACCATCAGGCGAAGAGCTAGAGCACGATCCTCTTGAGGACCGTGTCGATCTCAGCCATGGTGGTTGGCCCATCAAAGACCATACCATCAACGATGATTTTGTTGTTCTCATAATCGTATACCAGATTCTTGGGATCCATTGTGAAGAAAATGCGAAGAAGAAAGGAGAAAGTTTGAGTACTTAGACAGGAAATGTTACGAGAAAGAAATATAGGGAAGGGGAGGTATTTATAGAAGAAGAGATAAGAAGAGGCCAAGCGGTTCCAATTCTCCATGACATTGTAAACCGTTAATGCATTAATGTTGATTGACAACGCGTAGAACAAAGCGCTTGACTGTGGAAGTTACAATTCACAAAGTTCCACATTAAATTTTGTTAAGAATCAGTGGAGTATCAGAAGACCAAAAGAAATACGTTTGTTCTCACCACCTCAACACAATTCGGACTCCTTCTTGGGGAAACAATCCGGATTGGGGGGCAAACTTTATAAAAATTTCTCTAAGTTACTCAAAGGATATTCAACTTTGAACTTAAGAGAAAACTTTAAATCTTTACCATAATCCGGATTCCATCCAATGGAAGTAATCCGGATTGGGGGGCAACATATATAAATAGCAAGATATATGTGGACAAAAACAAAGATGAAAAGATGTAGAGATATGATTTTAAAAATGCAAGGAAAGTGCAAGTTCTGGAATCGCAAAGCACAAACTTTCGAAGTTACAAAACACAAGTTCACAAAAGCTAAATATTCGGATTACAAAGGAACATTTTTAGAATACAATAGAAAATCAACTTTGGTCTTGATCGTTCGGATTGGCAATCTGGATAGCCGAGGCAATGATCAGGCCGGGTCCATCATATGGCTGAGGTTCGGTCCCATCCGCATCGAAGGCTGACTCGGCATCGGTAAACTTGTCCCATATGGGTTCTGGATCGGTTTTAACTAGCCGTTCGGCAATCAACCAGCAGCGCAGAAGTTTGGAAGCAATAACATCGGCGTCCGCTTCACTGTAGTCCTCCGATGCCTTATATTCGGCTATGATCTCCGCGTCAGACCGGACTGCGAGCAGCTGAGCCTTTAAATCTTTATCCTGTTTCTTAGCATTTCCGGATTCAATCTCCGCAGTAGTAGCCCGGTCCGTTGCAGCCTTTGCAGCGTCCTTCAACTCAAAAACACTCTTCTCCAATTCGCGAATTCTCGCATCTTTCTGGGAGCTTTCTTCCAGAGCTATTTCAAGATTGGAGATTTTCGAATCCTTATCAAGGAGCTCCTTCTCCCTTTCGGAGAGTTTCTTGTTCAGTTCTTCAATTTCTTGTTCCTCCAATTCAGCATTCGCAACAGATCCGACCAATGTCAATCCTTGCTAAAGTTACCTGGGCCCAGATGGCGAAGCTGTTCTTGATCACCTGACGATTTCGGAGACGCCTCATAGCAGCCCAATCCGAATCTTCAGGGATGGAAGCCGCGAATTCAGTAATTTCTTTCAATGTGCGCTTACCAACCTGGTGAGGGGGCCTTTCTTGCTTGTACCGGCACCAGAATGAGTAGCAACAACACTTAACCCGCGTTCCAAATCCTGGTTAAAGTTGGGATCACTTTGCAGAACCCTCTGCCGTTTAGAAGGAGGGCTTGTAGTCCGGGGAAAATCAACCCCCTCAATCCGGGTGAGATCTTCTATGTGAAGTGCAGGGGATTGGGTTCCCGGAGGAGGCGCCAGGGATTCTCCACCACCTTCTTTCTTAACACTGGAACCATCACCTGCTCCAGTTCCAGTTTCAGAGGAATCCTGAACGCGATTCGCAGTGACTTTAACTTGATGTATTCCGGTGAGCTTTTTCATTTTGGAGGCAAGGAGCTCGGTAGCTGAACTTTTCTTCATTTTCTCAACTAGCTCCGGATCGTAGTGGGGTAAACCTGAGGACCCAAAAAGGAATAAACAAAGTCAGAAAGCCAAGTGATAAATAAATATGCGAGCAAAAAAGAGAAAAGAAGAACTTACACCCAAGTTCATACATCTTCTTATGGTCCATAAACGTATCCCGAGTCATTTGAAACCCTACACTCGTACAGAAAGTGTGGAGCTTCTTTAAAGCCGCCCCTTCAAATTTAAAAATTTCCATATCCGGGATATCTCTCATACGTTTGCAGAAAAAGGGCATGTACTCGATATCTAAACCTTTCAAGTACATCCATGACCGGTTCCAACCCTTAAGGGAACCCTCCATCACCACAGGCTTTGCATTCCCGGAGGAACAACCCAACTCATCCCCACGAAACCTAAACTCATAAAAAGGATTTTTACTAGAGTGCACGAGAGTAAAGACTTGATGAAAAAGCTTCAAGTTGGGGAAAATCCCAGAACAATTGCAAGTAGCAAGGAACCAGGAAATCCACTTAACAGCGTTGGGGACCAGCTGCATCGGAGAAATCCCGTACTCATACTTACAAAGATGTTTCACAAAAAGGTGGCACTTGGGAGTCCAACCAGAACGGAGATGTTCCAACCAAACCCCGACATACCCGTCACCAGGACGATGGTAAATTCTTTCCCCATGACGAGGCCATCTCCATTGTATTTCCGGACCCAAATGGAAAACAGACCGGATGGCTGCATCCATTTTGGAGATAGAATTTTCGAGACACGAAGGTGAGAGAGGGAAGGGAGGCTGACTCAGCACGGTTTTAGAAAAGGCCGCGTCCAGTCTGGCCTGATCATAAGGACCAGGGATCCCGAGACTGTCGATTTTTATAATGGTAATTGAAATCACCGTAGAAGAAGCTTTCTTCGACCTCATACTTCTTAACAAACAAGCACTCGCTATCTATCCATAACCCATCCGGACCCACAACACTTTGGCCGCCACCCCGGTCCTTGGTATAAAGCTGGGTCACAACTTGCCGATTATCTTTCTTCTTCTTAGCCATAATGCACCACTCAAGATCTACTACGGAGTAGGGTTGATTAACGGAGTTAGAGCTACCAGCACTACTGTCAGAACTAATAGCGATCAGATCAGAAGGAATCTTTGGTTTCCTTGCCCGGCTTTTTCGACGTACGATAAAACCTGAAGAAATGGACAAGGTTAAATCTCTCTCTTCGACTCATAAACCACATTCATTTACAAATTTCTGTTTAGGTAATCCGAATTGATGACACATGATGCCATAATCCGGATTCATATTTTAACCTAATCCGGGCAAGGATTTTTCCTAGATAGTCCGGGAATAGGCCAGGAGAAAAAGGAGAGGGGTTACATTCTCTTTTACACACTCATATAAACACACCCTCCATAATTAGATACTTTAGTCCTTATCTTTTACTCTCAAAAGCCATCACTTATTCTCACGCCGGAGACGCCGCGGGGCTCAAACCCCCCTCCGGTTTTGTTTTGCTGACACCCAACCACCAGCTTCACCTCTTATCAGGCGTGGGAATGGGGCAGAGGAGCACTAGATCAGGTCTTGGGAGTATCAATAATAATATCAAATCAGTCTGAACTGTTTGTGTTAGTACTATCATTTCTATGTCGTCTAGCAGTAGCATCAAATCAGTCCGAGCTGCTTGTGTTAGTACTATCATTTCTGTATCATCTAGCATTAATTTTCTCAATTGCAGATTAAGACTGATAACATTTTTACATAAATATATGTTAGTCCTGCACATTCATATGCATGATATTCAGATTACTTATCATATATATTAGTCTGCACATTCATATGCATGATATTCAGATTACTTATCAATTTTCACAAATCAGTCTTTTCAGTTAGATTGGAAAATTCTCTAGCCTTACTGGCTTTTATATGGGTTAATTTTAATGCTAGTAACTACAGGATGTAGATGAACAGTACATGTAGCATACATATTTTCCTTGTAACATGTTTATAGATCATAGTAGTAGAATAGTTGAGCAACTTCAGTTTTGGACACAAGTCTTAGCTAATGCTTTCTAAGTTGCTATCCCTGGGCTGGTCCCATCATGTTCTCCTACACAATGACTTTCGGAGAAGAAATCACATCAAATTTATGGTCACATTTGTCAAGAAACCAGTAATGGCGATCATGTTGACATTCATCGGTATTTCTCGAAATCCAAGTTATTTTCCCTTCTCATTCGGCAACATTGTCATGGACTCAATGGTACAGTGGTGCTCAATAAAAACTAGCTAGCAAGTTTCCTTCCTTGACATTCCAGCTAATTGGTACGAAGTGGATTCTTTGGTGGACACGCTTCCAAGATTCCACGAGCACACTTAAATTTTGATTCGGTGCGTTGTTATTCTATGATCTTACCCTTTTCTAAAGGCAAGCCAAGATAAGATAGTCAACAACTACGGTAACTTCAATAAAAATGGATTAAGAATGTAATATCGGATTAAGATTATTGTTGTCAAACTTTGTGTTCTCCTTGCTGTAACTAAAGTGCTTCTTAATTCATAAGCTATAGATGAACCTAGTTTATTTTATAATAATTTCAAAAAAATAGATTTTTTTTTTATAATTATGCATATTTATACATCAAACCACTCCCATTTTCTTTCAAAACAATCGAATTCTTAACATTTCGTGAAGGAAGCGAGCAAGATAACTTGATAAAATAATGAATTAGAAATACATTTATATGCCATTTTTTGGCTGCCACTCTCAAGTCTCATACCAATGGGCCAAATTGGGCACCCAATTTCCACACAGAACTTGAATAAATTTGTAAAAGTAAAATATAGGGGGAAAGAATCTTGACAGGACAAACAGAAATGAAACTCCATTATCATCTTGTTGATTTTTAAAGCTGAGTCGCATATCTCCCGTGCAAGTGTCCAACACAGGCATCATCTGCTGACGCCCTCTTGTCTCTCTTAATAATTAACTTTTTTAGTAGTGCGTGGATATTCACTGAATTTCTCTATATATATATATGCACAATCCGGTTTTTGAGTTACAATTTTATATTTTCATCTATCCTAAACCGGGGATCTATAGGGTGCATTGCAGAATAAAATATGTAAGTTATTATAGTGTGATGTTACAGAAGTTGTTTTGAACAATGTTATTTAAAGTCGACTTAAAAAGTTTTCAAAAAAAGAACAAGAAAACTGACAACAAAAAAAAAGAACAAGAAAAAAACAAGAAACGTGATAAGTTGTAGCCCTGGTTCTCATATAAACACTACTAACTTCAAATATCACTCCAAAACATTGGTCCCAAATATCATTTCAAAATACAAGATCGTTTAGCATTTTGAGTTTTTTTTTTATAACGCTATGACGTCTAGCGTTTTTCAGATTATTTATTTATTTTTTTAAAAAAACGCTAGACAGTTTAGCGTTTCCACACTCAAAACAAAAGTTAATGTAGCATTTTGGTTTTGGGGCGGAAACGCCACACTATGTGGCGTTTTTGGATGTTTTTCCTTTGTTTTTTTGTTTTGGTTTTTTTTTTGTTGTTTTGGTTTTCTTTTCTTTTTTGTTTTCTCCTAAATATATATTTGCAAAAAAATATTAAAAAACTTTTTTAAAAATGGTCAATTAAAATATAAATTTATATTTTTTAAAGTTTGTATACGGTTTATTCGTCTTTCCGAATATTTCTAAACCCAAAATGGAACTACTGAACCCCGGTTAACTGTTGAAACCCCAATGCAATACAGATAAAATTTAAAAATTTTATTTTAAAATATTGAATCCGGCGGCCTGATTTTTAAACGCTAACGCGTTTAAAAATCAGGATAAGTTAGGCTTTAGGGTCTGGGGTTTAGGGTTGTAAACAACCCTAAACCCCAGAACCTAAACCTTAAGTTCGTATATGGTTTATTCGTTATTCGGAATATTTCTAAAACCCAAAATGGAATTGTTGAACCCCAAAGGTTAACCGTTGAAATCTCGAGGGAATACAGATAAAATTTAAAAATTTTAATTAAAAAATTGAATTCGGCGGCCTGATTTTTAAACGCTCAGGATAAGTTAGGTTTAGGGTCTAGGGTTTAGGGTTGTACCAAACCCTAAACCCTAAGTCCATATACGGTTTATTCGTCATTCCGAATAGGTACAACCCTAAACCCTAAGTCCATATACGGTTTATTCGTCGTTCCGAATATTTCCAAGTCCAAAATGGAAACGTTTAACCCTAAAAGTTAATTATTGAACTCCTAAGGAAATACAAAAATCAGGTCGCCCAACTTAATAGAAAAACACAATTTTAATTGACCATTTAGTTATAAATTTTTTAATATTGTTTGCAAATATATATTTAAGAGAAACAAAAAAAATTAGGAAAATACCCAAAAACAACACATTAAATGGCATTTTCCCCCCAAAAACACCACATAAAGTCACGCCCCCACCGCTAGACTATACAGCGTGTTCATAAAAGAAAAATAAATTATATGGAAGACGATAAACGCATTAGCGTTAGTTAAAAAAAAATCAAAAAATGCTAGACGAAACAGTATTTTAAAGTGATATTTGGGGCCAAGTATTTGAGTTGTGATATTTGAGATCGTTTAGCTTCAAATTGTGATATTAAGGGCCTTTTTTCCTTTGTTTATTACTATGTACTAACAACATTATATGTGTACGTATTGGTAGGTAGATATTGCTTATACTACTGCATCATGTGTATGTATTCTTGGTTTGAAGGCTAAGCACAGAGGGATGACTTAACTAACCACTCTTCAACACATCTCTGTTTTTTATAATACCACTAAGACATCACTATTCAATAATATCAAACTATTTCTATTTTCTCCCACCTCATCAAACCCTTGCTCTCTCACACACACACCGCTTCCAAGCAATCACCAATCTTTCCTCATTTTGGTAAACCCCCTCAAGTCCTACACACAAAGAGAGAGGGAGAGAGAGAGAGGGAGGGAGAGAGAGAGAGAGAGAGAGAGGGAGGGATTCGGGGGAGAGAGAGAGAGAGAGAGAGAGAGAGAGAGAGTATTTGGCATGGAAATAAGAGTGTAGGCAAGGGGAGAGAGATGGATGCAAGAAAAGTGGTGGTAATGGTAGAAGACATGGACATAGCAAGAACAGCATTAAGATGGGCACTTCAAAATCTTCTTCGTTATGGAGATTTGATCACACTTCTTCATGTTTTTCATCACCCTACTTCTTCTAGATCCTCTAGAAACAAGAAAAAACTCCGACTTCTCCGTTTACAAGGCTACCAATTAGCTCTCTCTTTCAAAGAAATTTGCAACTCCTTTCCTAATGTAAACAAGCTCATCTCTATTTGTCAATTTCCTATAATTTTGTTCTTAATTTTTGTAACGACTTTATGGAAATTAACAGAGCAAAACAGAGATTGTGGTGACGGAAGGTGATCAAGAAGGTGGAAAAATAGCTGATTTGATCAATCAAATTGGAGCTTCTACTCTTGTTCTTGGACTTCATGATCAGAGTTTCCTTTACAGGTATGTATCCGTTTCTATACTCTCTCTCTCTCTCTCTCTGTTTGTGTGGATTAGTTTAGTTAAAATTACATCAAACAGTTGAATGAAATGGTGAAAGTACACTGATCTTGAATCATTAGCAGTCTTAAGGAAAAGGTCAAATCTTTCTATGAGCTTCCAGGACAATCTACACTAATTACAACTCATAATTTGACACGTGGCTAAACAGAAATTGTCCCCTTCTGCTGCTAAGATTCTTACTAATTACACTCGGTCCCCAGCACATAAATGCTTCAATATATTTATCATGCTTATTAATTCTGGATAAAAACATTGAAATCCTAAGTCTAAGCGCATTAGAGAGAACTAAATTTCCATATTCGTATAAAAAACAAATGTTATATTGATTTGCAATATAGTGAGTACCAAGATATGTTATAACATGTATTTGCAAGGGACCCGGATCTTTATATAATACTCCCTCCGTCTCTAAATACTTTTCCCATTTGAGTTGGACACGTTTGCCAACGCACACTTTTGATTGTTAATATCTTCAATTTCGTATTAGTATTAAATATAAAAACTTCACTGTATTAAGTACTCATAAATACGAATTCAACAAGATCACTCATGACTATATTTGGTCTTATAAATTAGATGTAAATTAGTAATTTGTCTCATGTTATGAACAGTCCCGACATATGAAATGAGAGTAGCATTATGAGACGGAGGGAGTATAATCAAGACATGTTTAGTGTGAAATAAGAGGAGGATGTACTCCAAAAACATAACAATTTATTTGATAAAGATGAAAATCTAGTTTCGTAAATATGTTTAAGTATGTGTTACTCCCTCCGTCCCAATGAGTAGTATACATTAGGTTTGGACACGGAGACCAAGAAAATGTGTAAAAAATGAGTAAAGTTAGATGAAAAGTGGGTAAAGTGGTGGGGCCTATCAATTTTTAATAATAGATTTGAGATAGTGGAGGAAAGTAGTGGGTGTAATAGTGTTTAATAGAGGAAAATTAGTGGATTTAATAGTATTTTTTATTATTAAAATTTTACTTTTTTTTGGAATGTATAGAAATGATGGGATCCCAAAATAGTATGTATATAGAAATGAATGAGACAACGGGAGTACCTTTTTGATAATGTCATGCAAGCCAGAAAGTAGTATTATAATAGAAAATTTCATTGTTTGATGATAAAGGCAAATATTATTCCCTTGCCAAGAAGAGTTAACTACACAAGCTTGGGTTGAATGATGCAATTGCTTAGGTGTCAATTATTTTTGATGTAAAAGTGGGCATAATTCAAATAGAGGAGGGCTCACTGAGTCACTGTCACTAAATTGCAAAAGCATACGGGACATTGATTAATTGACAGGGTTTTGGCCTCTTGGTCTAGTTGGTGCTTGCTTGCTAGTTTACACCTCATACTCTGTTGCACAAGAAAAGGAAGAGTAAAAACTCTAACCAAATTCAAGTGTTTTCTTGAGGAATTCCCCAAGCTTGTCCCTAAATCAAAGTCCCACTTGATGAAAATTTAACCAAATATAGAAATCATCGGACATATCTGAATGAATATACAAACAAAGATAACTATATTTTTGTATATTAGACAACAAAAAATAATTGTTGATGTCGAAAAGATTATGTACTTTCTTTGGTTGAAATAGCTGGTTGCAAAGGAATATGTGCGCACATGAGTGTGCACCGAGACTCGAATTTTCTATTTTTTTTTGATAATTCGGTGTCCGGGCCAGCTTTCGCGTAGCTCGACTAATTCAGAGGACTGTTAGCACACTCGTACCCACCGAGCATGGCACTCCACTTACTTCCGTGCCTCCCAGGAATCGAACCTATAATCTTGGGGTGGTAAGGTCCTCCTGGTTATGACGAATTTTCGATCTTTTGAGGGGTCTCTACGTGTATATGTTGGGATGAGAAAATATTATGTACTTCTGACTGATAAATTTATTTAGCTTGCTGATGTAGTCTTCTGGTGTATGGTTTATAGGTTGGCATTGCCCCACAACAAAATTGAAAACAACTTGAATTGCAAAGTTCTAGCCATTAAGCAACCAACAGCATTGACTACAGCAAGGACCATTTCCTTATCAGACAGTTCAACCAATATGGACTTCTCCCAAATTGAAATTGGTGATGGTTTAAGGTGAGATTCCCTACATTTCTTTGTGATTCCAGATCTTTACATAAATTATAACATTTTATGTACGCAATTACGCATGTATCTCTATAGTTTATGATTGTTGCACTATATAGATATAAAGATATGCTTGGTTTAATTGTCCTGCTATCAGGGGCGAATCCAGGAATTTAAAAATGGGGGTACAACGTACAAGTTAAAAAAAAAAAAAATTCAACAAGCAAAATGCAATAAATTATCAAATGAGTCATAGTCTCTTACACTTTTCCTCTACGAGTTTTCATTGACTGAAAACGATGTATTATAGCATCATTACTAATATTAGAAGCTAAATCTCTCTCTATAAAACATATTAAACAATCATTAAGCAACTCATCCCCCATATTAGAAGCAAATTTAACATGTATGTCTCTCAGGCATTTTAACAAATAGGTAGAAGCATATGAATTAATATAATAGGAATGAAGGAGGAAGAGATGTGTATTTATCGTTGAGAAGGAAGTAAAGCAAGTCAATATCTGTAATCACTAGCCAAGCCAAATTAACAAAGAAAGGGGAGTCTATCTTTAAGTTTGAAGAGTAGTCATTTTAAGCGGCTAAAGGCCTAAACCTGTTCTGAACTTGTGATACAAAACTTTCCCTCTATTTTGTGATACTTAAGGGTGTATGTCCTATGTCATAAATGAGTGTTTATTTATCTATATAAATTTATTAATTTTTTTTTTGGCAAAAAAAATATATTTTTTTTTAATAATGGGTGACATTTATCACCCCTTCCTAAGTGCTAGAATCGCCTCTGCCTGCTATTTAACAAGACAACAACTACTTTAAATACTACTATTTACCTGCTCTCTCAACATGTCATACCTTGGACCTCTAGTTATTTGGATCTCATACCTAGGAGACTTAATAATTAAATCAAGTACTACTATATTTTCGTTTTAAAAAAAAAAAAAAAGTACTACTATATTTTAAAATTAAATACAGTTGTCATGATTAAATAAATTTCCTGTAAATATGTTAAGTAATATGTCGCTCCTGATCTTATATCAATATTCTAATAAAATATAAAATTGCAAGTTCGAACAAGTTTCTCGACTGTCTGCATGTGTAGCTAGCACCTGGTAGTTAGACCTTAGTAGTAGAGTACATATTGTATACATTTGTTTGGATGTCTTATTGTTCGAATGCTTAAATGGTGATGCAGCTTTCCCGACGATTCACCACCAAAAATCCCATATAGACTATGCCCAGATCCTTCGGCTATTATATGGAGATCAGGGACAACAAAAAGAAAAGGAGCTACGCGAATTCTATAACTTCCCATATACTTTCTCATCAAGATACAAGGATATGTAGGATGTTGGGGTTTCTCAACTGGGTACTGACTTCTTCTTATACGTTTAAAGAATGTGAGTCATAAATGAATACTGTTAATACTTGAGAACTTGAAACTTTCAACGGAAGAAATATAAAAAATCAGATCGTTTTGTAAGAAATATTTATTCACTTGAAAATTTGAGATAACGCAGAAATTGTTGGATATGTAGCACATTCTGTCACTAATCAAGCCACGTCTGTTAGAATATAATATAAAGATTCACACTAACTTTTGCAAAAGAGCATCCTAGCAGCCTGCTTTAGAGTTTTTAGGTGTAGAAGAGAAGAGAAAAGAAAAGAAGATAAGAGAACTAAAAAAACTTCTTTAGTATGCTTCGGAGTTCACTGTAAGAAGGGTGAGAAAATTTTGAAAAAAAAATGATTAGTATGAGAGCTTCTCTCTAAATTATCCCATTTTTTGAAAGAAAATTTTGGAAAGAAACTCATGAGAATTTTCTTTTCTCTACTCTCTTAACAAAACTAGGAGCATGACTTTAAAACAATTAAAATTAAAATTTTCTTTTTTACTTCCCTTCCTTCTCTCAAACCCTAAACTTTGGAGTATAGTAATCGTACTTTATTCATCTTAATTAATATGGGTTATTAAGATATAAACTCGTGAAATTTTATCAAATGTACCTTAAAAGAAAAAAAAATGTACTACCTTATCCTTCAAGTATATTCTTTGTACATTTCAACTCTATTTTCATTTAAATTTGTCGGAATATTTATATCGGCATATTCGATAAGGAAATTTTTATATTGGTATATCCAATAAGGGGCAAAAAAGTAATTTTCACTCTTTTTGTTATGTTTTATAGATAAATGAATATAGTGGTCCCTGAAATATGGTTGTTTGTATAGATAAATACATTTAGATATAAATTTTGAATCGAATTAATTCGGATTGGATCAACTTTTGTTTATGATATACTTAGATACAGGATCTAATATATGATTAGGTTCGGGTCTAGATCGGATTGAACTTAATTTAGATTAAATTCGATTATGATCTTTTCAAATTTTTGTTGTTTTGGATCTGAAAAATACGGTCTTAACTAATTATAGATTAATTTAAAATTGTTGTCAAACTAAAACAAAGGTCGTTAGATAAGTTTGTAAAAGTTACATCTTCTTTACTAATCATTCGTTTTTTAATTTATGAAAAAATCTTAATATAAAATATAATATTTTTAATATAAAATAATCTAAATTACAAAAAATGATTAAATAATTGTGTAACTTTTTTCAATGTAAAATTACTTTAAATCTAATTTTACTTATGAATAGATTAATTTAATGAATTGTTATCGATTTCATGATTACTAACGCAAGTGCACATATCGAACAAATAATAAATAAAATTCGTTCCCACAAGAACAAAATTAAGTTGTTAGATATCATTCACTATCTTTCTCTTTATTCAAGTTAAATAGATTTGATAAAGAATATCGATAACTATTCTTAAAATAGATACACAAACATCTTAATTATAAAATAAGAATAAAAGCATCTTGACCTTTAACTTCCTCTTGAGTATTAACAAGTACCTTTTGATATCTCTAATTTCATGTTCTAATTGCTAGTATAGGATGCATATATATTCATAAGGAGCTTCTGAATCTCAAGTGAATCTAACTTACTAGATAAAATTTAAATCCATGAGTAGCAGTAACATATTACCCTTGTAAAAGCCCCAGATCCGGGGTCAGGGACCTGGTCGTTACGGTCTCATATTCCATAAACAGTACTTGCACTTGAGTCCAAAATAAATAAGTAACATGCTACGACCCCGCAATAATATTATATCACACACAAATAGTTATAGTCCCAGAGATTAAATTGAAATAAGTCTATACTAATAGGATCCACGAATATGAGTTATTACAACCCAAAATGATTATAACATAAGTTTAAAGATTCTTGCCGTTGATTAACATTACTTGTACATATAATTAAGGCTGAAAACATAAGCTGCCGGTCTACCTCAGCAATGGCAGCAACCATATCAGCGGGTAGTCCTACGACTGGAGTCACCTGCTTGCGCCGAGTGCGCCTTACGCGGGCCATCAAACCTAGCTGTTGTTGTGATATAAATAATAAAGCAAGGGAGAGCAATAGCCCACCAACAAATATGTATACTGAACAATAATATATATAACAGTTCAAAAGTGTTTTTGAAACCATATGCCATGCATTAACGAACATAATGCTAGTATAAGGTAAACAATGAAGTTACAAGGTAACTCAAAATATATCTTTCGTAAAAATATCTGCTATGCAAAAATATGAGCCAAATATCATCACATCTCATAAAAAGGAAATTGCAGTAAAAATATGCAATCTCAGTCTTGAACACTTTTCAACCCTGCCAACACTGATAATGTTGCAGAAAATTTCTAACTTTGAAAGATGAACTAATACTGGAGCATTGACGCGCCAGAAGCCATAACATTTATGATGATCAGTCGCATGTTATGCTTCCTATCTTTGTTCTCTACATGTAAAAGGAAGCACCGACGGATTTACTTGTCTACCGCCCTCTAGAACCCCCCGGCCAACGGTTGGGCCATTGTTGGACCGGCGCCACTCGGCCACTTACACGGCTCCTAATTCGAATAACATCCATAACTTTGAAGCGTAAAGTTTGTCCCCCTTTCCCCAAGTATAATACTTGTTGATAAGACTCCACAAAGTAGTCGTATCTAGTTGGAAAGGAAAACTCACCAATATTTCTCAAGCAGTTGCTTGTTAATGGATACAGACTTGTTCCGATCATTTTACCCCTCGAATGATGAGGAAGTAACAAAAGATTCAATCGATGAATAGCAACTCAGTTGTGAATGAAAAAATAACTTCAAAATATTTATGACCGGGAAGTCAAATAAAATAAATAACAATTCTCAAGCTAGGTTCCCTTATAATTTGGAAGATAGATTTGAATGGAGAATAGAATTTGTGAGAACCTTCCTTGATAAAAATAATAATAAAAATAATAATAATAATAATAATAAGACTCTGAAATAATTTACATAATCTCTTGAGGTCGAAAATAATATTTGAATAAAATGAATCATTTTATAAACAAGTTAAAAGAATTAAATAAATATTCCAAGAATATTTATTAAATCATAAATATTTAAAGAATATTCTTAATATAAAATATTGCTCAAAATAACCCTTGAATAAGTATGAGAATATTCATTAAATAAATAATTTCTCGAATGAATATTCCAATAATATCCGATAATTTAATCAACCTTAAATGATTATTCAAGATAATATTCATTAAAGAAATAAAACTCAAATGAATATTCAAAATATTATTCATTAAATAAATAATTCCTCGAATAAATATTCGAATAACATTCCTCGAATAATTTCCAAGTACTTAATACTTATGGAAATATAAATAATGTTCATAAATAACATTCCTCAAATAATCTGTCACTGGAATCCCTCCGGGTTTCCATGACTATCTCTATATTAAAATATACAGACTCCCGGTCTTCATTAAAATAATGAGATCATGTGCCCTTCACTAAGTGTCTTAGCAATATCCGGCTTATAATTAGTATATCTTGTATTTAACTTATAAGCCAACATTAATCAGGGAACAAGTATCACAATATAAATTTGAAAGTAGGCATGCATGCTATGGCATATGTATAACAACATTCAATTATATATATTATCACAACAACAGTTCCAAAGTATTGGAAACTTGCCTGGTAGTCGAGTAGGGGTAGCGTGTCCTGGGTCAGCTCGGTAATCTATAAACAATCAAAGTTTTCGGGATTAATCACTTAATGCTTTTAAAAGGCTAAGTATATACTTAACTTAGATTAAGACACGTTTTCAAGTTATCTCGTTATACACCCTCTAGCGTAACTCTTATTAACACCGTTATGACCCGACATTTGTTCATTATTAAGGCTCGTCATTACACTTACCCTTGGTAGGTACTTATGCCACAAAAAGTGCTAAGGTCGGTCGTTTACTAAAAGAGATTATACCTCGAGGTTTATTGATCGTTTTCTAAGTGATTTTCAAAAGTTATAACCACTCGTTCTTTTTAGGGGTTCATTCGTACTTAACCCTGATTCGAATATTTTTATAAAATCGAAAAACGATCCGTTTGACATGAGGTTTTCTCTCCCACCTTCCTTATGATCTCTATTATTTAATTATCAAGATTCGACACTAAATTAGTAATATTATGGGGGTTCAATTTCAGTTACAAATTCGCATTTACGGTTTCGAACCACTTTTACTAATTTGACCATAACTCCTAAACCGTAAGTCCGTTTGCTTTGATTCTCGCGCCAAAACGATCTATGACTCGAGATCTACAAGGTTAGGTCATACATAAATCAAGGCCAGAAATTTAACCCAACTGTTATGCACGAATTTTAAGGGTTTAACGAAATTTTGGCATTACGACGGCTATAAATCGAACATTTCTAAATTGATAACATCACAACCAAGCCACGCCGGGCATACCATCAATCTTATATACATAATATTCATCTCATAAGTCCAAGAACATCTCACTTCATCATCATATAGCTAAATCAACTACAAGATCATGCTAACATGCTTATAATAACACTATAACCATAACTAAGCTAAAAACCACCAAGAACATCCATAATCTCAAAATAAAATATTGGGTTCTTAAGAGATATACCTTCCTTGGAGAGTATACAAGCCTTAATAACCTTGATTGCTTAGATAATCCAAAGGAAACAAGAAATCAAAGTTAGTTCATGAAAGTTACTATTCATCCTCCACTTTGATGATTTATTTGAAAATGGAAAAAGTGGAGTTTGAAGCTAAGATTTCTACGATAGCTATTATATGAAATGTAGTACTTACCATATACATTTGGAGATCAAACAATGGTGGGAAGATGGATTTTGATTTTTGAATTTAGGAATAGGCCGAATGGATGTAATATGGGGGGTGGGAAAGAGTTTTCTTGGCTTGTCTCTTGTTTTGTTCTCATCTAATCTTATATTATTGATATGTCTAGATAATATCTTGTATAAAACACCTTTAATAAAGTGATTAGGTCATGGATAATGCATTCTAAGTGGACAAGTGTTGGTTTTAGTGGTAAGATGATGAGATGAATGCTAAGTACTTGGTTTGTTGCTAAGTATGCTAGTTACTCTTGTAACTACTTGGTTACTTGGTCTTATCCTCTTGCACATGCATGCATCTTGGTTCTCTGCTTGTTTCTTTGTTCGTTTGTTGCTCATTTTCATTGATCGTTCGGAGGAATATCTCAAGGATTTCTCGTTAGGGTTTTACCGGAAACCGTCTTAATATTTATACTACCATTCTCAATCCTCCTTTATAATTCTTGAATTTAAATTCCTTAAATCTTTATATTAAATCCTCAAATCATTCAGTGTCTAGGGAAATCTCGGAGAAAATAAAAGTGCTATTTTTCTGAATCTGATATCGTTTACATACACTTATATTGCCTATCGGTCATTAATACGAACTCGGAAATCTGTTCTGAATACTCCTATATAGCGTCGTCTGATAATATTCCAATTTCCACCTAAAACACTATTCATTGCTTATTTTCTCTTTAATTCTTATAATTAGAAAAATGTCCTCGCGCTTTCCCGAGCGTTCCTTAACCCTTTTACGGAACCACTGGACTTGTAACAGACATCGATTTGGATTACATGAGAATAACCTTCCTCTTTGGAATTTACCATATCTTACTTATCCAAGAGATAGATTATTCTAATCTAAGTTGTCAACCAATTGCATTGTTCATGGCATATAAACATTTGAATCAAAATTCATTAAATATTCATTCACTGAAACCACTGTTACACTTATACTCCATTACATAATAAAAGTTTTAATTACTACCAAAAATCTGGGTTCTTACAGTCTCCTCTCCTTAAAAGGATTCCGTCCCGGAAACAGTTTGAAAATAAATGGGGATACTTTCTAGCATTGCGCTTTCCAATTCCCAAGTTGACTCTTCCACGTTGTGGTTCTGCCATAAAACTCTGACTAGCTGGATGACCTTGTTTCGGAGTACTTGTTCTTTTCGGTCTATGATTTCCACAGGCTGCTCCACATAGGTTAGGTCTGGTTGCATGTCTACGTGCTTATATTCCACAATATGCTTGGCATCCGGATTATATTTCCTCAACATCGAAACATGGAACACATTGTGTACTTGTTGCGGATTTGGGGGTAATGCTAGTTCGTAAACTAGTTCCCTGATACGTCTTAAGATCTCAAAGGGTCCAATGTATCTAGGACTCAGTTTTCCCTTCTTCCCAAACCTCATTAAACCTTTCCAGGGAGATACCTTTAAAAACACTAGGTCTCCAACTTCATATTCCTTGCCTTTCCGAGCTAAGTCGGCATATCTCTTTTATCGATCTTGGGCTGCTACCAGCCGTCCTCTGATTAGATCCACTGCATCCTTAGTCCGTTGGACCACTTCGGGCCCAAGCATCTTTCGCTCTCCAACTTCATCCCAATACAAGGGAGATCGGCATTTTCTTCCATAAAGGGCCTCGTAAGGCGGCATTTCTATGCTTGAATGAAAACTATTATTGTAGGAGAACTTAGTCAATGGCAAGTGATCATCCTAATTTCCATTAAATTCTATAGCACAAACTCTCAACATATCCTTTAGCATTTGGATGGTCCTTTCACTTTGCCCATCTGTTTGGGGTGATAGGCTGTACTCATGTTTAGCCTGGTTCCTACACATTCTTGAAAGCTCCTCCAAAATCTGGATTTGAATCTACGATCTCGATCAGATACTATGGCGACTGGGACTCCATGTCGCGCCACTATCTCTTTTAAGTTGATATCTACTAGTCTGTCGACCGTATACCTTTCATTGATCGGGAGAAAGTGAGCTGACTTCGTTAGTCGGTCTATAATTACCCATATGGCATCATGATTAGCTTTGGTTCTTGGTAAACCTACTACGAAATCCATGGCTATGTGTTCCCATTTCCATTCGGGAATCTCTAAGGGGTGTAGAAGTCCACTGGGTCTCTGGTGCTCTACTTTCACTCGTTGGCAGGTCAAGCATCTGCTTACCCACTCTGCTACATCCTTTTTCATGTTAGGCCACCAGTAGTACTCTTTCAAATCCCTATACATCTTGGTACTACCGGGGTGCACTAAGTATCTTGAGTTGTGTCCCTCATATAGAATCTCGTCCTTGAGCTCCTGCACATTTGGAATCCATATCCTGTACGTGTACCTCATGATTCCTTCTTTGTCTCTTTCACACTTAATTTCTTCTCCGGTCATTATCTCTTCCGTGGAGTTCTCTTCTTCCTCCATTATCCGTTCTTGACATAGTCTAATATTTTCTAACAATGGGGGTTGGATTCTAATTTCCATTGACCTTTCTTGACCATCTCCTGGTATCTTAACCTCGATTTCCAACTTCTCGAAGTCTCTCACCAATTCCTCTTTTGAGGTTATCATTTTGAGTTTCTCTTTCCTACTGAGGGCGTCAGCCACCACATTGGCTTTACCCGGGTGATAACGAATCTCACAATCATAATCCTTGATTAATTCCAACCATCTTCTCTGGCGCATATTAAGCTCTTTTTGAGTGAAAATGTATTTGAGGCTCTTATGGTCAGTGTAAATCTCGCACTTCTCTCCATACAAGTAGTGCCTCCAAATCTTTAAAGCGAAAACTATTGCTGCTAATTCTAGATCATGAGTGGGATATCGAATCTCATATTCCTTTAGCTGCCTTGATGCATACGCGATTACCTTACCGTGCTGCATAAGCACGCATCCTAATCATTTATGCGAGGCATCACTGTAAATTACGAAATTTCCTTTTCCATCAAGCAACGCCAATACCGGGGCCGTCACCAACCTCTTCTTCAGCTCTTGGAAACTCTTCTCACATTTTTCAGTCCATTCAAATTTCTCAGTTTTACGGGTAAGTCGAGTTAAAGGGGCTGCGATCTTCGCAAAATCTTGAACAAATATTCTATAATATCCTGCCAGTACGATGAAACTCCTTACTTCTGTTGGAGTGGTTGGCCGTTCCAAGTTTGAAACTGCCTCTATCTTGGAGGAGTCGACCAACACTCCTTCTCTATTGATCACGTGCCCTAAGAATTGCACTTCATTTTTCCAGAACTCACACTTCGAGAATTTGGCATATAACTGCTCTTTCCTGAGTATTTCAAAAGCTATCCTCAAATGTTCAGCATGTTCTGCCTCTGTCTTTGAGTAGATAAGAATATCATCGTTGAAAACTATCACAAACTGGTCCAAATACTCCTTGAACATCCTATTCATTAAATCCATGAAAGCTTCTGGGGCATTGGTCAATCCAAATGACATCACCAAGAACTCATAATGTCCATATCTGGTACGGAATGCAGTCTTTGGGATATCTTCGGGTTTAATCTTCAGTTGGTGATATCCTGTTCTCAGGTCAATCTTAGAGAAGTATTCAGCACCTCTTAGCTGGTCAAACAAATCATCTATTCTGGGTAGCGGGTACTTATTCTTTATGGTTAGCTTGTTCAACTCTTGATAGTCGATGCATAACCTCATACTCCTATCCTTCTTCTTAACGAACAACACTGGTGCCCCCCACGGTGACACACTGGGTCGTATCATACCCTTATCCAACAATTCTTGCAATTGCTTAGCTAGCTCTTTCATTTCTACTGGGGCTAATTGGTACGGGGCCTTCGAAACTGGCGCCGTCCCCGGGGCTAACTCAATAGCAAACTCAATTACTCTATCAGGTGGTAATCCGGGAAGATCTTGTGGAAACACATATTCGAACTCATTAACTACCAGAATGTCTTGCAACCTAGGTGTTTCCTTCTGAGTGTCGATAACATAAGCTAATTAAGCCTCGTTTCCTTTTCGTAACAATCTTTTGGTTTGCGCCATGGTTAGAATGTTCTGGGTTTTTCGTATCCCTCGAAACACTATTTTCTTCTTTCCTGGGGTTTTCCACTTAATCTTTTTCCCTTTACAATCTATCTGAGCATTATTGCGAGACAACCAATCCATTCCCAAAATAACATCAAATTCCCCTAGTTTAAAAGGAATCAAATCGACATAGAAATATTGTCCTCCTATCTCTAATTTGCAATCGGGGTGAATCTGACTAACTGGAACGACTTCCAAGTTGGCTATCTCTACTTGTAAGGAATCCCTTAGTGATTGGGTCTTAAGTTATAATTTACGAGCAAAATCCCTCGATATAAAAGACTTAGTTACTCCAGAATCAAATAAGACGTTTACACTAACTGAATTAAGAGAAAAGGTACCTGCTATCACGTCCGTGTCTCTCACGGCATCCTGCACTGTCATGTTAATAGTTCTAGCCATTGGTGGCTTATTGGAGGCAGCCTTGCTTGCCCCTGATGCTGCTGGTTTGTTCATTGGGCAATCCTTCCTCATGTGACCTTGACGTCCGTACTAGAAACAAGCAGTGCCTTTGCTGGCAGTAGGAGTAACCGTGGCACAATTGCTGGAATAGTGGCCCACTCGTCCACACTTATAGCAGGTTATCAACTTCTGGTTGTACACTCCATGATGTCTCCTCCCACAAGTTGCACATACTGGTAATAGAGGTCTGGAAGGGTGGGAACGGGACACTCCTGATTGCTGGCCGCCCAGGCCCATACTTGCGCTCACAGAATGTTTAAATCCTACATTCCTTACAGGTAGGGAAACTGTTCCTCTATTAAACTTATTCAGGGGTTTTCCTCCTGCGGAACCTCCGCCCATGCTGGCATGCTTCCCCTTTATTCCCCCTTTCTCTCTTTCTTTATGCATCTGATCACTCCCTGCTTCCACAATTGTTGCTTTCTGCACCAAGGTGGCATAATCTGTAATCTCTAAGACTGCCACACGATTCTGAATCCACTGCTTCAACCCTTGCCATTCGCTTTCTTCTCCTCAGTATCCACAAATTCTGGCACAAACCTTGACAACTCGGTAAACTTGGCCTCATAATCAGCCACTGACAAATTGTTCTATTTTAGTTCTAAAAACTTGAGCTCCATTTGAGTTTTCATAAACCTCGGGAAGTACTTTTCCTGAAACAATTGTTTGAACCTATCCCATGTTACCATAGCATCCGTCTCCATGTTCATCTTAGCCTCCCACCAATAATTGGCCTCTCCTTTCAGAAGGTAAGTGGCGAAAATAGTCTTTTTCGCCTCCTCAATGCTTAGAATCTCAAATGATTTTTCCATTTCCTTTATCCAGGCTCTTGCCTCGACTGGGTCAGCTGATCCGTGGAATTCTGGGGGGTTAAGGGACTTAAAAGCTCTGAAAGAATTTGCCACGGTACTGTTGTTTCCCTGGGGTGGTTGGGGGTAACAGTTCAAATTTTGCCTAAGCAGATCCATAAACTGACCCATGGGGTCCCTATCCTAGTTCTTCCCTTCTTGCTCAACTTCAATTTCTTCCCTTTCTACTTCTTCTTTGAATTCTCCAGCGAAAAAGGTTTCGTCTACTATCCCATACTGGGAATCCTCTTGCTCATTATAATCCTCATCTTGCGCTTCATCATATTCGGGATCTTCCCTATGTTGATTGTGACTTTCTTGATCGGTAGACTCACGGGGGTTTGCCATAGTTCCCATTCTTCGTGGAGGCATCTTACTGAAAATTTGGACAATTACAGATTAGGCTAATTCACTTGTTTTAAAGATTCCTCCTTGCAAAATCGTTACATATTTGGATTTAGGATCCCACAGTTCTATATGTCATGGCAACTTAATCGAAAGCAGAACGTGCAGTAAATAAGCTAATAAACTGGTGATCGCGTCACAATAGAACTGAAATGACTGAAAGGAAGCAAATATATACATAGTGCTGAAAGATACATCATCTGAATCACATCGACAGTTTAGGAGTACAACCATCCTAACAACATCTAGTCAAAAATGAAATACATGGTCTATCGTCTAGTCAGTAAAAGGGAAACTAAATACAATGAAACTATCCCACAAAAGTCGGCACTAATATGTCCGTACATGACTAGAAGACTAGGCTACTACATCACTATCTCTGAAATCAGCCACAAGTGGAACCCAAAGCCCTAACCCTCATCACAGCAATGCGGAAGATCTCCTCAGCATCTATCCTGGATACCATGCCATGTCCATCGGTTAGTAAAGTTCGGACCCTCATCCGGGCCCTCAGCTCAATACGGGTCACTGCCCTATGCATCTCTCAAGCTCTAGCACGCCTCCCGCCGCCCTGGTGTCCCAACCTAGCAACTCTCTCAGCTGCGAGCTCCGCCCTGGACTCTGCTAACCTGGCCTCAGCCACTGCTAAATCTGTAGAAAGTCTGCTCACAACCCAGTTATGCACACACACTAGTATCCCCTTTATCGGAATATGGGGTGGGGTAGATGGCTCTGCTGGAGGTGCGGTCTCTGCTTGCTGCGGCTCGGGGGTCAGCTCCTCAAACTCATCAGAAACAGGGCTCACAGGCAAGGGTGGTGGGGTAGGGGCCCTCTCAGTAGAGAGTGGTGGTACACGAAGTCCCGAACTCCCAATAGCATCATTAACTGGCTCATCAACATCTCCCTCAGTACCCTCATCCACTACCTGCTCTAAAACTGCATCCATAACCAGCTGAGTAGTCATGTAGGTGTCCTCCTCCATAACCCTAACATCAGATATTGCCCGAATCTCCTCCGGATCCTCATCATCAGACTCCTCTCTAATAACCTCGGTATCCTCAGCTATCTGGACCCTCTCCGGGTCCTCCCCCTCAGACTCAACGACCTCGGTATCCTCGGCTGCCGGGACCTCCTCCTTCGAATCCTCATCTCTCAGACACTCATAATAGGGATCTCTGGTCCTGAACAAGTCATCAGAATCAACCACCACCCTATCCTCGGCGGGTTGAATCGCCTCGTCGTGCTGTTTCTCAAAAGCCTCTGGATCGTAGATGTCACTCGCCTACGCAATACGAACTATGTTACTATCATGATACTTAAAAATTTCCCGTAAGGGTTTTAGGTGAACTTGGCAAGAGTTCTTATTATCTTAGTGAATTTATAATTATATAACGTCGCATCATCTCTTGGGATATATAACTCTCGCTCTGATACAATTTTTGTAACAGCCCGAGATCGGGGTCAGGGACCTGGTCGTTACGGTCTCATATTCCATAAACAGTACTTGCACGTGAGTCCAAAATAAATAAGTAACATGCTACGACCCCGCAATAATATTACATCACACACACACAGTTAGAGTCCCAGAGATGAAATTGAAATAAGTCTCTACAAATAGGATCCACGAATATAAGTTATTACAATCCAAAATAATTACAACATAAGTTTAAAGATTCTTGCCGTTGATTAACATTAATTGTACATATAATTCAGGCTGAAAACAAAAGCTGCCGGTCTACCTCAGCAATGGCAGCAACCATATCAGCGGGTAGTCCTATGACTGGAGTCACCTGCTTGCGCCGAGTGCGCCTTACGCGGGCCATCAAACCTAGCTGTTGTGATATAAATAATAAAGCAAGGGTGAGGAATAGCCCACCAACAAATATGTATACTGAACAATAATATATATAACAGTTCAAAAGTGTTTTTGAAACCATATGCCATGCATTAACGAACATAATGCTAGTATAAGGTAAACGATGAAGTTACAAGGTAACTCAAAATATATCTTTCGTAGAAATATCTGCTATGCAAAAATATGAGCCAGATATCATCACATCTCATAAAAAGGAAATTGCAAGGAAAATATGCAATCCCAGTCTTGAACACTTTTCAACCCTGCCAACACTGATAATGTTACAGAAAATTTCTAACTTTGAAAGATGAACTAATACTGGAGCATTAACGCGCCAGAAGCTATAATATTTATGATGATCAGTCGCATGTTATGCTTCCCATCTTTGTTCTCTACATGTAGAATGAAGCACCGACGAAATTACTTGTCTACCGCCCTCTGGAACCCCCCGGCCAACGGTTAGGCCATTGCTGGACCAGCGCCACTCGACCACTTACACGGCTCCTAGTTCGAAGAACATCCATGACTCTGAAACGTAAAGTTCGTCCCCCTTTACCCAAGTATAATAACTGTTGATAAGACTCCACAAAGTAGTCGTATCTAGTTGGAAAGAAAAACTCACCAATATTTCCCAAGCAGTTGCTTGTTAATGGATACAGACTTGTTTCAACCATTTTACCCCTCGAATGATGAGGAAGTAACAAAAGATTCAGTCGATGAATGGCAACTCAGTTGCGAATGAAAGAATAACTTCAAAATATTTACGACCGGGAAGTCAAATAAAATAAATAACAATTCTCAAGCTAGGTTCCCTTATAATTTGGAAGATAGATTTGAATGAAGAATAGAATTTGTGAGAACCTTCCTTGATAAAAATAATAATAATAATAATAATAATAATAATAATAATAATAATAATAATAATAATAATAATAATAATAATAATAATAATAAGACTCTGAAATAATTTACAAAATCTCTGAAGGTCGAAAATAATATTTGAATAAAATGAATCATTCTAGAAACAAGTTAAAAGAATTAAATAAATATTCCAAGAATATTTATTAAATCATAAATATTTAAAGAATATTCTTAATATAAAATATTGCTCAAAATAACCCTCGAATAAGTATGAGAATATTCATTAAATAAATAATTTCTCGAATGAATATTCGAATTATATCCGATAATTTAATCAACCTTAAATGAATATTCAAGATAATATTCATTAAAGAAATAAAACTCAAATGAATATTCAAAATATTATTCATTAAATAAATAATTCCTCGAATAAATATTCGAATAACATTCCTCGAATAATTTCCAAGTACTTAATACTTATGGAAATATAAATAATATTCATAAATAACATTCCTCAAATAATCTGTCACTGGAATCCCTCCGGGTTTCCATGACTATCTCTATATTACAAAATACAGACTCCCGGTCTTCATTAAAATAATGAGATCATGTGCCCTTCACTAAGGGTCTTAGCAATATCCGGCTTATAATTAGTATATCTTGTATCTAACTTATAAGCCAACATCAATCAGGGAACAAGTTGCACAATATAAATTTGAAAGTAGGCATGCATGCTATGGCATATGTATAACAACATTCAATTATATATATTATCACAACAACAGTTCCAAAGTATTGGAAACTTGCCTGGTAGTCGAGTAGGGGTAGCGTGTCCTGGGTCAGCTCGGTGATCTATAAACAATCAAAGTATTCGGGATTAATCACTTAATGCTTTTAAAAGGCTAAGTATATACTTAACTTAGATTAAGACACGTTTTCAAGTTATCTCGTTATACACCCTCTAGCGTAACTCTTATTAACACTGTTATGACCCGACATTTGTTCGTTATTAAGGCTCGTCATTACACTTACCCTTGGTAGGTACTTATGCCACAAAAAGTGCTAAGGTCGGTCGTTTACTAAAAGAGATTATACCTCGAGGTTTATTGATCGTTTTCTAAGTGATTTTCCAAAGTTATAATCACTCGTTCTTTTTAGGGGTTCATTCGTACTTAACCCTGATTCGAATATTTTTATAAAATCGAAAAACAATCCGTTTGACATGAGGTTTTCTCTCAAACCTTCCTTATGATCTCCATTATTTAATTATCAAGATTCGCCACTGAATTAGTAATATTATGGGGGTTTAATTTCAGTTACGAATTCGCATTTACGGTTTCGAATAACTTTTACTAATTTTACCATAACTCGTAAACCGTAAATCCGTTTGCTTCGATTCTCGCGCCAAAACGATCTATGATTCGAGATCTACAAAGGTAGGTCATATATACATCAAGGCCAGAAACTTAACCCAACTGTTATGCACGAATTTTAAGGATTTAACGGAATTTCGGCATTACGACAGCTATAAATCGAACATTTCTAAATTGATAACATCACAACCAAGCCACACCGGGCATACCATCAATATTATACACATAATATTCATCTCATAAGTCCAAGAACATCTCACTTCATCATCATAATCATCATATAGCTAAATCAACTACAAGATCATGCTAACATGCTTATAATAACACTGTAACCATAACTAAGTTAAAAACCACCAAGAACATCCATAATCTCATAATAAAATCTAGGGTTCTTAAGAGATATACCTTCCTTGGAGAGTATAAAAGCCTTAATAAATCTTGATTAGTCCTTGTATAGCTTTAATATAGCTTAGATCATCCAAAGGAAATAAGAAATCAAAGTTAGTTCGTGAAAGTTACTATTCATCCTCCACTTTGATGATTTATTTGAAAATGGAAAAAGTGGAGTTTGAAGCTAAGATTTCTAGGATAGCTATTATATGAAATGTAGTACTTACCATAAAAATTTAGAGATCAAACAATGGTGGGAAGATGGATTTTGATTTTGGAATTTAGGAATGGGCCGAATGGATGTAATATGGGGGGGAGTTTTCTTGGCTTGTCACTTGCTTTGTTCTCATCTAATCTTGTATTATTGATATGTCTAGATAATATCTTGTATAAAGCACCTTTAATAAAGTGATTAGGTCATGGATGATGCATTCTAAGTGGACAAGTGTTGGTTTTAGTGGTAAGATGATGAGATGAATGCTAAGTACTTGATTTGTTGCTAAGTATCCTAGATACTCTTGTAACTACTTGGTTACTTGATCTTATCCTCTTGCACATGCATGCATCTTGGTTCTCTGCTTGTTTTTTGTCCGGTTATTGCTCATTTTCATTGATCGTTCGGAGGAATATCTCAAGGATTTCTCGTTACGGTTTTACCGGAAACCGTCTTAATATTTATACTACCATTCTCAATCCTCCTTTATAATTCTTGAATTTAAATTCTTTAAATCTTTATATTAAATCCTCAAATCATTCAGTGTCTAGGAAAATCTCGGAGAAAATAAAAGTGCTATTTTTCTGAATCTGATATCGTTTACATACACTTATATTGCCTATCGATCATTAATACGAACTCAGAAATCCGTTCTGAATACTCCTATATAGCGTCGCCCGATAATATTCCAATTTCCACCAAAAACACTATTCATTGCTTATTTTCTCTTTAATTCTTATAATTAGAAAAATGTCCTCGCGCTTTCCCGAGCGTTCCTTAACCCTTTTACGGAACCACTGGACTTATAACAGATATCAATTTGGATGACATGAGAATAACCTTCCTCTTTGGAATTTACCATATCTTACTTATCCAAGAGATAGATTATTCTTATCTAAGTTGTCAACCAATTGCATTGTTCATGCATATAAACATTTGAATCAAATTCGTTCAATATTCAATCACTGAAACCACTGTTACACTTATACTCCATTACATAATAAAAGTTTTAATTACTACAAAAAATCTGGGTTCTTACAACCCTAATTTGACTATTTGCAATAATTAAGTATATTTTTATCCCAAACACAAATTAACATCATTGTTAATCACAAGTTATACTTCTTGGGTCTAATTTAGGATTACCTTTCCAAGCATCACCTAAATTACTAAATCAATCTCAAAGATAATTACTTTTTGAGAAGCATTAGACACAAATCAGTATAATCAATTATAATGAATACAAAACAGAGAAGCCAAAAAGAAAACTTGTATATAATCTCAAGAATCAATTAAAGTCTAGAAAAAATATTTTGTTCAACATCTTAAAGTCAAACACAACAAAAGAATAAAGAAGATGAAGGAAAGATAAAACTCGTTTTGATGTGTTTCAAACTTCTCGCATTAAAGGAAGTTTATGTCTTATTCAAGTGTCTCCCCTATTTTCTTTTCTCGGCTATTCTACTCTAAGTCTAAATTACGTGTCTAATAACTAAATGTTGTCTCTGTTTCTAGGTAATAACTGATGTATAATATATTTTTACAAGTGTTTTTAATGGTATAGTAGGAATAAAGGAAATAATGTTCCTAAATAGAATAAAATTTTAAATAGGAAGTTCGCTGTTTGTTATTGTTGGACTTTTCTGGGCAGTTGAGAATAAATAAAAATTCTGAGCCCATAATTGTCACACCCCCTTCCTAAAATGGAAGGAGATATTACTTAAAATCCATAAACCTGCAACGGGGCACTAAAATAATCTCTAAATAAATGAGCAAACAGTCTAATAACCTCCAAATAATATTAAACCTCCAAATTACAGTTCAAACCAATAAATATGAAAAACCAAAATCTCTAAATAAGTATTTAAGTTTGAATAGTTCTAGAAGTCTATAAATCATAATCAATGGAATAAGGGTAGCTCTCCATCACACAGCAGATCCCCCTAAGCACCTGCTAGAAAAAGAATACGGTATGAGCCAATCACCCAGTACAGTTTATAAATAGAAAAATAGTTATGGATATTTAACAGTTTATAGTAAAGCATTTATTTCAAAAATAAGCATGGCTGAAGCAAAGAAGGGTTAGCATATTTCATACCGAGATCAGAATAGAACAGATACAAATACACACGTCGTAGGGTATGAAAGGCATATGACTCAGCCTATTTGTAGTTAGAGGATCCTAATCAACTTAAACCAAATTGTAATAAGTAAATATACAAATGAACTGTCACAGGAATCTCAAGAAGTATTATCTGTCAGAAGAAAGAAGAAAAGTCAATCTATAGTTTTGATGTCGTACACTGGAAGACGATTCAGTTATATGATCAAGCCCCAGTATAGCATTGAAGTGAATGGATTTATTTGAACAGTGACAGAGATTTTTCAAGTGATAGTTTGAATGTCAGTTACAGTACAAGAGAATTGAGAGAAGAAACAAACCACAACCTAAAGTCAAAAGTGAAGAAGCATCGTTGAAGTTAGTCGTTCATGAACCAGACAGTACATCGAACGTCAAAACAAATCAGTGGTAATTCTTTACTACCTTCAGTGGTTTGTAAGAACTAGATTAATTATTTATTGATTTAATTAAATTCATTTATAATTGATATAAATCATTTAGTTGATTTAATTAAATGAATTAATTCTAGAAGAATTAATTTATTTATTAAATTAATTATTGTATCAATTAAATATGAATTAGTTAATCATTAATTAATTAAATAGATCAATATGACTTAAAGAAAGAAGGTTGAATTATGTCTTGGAGAAGAAAAATTCGGTATGACCTAAATTTAAGTCATACCGACAGTAGCCATTCAAGATTATGTCTTACCGACCTGATTAAGTCATACCGACCTCTACCAGCTGTTTTAAGTCGTACCGAACTTCTGATTAAGTCATACCGACAAGTTTTATGTCTTAATGGAGGTTTGTGTAAGTCTTAATGAAGAAAAATCAAGTCTTGGTAGCAGTTTAAGTCATGCTGGAGCAGTTAAATATCTTACAAAAAGCCAGTAAGACCTGTTACTGATATTAAAGAACAGAACAGAGCAGATTAGGTCATAACGAAGAAACACAGCAGAAAACATAATATCCAGAACAGATTTCTCTCTCAAGAACATCAAGAACACCAAAGCTTAAACAATTCCCAGAAATTCAAGTTCTTCATCTTTGTAATATTCTATCCGTTAGAACTTGTTTATTTATGATTCTTGTACTACTAGCGAATTAAGTTTCCTAGTTCTTATCTTGATTATTATTAACTAAATTAGAAAAGTTCATGTCGAATTTTCTAATTAGTTATTAACATCTTGATAAGTTGTTATACTAATTTTGTAACACCACATCAAGTTAATATACAGTTATATTAAACTTGAAAAATTGTGTTATAATTCCGCACATAAATTTGTCTTTATCAAATTTTATTTAAAGGACAAATTTCGATAAAAAGGTAAAGATTGTATTCAACCCCCCCTTCTACAATCTTATCGGACCTAACAATTGGTATCAAAGCCGATTGATTGATACACAAATCAAAGATCCCATTTTACTCGATTAAAAATCATCCCCGAATTTTTTAACTCTCTTAAAAAATTCATCATGTCTTCTAAAGTTGGAACTGTGAAAATTCCCATATATGACAAAAACAGTTATGATATGTGGAAGAACAAAATGTTAATGTTCCTCGAGGTTGCAAATCCTAAATACATGAAAGTCTTATCAGAAGGACCAATAATACCTTTTGGATTAATTCCTAAAGTTGTTACTGATGGAAAAGTTATTTCCCCTGCAAAGTTTGTACACAAAGATTCTTCTGAGTACACTCTTGTTGAAAGAGAAGAAGCTGGACTTGACATTAATTTAAGACTGATCTTAATAGATTCTCTAGACTCTGTAATGTACAGTCATGTGATTAACTGCAAGACTGCAAAGCAAATGTGGGAAACCATTGAAACTGTGAATGAAGGAACAGAGGAAGTTAGGGAGAGTCGTCTAGAAATTCTGACATCTGAGTATGAACACTTTCGATCAACATACAATGAAAGTATTCAAGATGTGTTTGAAAGATATAACAAACTTGTCAACAATTTACAGATGCATGGCAAGTACTACACTCAGAAACAGATCAACAGAAAATTTCTACTGTCAATGCCTGTTCATCTAGAACATAGAATTACAGTTATCAGAGAGTCGAGGAATCTAAGTGAAATTACTGTAGAAAGACTCTTTGGTGTTTTAAAAACCTATGAACTGGAACAATCTCAACAAAAGGAGATTTATGGAAAAGGAAGAGTTGCTAATACTTCTACAGCTCTTGTTGTTGAGAACAAACAGGAAGTGGAAGATAAGGTTATTCAATCTTGTAGTGTTGACAGTGGCAAGCTTGAAGTTGAAGTTGGTCAAATGAATGCTAGTCCAGATGAAGGAGACTTCTATTCGTTAGAAGAGCTAGATCAGTTGGAAGATGAGTCCATGGCTTTGTTGGTAAGGAAATTTAGTAACTTCAGATTCAGGAAGAATCCCAAGTTCAGGTACAAATCTAACTATAACAGGTTCCAGAGAGGAGGTTCTTCATCCTCAAGTAACAAAGGTAGTTACAAAACTGGAACAGTTGAAAGAAGTAAAATTAGATGCTACAACGGTAATGAACTTGGACATTTCGCTACTGAATGTCAGAAGCCAAAACAAAACCAAAGAAAAGACTTTGGATCTGAGAAGAAGAAGACAGGTAAAGCCTATGTGGCTGCTGGAAAGAGTTGGGATGATACAGACTCTGAAGATGAAGAGTATGGCAATCTTGCCCTGATGGCAAAATCTGATAACTCCAGTGGTACTTCATCTGAGGTGTCATGTACTGAAAGTCAATATATTTATCAACTTAGTGATACACTAGGTAATGCTAATAGAGAGATTGAAAGGATCAATTTGTTAAATACAGATCTTAGTAATCAATTATCAGAATTACACGATGTACAAAATTGCCATGATAAACAAAAATCAGAAATAAGAATTCTAAAAGAACTTGAGAGGTCTCTAGCGTTGATAGTGGTTCAACAACGTGAAACAATAGCTGAGCTAGAAATAAGGGTTAGTGCTACTTCTAATTCATGTAAAGTGGCTAAAGAGTTGTTTAACCAACAAGCTATTAATCAAACCGTAGGAATTGGGTTTGATTATAATGAAGCTATTGGACGAAAAAGCATTATTACCCCTAATCGTGTCAGTGCTGTAGAAAGGGGTATACCAATAGTGCTTAAGGGTGTTAGTAACCCACTCTTTAAGACATCCATAGCAGAACCTTTGGATACAACATCTTTAATCATTAAGGAAGAGATGCGCATTGAGGATTTAGCTAATGGCGTAGTCTTAGAAAGTAATCAAGTTGTTAAAAATGATGAAGATAGAAAGTCTGTGTTTAAGAAAACAGAAAGAGTTGGTGAGTCTACTAGTTCCTTGAAAACTAGTAGTAGAAGTAACAACATGAATAAATGCAACAACATATCTACCATGCATGCTATTCTTGTTATTGATACTGCTCATAAAAAGTGTAATGCTGTTAATTGCATGTCTTGTGCTTTTAATATAATGTCTGCTTACTTTAACGGTAATCATGCATGTGTTGATAAGAATGTTCCTAGACAGCATATGAGCAGAAATAAACATGTTAGATCCAGGACTGTAACATCACCTAATTCTAAGATTAGGACTCCAAGTCCTTCTCAGGATATGGTAAAGACATGGTTACCCAAGCTGAAACCAAAACAAGTTAAAGCTGTTTACAGGGTTAAATGTCCAGTACCTGAAGAAAATGTTGTTAAAATAAAAAGTGTTGCTTTACCTGATAAAGGTCAATTCTTTAAGTACTCTGGACCCAATCAAATTTGGGTTCCGAAGAAAGTCTAACCAATTTGTCATTGCAGGGTTTGAAACAGGTTGAACGAGTCATGTGGATTCTGGACAGTGGATGTTCAAGGCATATGACCGGAGATAGAGCCCTGCTGACAAATGTGGTGGAGAAGGTCAGCCCAGTCGTTACCTTTGGAGATAACAGCAAAGGTAAAACTGATGGATATGGCAGATTAGAAGCTGGAAATGTTATCGTTGAAGATGTCTCTTTTGTGAACGGCCTTGAGCACAATTTGCTCAGTATTAGTCAATTCTGTGACAAAGGTTATGAAGTTCATTTCAACAAGAAGAATTGTCTAATATCACACAAGAGAAATGAAAGGCCGCAGTTGACTGGAGTAAGAAAAGGAAACTTGTACATAGCCAATATGAACTCTGGAAGCACAAAAGAAATTAGATGTTTTTATTCAAAGGCATCCACTGATGAAAGTTGGTTATGGCACAAGAAACTTTCTCACCTAAACTTCAAAACAATGAATTCTCTAGTGAAAAGAGAGTTGGTGAGAGGTTTACCTTCGATTGAATTTACTCAGGAAGGTCTATGTGATGCTTGTCAAAAAGGGAAGTTAAAATGGGCAACTCACAGGAGCACTAACATATCATCAATAACTGAACCATTACAACTTCTCCATATGGATTTGTTTGGTCCAGCTAGTGTGATGTCTATGTCAAGAAAAAGATATGCTCTAGTGATTGTTGATGATTTCTCAAAATTCACATGGGTACTATTTCTGAACTCAAAAGATGAAACTCCACAACTGGTAGTTGATCACATTAAGTTAATTGAGCTGGACTCTAATCGTCCAGTGAGAGCTATAAGGTCAGACAACGGAACTGAATTCAAGAATGCAGTTCTGAATGACTTTTGCACTGAAAAGGGTATAACTAGACAGTACTCGGCTCCCAGAACTCCTCAACAAAATGGGGTAGTTGAAAGAAAGAATAGAACCTTGATTGAAGCTGCACGTACTATGCTAAGTGAATCAAGGCTTCCATTGAGCTTTTGGGCTGAAGCTGTCAACACTGCATGCTATACCCAGAATCGAACACTTATCAATAAAGACTTAATGAAGACACCATATGAAGCTCTACATGACAAGAAACCAACTCTCAAGTACTTCCATGTATTTGGGACAAAATGTTTTGTGCTGAAAGAAGGAGATGATCAAGGTGGTAAATTTGAAGAAAAAGCACATGAAGCAATATTTATTGGTTATACTAGAAGAGCCTACAAGGTATATCTTATTGATCAACAGAAAACCTTGGAAAGTGTCAATGTTAAATTTGATGACACAAAACTCCCAAGTATCCAAAATGAAGATCCATCTGAAAAGCTTAAGTTTGATGATATGTCAGACTCAGATTCAGATGATGACAATCAACCTGACGTTGTTACTGATAATAATAATCCAAATGTTGGTGGTAATGATCAAGGTGATGCTGGTGAAAACAATGATAATTTTCAAGACACCACTGATACTCTTGAACCATCAATAATTCAAACTGGCAACAACTCAGGGGGAGATAATGAAGGGTCAACAAGTCATACTCAACATCATACTGAAGATCAAGGCGAATCATCAAGATCAATTCTTCCCAGACAAACTGTTTGGAATAGAGCTAATCCTCTTGAGCTGATTCTTGGTGATCCAGATGTTGGTGTGAAAACAAGAAGAGCTTATCAGAATCAATGTAACTATTCTGGGTTCTTGTCTGTTATGGAACCTAAGAAAGTAGAAGAAGCTCTATCTGATCCTGATTGGGTGATTGCTATGCAAGATGAACTCAATCAATTTAAGCAACTAGAAGTATGGAAGCTGGTACCCAGACCTAAAGATAGAAAAGTGGTGGACACAAGATGGGTATTCAGAAACAAATTAGATGAAGATGGCACTGTGATAAGAAACAAAGCAAGACTGGTAGCTAAAGGTTATTCTCAAGCTGAAGGCATTGATTATGACGAGACCTATGCTCCAGTGGCAAGACTTGAGGCCATCAGAATATTCTTGGCATTTGCATCCTATTCAAGATTCAAAGTTTATCAAATGGATGTCAAGAGTGCCTTTCTGAATGGTAAGCTAGATGAAGAAGTGTATGTAGAACAGCCCCCTGGTTTTGAAGATCAAGATCATTTGGACTATGTCTACTTTCTTTACAAAGCTATCTATGGTCTTAAGCAAGCCCCAAGAAAATGGTATGACACTCTCTCTGAATTTCTATTAGAAAATGGTTTTATAAGAGGTGTCATAGACAAAACGCTCTTCACTAAAAGACATAAGAATGATATTATACTAGTCCAAGTCTATGTGGACGAAATTATATTTGGGTCTACTAATGAGCTTCTATGCAAGAAGTTTTCTAAGTTAATGCAGGGTAGGTTTGAAATGAGCATGATGGGAGAACTGAAATTCTTTCTTGGATTACAAATAAGTCAGAGACAAGATGGAATATTTATTTGTCAATCTAAGTACATTAAGGAGCTCCTCAAGAAATATCACATGGAGGAGTGCTCATCAGCAAAGACACCATCAACTATAGCTGTCAAAATTGGTTTATGTGAAAGTTCTGCCAAGGTAGATATCACAGGCTATAGAGGTATGATTGACTCATTGCTTTACCTAACTGCTAGTAGACCAGATATAATGTCTGCCACATGCTTGTGTGCAAGGTTCCAAGCGAACCCTAAAGAAATCCATCTCACTGCTATCAAAAGAATCTTAAGATATCTAAAGGGTACGCCTAATTTACGCATCTGGTACCCTAATGAAACTGGTTTTACTTTAATTGGATATACAGATTCTGACTATGCAGGAAGTGTAGTAGACAGGAAGAGTACATCTGGGAGTTGTCAATACCTAGGTGGAAGATTGGTATCCTGGTTCAGTAAGAAACAGCAAACAGTTTCCAACTCTACAGCTGAAGCTGAATATATAGCTGCTGGAAGCTGTTGTGCTCGGATCTTATGGATAAGGAATCAATTAATGGACTATGGCATTGTATTGGAAAATATCCCTATTTTATGTGATAATACAAGTGCCATAGCAATCGCCAGCAATCCTGTGCAGCACTCAAGGACAAAGCACATTGACATAAGGTATCATTTTATAAGAGAGCATGTAATGAATGGTACAGTGCAACTATTATTTGTAGGCTCTGGAGATCAAACTGCAGATATTTTTACTAAGTCGCTTAATGAATCCTCATTCACTAAAATTGTTAGTGAATTGGGTATGTTAAACAGTCCTAGTAATTACTACTGTTAATATCTGAAATTTGATCTTTAATAATTTTGCAAGTGATTATTCTGTGAATATTTGTTGTTTGAAATCACTTGTATAATTATTTTACCATCTGATTTTCTTGCTTGTTTAGTTATTTTTCACTCTGTTTATTCATATTATTTGATACTTCATATTTCTGTATTTTTAGAATATTTGTAGATATTTATTTCTATTTTAATAATTAATTTATCATATGTTTTGTAATGTTTGTCCTGTTAATATTGCTTTGTTTTCGTTAATAGGATAGCATATGGTATTTATAATTATTTTTATTATTTGTTTAATTTTCTATAATATTTTTATTATTTTTAATAAGTTAATTGAATATTTTATTGTGTTTTTTTTATGTTTGTTTAAAGTAAATATGACTTAAAATTAGGAAAAACAATCAATATGACTTAACTTAAAATCGGTATGACTTAAACAGGTTAAGTCTTACCGAGTTTTTTTTTTAAAATTAAGTCATATTCGCTAGTCTGTTAACATTAATTCTTAATCGATTATAATTTATATATATAATTTTTAAGACTTGTCTGTATATAAGTTAAGTCTTGTTTATCAGTATTAATTAAGTCTTATTCGGAGTTTTAAGTCTTGTTAGTTATTTTTTTAAGTCTTATTCGTCTATTCAGTATATATATATATAGTAGTTAGTAATGTTAAGTCATAATTTCATTTTATGTCATTTTCTCAAGTTAAGTCTTAGAGAACAATTGTTATACACACATATATACACAAACATACCAATCGCTCATGTCCGATTTTTGTCTCAAATCTTGCTGATAATCACGAACTAATCACATAACTCGACTCCTTGTCTGATTATCTACGTTTTGAGTGTTTAAAATCGTGATTTGGTTCGGTTTTTAAAGGTTTTAGTTTTCGAAAAATCGTTTTTAAGATCTGATTTTCTGAAAAACTGGTTTTGATTCTTGCAAAACTAAAAATATACTTGTGTTTGTGTGTGTAAGGAGATTGTTGTGTGAATTTTTCAGAATTTTTCAACAACTTTTAATTTTCTCGAATTTTTAATTAATTATTAATTCGAAAAATTAATTTTTAAATCATAATTTTGTAAAATCTGAAATTTTCAAAGAAATTAAATCTTGATTAAAATGGCTGATCGATTTGAAATTATTAAACATAATTTAATCGGTTATTTTGATCCAGAAAAATGTTCAGTTGAACGTTTTCGACCGTGGATTCGTTTTTTAAATGAAAATTCTCTGGTTCGCACTGCTTTGAGCTTGGATGCTCCATTGAAAATTGAACCTTTACGAATCATGTGTACTACTGCTGTCATTTCTAATGATAACAGATCATTTGTCTTCTCTGTAGGAGACAATCAGTACACAGTGAATAAAAATACAATAAATACGGTCTTAAATTTTCCAACTGACAATTTCGAAGAATTACCATCAGATCAAGAATTGATAAACTTTTTGAATGGTATATTCTATCAAGACAGTCCTGATCAAACTGTCTGGAATAAAAAGAACTTCGTTCAGGAATGGGACTATCTGTTTGACACATTAGGTAGAGTCTTTGCCAATTCTACTAAAGGGAACTTCGGGGTGTTACCATCCTTCTTGCAGCATATTGGATATGCAGTTGCACATAACCGAAGAATTAATATTGGTAGACTACTGTGTGTTCCGATGGTTAGAAGAATCATTAATGCAAAGAGGAATTTTGATAATGGACAAAAAGTATCATGCTATTATCCAAGATTCTGGTCATTGATTTTTAATCATCTTGTGGAACTAGAAAACCAAGCCCAATTCCTGAATGGAGAATCACTGGCGTCAGGTAAACTCACTACCAGATTGTTCACTGAGTACAACAATAAGCCTAAATTCACAAACATACCTCTAGTTGTCACCCAATACATGTCAAACTATATACAACTACCTGTCATTGAACCTGTACCAGAACCTGAACAAAACCCTGAACCACCAGTGGAAAACATACTTGTTGATAATGAAGATCAAGGCAATCAACGAGTTGAACCTGCTCAGCAAATTGTTCCTCAGCCAGCTGCACTTGCTGTTGAACATCCAGTGCAAGAAACTGCATCTGTCCCTGAACCTGAATCAGAACAACCAATCTTATCAGAGACTGTTGCGGAATCAGCTGACCAGGTATTGCCTTCTGTTCCTCAAACTACTACGTCTCAATCTATTTCTGGAACCCAAGTGGTTGGTAGGTCTGACCAAGGGGTTGTAGTACCACAACCTCTAACCAAGGTCGTAGAGCCAAATACTCAACCAACAAAACTCATATCTTTTCACTCCAGAAAGAAATTGCAAGTTAAACGAAGTCGAATCAGTAGTGGTAGTATGAGTGAACCCACAGCTCTGCCTCTAGAAAAGAAAAGTAGAACTCAAATTGAGGCAACTGTAAGCCCGTCTATATCCTCCCAACAGGATATGGAAGTTGATATGGCCGTTACACAGTTACTAGAATCATCTTCTCAACAAGATGATTCTATTGAAATTCGCCATAGGGTCGTGGCACCTTGTAGTGAGTCAAGCACACCCCTATTACTCACAATGGGGGAAGACATACCTTTAGATGAGTCTCAGGACACACTGCAAGGAGAGCACGTAGAAAATGTGACAGTGCCTACCATAGTTACGGTAGAAGAGTCTTCACAGGCTTTAGAGGGAAATCTTGGTTCTCAGCCAACTTTAATAGAACCATCATCTCCCCTCCCAGGACAAACACTCCTGGCTCCCTCAAGGGATTTTCCACTCGTAGTTTCGACTGGAGAAAGTGGAAGGCAACTTGATCAATCTACTACTGAAGCAATTCAGTCAACAATTTCAAATGTTCAAGTAGATTTGATTAAGGACAGGGATTTGCGAACTCCCATTGCACCACCACTGACCTTCCCAAAGGAGGCTAGGGTGAGTTTACATGCAGGTACAAATCTGGAAGCAGCTAAGGAATCTGAGAGGAGTGATGTGAGGAATACCATAAAATTGAGTGAAACACATGCACTTCAGGTGAGTGGATCTCAAAGTGAACGTCAGGTGAGCGCACACACTGACACATACACTCTCTCACTATTAGAAAAGATAGCTATTTTAGAGAAAGAACTTGCAGTCAGCAAGGCTGAAACAGAAATCCTTAGAGCACAAGTGGGGGAGCGATCTTCTTCATCCACCTCTGTCAACAGTCAGCTTGCTGGAATCAAGAAGGAGATAAACTACTTAAAGACATCTTTCACCAAGAAGATAGATTCTCTCGAACTCTCTCATGAAAAGGCACTTGATGACTCTGGAGATATAACTGTTGCTCAAGACATGTTAATTTCTGAGATTTCCATGAAAGTTGACACTCTACAGTCAGAGGTACAGCACAATCAAAAATCTACCGATTCTCGTCTGGACCAGATCGAAAAGCAAAATGCACACCAGGCTAAAGGGTTAAGACATCCGTTTAATCTTGTAAGTCAAAGTCGCAAACCTACAAATGAAGAAATTGAATTCTTTACAAGTAAGGGTGGTAATGATGATGAACAAGATCCTGAAGCTGGGGAACTGATAAATCTGTAGAGGATTCCTCAACTAAGGGGGAGAAATCAAAGGGTTCACAAGATAAAACTAAAGAAAGGGAGGGAGGAGAGTGAAAATCTGGAAAATCTGACCAAAGTAAAGATAGGAGAGATAAGAGGAAGAAAGTAGTTGAAGAAACTGAAGAAGAAATTCAAGACAAGAACACAGGTTATTATTACACGGGTGAGCCGGATAACTTCGATGTTTTTGCTGATCTTGAATTCCCTGATCAAGGTGAAGAACTTCCTGAACCTGATCTTAGTCACTGGGAAGATGAAGGACCAGTGACATCTGAATATGAAGCTCAACAAGCAGAGAAAGAATCTGAAGAATTATTTGCTCAGAGGGAAGCTAATTTGCTGATGAGAGAAGAAAAGCTTCAAAAGTCATTAGAGCAAATTGCACGAAATGAAGAACTTCAGAAAGCTGAACAGCAAACATTACAACGATTACATGCTATAAATGTTGAGAAGAGAAAGACATATATCAGACTAAAGAGCGGTGACAAATGGGAACGTGCTCAAAAAAAGCAATTGATTCACCTCGGAGTTCTGATTATGAAGATCGTCGTCTTGGACAAATTCTCGAGAAATTCAAACTGGCAAATCCAATTCATGATATGTATATAAAGGCCTTAAAGGTAGAAGTCATCAGGATAACTAATGCATTTGAACCCAAATCTGATGAGCTGGTAATATTTGTGGATTGTCATAAAGTTGAAACTTTCAGAGTATCTATTCAGTTCTTTTATGACAGATCGCTGACAGAGATTTGGGTACTTAGGCCTAAGGTAAGAACATCTTCTGAGCTTGGTGTGTTGTTACATGAGAAGTTCAAAGAATTTGCTGAAAGAGCTGGACCAGAAGTGATTAAGGATCCTCCACAAGTAAAATTCTTAAGGGAGAGGTACTTCACTCAATCAATCTTCAGACAGATGAGTTATATGAACATCATGCAAAACACTTGGTATATGCTGAATATGCTCTCAGAAATCATGGATTCTTGACTGAAAAAAAGGTAATAGCTGCAGATCACATTCGATCCTATGCACAAACGAATATAAAAGATTACAAGAAATTTCAAGGTGAACTGAGAAAGAAGCTTGGAATTCCTTTAGTCTTACCTCAAGGATTGTCATCAAGAAGAGAACGTCTTGTTGATTCTGATTTACACATGAAACTTCAAGTCACAGATGAGCCAGAAGAAGGAGAATTCAGTAGGGAAGACAACTGAAGAAAAAGAATTGCTCATGTTATATCTTTAGAGCTTAGATAAATCTTGATAGGAATTTGTATCATATGATCAGTCTAGAGGATCATCTATCTTGTATTTATCTTTCATGTTTGAATCTGGCAAATGTTAAATATAAACCAGAACTTTTTTTTTCATATTTACTTAGTATTTAAAGTTTTATCTTTCATTTGGTTAAGTTGGATTAGTTGAGGTATCCTCTAGGAATTTGCTTGTTATTGTCTAACAAACAAATAGGGGGAGATTGAAAGGCATATGACTCACCCTATTTGTAGTTAGAGGATCCTAATCAACTTAAACCAAATTGTAATAAGTAAATATACATATGAACTGTCACAGGAATCTCAAGAAGTATTATCTGTCAGAAGAAAGAAGAAAAGTCAATCTATAGTTTTGATGTCGTACACTGGAAGACGATTCAGTTATCTGATCAAGCCCAGTATAGCATTGAAGTGAATGGATTCATTTGAACAGTGACAGAGATTTTTCGAGTGATAGTTTGAATGTCAGTTACAGTACAAGAGAATTGAGAGAAGAAACAAACCACAACCTAAAGTCAAAAGTGAAGAAGCATCGTTGAAGTTAGTCGTTCATGAACCAGACAGTACATCGAACGTCAACACAAATCAGTGGTAATTCTTTACTACCTTCAGTGGTTTGTAAGAACTAGATTAATTATTTATTGATTTAATTAAATTCATTTATAATTGATATAAATCATTTAGTTGATTTAATTAAATGAATTAATTCTAGAAGAATTAATTAATTTATTAAATTAATTATTGTATCAATTAAATATGAATTAGTTAATCATTAATTAATTAAATAGATCAATATAACTTAAAGAAAGAAGGTTGAATTATGTCTTGGAGAAGAAAAATTCGGTATGACCTAAATTTAAGTCATACCGACAGTAGCCATTCAAGATTATGTCTTACTGACCTGATTAAGTCATACCGACCTCTACCAGCTGTTTTAAGTCGTACCGAACTTCTGATTAAGTCATACCGACAAGTTTTATGTCTTAATGGAGGTTTGTGTAAGTCTTAATGAAGAAAAATCAAGTCTTGGTAGCAGTTTAAGTCATGCTGGAGCAGTTAAATATCTTACAGAAAGCCAGTAAGACCTGTTACTGATATTAAAGAACAGAACAGAGCAGATTAGGTCATAACGAAGAAACACAGCAGAAAACATAATATCCAGAACAGATTTCTCTCTCAAGAACATCAAGAACACCAAAGCTTAAACAATTCCCAGAAATTCAAGTTCTTCATCTTTGTAATATTCTATCCGTTAGAACTTGTTTATTTGTGATTCTTGTACTACTAGCGAATTAAGTTTCCTAGTTCTTATCTTGATTATTATTAACTAAATTAGAAAAGTTCATGTCGAATTTTCTAATTAGTTATTAACATCTTGATAAGTTGTTATACTGATTTTGTAACACCACATCAAGTTAATATACAGTTATATTAAACTTGAAAAATTGTGTTAAATAATTCCGCACATAAATTTGTCTTTATCAAATTTTATTTAAAGGACAAATTTCGATAAAAAGGTAAAGATTGTATTCAACCCCCCCTTCTACAATCTTATCGGACCTAACAGGGTACCTAATGTGTGCAACAAATCGGATAATGTGTACGGCATATACAACGTCACCGCCAAATCAAATCAAAATCTAGGTGCACCCACATATCCTGAAACAAATATCAAAATGCGCAAAATCTCGTTACCTGAGCTATCAGAAGGATACGCCGTGACCAGTCACACTGCCACGGAAGTGTCATGTCACTGGTGCCGCAATGGCATGTTTGTAGTACCCCTACAGCTGGTTAACTCGGTATACCCTATATCATTAAGGGTTTAAATAAAGTATTTCGTATAATCTTTATAATCACAAGAAACAAATATTTTCAATATTTACAACAGATAGAAAACTGTGGAAACAGATATTTTAATATTTCAATCAGATTGTTGAGTATGAATATACCGACAAGAAAATATAGAGGGGGGGTGAATGTATTTTAAAACTTTTCTTCAAATAAATATTTCAAGTGAAGATTGTTTAAGTGTTTGAATCTGATTGTGTAGCAAGAGTGTGTATCCATGTTCTTCAGAATGTGTAAATGCGGAATATAAACACTAGAACAAGTTCACTCACTTTAATCTAATATTTTATTAGATAAAGATTTGCTACAATTATTCTCAGCTTCGTTTTTCTCAGAGAAATGTGTTTACAAAATGTGCATCTGAAAACTTAACTACTAGAGAAGTGAGGTTGTAATCTTATAGAGCATGAGTACAACCTACTTACTACAAATGAGGTTACAGACTAAAATTACTTCCTAGCGTGTCTATCCTTTTTGAGTAATATCCAAACGGCTTGAGATTTGACTTCCTTTAGCTCTGTTCAGATCCAATTCTCACTACACCATAAACAGCCTACTGCAACTTAAAATTTATATTGCGTCAGGGGTCAAATATGTTGCAGTAGGCCCAAAAAAGGGCTAAGGTAACATTTTTTTAAGATAGTTTTTTCAATGTTGCCCTAGGGTATCTAAGGTAACATTTTTATCAGATGCCATTTTATGTTGCCCTAGAATGTTATAGCAACACAAATTTGATCTATACTAACATAAAATATATGTTACCTTTGGTGTATCAATTTTTTTAAAAAGTGGGCCCCATTGTGGGTCCCATGATCTGTGGCAACATAAAATATATGTTACCTTTGGTGTATTAATTTTTTTAAAAAAGTGGGCCTCACTATGGGACCCACTTTTGTGGCAACACAATTATACCTAATGCAACAGTTTCTTGCCACATTTTTTTACAATATTTGATAGCTACTGCAACATTTACCAAGAAGAATTTGAATAGCTACTACATATATACGATACATCCGTAAATGGTATTCTTCTAATGTCACAAGTATCCCAATATCATCACATTTGACAAATAGAAATAGTTTCTAGTACAAAAAAGAAAAAGATGGGGAAGAAAAATCCTAATGCTCATTTCTTCTTTCCACCCTTGGTGACATCTACGGCCTTGGTCTACAATAAAAATAAAGAAAAGCATATGTTAATTATAGGCGAGAACAATGTTCAGGAAAATAGGCTATAGAAGGGCCAGGGAGGGGGATCTAGGTGATGCATGACCTACCTTCTTCACACCACGGATTTTCTTGGCACGGTTCTTCCTCTCCATAAGTTGCTTCCTCGATTTCTCAATCTTGACCTGTATCCTGAAAGTTTTACCTGTAGAATGTATAACACGCATGACACAATCAAAACTAGTACAACTCCCCGCCCTTCCACACACACATACCATGATACCAAAACAGAATGGCATTTTAAGAAAAGGAGGGGAAAGGCCCTAGTCCATACATGTATTTATTTATATATTAATATGAACTTGCAGGCAGCAACTGAGTACAAAATCCATGAATTGGTTGCCACAACAGCCTGACAGGAACTTGCTAGGTTCTGTGCATTAGTTCGCCTACGATTGACAATTATGATTCTATTGCTTGGGTTACAGTTATCAGGTAACTCCAAGCTAAAAATTATGAATGTCGATGATACAACTTCATTGTCTCCTGAAATTGGCTTTCTGTGCAAAATTGTTTCACTAGCAGCAACTAAAAGATCATGTAAATTCCCTCTATATGAAGGTTGAAAGTCCCCAGTAGAAAAGAACTTGTACCCATCAAAAAGCTTTGCTTGCTGAAAGTATAAAAAAAGAACTTATTAACGCTGTCCACTGTGCTTTCACCTTTGGAAAAATGTAACCTTTTTCAGAAAAAAAACACTTATTTACCTGAAAAAAAGTACTTATTTACTGACATATTAGGATATAAATGTAACCTTTTTCAGAAGTCTTAATCTTCCTTGTCTAGGCCCACCCCTAACTCAATGAATGTCAACATCGATTTCATATCGCTGCTCATCAACATTTTCCTTTGCCTTTAGGCAAGCTTTGACCCCTGTCATGAACATTACAATGGTAAGGTAAGGGATAAACAAGAGGATTCAATGTAGTTACTAGCATTCAAGTTTCGATTTCATTATAGATCAACAAATTGCACTTACATTCTATACTTAGCAATAAAGAATCTATTGGAATTAATATAGAAGATAAAGCTAGTGGTAAGCATAGTTCAAAGTAATTTCAGAACCATGGCAAGGAATTATTAAAATATTAGGATCAGTTTGTGAAGACTTTCTAAAAACAGATACCTTCTTGAAAGGGGTTTTTCTTTTTGTGTTGATCGAAATTTCCATAAGTTACACTTGCCTTAAAACTTTAGCCAAGCAGGACTATATTGTTTATGCTGTTTGCAACTATTTCTAGTAATCAAGAATGGGTAGTTGCTGGTAAAGGTATCATGGAATAAACATTTGTTTTTTAACAAAAAATAATTCTACAATAAGCTCTTAGACTGCTAATATTTAATTTAATGTTAGAAGATTAAGCAATACCACATTGAAAAAACACATCTTTCATGCAAAGAATACCATCAACATACTTCATTCAAGAAGTAGAGTTTTGTACAACAGTGTTTATGCCAGCCAATTGTTTGAAGAAGAAGAGTGCAGCCCCAACATTGACAATTGCACTGAAAATTTCATAGGTCAGAATGCCCCAACAGAGGGGATGGCTGCAATCACAAACATAGTCCTCCACCAGACCCAAGAAAACAAAGAATCATAATATCAACGTGAAGGGGAATTATTTTAAGAGCTGGCCTGGATCAGTGTTTAATTACATAACGTCTCAACACATTTAGTCAGATAAAAGTATATTATTTTTTCTCCCTGAAATATATATGTGCATCATGAAATACCATAGAGGGTTTGATACTAAAGGCACTCCGGCCACCAGTGCTGCAAGAATTCCAACACAAAAAGAACAAACAGACAACAGAACATGCTCCAACTACAAGCTGGATTACATCTAATTGAAAGGTCTTTGTTTTGACAAATTTGTCAGCCAATGCTCATCCAGTAAATGATCCAACAGCGGCACCAGCAATAAGTGCGCTGACAACCTATCCAATTTGTTCAATTACACCATAAATACAGAAAATCTTATTTGTTATAACATTCTTCTTCATGAAATGCCGCAAATGATCATGCATTATAAAGACTAATATTACACTTATTAAATATGGGAGTGTTCATTAACAAAATAAACACTTGCATCTCATCTCATCTCAGCTAAAGTAACCATTGATAAATTACTAACAAAAAATAAAAGAGTACTAAAAATAAACACTAACAAAATACTACACTTACATATCAAAACAAGTAACAAATAAAAATCCCAAAACCACATTCACTGAAAAAATTAACAAAATATACACACATATAAAAACCCAATAAATCCAAATACACTTACATCATCAAAACAGAGATGTACCTTGAAACTAGGTCATATATTATAATTGTAAAATAACATCAAAACTCAATAAAACCTAATAAAACCTGTGAAAATAGAGATGTACCTTGAAATTGCTTTCACCCTTTCCTTTCTTGCCTCTAGCTGCTGTCAAGAACATTACATGAAAAGTTCAGAATAGTTCAAAAATGCCGTCAACTTAACTAGCTATAAGCTTACTATGCAACCGCAAACCTATTCAAGTAGCTGCACCAAACCAAAGTAACAAAACTAACATCAAAGTTTTAGATATATTAACCTGTTTGTTTGAAGGACCATTAGGCTTTAAACTGAACATCTAACTAAGCAATAAATTAAACCAAGAGAGAAAGACCAATATTTGAACCCAAAATTCAAATCAAAGTCATAGTGAAATCAACGCCCTAATTAAAACCAAAGAAAAGAACCCGTATCAGCCCTGAAACAAAGAGAAACCCAAATTAATCAAAGCCCTAGATAAATTAATCAATTTAAACTCTTAAACTGAAACCAAATCGAAAATTAAAATAAGTCAAAATCGAACCTCCAAAGCTTCAAATCCACTGAAGAAGACCTGAATCAAAGAGAGAGAACCCTAATTAGTTGAAATTTAAGTGAAGATACCCTAATTGAACTCAAAATTTAGAACCTCAATTCGAAGAAGCCCTAATTTAAAGCTTTCAAATTTCACATAACGGTGTGAAGCTAATTAATCGGAAGACTCCTCGACCTAATACGTACTTAATCTATAACATGAGAGCGAGAGATTGAGATTTGGGAGAGAGAGAAAGGGTTTGGAATCGAGGGATCGAGAGATATTATAAAAAATATAAGGGGCGGTATTTAGTGAAAATAGAAGCGGGGGTTTTGCCGCTCAAAAATTTCAGCCCAAATTTTACAAATTTCAGCTCACAATTCTGCCTTCTAAGTTTACATTCATGTATTTTCATTTTATTTTTAAAACTTATAAATTTAACTTTTACAAATAAATATTTTAGTTGGTATTTAAAATTTTTAATTCATTTATATGATAATTTTTTTTATAGAACAAAAATATTAATTATTTCTATGTAATTTAAATATTTAAAAAGTCAAATAATTACTTGATTTTTGATTTTTGATTTTACATGAAAAAATAATACATTTTAAACTTAATAAATAAATATCTTAATTAATACTTAGAAATATTAATTCACTTACACCAAACTCTTGCATTTTATAAAATGTATCAATTACTTTTATGTATTTTAAATATTTCTAAAGTAAAATAATTATTTAATTTTAATTATAGGTAAAAAAATAGAGTGAAAACATTTTAATTTATTTTATAAATTTAAATTTAATAAAATAAAGATAATTTAAAAAAATAATAATAATTAAATATCTTCATTTTTATAAATTGTAACTCATTAATTTAATAAACTCTTAATTTTCATAAAATGAATTGATTTCATGGTAAATGTAATTTTTAAATAATTATTAAATTTTTAGTTAATAAATTAAAATTTGTGTTTATTAATGATCTAAGGCAACATATTATGTATGTTGCCCCACATCCAACACTTTCGAGCTAGAGTAACATGACGTTTTGGCCTAAGGTAACACAAAATAAATAGTGTTATACTAGGCAATACAAGGCCACAAGTAGTGTACCTAAGGTAACATAATATGGCAACATGTATTAGGAAAAGGTTGCGATAGCTTGTTTATGGTGTAGTGTCTTTAGTAGCTTGTCTAAGCTTCTTTGTAGGCTTTTCCAAACTACTTTACAGTATGTGGTCCATAAAGTGTTTTGGCTTGCTGCAGGATTCTGACTTGTACAATTCTTCAGTATTTTGTCCCCAAGATTTCATTCGAGAAGTGACTTAGATATTGATTCGAGAACTGGAGTTGATTTGTTAGATAACTCTGAGTTCTCGAATGCTGTGAGGTTAAGATGTCGAATCACTTCTCAAATAAGTCTTTTCTCTAGGAACCTTTGAGTTGTCGAATAGAACATTTGACTTATCAAATCCCAGAGATATCGAATAGCTTCTTTAGTCCTTGAGATATCGAATGGAACTTTGACTTGTTGGCTCCTTGAGAACTCGAATGATGGTTTGACTTGTTGACTTCTTGAGTTCTCGAAAAGAGTAATAGACATGTCAAATATCTGAGTTCTCGTATGAGATATCGATCAATACTTTTAGAGATATCGAACAGTGTCTTTTGAGATATCGAATTTCTGACTTCTCGAAAGCTAGACTTCTTGAATACGACAATCATACTTCTCGAATTGATACTTAGGCAAATCTTCATTCTTCAAATTCCAGCTGTGTTTATTTTGACAGTCTTGATCTTTAAGCTTGATGCATGATCCTTGGAACTTCTTTCAAGCATTATTCTCTGACTTTAATTACAGTTACACAGATAGGAATTGATGCCTATTACAAGTACTATAACAAGTAGAAACTCTACAGCTAGAGGTTCCCTCAGTCCAGAGGTCATGAAAGTAATGCCATTACAAAAAATTAGGCTTGTTATTAGATGTACTCAAGCATGCCTCTGTGACTAACACAGATTTAAAAATCACTTTAAAAATCGACGAGGCAAAACATTTTTCAAAACCAAATTAGTTAAAACGATCAAAAATCAAGTGAACAGATATGGGGACAAAATAAATTCGACATAATTGTTATCGATTTTACAAAAGCTAACGCAAGTGCACGTATCGAACAAGTAGTATAAAGAATATCGTTCCCACGAGGGCTAATTTAAAAAGTTAAATACCAATCACTATCGTTCTCTCAATTCAAGTTAAATAAAGTATGATCACAATTATTATAGTTATAAACTACTCCTAAAATATAAAACTATACAAATCAACCAAAGATTAAGACAAGAGTAAAAACATCTAGGCCTTTAACTTCCTCTTGAGTTTTAACAAGTATCTTTTGTCATATCCAAATTCATGTTATAATTGCTAGTCTAGGGTGCAAATATATTCACAAGGACCTTCTGAATCTCATCTGAATCTAACTCATAAGATCAACTCCTATATTCCTATGCAGAATTCAAATCCATGACCAGCATTAACACATAACCCTAATTTGACTACTTGAGGTGATTAGGTATATTCCTATCCTAAACATAAATTAACACAATTGTTAATCTCAAGTTATATTGATTAGGTCTAATCTAGGTTGTCTTTTCCAAGCATCACCTAAATTACTGATTCAATTACAAAGTTAATTACTATTTGTAAAGCATTACACACAAATCAATATAAACAACCATAACGAACATAAAATAGGGAATTGAAAAGAACACTTGTATAAAAAACTCAAGAATCCATTAAAGTCCTAGAATAACAATTTAGTTCAACATCTTAAAGGAACAACACAACAAAGGAGTAAAGAAGATAAAGGAAAGATAAAACTCATTGATGTGGCTTCAATCTTCAATCTCCAAAGTGATTTTGTTATTCTTCAAGTGTCTCCTCTCGCTTTTTTACTCCTTGGCTGATTTTATTTTGTAAACTACGTGTCTAAACTCTCCTTTGACTGATGTTTAACTTCTATCTATCTAATATATGATACAAGTGTTTTAATGATTTATTAGGAATAAAAGAAATATTCCTAAAAAGCATAAATTCTAAATAGGAAATTTGTAGGCTGCTGTTCTTGGACTTTTCTGGGCAGTTAAGAGCAGATTAAATTTTTGGGCCCATGATAAAAATATTGGCCTTCTTCCAAGCTTTCCAATGATTGCTTCCAGGCCTCAAACAGACTTGTAGAACTCCCGATAGAGCCAAAATAGCAAAGAATGTAAAATCTGTACAAAAATCCATATTTTTCATGATTTAACTCCAAAAATTCCATTTTAAGCTCAAATTTATTATTTTCTTGATTTCTACAATATAACATTAAAACACATTAAATAAAATCCAATTTCATGTAAAATAATTTAAAATATAGGGATAAACTAATAATAAATATTTACTTATCAATAATTAATCCTAACATGAGTAGCGCTGAATAAAAAGGAGAAAGAATCTGTATCTCGAAAAATAACGATCAAGAACACTAACAATATTCACATACAAATCACTAAAATTTCATCTCCCGATCAAATTACAAAATAATAATTATTAGTTCTCAAATCCTAGATCCCGATCCAACATATTTCTCATTACGCGAAACGATTTAAATTACTAATCTTGATCAGTTCTGTATTGTAACACCCCCAGATCCGGGGTCCGGGATCCGGTGGTTACGGTTTCCAATTCTGTCCACAACAATTGAACTTCCCTTAACATAAAATAAATTACGTCTCTATGACCCAACACAACAATATAAAACACACCCGTTATAGTCCCAGAGATGAAATCAGAGTAACAATCAAATTTTTATTAATCACATTATGAGTTTTTACAATCCAAAAGAATTTCAATAAAAATACATACTCTTTGCCATCCATTTACATAAGTCATACTAGACCATATTCTTGGTACTGAAAGAATAAATATATCCTACCAATAGCTTCTTCTTCAGCTCTGGTAGTCTCATCGTCCTTGCCCGCGTCGAGTGCGCCTTGTGCGAGTCATCTGGTCTAGCTGTTGTTGTGATATAATAATAAAGCAAGGATGAGCAATAGCCCACCAACAATAATATATAACTGAACGATAATATATAACAGTTGAAAAGTATCTTTCAAACCATATGCCATGCATTTACGGAAATGATGCCAGTATAATATGAACGATGAAGTTACAAGGTAACTTAAAGTATTTGTTTGTAGAAATATCTGCTACATCAAAAGTAAGCGTGATATTCTCAGTGTCATTAAAAGAGGAACTTGCATGAAAAGATTGCAACTCCAGTTATGAACACTTTTCCAGCTCTGCCAACAGTAATCATGTTGCAGGAAATAAATAAGTTTGGATGATGAACCAATGATGGAGTATTCACCGCGCCCGCTGTTCCAATCTTGATGATCAGTCGAGATCGTACAGCTCAAATTGGATTTACTACCGGTAGAAGGAAGAACTGATGGCTTTACTTGTCTACCGCCTTACTAGCTCTCCCAGGCCAACGGTTGGGCCAAAGGGGATGGACCGGCGCTACTCGGCCTCTTACACGACTCCTAGTTCAAATAGAATTCATGATTCTGAATTTAACGTTCGTCCCACTTTCCCCAAGTATAATACTTGTTGATAAGACTCTACAAAGTAGTCGTATCTAGTTGGAAAGGAAAATTCACCAATAACTTCCAAGCTATTGCTTGGTAACGAATATCAACTTGTTCCAACAATCTTACCCCTCGAAAGATGAGAAGGTAAACAACGACTTAATAAGTCAATAGCACCCGAGTTGCGAGTGAAGAGAATACTCTATGACCGGGAAGTCGACAAGATAAATAACATTTTCCAAGTAAGGTTCCCTTATTTTTAGGGAGATAGACTCAAGAAGAATGATGTCTGAGAACCTTTCTTGATATAAGATTAATAATAATATGTCTCCGAAATATTTTCTGTAATAATCATAGAAGATAAACCTTATTGAGGTTATTCTAAGTATGAAATAAATATTCAGAGAATATTTATTGAATTAAAAATATTTAAATAATATTTAAGAATATGAAAGGATATCTTTAATCAGAGTATTTTTCAAAATAATCCCTGGTGAAACCTCAGGGGAATATTTATTGAATAAATAAATATTTAAATGAATATTCAAAATAATATTCATTAATTAATAAGGCCTGAAAGGAATACTTAAGATAATATTCATAATTAATTAGGAATTTAAATGAATATTCGAAAAGTAATATTCATTTAATGAATAATATTCTAAATGAATATCAAGTAATATCCATTTAGTAATCCAAGCCCTAAAGGAATATTCGAGATAATATTCGATAACTAAATCAGGCTTCAGATGAATATCTACAATAATATTCATCAAGTAATTAATATCTTAAATGAATTTTCAAAAGTAATATTTATTTAATAAAATAATATTCTAAATGAATATCCAAATGATATTCATTTAGTAGTCTCATCTTTAGAAGAATATTCGAAATAATAATCGATAATCAATTCGACTCTGAATGAATATTGAGAAATATTATTCGTCGAATGGTTACGTTCAAATAATTATTTGAAGTAAGGATCGTTAAATAAATAATCTGGAACGAATGTTCAAATAATATTCGTCGCCCAAATAATAGAAAATAATTACTTAAATATTTTCCTCCGAGGTAATCTCGATATGTCAAGAAATATTGACTCCCGGTCTATATTTGATGAATAAGATGTATACACCCTTCTCTGAGGGTCTCACAATAACCGGCTTATAATTGATACGATAACTATCTAATTTATAAGCCAATAACAATCAGGGAACAAGCATAATGATATAACTTGAAAGTAGGCATGCATGCTATGGCATATGTATAACAGAAAACATATATATATATATTCAATCACAACAACAGCCTAAAAGAAGGGAATTGAAACTTGCCTGGTAGTCGAGTACGATAAGGGGTAGTGGTAGCGGGTCCCGAGTCAGCTTGGTGATCTATAAATAGACAAGGCATTCGGGATTAATCACTTAACATTTTAAAAGTTAAGTTATACATAAATCGAAACACGTTCTCGAGTTATCTCTTTATACCCCTTTAAGTGTATTTTTTTTATCATCGATCCGACCCGACATTCGTTCGTTAATACGACATGTCACTGTACTTATACTTGGCATATACTTAAGTCATATAAGTCCGAAAGTCGATCGTTACGAACCAATATTATACTCCGAGTTTTATCGCCCGTTTTCTAAGTGTTTTACCGAAGTTATAATCAAGCGGGTTTTTAGGGGTTCGTTCGCGTTTAACTTCGATTCAAACATTTTTATAAAATCGGAAAACGATCCGTTTGACATGTGGTTTTCTCTCATACCTTCCTTATGACCTCTAGTATTTATTTACCAAGATTCGCCACTGAGAATCATGTTTTATGAGGGTTCAATTGAAGTTACGGACTTTTACTTACGGTTCCGAACCAATTTTAGTAATTTGACCATAACTCCTAAACCGTAAGTCGGAATGTTTCGATTCTTTCGCCAAAACGATCTATGATTCGAGATCTATGAGGACATGTCATGTTCATAACCAGTTAAAACAATTATCCCTACTGTGATGCACGAATTCCTTAAGGTTATCGAAAATCGGGCATTACGACGGCTATAAATCGAATATTTCCAAATTCCAATCCTTCCGATAACCATAGTTTCCACTCCACACAACATATACATGTTATTTAACCATGAACTAAGGCCAATCAATGCCTTTCCGTTCATCTAAACTATTTTATCCTCTTATATCAACAAATCACTACATAAGCATGCTTTAATTATCACCATAATCACACTAATCTAAAAACTTATCAAGAACATCATTAAACTCAAAGTAAGAGCTAGGGTTTTGGTGAGATATACCTTCCATGGAGTGGGTAAGGACCTTGCTAAACCTTGTATAGTCCTTGTATATCCTTAACCAAGCTTAGATCATCCAAGAAATCAAGAAAACCAAAATTTGTTCTTGAAAGTTACTATTCACCCTAGACTTTAATGATTTTATTGAAAATGGAAAGAATGGTGTTTGAGGCTAAGATTTCTAGGGTATCACTTTTATGAAATATAGGATGTATGCTAAATTTTTGGAGACCAAACAATGGTGGGAAGGGTGATTTTGTTTCTTGAATTTAAGAAAGGCCGAATGGCCTTGTTTGGAAGGGGGAGAGAGTTTCTTGCTTGGTTGATTATCCAATAATGCATAAAGTGATTTGTGTGAGATAATATCTCATCCAAGTGGTGCTAGTGGAGTATGATGTATTGAATGATGAAAATTTCAAGGCATGTGTCAAGATTTGGATGGTTGTAAGCTAACTAGTTGGTTTGTTTTGATAAGTACTAGTTTATTCCATGACCATGCTAGTTACTCTTGCCCACTTGGTTACTAGATATTTGTTCTAGTAGCTTGCACAAGACTCTTGCTTTCTCTGCTTGTTTCTTTTTTCGTTTATTGCTCAATTCATTGATCGTTCGGACGAATAACTAAGTAGTTTCACCTCTAGGGTTTACCGGGAAATTTCTCGATATTCATAATACCTTCCCCAATCCTTAATATAATCCTTGTGATGACCATGTAGGATATTTAATCTCGATATGAACTTAATCCGTAATCTAGGATTCGTTCGCTTTATTGATTAATCTCGTTATAACGTTTTAGCGGTTTCTAGAACGCTTGTTTCACTGCCTCAGTGGTTTCCTACCTTCATTCTTAAATCAAATATAATAACATCCCAAAATATTAAATCCTCAAAGCTAATATCTCAATTCTTGGATTATAATAATATTTAATCCACTGTCCGGTCAAATATTATACCGAAAAAGAATTTGGAATTTCTGAATTCCGATCGTCTCTGCATTCACTTATTTCCTCCGCGTATTACTAATATGACTTCGAAACATCCATACCACGTCCCGTACATAGGGTGGCATGAAAAGTTTTCCAACTTACAAAATCACTATTCATCCACCAAATTACTATGCACGTACAGGAAACACTATGCACATACGGGAAATACTATGCACGTATGGGAAACACTATGCACGTACTCATTTCCCTTCAAGGATCCATTAGCTCCTTCCTGGATGGTAGATTATTCTTATCTAGGTCCTCAACCATAGAATTACTTTATTCTGATGATATACCAATGCATCTGGATCATTGTCCAAAGCAATATCCATTCATTACAATCATTGTTCTTTGAAACCACCATTCATTAGAGCTGGTGACCTTGTTGTCGGAATCATTGTTCCTCATTTTATCATTACTTAATAAAAAAAGTTTTAATTATATCCAAAATTTGGGGTTCTTACAGTCTCCCCTCCTTAAAAGGATTCCGTCCCGGAATCAGGTAGGAAGCAAAGAGTCGTTTGCCTGTCGTTCACTTTTTAGCTTACCGGTCAATTCTTAGTCGTTCTACCCTTCCTCAGCACATCTTCTAGTGCTACAATCCATACTGTATCCTTTTTCCATCAACGTTGCTACTTTTCGTACAACTCACTATCCGGGTTATACTCTTACTCAGTCTTATCCTTATTGATACCTGCAGTAACATTGGTATCACTATCACCCTACGAATTCGGAGGTAACCTCGCTCGTACTGTGCATTTCCTGATTGCTTTAATCTTCGCAATCTCGATCAATATAGAGAAGTGGAAAGATTTATTGAGAGATCACTATGATCAATTGAACATTTGTTATGTTGCATAGTTAGTACAGAACGAGGCCAGCCTTTAGTACTTGACAAGCAATTAAACAAGTTATGGTATTCCACTTAGACTTCTATCACATAGACAGATAGTCACGTAGCAGTACCTCCCCTCCTAAAAGGGTTGTTCTTCTCAATTCATAAAGAAGATGAATAAGAGAGAAGAAGCGAAAAGAGTTCTAAAGGATTATAGAAAGCTTTCATGATTGTAGAATATCATACTCAGAATTTACCTCTGAACTATAGAGGTTTATCAAAGAAGAAATTAATCATAATTATATCCAATACTATTTGATCGCAATCTCACGTGTCAACATATCTTGCTGCTTTGTCCATTATTCTATGGACAAATACTCTTGTTCAATCTTAGCGATACTCACAATCGGGAAATCCTTCAACCTTTCAGGTTAAATCTTAGATTTCTCACTTGACATCATTATTACTGACATCCCATATCATGTCACTAGCTTTTTCATAACTATAATATTGACACTATCAGGTTGTCATCCTGAGAATTAATTAGAAAACCCATTCAAAACATTCCTTGCTTCTCATTCCATAGTTGCTTTCCCAGCCTTTTCTTTATCAATCACATCCTTCTTATTATCTGATTCTTACTCATTTCTATTATTTACTTTCACCTTCACCTCTTTATTGAGACACCTTTTTGCACTTGGCACCTCCTTATCGGTATTCTGTCACATTTATTCTATAATCATCACGTTATTCCAATTTAAACTTTCCGAAATGAATCTGGCCCGATCCCTTTAACTTAGATTCATATAATCTACTTCTGCCAACCTTGTTTCTCAGCACTTGTTCTTTTCTATCCGTGGTTTTCCACAGGTTGTCTTTCGTAATTCAGACCAGGTCGTATATCTACCGGCTCATGCTCTTATCATCTATCGAGCATCTGCATTTTACTGGCGTAGCCTGGCCACATGAAAACCCATTATGACCGTGCTATAAGTTTTGGGGGTAAGGCTGGCTCGAATACCGCCGTCCGAACACTTTTAAACTCTCAGGTGGCCCAATAAGTCTCGGGCTCAACCACCCTTCCCTCCAAGTCTCATTAACTCTTTCCGTCATGAATCATCAACCTCATATTCTCTACCTTGTGTGTGCAGAAGTACACTAACACAAACTTGTTTGTCATTCATCAACATGCCATTTAGTTAATCAATGGCAGCACTTTCTTTATCTTTACATTGTCATCTACTTTCTTAGAAGAATCACCATCGCTTGTTGTTTACGTAGTGCATTAATAGCTAATCCTACGGGTTTCAAATCCTTTAGGGAGACAAAGTAATCACTATTCCTTATCCATAAGGAACACTTCCTGAACTTGATGTAGATATTACATGAAGTAGATAAAATTGCAGAAGAGTTTCAAGCATCGCAGCTACGTCAGGTTGATGAAACTATCACTCATGCAGCTTCCATAAAAGACTGGAACTTAACGGTTTACTTCGTTAATTTTGTATCATGGTCCTGGTCTGCCTCAAAACGGGACCTTCTAAGGTACGTAATATGCTTAAGACTCCATCAGGAATCGAATCTTTACTTAAACTATTATTACCTTCGACTCTTGCACAATCATCAAAAGGAATGTAACTTCCTCCACTCCAATATGACCTTCAAGGTCTTTCCAAATATCATTTTGTTTCTTCGGTATGAACATTTGTAATTATTCCTTTATACTTAGACTGTCGGCCACCTCATTGGCCTTTCCTGATAATAATAATTTCTGGTAATCCTTGTTCTCTGGATATATTCCAATTCAAACATTTCTACCTCATTCCCATCATTGTTGGGTGAAAGCATTCTCCCTTAGGCTCTGCTGAGGGAGAAAATATATTTATCAGTCTTTCTCCATAAGTCATTGCTTCCACCTACCCGTGGGAACTTTATCACATTTATTCCCAATCCTACTTAGGATACTTCTTTTCTTAGTTCTTTCCTTATCTTAGGATAATCTCAACCTTTATAGGTTCAATCCATACTTCCTCAGGGTTTCATACATGCCTCATCTGGCATTATTGTTACTATGTCATACATTCCTTACCAAACTTCCATTTTGAAGTTCGGAATAATACCTTTTTCCTTGTAAGGTTTCATAGGTCATCCTCATCATTCCTCCTGTATTTTCTGGGTACAGGGTATATCAAAATGTCATTAATCAATACTCTAATAATTCTATCTATGTTCTTTCCAGAACTCTTTTTAATAATCCTTACCGGTCATTGTTGCCTTAGCAAGTCCAACTCATATCATCTGAATTCATAATGTCGTTATTAGGGTTAATGCCACCCCTTGTGCATCCCCCAGGGTTTGTCTTAATTTATGGATATCCTATCCTTAATTCAACTGCCAAGGAATTCTTGCGTCCTATAATTGGCAATCAGATCATGTATCCTTAATAAGGGTCTCTTTTCAATCATTCTCATTTGATAATCGGTCGGTGGCTTAATGCTAACCTCTTCTTTCAGATAGTTGTCAGCCTATTTGACCTTCCAAAAGACAACGTATGTCTTTCTGCTCTCTTACAGAACTTGTTAATGGTAGCAAGGATGTTCTGAAAGATATTGGTCGAGTTCAACGTGAATTTCATAGTGCTTATCGTTCTTCACAAAGGTACTTGCCTCAGACAAAATTCCTACAGCATACTGTTCAATTTCTGACCATTTCTATACTCTCTTCATATACCTTCATTGTTTACTTTCCTCCGTCATAATATATTCATGGTATTTATAATACCCTAACATCATACATCTCAAGTCATTATACTTCCATTTTTACTCGAAATCTTGGGCAATCATATACACATGAATCACTTTAGTACGGGTGACCCCATTCCAAAAAGTCTAGTAAATTCCCAATCCAAACATGGGTTGCAAAGGGTTCAGCAGAAGATTCCTACGATCTCAATAATGTTTCCTTTATATCTGAAGGCCTTGCAGTCGGTGCTTTCTTTGAAGCAACCCTGCTTTGTCCTTTCATTGCTGGTCTAGTCACTTGATAATCCTTTGTGACTTGGCCTCAATATATATGATTTTAGGGGTTGGCTAATAGCATTACTTTTCTAGCAATTGCCGGCATAGTGCCTTCTTTGATACATTTCTACCTTTCTAAAACTTTACTTCATATAAGTCTTAATCGACTATTCGGCACCGTCTCTGGTCACCTTTCCTCTATTTTTATCTTTTCAACTATCCTTATCACTCCCACGTGCCACGCAAACTTACCATTCCTGGCATAACAGCCTTTTCACTTAAGTCAATCCCGGAGTTTCTCAATCCGGCTGGTTTCTTACTTACATTTCCTGTTTTTGTCCAATCTCACTTCATCATTGTATTTCTACAATCAATCGCGATAACCGGGGTCTGTCCACCAACCCAAGTAGCGGCTACCTTACCCAATTCACGGGGTTTGCCCCAGTTTCTACTTTCTTCCATGAGGTTATTTGATAATCAGAAAGACAAGATTTACCAAAATTCGTTGAAGTTATTCCCAGGATTAGGGAAATTTTGGTCAATCTATCCATCGACTGGTAACACTAAGGAGACCGGTTTCGAAAACTGAAGAATAGTTCTATGAACCTCCTAGTAGGTAAAACCGTAAACAGTCATAATTAACGAAGTAATCGTCATCGGGTTGGAAGTTTAACCCCTGGAGAGGAACCAATTATATACATCCCTTAGAAGGGAATCAACAGTTTTAAACTGAAACTTATCACAACGTCCTGATACCTATACGTCCTGATATTCAATATTACCAAATGTCAGTCTACCTGACTACCAGTCTCAGAAGGAACATTACCGTCGGAGTTGGTTGTTCCACAAAAATTGGCACTACTAAGGCCATCCGAACCTGGTGAACCATGTTGTCCGAATGCATCCGCAAGTACTTTGTCGTGCTGCGCAAGCACACATCCTAATCTTTTATGCGAAGCGTCGTTGGAAGCATAAAGTCTCCCTTTTCCATTAAACAATGCCAACTCTTGGTCATTACCAATTTCATCTTTTAGCTCCAGGAAGATTTTCTCACATTTTTCTCTTTAATTGCTGATCGTATTACTTGATCCGTTATAATTTCACGTCGGAGTAAACTTAAGGTAACTACTATAATCCATTCAAAGAAAAGAAAGAATTTAATATTCCTCTGAATCACATGCATCTAACGTTTCTGGTTCATCATTTCACTGAGTTAAATTAACCCTATACTTAGTCTCTGACAATAGTCACATTACGAGTTCATCTTGACTCACTGGTCTTATCTTCCGGTAGGTTCTGAGATCATTGTCTTGCTTACTACTTCCTTATATAACTTTATCCAATCATGCTGTCACTTCCCAATGTTTTCACTTTCTGACTGATTTATTCATAAAATGGACATTTTCCTGAATAAAACAACTTCATCAACCTCAATTTGGTTCCATAAATTACAACCTATGACATCTGCCTTTTCATGGCGAATTATTACTGACAATATTCACACTACTCTATTTATCCGAGAATATGGCACTTGTTGCCTCTATCTCAACTGCTCTTGGGTGCTCCCCGTCCTACATCGACGTCTTTGATAATCATGCATCATTCTAACTCCTTTCTCATTAATCTGAAAGTCTCTAAGGATCTTTAACTATCCCCATATAAGACCTCAAGTAATCCTTCCAATCTGTCTTAATTGCTGGTACTACCTCTCGTAGTTCGGCTATAAATCCAACATAAAATTTCAATTCTCTTAATAATATCTCAGTTCTTTGTGTTCACTTCTCTGAGCACTATAATCTTAACTCTCGCTATCCCTCTGGCTGCAGCCCTCATTTCCTTGGAGTAAACTCCTCATCCTCAATAGGATTCTCCTCTGCTGGAACCTCTTTCGGGTCTCCAGTAGGGTACTCTATTGAATTTACCCGCTGATCTTCAGCATATAATAAAGCATCATCGCGCTGCTGCTCGTATGCCTCAAGGTCTGTCGCCTTACTCGTCAATACGATATCGGGCTAAGTTACTATCACTATACTTAAGAGTTCCCATAAGGGTTTTATATGTCATCACTACATTAAGTAGTCCGACTATGAACTTGGCAAGAGTTTTTATTATCTTAATGAATTTATTGTTTTAACGTCGCCTCATCTCTGGAGTTTATAACGTACGCTCTGATACCACTTCTGTAACACCCCCCACCACTAGAAAAACGTTAATAGACATCGGTTAAAAACCGATGTCTGGCCTTTTTTCAACCGATGTCTAGGTGGGTGTAGAGAAAAGTCCAGCCCTTTTACATCGGTTTAAAACCGATGTAAATAGTATCTGTAACATCGGTTACTGACTTCTAACATCGGTTTATAACCGATGTCAAATATTATCTTTAACATCGGTTACTCATAACTGAACCGATGCAAAATATAGTAACAGATATCAGTTCTTTAAACATTTTGTTGTATATGGAGTCCTTGAACAACAGGTTCGGTTTATGCAAAGTTGACTTAAGCTCTCTTCAACATCAGTTATAAACTGATGTTAAAAGCATGAACAATGTGATGGTAGTACTTATTATAGACATCGGTTTCATTTCTACAAATGATGTTACTACTTATTATAAACATCAGTTTCATTGATATAAATGATGTTAGTGTCTTTAATTTACTTATTATAGACATCGGTTTCATTTCTACAAATGATGTTACTACTTATTATAAACATCAGTTTCATTGATATAAATGATGTTAGTGTCTTTAATTTACATCAGTTTCATTGAGTTTAACTGATGTTAGTGTGTGTAAATTACATCAGTTTCATTGAGTTTAACTGATGTAATATTGTTCTAATAGCTAGTCAAAACAGAAACGTACAAATTAAAACCATTCCAAAATGAAAAACAATCCATAATGGTCGCACACACATAAATAACGAAAAACATAAGTCTCAAAATATCATTTCTCCATTCATTATGACAATACCAAGTACTTCAATCCTTACAAAATAACTAGTACGTCCACATGAACTTCTTACATTTCATCCAACTTCCACATACATGCCAGACCATATAACCACAAAAACTAACAACTGGCCAATTAAATGAAATGCTCAGGTTCACGTACATGATGAAATAATATAAAGGCAGCTAGCTAGAAGTTAAGTTCATTATCTAGTACACAAATCTTTGGATGTATCCAAGAGCCTCGAGACGCACGTCATCAAGCTCCTCCTTTGTGTACAATGACTTCCGATTCTTAGGTTCCCACTGTAAACACACAGAAACCAAGCAAAAAATTAGCAATACATAAAAAAATATTGTTTTAAAGTACAACTAAAGTGCTACTTGAATGGTTAAAGTCTCTGGTGTCAAACTTTGTTTCAATACAATACACAGAGGATTCACAATTACACCATCAGGTAAGTTAATTATGCAAAAACTTGATACAATAATTATGCCAAAACAGGGCCTGTACAATATCATATATATTGTACATGAATCAATCAACTAATATCATCATCATACCATCAGGTAAGTTAAACATTTAGCAGAAGCCCTCGACTTACAGTTCGAGTATTAAGAACATTATAAGAAACGTACAAATCTATACAACAGGTTTCATTTCTTAATAGTAGATTCATAAAATAAAAATACTAACAGATCTATACACAAACTATACAGAAGAAACATGAACTCGTTGATTTCTCATAACAAGTGCAATTATGAAATACAAGTGCAATTATGTGTGGGTATAATGCATGCATGTATGAGCATATATATAGGTAAATATCAACTCAAGGATCACTAAATTACAAAAAAAAATAAAAATTACAAAAAAAATAAACTTGTACTTCTTCTTCTTCTAAACCAATGTATCCTTTCCTCGATGATCTGTGCGGATATTTTCGCTTCCTAACTCTCTTACTCTGTTTTTTACTAAGTTTCTGCATACAAATAACATTAAATAATTTAAATGTAATCATATGAATCACATATATAGGTTTAGCCTAACAATTTAGAAAAATACATATACGTTTAACACATTAAAACATACCCCAAAATCATGCGTACTCCTGTCTGCAACAAATCGCCTCCAAGCCTCCTTACCAACAAATGCATACTCTTTTGGGGGCTTCATTAGCTTTTTCTTCAGTCCAATATATGGCGCTACAAATTGTCTGTTTAATTTAGTCTTGAATTGTCTCCACTTTATTCCTCCTGACTGTAGGATTGACTTCTTACTTTCCGGAGCCACTTTGAATGTATCCTAAAGTACAAACAGGTTAATTAACAATTGACTACAAGGTTAAAAACATAACATGGGGGCTAAAAAACCAGAATTTTTTGTACCTCAACATCATCCCATAGCTTCGCTTTTAATTCAGGATCCACTTTCGGCCAAGATGGAATATCGATTGGCACTAAATTCCTAGCAATCATGCCTACATACGATGCCAAGGCATGCCTACTATCTCCGACTGGAATTCCATTTTTATTGTATCGTACTTTTATCTTCTTACCTTGAGCTTTTTTTATCACGACTTTGTGCATAGCACAAACACCCCGCACTGCTCCAGCCTTCTCTTTTTTGGATTCCGTACTAGTAGTTGTTGTTTCTGGGACATTTGAGTCTGGCTCTAGGGGGGGTCTGTAGCTTGTGTAGATTTCTCTAGTTCAGGTGTCAAAACTCTCACCTCGAGTTGCTTCTCATTTTCATTGCTGTTATTGCCCTTTTTCGATAGTACTTTAGATTTTTTCTGTCTTTTTGCCATTTCTCTTGCCTCCCTTCAATTCTGCAAATTCCTGAAATAAAACAAGTGAATAATTCAGGGAAAATACAATGTGATTGAACAAATTGGACAATGTATACGACTAAAACAAGTGAAAAAAATGGACTGTAAATTTGTACCTAATTCAGGGAACAATGATCAAAATTTTACCATATATGATTTCTCTAGCAATTAATACTTGTGTCATGTTATAAAATGAAATTTGAAATTACATTAAACAAGCTAATAAGTGCGACACAAAATAATAATAGTTTTCAAATTACAATTCACACCAAATACGGAAAGGAACGAAACACAATATAGAGATACATAATATCTGTCACTTTTTAATCCAAATTCCCTCAACATCCTTTCTTTGATTGCCAACACTAGCGTCCTCTTCATCATCAACAACATTGACTCTAGGGATTTCAGAGCAAAATGGAGGATTTTCCAATGTCGTGTCCCCTAAATCCTCATCGTTATACACCTCGTGATAGTCTCGATTCGTGGAGGTTAATACAACTGACCAGGCAACATCAACGGGATCTTTGACATAGAAAACTTGCTTCACTTGGTCAACGGACACATATTTATCATTTTTTTGACCTTGTCGACTGAAGTTGACAAGCGTAAAGCCAAGATCATCCACCTTGATGCCTCTGTCACTATCTGCCCATTTACACAAGAACAATGGGGCTTTGAATGCATGATAATCCAGCTCCCATATTTCTTCAATGATGCCATAAAATGTCATATCACTCTCCACGGGATTTAAATCCTTGGCACTAGACACTTGGACCGTCTTAGCAACTACAGCGACACCACTATTTTGAACAGCCCTTTCATCATCTCGCGCTTTTGTGTAGTATCGGACCCCATCAATGAGAAAACCTTCATAAGTCAAAACAGAGAAAGACGGTTTGCCAGCCAACCATCTTATAGTTTCTGAAACAGCTTCACCATTGCATATCATTTCACTAACTGTTTTTTCAAACCAACTAGCAAATAGCCGATTGTGCTCTCCAATCAGCCACTGCACAGTCTTTTTTTTCCCTCGGTAAGTTCTTTCTAGAACATCCTTGTGCATCCTAGGAAAATGGATCAAATAATTTAGAAACTAACTATACTTGCTAAAAGAAGATAAATAATGAAAGGTCTAATAATTTAACTTACATAATGTACGGATACACTTCAGGGTTGTTTAGAAGAACATTTAGATGAGCCTCGTCTCGCTCCTTTTCTTCCACCGACTTCATTACAGCTGTAGATAATGGACCAGAAAGATCACCTTGGCCTTTCGGAAGACCTGCAGTTCTGCAACTCTGGCGAACAAACTCTGTGCAAAATTCTACAGATTCTTCTCCTAGATAACTTTCGGCTATACAACCTTCCGGATGATAACGGTTCCGCACATAACTTTTCAACACTTTATTGAACCGTTCAAATGGATACATCCATCTATAAAAAACTGATCCACACAAACGCAATTCCCTAACCAAGTGGACTGTGAGATGTATCATTACATCAAAAAATGAGGGTGGAAATATCTTTTCCAACTCGCATAAGGTTAATACTATATCTGCCTGCAACTTATCCAATTTTGATACATCTACAGCTTTCTTGCACAAAGAATTGAAAAAGAAACACAACCTTATAATGCTAACCCTCACATTTTTTGGGAGAATGGAACGAATTGCAATTGGGAGCAACTGTTGAAGGAGTACATGACAGTCATGCGACTTCAGCCCAGACAACTTTAAATCGGACATCGATACACAGTTTTTAATGTTCGATGAATGTCCATAAGGAAGTTTCATTGAAGAGAGTGATGATAACATTTTTCTTTTTTCTTCCCTTGAAAGAGTGAAAGGTGCAGGGGGCAAGTAGGTTTTTTTATTTCCAACTTTTTGTGGAGCCAAATCTTTCCTGATGCCCATTTCAACCATATCATTACGGGATGCCTCACTATCTTTAGTCTTATATTTTAAATTTAGTAGTGTCCCAATCAAACTATCACATACATTTTTCTCGACGTGCATAACATCGAGACAGTGACGAACATGATGAAACTTCCAATATTCTAGCTCAAAAAAAATTGACTTTTTCTTCCACGCACAGTCCACTTTCTTTGACTTCCTTACTTCATTTCCAAATTTAGTAACTAAATATATAATTGAAAGTATTACTCATTGATTCAAAATAAGGTTGAAAGTATTACCCAAACAATCTCTTTTAACTGGTCCTCCTGCATTAAAAACAAGAAAAAGTGAATTAGAAATTAAACAGAAGGAGTTCAAAATTACACATGCAATTAAGTTTACTCACTGATTCGATCTTTTTAGCAGTGAACACATAGATCCCAGCATCGAATTAAAGGAGGGAAAGAGAGTAAACTTTGAGATTGAAAATTAGGGTTACAAATTGGGGATTTTTTTGGTGAAAGAGAAAGAGAGATTGAAAGAGACAGAGAGGAAACGAGAGAGAGAGAGAGAGAGAGAGAGAGAGAGATGAGCAGTGAGGTAATTGAGAGAGAGATTAGAAATTCGTCGAGAGAGAGAGAGCAGTGAGGTAATTGATCGAGAGAAAACGAGAGAGAGAGAGAGAGAGAGAGAAAGAGGTGAGCTGTGAAGAATTAGTTTTGAGAGAGAGATTAACAATTCGTTTTTTTGTTTTGTTGTCTGAGAGAGCTGCACTACCATCAAATTATTTGGGGGAATTAAAAATTTGGGGGGAATTAAAAATTTTCTAAGGGGGGAATAATGTGTGAAGGGGGGAAATATTTTGGGCGTGTCTACTACTTTAGACATCGGTTGGTTTTTGACCGATGTAATAAGATGTTAACGACATCGGTTGTTTTTTAACCGCTGTCATTGATATGTCAAAGACATCAGTTGGTAATATAACCGATGTACCTGATATGTCAATAATATGTCAAAGACATCAGTTGGCTTAAATTGTGATTTCATAATATATCAAAGACATCAGTTTTTTTTGGACTGATGTCATTGATAGTTTTTACATCGATGATATCATGAACCGATGTCAAAGGGGCGATGTCTATTCTACTTTTTCTAGTAGTGCCCAGATCCGGGGTCCGGGATCCGGTGGTTACGGTTTCCAATTCTGTCCACAACAATTGAACTTCCCTTAACATAAAATAAATTACGTCTCTATGACCCAACACAACAATATAAAACACACCCGTTATAGTCCCAGAGATGAAATCAGAGTAACAATCAAATTTTTATTAATCACATTATGATTTTTTACAATCCAAAAGAATTTCAATAAAAATACATACTCTTTGCCATCCATTTACATAAGTCATACTAGACCATATTCTTGGTACTGAAAGAATAAATATATCCTACCAATAGCTTCTTCTTCAGCTCTGGTAGTCTCATCGTCCTTGCCCGCGTCGAGTGCGCCTTGTGCGAGTCATCTGGTCTAGCTGTTGTTGTGATATAATAATAAAGCAAGGGTGAGCAATAGCCCACCAACAATAATATATAACTGAACGATAATATATAACAGTTCAAAAGTATCTTTCAAACCATATGCCATGCATTTACAGAAATGATGCCAGTATAATATGAACGATGAAGTTACAAGGTAACTTAAAGTATTTGTTTGTAGAAATATCTGCTACATCAAAAGTAAGCGTGATATTCTCAGTGTCATTAAAAGAGGAACTTGCATGAAAAGATTGCAACTCCAGTTATGAACACTTTTCCAGCTCTGCCAACAGTAATCATGTTGCAGGAAATAAATAAGTTTGGATGATGAACCAATGATGGAGTATTCACCGCGCCCGCTGTTCCAATCTTGATGATCAGTCGAGATCGTACAGCTCAAATTGGATTTACTACCGGTAGAAGGAAGAACTGACGGCTTTACTTGTCTAACAGGGCGGTAGACAAGTAAATCCGTCAGCTCTTCCTTCTACCGGTAGTAAATCTAAATTGAGCTGTACAATCTGCGACTGATCATCGTAAGGATTAGAATAGCGGGCGCGGTGAATACTCCAACATTAGTTCATCATTCAGATTCATTTATTTTCTGCAACATTATTATTGTTGGCAGTATTGTAAAAGTATTCATAATTGGAATATATATGTTTTGAGTTACTTGTAACTTCATCATTTACCTTATACTGGTATTATCTTCGCTAATGCATGGCATATGGTTACAAAGATGTTTGAACTGCTGTATATATATATATATATGTCATCACTGTTCAGTTATATTGTTGTTGGTGGGCTATTGCTCACCCTTGCTTATTTACTATGTCACAACAACAGCTAGGACAGATGGCTCGCGTCAGGCGCACTCGGCGCAAGCGGGTTTCCCGACCCACCGGACTCCCCGCTGATATGCTAGCCGCCATTACTGAGGTAGCATAGATAGACAGCTTTTGCTTCCTGTGTAACTATATGTATAATTAATGTAATCAACGGCAAAACTTTTAAACTTATGATGTTATCCTTTTGGCTTGTAATAACTTTTATTCGTAAACCCTTTATGTAAGACTTATTTCAATTTCATCTCTGGGACTATAACTGTGTGTGTGTGAGTGGATATTATTGTGGGATCACAGCTTGCTATTTATTGATTTTGGACTCAAGTCTAGTATTATGTACAAATTATGAGACAAGTAACGATCCGATCCCCGACCCCGGATCTGGGGGTGTTACACATTTAATGATACATTAAATGAACCTAGATTGGTCCAAAGTCAAAGGCCAGTTATGAGGCCCAAAACCCTAATTATAATAGTAAATTCGTAATTAAATAAATCAGCCAATGTAGGGCTCCGTATTTGAGTCCAATGGGGACCCAAAATCTTCATGGAGTAGTCCCCAAGTCATACAAGTCCAAAACGAATCAGCCTTCCTCATGGAAGGATCCAGAAGTCTATATTAAACGGGTATCTTGTCCATCAAGACACCAAACCCTACCCTAATTCCAAGGCCCCCATGGCCTATATAAGGACCTGATCCTTCACAAACAGAACTACATTTTTTGGCTTGATTCTTGATATTTTCAAGATACGTAGGTATCTTGTGAGGACACGAGTTAAGTCACGAAACACTTGATCAGCCATTAAAGCTTGAAGTGTTAGGTCCAAATGTGTTGTAGAGGGGGGGTGAATACAACTTTTCGAATATGAGAGGCAATAAAAACGATGCAATAAATGAACACACAGATTCAAGGAATATATTTCTTTATATATAACTTGAAAGGGTTGCTACAACATTCATTACAAAGTATAACAGAAGTTGAGAGAGAAGTGAATGATACTAAGCTCTGTGAATGCACTCTCTCTTTTTCTCTTGTGTTTTTCTCTAGAATTGCTCACTGACTAAAACATTACACAAGTACTTCTATTTATACTACATGTAATCTATGTCCTGTAGTCTTCAAAGACTAAGATGTACGTGGCCCAATGATGTCCACATAATTCTTGCCTTATCTTGAAAGCTTGGAAATCTGCCAATCAGAAGATGCCATGTGTCATGTTGAAGCTGCACCTAAGTAGAACTTCTACTTGAGAATTTCTACTTGGCTATCTCGAAATTCCTAAGTGGAACTTCTACTTGGCTATCTCGAAATTCCTAAGTAGAACTTCTACTTGAGAATTTCTACTTAGCCATCCAGAACATTTAGTACTTAGAAAATATTCTGGTCTTCAACTTGAAACTTCAATGCACATCTTGAACTTGTGATATCTTCATGTCTTCTTTATTCTTCAACAAACTCTTGAACATGGTTCTTTATTACTGACATAAACTTGCTATCAATGTCCTGACACTTGATGCATTGGTCTGGTTCATAAGTGACTAGTCTTGATAGTGTTTCTGCTTCTTGAATAAATTACCATATTCACTGAATAACTTGGCTTTCCAATATTTGCTTTCCTTCTTCTTCACTTGAAATCAATTGGTCTTGTTGATACTGATAGTTATGATCTTGATTCATGATTTATCAAATCACTGAGGCATGAACAACTTTAACTTGAACTTCTCTCAATGATTTCTTCTTGGCTTGATCATAGTTAGCATGTTTAATTGTATCAATTACCTTGTCTTCATTTAGTGTTGATTTCTTGTGACTTCCTGTTCTTGATTGTCTTCTGGTTAAGTATCTTTTCCTTTAGTTTGAGTTACATTAGTTATAGTGTTACAAGTTTATACACTCTGCCTTTCAATCTCCCCCAATTTGATTGTCTAACAATGACATTCAAATTAATGAAGGATAACTCAACTAAACAATGAGACGAGAAAAGATAATTAACATTACATTCTTGAATAATATACAATTGAAAAGAACTTGAAAACAATACAATGAACATAAAAACTAGAAACAGAATTCGAACCTCGAATTAAAGATCATTTGAATGATTCCTATCACCTGGATTATTTCATACCTTCTGGTCGAACTTATATCACCTTATTGGATTCACTCTAAGGTGAATTTCCTCAAGTGAGTTAAAGCAACCGAAAGACATGAAGTTTTTCCAACTTCAAGTTCACACCACTCTGACCTTTAACCCTAATTCCGTTTCCTCTTTCTAGCTTCAGCAGCTTGGTCTCTCTCTTCTTTCTGCCTTTTGCGCTTCTCCTTCTGCTGCTGTTCTTTCTTGTACACTGGATCGTGAAGCTGCTTCCACCTAGCATTCAACAGACTTACAGCTTCCATTTCTAGAGGGTTCCTGGGCTCTAGGTTAGGATGTTTGAAAAGCCTTCTGAGTTTATCAACCTCCTGAGTAGTCCTGATCTTTGGAATTTCCTCAAAGTTCTTCATTATGAGCTGAGGTTTCCAATGAGATTTAGTGGCTTTGAGATAACGATATATCATCTTGGGGTAGCCCTTGACACGGTCAGTATTATAGACACTAGCCGCATCTCGCTCCATTCGCTTCTTCTCCACAATTACTTCAGACAGGTAACTCACGAGTCTCTGCTTTTCTTCAACAAACTTGTCTTCCACTTCGCCCCATTTGAACACATATAACACTTTCTCTAGAAATGCAGCATCTTGAGTCTGTAGCAGCCATTGTCTACTCATATGCAAGAGTGTTTGTTTCTGGTCTGCATCTATGTATGCTAAGGCATCAGCTGTATCATCAGCATAAGAGTGTATCCAGTATACACTATCTTTCCCTGGAACGCCAACTGCCTCCCTTATTTCTCCTTGTTCCAGTTCTCCAGAAGGAAGAGTCAAAGCTTCATCTACATTCTTCATTGCTTGAAGAATATTCCATTTCTTTTCTATCAGCTCCGGCTCAATCTTCACGTTGTCGAGAGGGTTTGGAGCAATGACATCACACTTCCACACCTCATTGCTCTTCAAGAATATGACTCTTTCAATGATCCTCACGGATTTATCTTTAAGCTCAGAGGCGAATCCCTTACCCATCATTTGTCTACATACAGCTTTAAGAGATTCCACTGAAAGTTCCATTAAGTCCTTTTCCTCCATGCTCACCCTCTTCATCTTTCCTTGAACCACCATCCGGACAAAATTTGGATAAGCTGAGAATTCTGGACCCTTGTCCTCTGCTAGCTGCATTAACTGATCCCTGTACAGAATGCTTAGCTCCTCAGATTGAGAGTACTGAATTTTAGTCGCTAGCAAGAACAACTCTGACGCAGATCTTCTCATTATGAATTGGTCATCCACAAATAGGAAAGATGTTGGGACTCCTTCTACCAAAGACAAGATAACCTGCCACTCCTTAAGATTTGCATTGTATCCAACCCTGACTTTAGAAATTAATCTCTTCAAAGCATTTATATAGTCCCCAGTCATTGGATTCTGCAAATTCAAGTTGTAGAACAGATCATCTGCATCCTTGTTATGAACTCCTTTTGCACATGGTCCCATCATTATCTTCCTTGCTTCATCCCATTTCTGCCCTATCCTTCTTTTGTCCAGATCAACTTGAGGATTGGCTAGCCTTGCAAGCTCATACTCATACTGCTTCCCTTGTAGCTCCACCTTCTGTTCTAGGAACGCAGCATGTTCTTGCATCATCTTCATTTTATGGAACTGAGCTTGTTCTAAGGCTAACTGTTGAGACTGCAGGGTTTCTTCATCAACAGGATCTTCTTCAGGCATTCCGAAAGACATACCAGCACCTCCACCTTGTTCCTTCAAAGATCGCTTTACAGCATGTGCGAAAGGTACGTCTTCCATATCAGAATCTGAGTCTAGTACCTCCTGTACTGTGTCCTGATGACTCAGGTCAATAACTGGTTCATCTTCTTCAACCATTATTGCCTTACCCTTTCTCCTCCTCAAAGCCTCTTCAGCAACAGCAGGCTCAATTTCTGTCCTCAGAGCCTCTTTAACAACAGCAGGCTCAATTTCTGTCTCCTTGACAAGATCAGCGGGTTCTTCAATTTCTTCGATGTAAACTGCCTGCTGTCTCGTCTCCATTCCACTCTCCCCCTTAGGTGAGTTATCCTGAGCTCCACCTTGGTGTGCAGATCCACCAGCTGCATAAGAACCTCCAAAACCAGAACCAGAGGCTCCCGCTCCACTAGCACCACCTGCACCACCCGCTCCAGCATCGGGGGGAGGTTGTTCCGACTCGAAGCACTCCGGGGGCACAAAACTTCTGACTGCGAACATCATTCTACTGATCTCGACAGCCATTGTATGCATTGTAGACTCCAATGCCCCCATCCTCTCGTTGAGAGTGCTTCCCAAGACACCACCAGCATGGCCCAAGTCATTGACCTTATTTGTCAAATCATCAAAAGCTGTAGCTTGACATGCCATTCTTGCTGCGTAGTCGTCTAGAGCCCTTTGGTTGTTTCCAATATTGATCCCGAACTGCCCCATTGTCTGCCCGAACTGCCTCATCTGATTTTCCATTGAAGTCATACGAGTATCAAAATTTTCAGTATTAAGGGACGGTGTTTGGTTTAGGTGACCTCGCTCTAATACGCGTTCTGTTGGTATTTGGCGCTCGGTTTCGGGCCTTAAAAATGAAGGTCCCTCTCTCCCTAACCTCTCACACACACTCCCTGTCTCACACTCGTGTATGTCTTCAATGATTGATCCAAATAGTGAAGCAGTACCTGCAGAAAATTGATAAGAAATGTTGTTGACAGTTATAGGATCAAATTCTGTTTGTTCCTGAGTTGGAATCTCAGTCTGAGAGGCTGCAAAGTGTCCTTGTACGACATCAGAACCGATCCTCTTTGCAGCATCAGTACGTACCGGTGAAGGTACGGCTGAAGTTCTTAATACTTCATGTCCTCTTGAAGCAACAGTATCATCAAGAGGCACATCATCCTGACCAAAATCAAAATCCCTATGTGCAGAATGTTCAAGGGGTGAACCACTCGCGTGAGGTGGAGTGGTTGCGTGTGACACGCTAGGGTTTGACTGTGGTTGTGAAGTAGCAGCGTGGAAAAGTTTGGCTTTCTTGCGAATAAGTTGCTGCTCTTCGGGTTCATTCTCCTCATCATCTTGTATAAATATACGTGCTGGTTTTCTGACTTCCGTTAACAGGGGTGATAAAGAATAGGAATGTGTATCAGACTCAGAGTCAGAAATATGGCTCTTACCCTGGGATAGATCCTGCGGGTTAGCAGGCTCATGGGTCGCGGAATCAGAAACGTAGGAGGAGGAATGAATAGTATGCAGAGAGAGATTACCTGATTGCTTACCTTGTGCATCATCGCTTTCCTCATCCGGAATCTCATCAAATGCCTCAGCATGAACAGATGGATTTTGAGCATGTGATGAGACTTGTGATGATGCCTCCAAATTGGTAACTCCTGCATCATATCTAAGCCACATTTGAATATTTTCAGGAGTAGACATTGGTTTACCTTGATGTTTATCCTGATTAGCAATGGTTGCAAGTGACTTAGTGCCCATCCCTAGTGATTCAGATGTGGGGCTTCTGGCAAATCCCTGTCGAATAGCAAGAGCATCCTTCGGTATTAAGTCATTGATTAGCATTTGAAGAAACCGAGGAAACCAACAGACGACATCAGTGGTAGAGAGGTCTCTGCTTGCAAGGGATCCCATTGAGGCCACTATCTCAGAGAGAACTATGCGTCCATAGTTTATATCCAGTTCTCTTGCTAGGGCTACTGCAAAGGTTTGCATGGGAATCGGAATTTGATGAAAGTCTTTTTCGCGTGCCCGAAAACATCTTGTGATGGCCTCGAAAAAGTAATTCCATTCCGCATGGAAGAATTGCTTTTGGATATTTCCCGTGATTGGGCCTTTTGTAGGATAACATCCAATTTCTTCAAAGAATCTGAGGCGTTCTGCAGCAGTAGGTTCTGGATCATAGGCATCTTTAATGGGGAATCCTAGAACTCTGTTGACAATTTGTTCTGTCACCTCATATTCCTGACCCGCTAAGGTAAACCTGAAACCGTAGGGGGTTGATTTACTCCCAAAAGTAACCGCACTAGTCCATAATTGCTGTAAAGCATCATGTACTAGTGTAGGTTTAGCAGTAAAAGCTTGGCTAGCTTTGGAATACAAATTGAGAAATCGTATCCAAAACTTAAACCGCGGGAGTTGATCACCAATTTCCGTAGAAATATTGTAAAAATTGTTTTTAGCAAGGGAAAATTGGTGAGCCATTTTAATTAAAATGTTTTTCCTTAACAAATGTGAATTTTAATTTTAATTTTCGAAAAACAATTAATTAAGGAATTATCAGTTATATCCCTTTTAATTTAACAAAAAGACCAAAAGTCACTCTTGAAAAATTAAACTACGGGTTATAGATAATTATAACTGTGAGAGGCGAAAATCAACAACCAATTAACAGAATCTGATACCAGTGAAATCAGTGAAGTTATGTGTGTACACACCAGTGAAATCGTGTGTATATGACTGTGAAGCGGTGTGTGTATATACGTATGTATATATGTCGAGAAAGAAGAACAAATTCACAAACACACAAACTCAGATATTACTGGTCACTCAGATAATGGCAGTCAAAAATCGGGCAGTAATTCGTTGTCCGTATGAGATTAGTCACAAAGATTACGAATCAGTGGTTGTAAGTCAAAATCGCCTGTATATATTTGGGGCGGCTGTAAAACTCAATTAGGTAAAAGTGAAAGAATAGATCGAGTTAGAGAAGTATATATAGACATTAATGTGGAATGACAAAAATGTCCCTGTTAAAAAAATGTGAAAAGTACTAAGTCCATACAGGGGACATCTAAGTCGAACTCTATCTCGAACTTTTCTATCTCGAACTTTTCTATCTCGAACATCAAGTCGAACTTCGAGATAAAGTTCGAGATAGAAGTTAACTCGAACAATTATGCACAAAGAAGCACTTAAACCAAAATTACAGCAGAAACTATAGGGAAATACTATCTTGAACATTATTGATTTGTAGTAAACTTGGAAAAACAGAAAATTCAAGATACTTTTCGAGTTAGAGTCTATCTCGAACATCAAGTCAAAATTCGAGTTGAGTTTCGAGATAGACTAAGAACTCTATCTCGAACATTAAGTCGAACTTCGAGATAAAGTTCGAGATAGACTAACTCGAAGTTAATCTCAAATTCTTTCCAAAATATTTCCTTGAATCAAAAAGTCCAGGGTAATTCAAGATATGTTTCGAGTTAGGAGTGTAACTCGAAAAATTCCCTTTAGCTTAACTGAGAACTCTATCTCGAACACCAAGTCGAAATTCGAGTTGAGTTTCGAGATAGACTAAGAACTCTATCTCGAACATCAAGTCGAACTTCGAGATAAAGTTCGAGATAGACTAACTCGAAGTTAATTCTCAGTTCTTTTCAAAATATTCCCTTAATGGAAACTTCATCTCAACCTTAGAGATAAAATTCGAGATAGACTTTATCTCGAATATTTTGAAGATAGAACTAGGCACACTGGTAACTCGAACTCGAACTCTAAGTCGAATTTCGAGATGAATTTCGAGATAGGTACTAACTCGAAATTCTTCCCAGACTTAGAATTTTCAAAACTTCACCCTGGAAGCTCAAGTCGAAATTCAAGTCGAATTTCTACATGAGTTTCGAGATAGAGACTAACTCGAAATTTTGAAGATACTTAGAATAATTTGACAATTTTTCTTTGAAAAACTCAACAATTAATTTTGCCAAATTAATATAAATATCAATTCAAGGATTTTAATATATGACATAATTAAAACATTCCTTGATAATTCTAAGGCCTCTAATTACATGAAAAACACAGGTAAATTCATCTAAAAATCATGCAATATTTAGACTATTATGAATTTAACTCCCCCTATGATCATGCAATCTAACAAGCATAAATTCACAGATTTGTGCTATAAAAGACACTTAAAACACAATGAATTCATGCAAAATCACACTATATGCAACCTATAACAATCATTAATTAGGCATATTAAAGTCTAAGCACATAATGATTGATTAGCTTGCACATACAAACATAAACATGGATTTTACAGATAGAAGGCTTTACTAACTTGTGTTAAGCATTCCCAATTCACCAACCAACCTATTGAATGTTACTTCATCAAGAGGTTTGGTGAATATATCTGCAATTTGTTGCATTGTGGGCACAAAATGTAGCTCCACAGTCCCCTCCTCGACATGTTCTCTTATGAAATGATACCTGATGTCAATATGCTTGGTTCTTGAGTGATCTACAGGATTGTTGGTTATGGCAATGGCACTTGTGTTGTCACACATGATTGGAATTTTCTTGTGCTCCATGCCATAATCCTTCAATTGGTTCCTCATCCACAGTATTTGAGCTACACAGCTTCCAGCAGCAATGTACTCAGCTTCAGCAGTAGAAGTAGATACTGTATGTTGTTTTTTACTTTGCCAGGACACCAATCTTCTGCCAAGAAATTGGCAAGCACCAGATGTGCTTTTCCTATCAATCCTGCAACCTGCATAGTCTGAATCCGAATAGCCAATAAGATTAAAACCTGTATCTCTTGGGTACCAAATCCCTAGATTTGGTGTGCCCTTGAGATACCTAAAAATTCTTTTGACGGCTACGAGATGTGATTCTCTAGGATCCGCTTGGAACCTTGCACATAAACAAGTTGCGAACATTATATCTGGTCTACTTGCAGTTAAATAGAGGAGTGAGCCAATCATACCTCGATAGCTTGTGATGTCAACTGATTTACCTGATTTGTCTTCATCAAGCTTCGTGGCTGTTGCCATAGGAGTCTTAGCTGCTGATGCATCTTCTAGATTATACTTCTTGAGTAAATCTCTGACGTACTTGGATTGACAGATAAAGATACCATCTTTTCTCTGACTGATCTGTAATCCAAGGAAGAAGGACAGCTCTCCCATCATGCTCATCTCATATTTTTCCTGCATTAGCTTGGCAAATTTCTCGCACAAGCGCTCATTTGATGACCCAAAAATAATATCGTCCACATATACTTGAACAAGTATTAAGTCATTTCTCACAACTTTATAGAACAATGTTTTATCAATTACTCCCCTAACAAAACCATTTTCAATTAAGAATAGAGATAGGGTTTCATACCATCGCCTTGGGGATTGCCTGAGGCCATAGACAGATTTGAAGAGTAGATACACAAAATCTGCATGTTCTGGATCAACGAAGCCGGGCGGCTGTTCCAGATACACTTCTTCTTCTAACTCTCCGTTCAGGAAGGCACTTTTCACGTCCATCTGGAATACCTTGAAGTTCTTATGTGCTGCAAATGCCAAGAACATCCTGACTGCCTCAAGTCTTGCAACTGGTGCATAGGTTTCATCATAATCAATTCCTTCTCGCTGAGAATAACCTTTTGCAACCAAACGAGCCTTGTTTCGTGTTACAAGTCCGTTTTCATCCAGTTTATTTCTGAATACCCACCTAGCTCCAATTACGGATTTGTTCTTTGGTCGGGGTACCAGTTTCCAAACTTTCTGCCTTTCAAACTGATTGAGTTCCTCTTGCATTGCAATCACCCAATCAGCATCGCCAAGAGCTTCTTCTATTTCTTTAGGTTCAAGTTTGGATAAGAACCCAGAATATAAGGAGATATTAGCCATGTCAGCTCTTGCAGTTCTTCTAGTAGTCACACCAGCATCTGGATCACCAATAATTAACTCAAACGGATGGTCTCTATTCCATACCCGTTCACCTGGAAATTGTCTAGATGATTCAGCTTGACTTTCTGAGTTGGGGTGCTGACTACTTTGAATATTTTCACTAACTCCCCCTGAGTTAGTGCCAGCTCCTACAGAACTAGAGTCAACTCGACTCGAGCCTTGAACAGTAGTCCTTGAGCTGCTTTTACTCCCCCTGAGTTGTTGCCGGTTGGTACTGAAGAAGTCTCTCCTGATCTTGTAGAATTAGCTTGTTCACTAGACTCAGGTTCTTCACGTACGCTTGGAACATTTAATGGAACAACCAACTCAGGTTCATCTTCAAGATCTTCTAAGTCCAGATTCTGAAATTTTAGGGACTCAGGTTCACTAGAATCTCTTGAAATTGATGAGAGTTTGGTATCGTCGAATCTGACGTTGTAACTTTCAGTCACTTTTCGATCATTCACTAAGAACACTCTATAAGCTGCCACCACGTCTGTAGAGTAACCAACAAAGATTCCTTCACGAGCTTTTGCTGCAAACTTGCCTAGATTTTCATCATCTATAAGCACATAGCATTTTGCTCCGAAGACATGAAAGTATTTGATTGTTGGTCTTCTGTTGTTCATTAGCTCACATGGTGTCTTTTCTTTATCTTTTATGATCAAGGTTCTATTTTGAGTGTAACAAGCGGTACTCACTGCTTCGGCCCAGAAATACAAAGGAAGTTTTGAATCATACAACAAAGTTCTTGCTGCTTCAACCAAAGTTCTATTCTTCCTTTCAACTACTCCATTTTGCTGTGGAGTTCTCGGGGCTGAATACTGATGACGTATTCCCTTAGATACACAGAAGTCATTTAGCACTGCGTTTTTGAATTCAGTGCCATTGTCTGATCTAATCGTCTTCACAGTAAGTGTTGAAACATTCTCAATTTGAGTGATGTGATCAATGATTAAGAAAGGTACTTCGTCTTTCGTCATTGCGAACAATACCCATGTATACTTAGAGAAGTCATCCACGATTACCAAAGCATATCTTTTCCTAGACAAAGATAGGACATTCACTGGGCCAAACAAATCCATATGAAGAAGTTGTAGAGGCTCAGTAATACTAGAAATTTCTTTGCTTTTATGCGATGCTCGCTTCGACTTTCCCATTTCACAAGCTTCACAGAGTCCTTTCGGAGCGAACTCCATTTGAGGTAGATCTCTCACCAATTCTCGCCTCGCGAGAGCATTCATCGTTTTGAAGTTTAAGTGAGATAGCTTTTTGTGCCATAACCAGCTTTCATCATCCGAGGCTTTGCTGTAGAAACAGGTGACCTCATCCTGATTTGCTGAATCCATATCTGCAACAAAAAGATCTGCCTTTCGAACTCCTCTTAAAGCTAGTGAGCCTTCCTTGATGTGAGTGATTGAGACACCTTTCTTGTTGAAGACAATTTCGTAACCTTTGTCACAGAATTGACTTATACTCAACAGATTGTGCTTTAGTCCCTCAACATAGGAAATATCTTCAATGATGACATTGCCAGTTTTCAGTTTGCCATATCCCTTAGTCACACCTATGCTGTCATCTCCAAAGGTAACATAAGGGCCAGCCTTCATAACCAACTCTGTAAGCAGGGACTTGTTTCCAGTCATATGCCTCGATGTTCCACTGTCTAGCACCCATATAACTTTATTTCTATTCTGCTTAATGCCCTGCAATGACAGATTGGTTAGACATTCTTCGGAACCCAACTTTGATTGGGCCCGGCTTTTCGATAAGATCGAGAATCAACAGATTTAACAACAGGAGATGCACTTTTCTTCACATTACTAGAGCTTTCGACTATCTCCTTTCCTTTCTCAGACTTGACAGATTTGTCAGTCTTAGGAGAAGGTTTGTCACTCCTAACTTTAGGAGGACTGACAGTCTTGGCTCTACCATACTTTTTCTTGATATTTGAACTAGCAACAGTATTTGAGCATGACTGGCTAGATGCATTCATTAAATGCACAAAAGTTTGCATGATATTAAAAGTGCATGGCATACAGTTAGGTTGACCACACTGTGCATGATTCTGATGCAGATTATACATTGTATGTGTGGTAGGCATGGCATGTGCAGCAGGAACATTCATGTTAGCTTTGCATGCATAAGAAAGATGTTCAGTAGATTTACAATGATAACATGCTTTCTTTATTCGTTCAGCCTTAACCTCTTTTATGCCTTTTTCTTTCTTTCCTTGTTGTTTAACAGCCTTAGCTCCTAATCCCAGTCTAGATTCATCTCTAGGGAAATTGATTTTAACTTGTTTGATAGGAGTTACAGGTTGTTCTTTTTGGCGATCTTCCATCTCAATCTCATATCTAGCTATCAATTCAGTCTCTTCTTCTATTCTAGGAACAAGATGTTTGTAAATAGGTTTGACAGCCGATTTAAGAATTCTAGGTGTTTCCTGTTTAAGGTCACTGGAACTAGGGTCAATAGGTCTCTTTCCTTCTTTCTTAGGAAGGTCAGAATAATCAATCCCTATACCTACTCCAGTTATCTTCTTAAATGTGTCATTATCTACATACACTTTACTAGCAGCTAGTTTGTAAGCTTCGCATTTTGTTTCTAACTCAGCTAGATTGTTCCTAAGACATGCTTCTACTTCTTCCTTAAGGACGAGCTTGTGTTCCAGAGATTTAATAAAGTCTCTTAGAGATGTATCTACAGTGCAAGCAGCCTCTAGCTCTTCCACTTTTGCCTCAAGCATTCTGCATTTGGCAACAAGTGTTTTCTGTTCCTTTTGAGAAGAGTCTAGGCTTTTGCACAACATGTAGATCTCTTCACTAAGAGCCCCGTTCTGTTCTTTATAATCATCAATAGACATTTCTACTTTAAGAGTCAGAACTGGTACCTCTGGTTCCTCTGATGTCTCAGCCATGAGCGCAAAGTTTGCTACTTGAGTAACATCTTCCTCATCTGAATCATCCCAAGCTCTTCCTTCTATCACCAATAAAGCTCGTTTTCCATGTCTTTCCTTCAACAGTGCTTCATAGTTGCTTTTGAGAGCTTCAAATGTTTCTTTTGGATAAGTCTGTTTAGGCTTTTTGCAGTCCGAGGCAAAGTGTCCAGCTTCACCACAATTATAGCATTTGAACTTCATTTTGAAATCCAAAGGAGATTTGTAGCTGGTATTCTTGCCTTTTCCTTTGTAGCCTGACGAACTACCACCACCCTTAGCAGCCCGATAATAAGATGAAGATTTTCTCTGTGGTCGGTTGCTCTTTCTAAATCTCATGTTGCTGAACTTCCTTGCCATGTATGCCACGACACTATCGTCCATGTTGTCCAGCTCTTCTTGGGTGTAGTAGTCATCATCACTGTCAGATGCGCACTCGTCATCATTATCAACTTGATGTGGTGCAAGTGATGATTTAGGCTTTGCTGCAACCATTGCCTTCTTAGACTCTTCCTCATCAGCAACTAATCCTGATGCACTTTCTTTTGACTTTGAATCATTGTCCCATGCTTGATCTTGAAGCGTTTCCAGCTCATAGGTCTTTAATATTCCATAATACTCTTCCAGAGAAGTTGTATGCAAATCTCTGGTTTCTCTGATTGCGTAGACCCTATGCTCAATGCTTTTTGGCTGGTTCCTCAGATATCTCGTATTTGTTTCAACCATGGGGAGAGTCACACCTCTCAGATTCAAATCCAATACCAACTGACTGAATCGTAGGTAGACATCTGTTATGCCTTCTCCTTTCCTTATTCTAAAGGTGTCATACTCCATCTTGAGTATGAGTGTTTTGTTGCTTCTGACCTCTGCAGATCCTTCCATGACAACTTCTATCTTGTCCCAAATCTTCTTCGCTGTAGTCAAACCTTTGACTATGTTGAACATTTCATGATCAAGAGATTCCATCAAGGTTTGTCGTACGGCAGTATCCAAAGCTATTTGCTCTTTATCAGCATCCGAAAAGTCCGCTGCCTTTTTGGGCTCAGACCGGGGTGGTATAACCACTCCTCCTTCCGTATGTGAAGGGATAACTGCCATTGGGACAAATTTACCCTTGTCAAGGACTTCCAGATATTCAGGGTTAATAGTCTCTAGATATAGTCTCATTCTGAAAACCCATTCTTCATAGTGATCTTTGTTGAACATTGGGATCTTGAATGCATTTTTAGGAGCCATCTCAATTCTGGTCACTAAAAGTTTCTAAGTACCCAAGACTAGGCTAAGTAGAATATTTATGTAGAACTTTTGCCTAAGTCGAAATTTCTCTAAGTAGAAATTTTGCTCAAGTCGAAATCACCAAGTAGAAATTGTCCAAGTCGAAATTCTATGTAGAAATTCTCAAGTAGAAATTCTATGTAGAAATTTTTTGCCTTAGAATAATTTTTCTGCAGATTTCTTTAAATATTGAATAAACAATATTATCACTTTAACACTTTTTGACTTTGAATGCTTTACTCACCAAACCCACCTAACCCACATGCTAGGTACTGAGTATGTCTTTTACTTTCGGCCGAATAAAATAAATCAACAAGTCCAAAAACCACCTTTTTATTCTTTTACTATTGAAAAGGAGATCAAAAAGTTGTTGGGTTGTATTCTTTGATAAGAACAGATGATGAACACTCAAGAACACCAAATATGAACTAACCCAGATAAATTCACAAAAATTAATTAAAATACACCCAAGCTAAATAATCACACCTGGAGTATTTAAATAATTTTTCAGATGAGTTTTCACTACCAACGAATTAAAACACACTTTTCGAGAAAATGAAAAGTAGATCTGAAAAATGAAAACTCACGATTCTTCTACTCAACATAAGGATCTATGTTTTGTATGTTAAACATATAGCTCTGATACCAATTGTTAGGTCCAAATGTGTTGTAGAGGGGGGGTGAATACAACTTTTCGAATATGAGAGGCAATAAAAACGATGCAATAAATGAACACACAGATTCAAGGAATATATTTCTTTATATATAACTTGAAAGGGTTGCTACAACATTCATTACAAAGTATAACAGAAGTTGAGAGAGAAGTGAATGATACTAAGCTCTGTGAATGCACTCTCTCTTTTTCTCTTGTGTTTTTCTCTAGAATTGCTCACTGACTAAAACATTACACAAGTACTTCTATTTATACTACATGTAATCTATGTCCTGTAGTCTTCAAAGACTAAGATGTACGTGGCCCAATGATGTCCACATAATTCTTGCCTTATCTTGAAAGCTTGGAAATCTGCCAATCAGAAGATGCCATGTGTCATGTTGAAGCTGCACCTAAGTAGAACTTCTACTTGAGAATTTCTACTTGGCTATCTCGAAATTCCTAAGTGGAACTTCTACTTGGCTATCTCGAAATTCCTAAGTAGAACTTCTACTTGAGAATTTCTACTTAGCCATCCAGAACATTTAGTACTTAGAAAATATTCTGGTCTTCAACTTGAAACTTCAATGCACATCTTGAACTTGTGATATCTTCATGTCTTCTTTATTCTTCAACAAACTCTTGAACATGGTTCTTTATTACTGACATAAACTTGCTATCAATGTCCTGACACTTGATGCATTGGTCTGGTTCATAAGTGACTAGTCTTGATAGTGTTTCTGCTTCTTGAATAAATTACCATATTCACTGAATAACTTGGCTTTCCAATATTTGCTTTCCTTCTTCTTCACTTGAAATCAATTGGTCTTGTTGATACTGATAGTTATGATCTTGATTCTTGATTTATCAAATCACTGAGGCATGAACAACTTTAACTTGAACTTCTCTCAATGATTTCTTCTTGGCTTGATCATAGTTAGCATGTTTAATTGTATCAATTACCTTGTCTTCATTTAGTGTTGATTTCTTGTGACTTCCTGTTCTTGATTGTCTTCTGGTTAAGTATCTTTTCCTTTAGTTTGAGTTACATTAGTTATAGTGTTACAAGTTTATACACTCTGCCTTTCATGAAGCTCTCCCTAACCCTAGCATTCAATACGCAATAAATACACCCTAAATTTTATCCCATAACATTTGGCGCCGTCTATGGGAACCGGATATCAACCATGGTTACCACCCGAAGAACACCAACACTTTCTGAAACCACTACCAGCACCACCGCACCCCCGGTTGGGGAACAGGTACCCCCAGGAGCGGGCTCCCAACCACTGGTCACTCAGCCCCAAGGGACTGAAACGCAAATTCATGGATCGTTACCCTTAGTGACGAATCCCTCCAGCCAAGGGACGAATCCCCTGCAGATGATAGTCTCCCCTCTCGGGGGCCAATCCATCCCTCCTAGAGCCCAGATCTCTACTACCCTGATCCCCGCAAGCACGAACCCGATGTATGGGTTGCCCAATTATCCCCCGTATCAAGCTGGACCAAGCGGTCATGCTCTTCAGATACATGAGCCACCTTACATCAGGGGTTTAGGACCCAACCAAGGCCAACAATACCACGACTACTCCAGCCCGTATTCTGATGATTCATGCTCGTAGGAAGATGACAGGGATGAAGCCCTAAGGAGGCGACGTCCAAGCAAGGAGCCTGTAGGATAAATTCACCGAAGAATCCATAATGGACCCCTCTAACAGTTGCTGAGAGAATCAAGGCTCACGAGGCCGAGATTCTAAGGTTGGAGGATGTTAGGTCCCGAAGTATCGTAGAAGGGGGGGTTGAATACGATACTACCAAAAAAAATAATTCTCTGAATATATCTTTATTGATAATAAACTCGAAGGGGTGTTACAACTTCTAATCCAATGGATTAGCTTCAAAACCAGAACACTCCTAAGGATAGTTTAGGCACGAGGACCTTCTACCCGACACTTCCTGAAAGCGGGCTAAGCCGACTTCCCTATTAGATGGACTGTCTAGTAGCTTACACAGAAAAGATATAAGAGAGAGAAGAGAGAGTTGTGTGTTGAGGTGTGTTTTGAAATGAAATATAACAAGCCTATTTATAGGTTTTAGAAAGTCACTATGATGTACTATTCATATGGGCCCCACCTGCATAGTAACCACTATTCCAACAACCAAAATGCGTCTGCTGAGAAGTTTTGGATGTGGGCCCCACCTACATAGTATTATTCCACCAACCATCTGTTGAAAATATTTTGGACGTAGGCCCCAACTGCGTAGTAACCACTATTTGCACAGTAACACTATTTGCACAGTACCTACATAGTAACCGTGCATAGTAACCACGCATAGTAACCTTGCATAGTAACCTTGCATAGTATTACTATTTTTGGCTGCTTCTTTTAGGCTTCTCTCTTCTTGAAATATTATGTTTGTCTTTGATCGTCAATAGGCTTTAGCAATTCTTTCTGTGAATTAATGTGTTGATCCTTCTCGTATGTGCTGACACTTAGTGCACTGGTCTGGTTCACAAGTGACTAGCACTGCTCATGATCTTCACACCTTCGTTACATTCCAATTGATTAGCTTGCAGTAGTCTCTTCAAATAATATAAATACATGGAATCTTTTGGCCCTTCAACTGAATCATATGTACATCTTATTCTGTCACTGAGGCTTGATCATGTTAATGAACTTATTTCAGCGACTTGATCCTTGTCGGTGCCCGTTCTTCAAATTTCACGATCCCTGTATAGAGTTAATATTATTTATCGTTTATCCTAGTTGAGTTATATATGTCCTCTATTACATATTACATTACATTATGCTTTACAATCTCCCCCTATTTGATTGTTTGGGTTTGACAAGCAAATTCCTAGAGGATAACTCAACTGATACAACAACAACAAAATAAAGTTCAAAGATAAATAATATTAAAGTGCATTCTGGATCATATATATACATTTTCCAGATTTTTAAAATTAACCAAGTGCAAGACAATTGTTCCTTTAGACTGAACAAATCTTCAAGTTTGCCTTTGCTTTCTTTCCACATAGCACTAATACTCCCATTAGCTTTTCCTTTCCCAAAATAAAGTTAATTCCGTGTCAACAACCTTTTCCTTGCCCTTACGCCTAGTAGATTTTTCTTGGTCATCCACCTTCTCCCCCTCGGTTGGGTTATCCTCCAGAGTAGTAGGATGTGGAGTTGGTAAATTTGAGGAAGATGGCTTTACCAAGGAGTTGATTGCATCATTTAACTGGGTTGCCATGGTATTCAATTGAACCTGGAATACATCATGTTGGATAAGTTGTAAATTTTTTATTTCTGGAATGGACTTACAGATATTTGGCAACTCTTTCTCCATTGTTTGGACCCGTGTAAGGAGTCTGCTGTATTCCTTTCTGGTTACAGGTGCATGTGGTTGAGTAGGTTGCTCACTCATACGTTCTGCAGGTGTTTCACTCAACACTCTATATTCACTCGATTTAGTGGTTTGGGTGACACTGACATGTTCTGTTCGTGTTTCCCTCAACTCTCCTCCAGAGCTTCCAGTGTTATGTGTACCTACAAATAAAATCATCCTAGCCCCTTTTTCAGAGGTCACGGATGGTGCAATGAAAGTTCGTGAGCTTCCATCCTCGCGTGAAGCGAGTTGCCGACCACTGGTAAAGAGTGGTAAATCTCGAAAGAGATCCAGAGATTTTCCCCTTGGGAGGTTAAACTTGAATCGATTAAATGGCACAAAACCCAGGTTTCCCTCGACTGTCTGTGAAGACACTTGGTTCATAAAAGAACCACCTACCGATGGATCTTTTCGTAAAATGGAAGATTCACAGCAGTTATTGAGGTAGGTAATTCCACCTTGGATGCCTGTGAAGGCATTTGATCTTTAGAAAGATCATCAACCACTCTTATGTTCCGTGAAATGGAACTCAATATAGTTGCTCCCATCAATTCAACTGTAACACCCCCAGATCCGGGGTCCGGGATCCGGTCGTTACGGTCTCCAATTCTGTCCACAATACTTGAACTTACCTCAACATAAAATAACTTACATCTTTACGACCCAACACAACAATATAAAACACATCCGTTATAGTCCTAGAGATGAAATCAGAGTAACAATCAAATTTTATTAAACACATTATGAGTTCTTAAAACCCAAAAGAGTTACAATATGAATACATACTCTTTGCCATCCATTTACATAGTCATACTAGTCCATATATTTGGTACTGAAAGAATGAATCTATCCTACCAATAGCTTTCTCTTCCGCTCTGGTAGTCTCATCGTCCTCGCCAGCATCGAGTGCGCCTTGTGCGAATCATCTGGTCTAGCTGTTGTTGTGATATAATAATAAAGCAAGGGTGAGCAATAGCCCACCAACAATAATATTTAACTGAACGATAATATATATAACAGTTCAAAAGTATCTTTCAAACCATATGCCATGCATTTACGGAAATGATGCCAGAATAACATGAACGATGAAGTTACGAGGTAACTCAAAATGCATATATAGGTGGGAATATCTGCTATGTCAAAGATAAGCCAGATATTATCATTTATCATATAAAGAGGAACTTGCAAGGAAAATATTGCAATTCCAGTTATTAACATTTTTCAAAGTCCTACAACCTGAAAGAAGTCTCTTCGATACGTGTTGCGGAAGACACCGTCAACCTGAAAGAAGTCTCTTCGATACGTGTTGCGGAGAATTCCCAATTTGGGAGATGAACCAATGCTGGAGTTATCACGCGCCAGCTGTCCCACTCCCTGATGATCAGTCGGGGATGGTACAGCCCAATATAGTTTACTACCGGTAGAAGGAAGAACTAACGTCTCCACTTGTCGATTGCCTTTAATAGTAACTCCCTGGCCAATGGTTAGGCCTTGTGATGGACCGCGCGACTCGGCCTCTTACACACGACTCCTAGTTCGAATAAATCCACAGCATTGAAACGTAGAGTTTGTCCTCCCTTTCCCAAGTGAAATACTTGTTGATAAGACTCCACAAAGTAGTCGTATCTAGTTGGAAAGGAAAATTCACCAACATTTCCCAAGCTTTTGCTTGTTAATGGATATCAACTTGTTCCAGCAATCTTACCCCTCGAATGATGAGAAGGTACACACAGACTTAATGAGTCCATAGCAACCAAGTTGCGAGTGAAAAGGATAAATTATGACCGGGAAGTCAACAAGATAAATAACCTTTCTCAAGTAAGGTTCCCTTATAATTTAAGAGATAGATTTGAGTGAAGAATGGAATCTTGAGGACCTTTCTTAATATAATATTAATCGTATGACTTCGAAGAATTTTTCAGAATGATCGAAGGTCGAGGCTAATATTTGAAGAAGAATAAACAACATTGAAGTTGTTTCCAGGTATTGAATAAATATTTATAGAATATTTATTGAGTCGGAAGTATTTAATGAATGAAAGAATATTTTACATAATATCTGGAGGTGAAAGATAATCTCCAACTAATATAAATCATTTTTAAAAGAATTTAAAAGAATTAAATAAATATTCTAAGAATATTTATTAACTCAATAATAATTACGGAATATTATTAAATCATAATGTTGTTCGTAAGTAATCCACGAATGAATATATAGAATTATTTACTAAATAAATCCCTCCTTAAATGAATATTCATAATAATATTCATTAAGTAATTAAACTCCAATAATTATTTAAAATAATATTCAATAAATAAGTCGAACCTTAAATAAATATTTGAAAAATAATATTCATTTAATAAATAATCTTCTAAATGAATATCCAAATAATATTCATTTAGTAATCAAAACTTTTAAAGGAATAATCGAAATAATATTCCTTAAGTAAATAGAACTTTCAATGAATATTTAAAATAATATTCATCAAGTACATAAGACCTTAAATGAATATTCGAAAGTGATATTCATTTAATAAATAAAATTCCACTGAATATCAAAATAATATTCATTAAATAATCAACTCTAATGAATATTCGAAACTAACATTCATTTCATATCTCTCGACTGAGATAATACTCAAATAACATTCCTCGAAAGATTTCCAAGGAATTGATACTTTATTGAATTATAAATAATGTTTATTAATAACATTCCTCAAGATAAATAATAATCTGCCATTGGAATCCCTCCGGGTTTCTACGACTATCTATATATCTCAAAATACCGACTCCCGGTCTATATTTAAGAATGAATATCATATGCCCTTCGCTAAGGGTCTTACCAAAACAATCCGGCTTATAACTGATAATTCGTATCTAGTCTATAAGCCAATATCAATTCAGGGAACAAGTATCATAATATAATTTGATAATTGGCATGCATGCTATGGCATATGTATCAGAAACAACAGATATACATATTATCACAACAACAGTTCCAAGGTATTGGAAACTTGCCTGGTAATCGGGTGTGGGTGGAGATAGCGTGTCCTGGGTCTGCTCGATGATCTATAAACAGTCAGAACATTCGAGATTGACCACTTAACATGTTTTAAAAGTCTAAGTATAACTTCACTTAAATCGAAACACGTTTTCGAATTATCTCGTTATACACCTTTTAGTGTAACTCTTTTTATTACTGATACGATCCGACATTTGTTCGTTATTACGACATGTCATCGTACCCACACTCGGTATATACTTAAGTCACATAAGTTCTAAAGTCGATCGATTACGAACCGAGATTATACTTCGAGTTTTATCGTTCGTTTTCTAAGTGTTTTACCAAAGTTATAACCAAGCGGGTTTTTAGGGGTTCGTTCGCGTTTAACTTCAATTCCAACATTTTTATAAAATCGGAAAACGATCCGTTTGATATGTGGTTTTCTTTCATACCTTCCTTATGACCCCTAGTATTTATTTACCAAGATTCGCCACTGAGTAACATGTTTTACGAGGGTTCAATTGAAGTTACGAACTTTTACTTACGGTTCCGAACCAACTTTAGTAATTTGACCATAACTCCTAAACTGTAAGTCGGAATGTTTCGATTCTCACGCCAAAACGATCTATGGCTCGAGATCTACAAGGAAATGTCATGTTCATAACCAGTTAGGGAAATTAATCCTATTGTCAATTTTGGTTTCTAAAGGTTTAACGAAATTCGGGCATTACGACGGCTATAAATCACACGTTTCAAAAATCATCACATCGATACCAAGCCACACCGGGCATCCATACAACTCATATACATGATTATTTACTTAACAAGTCCAGAAGTTCATCACTTATTCATCATACGTATCATATTGCTTAATCACTAAATTACTAGCAAACCATGCTTATAATCATCATCATAACCTTAACTACACTAAACTATCAAGAACATGCTTAAATATTCAAAACAAAAGCTAGGGTTTTGATGATATATACCTTCCTTGGTGAGTGCTAGAGCCTTACTAAGCCTTGAATAATCCTTGTACAACTTTAACTAAGCTTGATCTAACAAGAAACATCAAGGATATAATTAAAGATTTTCGGAGTTTCTAAAACCCATCTGAAAGATCATGAAAAACTAAGACCTTACCGAGGTTTTCTTGACATGGCTTCTAAAGGAGAGTTGTAGAGAATCTAACCAGCTTTCCAACAAGCTAAAGAACACGAAATTTTGTGGAGTAATGAAGGAGATACGTTCAGTTGAAAATCGTTTCAGAAAATGTCAAGCAACCTGGACAGTTTGGTTCTTAAACTTGGGGAGGTGATTTCACTAGGCTACACTCATTAGATGGCCATGAGATTTTGAGCGAATTTTACCTATGGAGTGGAGGGGCTGTGGTATAAATTTGGTGATTTTATCATTGATAGATATGGAGATATGAATTTTTTCTTCATCTATGGTTCTGCCGGACAGTTTGTAAGAAAAGAAAGAAATGGAGTTTGTTTGCTTGGTTTGTTCTTGTTTGGTCTCATCCAATGCATTATTTCTATGCCAAAATAATATCTTGTCCATAAAGCCACTTTATTAAAGGCATGAGGTCATTGCATGCATCACTTGAGCCATGTGTTGGTTTATCTTGTTTTGTAAGCTAAGCACTTGGTTAGCTCCTAATTGATCTAGTTCCTTTGATAACTACTTGGTTACTTGATTCTATCCACTTGCACATACTTGCATCTTGGTTCTCTGCTTGTTTCTTTGTCCGTTTATTGCTCAATTCATTGATCGTTCGTAGAAATATTTCACGGATTTCTAATTAGGGTTTACCGGGAATCTTCTTAATATTAATACTATCATTCTCCATCTTTCTTACTAACTTTCGAATTTATATTCCTTAAATCCCTTCATTAAATTCTTAAGTCTATCAGTGTCCAGGGAACTCTCGGAGAAAATAAAAGTGCGGTTTTTCAGAATCCGACAGCTTTTACATACACTTATTTTCCCCCTGGATCACTAATACGAACTCGGAAATCCGTTCCGAATATTTCTATATGGTGTCGTCTCATAACATTCTTACTTCCACCAAAACACTATTCATTCTTTATTCTTTACTTATTCTCTTAGGGTTGTACAATTGTCCCTGATCTCTTTCGATCGTTCCTTAACCTTTTTACGGATCCACTGGACCAATAATAGATTTCGATTTGGATGACATAATAATAATCTTCTCCTTTAGAATTATCAAATCTCAATTCCCTAGGAGATAGATAATTCTTATCTAAAGTGTCAACCAATAGTATTCTTCATGGCATATAAACATTTGAATCCAAATCTATTCCTTTCATTCATTATCTCAATCGTTACATCGTAGTCGTAATCACTATTCACCATTACCTCAGTACATAATAAAAAGTTTTAATTATATCCAAATTTTGGGGTTCTTACAGTCTCCCCTCCTTAAAAGGATTCCGTCCCGGAATCAGGTAGGAAGCAAAGAGTCGATTGTCTGTCGTTTCACCTTTCAGCTTCCGGGTCAACTCTTAGTCGTTCTACCCTTTCTCAGCACATCTACTGGTGCTATAATACGTACTTTATCCTTTTTCCATCAACTTTGCTACTTTTTGTACAACACATTATTCGGGTTATGTTCTTACCCAGTCTTATCCTTATTGATACCTGCAGTAACATTGGTATCACTATCCCACTACAAATTCGGAGATAACCTCACTCGCACTATTCATTTCCTGATCGCTTTAATCTTCGCAATCTCGATCAATATAGAGAAGTGGAAAGATTTATTGAGAGATCATTATGATTAATTGAACATTTGTTTTATTGCATAGTTAGTACAGAAGGGGGCCAGCCTTTAGTACTTGACAAGCAATTAAACAAGTTATATTATTCCACTTAGACTTCTATCACATAGACAGATAGTCACGTAGCAGTACATCCCCTCCTTAAGGGGTTGTTCTTCTCAATCCATAAAGAAGATGAATAATAGAGAAGAAAAGAAAAGAGTTCTAAAGGATTATAGAAAGCTTTCATGATTGTAAAATATCCTACTCAGAATTTATTTCTGAACTATAGAGGTTCATCAAAGAAGAAATTAATCATAATTATATCCAATACTATATGATCGCAATCTCATGAGTCAACATATCTTGCTGCTTTGTCCACTATTCTATGGACTTATACTCTGGTTCAACCTTAGCAACGCTTACTTTTTCGAAAATCTTTCAACCTCTCAGGTTAAATCTTAGTTTCTCGCTTGACACCATTGTTACTGACATTCCATGTCATGCTACTAGCTTTTTCATATTTATAATGCTAACCCTATAAGGTTGTCATCCTGAGAACTCATTAGAAAACCCATTTATTAATCCACTCATAATATTCCTTGCTTCACATTCCATAATTATCTTCCCCATCCTTTTTTTATCAATCACATCCTTCTTATTATCTGATTCTTATTCACTTCTATTATTTACCTCCACCGTCATCTCTTTATTGAGGCATCTTTTGCACTTGGCACCTCCTTATTGGTATCCCGTCACATTTACTCTATAATCATCACATTATTCCAATTTAAAACATCCGAAATGAATCTGGCCGATTTCTTTAACTTAGATCCAATATAGTCTTCTTCTGCCAACTTGTTTCTCATCACTTGTTCTTTTCTACCCATGATTTTCCACAGGTTGTTCTTCGTAAGTCAGACCAGGTCGTATATCTACCTGCTCGTACTCTTATCATCTATCGAGCATCTGCATTTTACTGGCGTAACCATTCCACAAGAAACACGTTACGATCATGCTATAAGTTTTGGGGGTAGAGCTGGCTCGAATGCCACCTTTCGAACACTTTTAAACTCTCAGATGGCCCAATTAGTCTCGGGCTCAACTGCCCTTCCCTCCAAGTCTCATTAATTCTTTCTACGGAAATACATTTAGCATCATGAATCATCACTCATATTCTCTATCTTGTTTGTGCAGAAGTACACTAACACAAACTTGCTTGTCATTCATCAACATGCCATTTAGCTTATCAATAGCAGCACTTTCTTTATCTTTACGTTGTCATCTACTTTCTTAGAAGAATCACCATCGTTTGTTGTTTACGTAGTGCGTTAATAGCTAACCATACGGGTTTCAATCCTTTAGGGAGACAGAGTAATCACTATTCCTTATCCATAAGGAACACTTCATGAACTTGATGTAGATATTACATGAAGCAGATAAAATTACAGAAGGGTTTCAAGAATCGTAGCTATGTCAGGTGGATGAAACTATCACTCATGCAGCTTCCATAAAAGACTGGAAACTTAACGGTTTACTTCGTCAATTTTGTATCACGGTCCTGGTTTGCCTCAAAACGGGACCTTCTAAGGTACGTAATATGCTTAAGACTCCATCAGGAATCGAATCTTTACTTAAACTATTATTACCTTCGATTCTTGCACAATCATCAAAAGGAATGTAAATTCCTCCACTCCGATATGACCTTCAAGGTCTTTCCAAATATCACTTTGTTTCTTCGGTATGAACATTTGTAATTATTCCTTTATAATTAGACTGTCGGCCACCTCATTGGCCCTTTCTGATAATAATAATTCCTTGTAATCCATGTTTTCTGGATACATTCCAATTCAAATTTTTCTACCTCATTCCCATCACTGTTGGGTGAAAGCATTCTCCCTTAAGCTCTGCTGAAGGAGAAAAATATATCTATCAGTCTTTTTCCATAAGTCATTGCTTCCACCTACCCGTGGGAACTTTATCACGTTTATTCCCAATCCTACTTAGGATACTTCTTTTCTTAGTTCTTTCCTTATCTTAGGATAATCTCAACCTTTATAGGTTCAATCCATACTTCCTCAGGGTTTCATACATGCCTCATCTGGCATTATTGTTACTATGTCATACATTCCTTACCAAACTTCCATTTTGAAGTTCGAAATATTACCTTTTTCCTTGTAAGGTTTCTTAGGTCATCCTTATCATTCCTCCTGTATTTTCTGGGTACAGGGTATATCAAAACGTCATTGATCAATACTTTAATAATTCTGTCTATGTTCTTTCCAGAACTCTTTTTAATAATCCTTACCGGTCATTGTGGCCTTAGCAAGTCCAACTCATATCATCTGAATTCATAATGTCGTTATTAGGGTTAATGCCATCCCTTGTGCATTCCCCAGGGTTTGTCTTAATTTATAGATATCCTATCCTTAATTCAACTACCAAGGAATTCTTGCATCCTATAATTGGCAATCAGATCATGTATCCTTAATAAGGGTCTCTTTTCAACTGTTCTCATTTGATAATCGATTGGTAACTTAATGCCACCCTCTTCTTTCAGATAGTTGTCAGCCTATTTGGCCTTCCAAAAGGCAACGTATGCCTATCTACTCTCTTACAGAACTTCGTAATGGTAGCAAGGATGTTTTGGAAGATATTGGTCGAGTTCAACGTGAATCTCTTAGTACTTATCGTTCTTCTCAAAGGTTCTTGCCTTAGACAAAATTTCTACAGCATACTAATCCATCTCTGACCATTTCTATACTCTCTTCATAAACCTTTATTGTTTACTTCCCTTAGTCATAATATATTCATGGTATTTATAATACCCTAACATCATACATCTCAAGTCATTATACTTCCATTTTTACTCGTAATCTTGGGCAATCATATACACATGAATCACTTTAGTACGGGTGACCCCATTCCAAAAAGTCTAGTAAATTCCCAATCCAAACATGGGTTGCAAAGGGTTCAGTAGAAGATTCCTACGATCTCATTAATATTTCCTTTGTATTAGAAGCCCTTGCAGTCGGTGCTTACTTAGAAGCAACCCTGCTTTGTCCTTTCATTGCTGGTCTAGTCACTTGATAATCCTTTGTGACTTGGCCTCAACTGACCACACTAAAATAAAAAAAATATATGATTTTATGGGTTGACTAATTAGAATTACTCTTCTAGAATTGCTGGCATAGTGCCTTCTACTTTGATACCTTTCTACCTTTCCAAAACTTTACTTCATATAAGTCTTAATCGACTACTCGGCCCGTCTCCGGCCACCTTTCCTCTACTTTTATCTTTTCAACTATTCTTATCAATCCCGCGTGCCACGCAAGCTTACCATTCCTGGCATAACAGCCTTTTCACTCAAGTCAATCCCGGAGTTTCTTAGTCCGGCTGGTTTCTAACTTACATTTACTGTTTCCGTCCAATCTCACTTCATCATTTTATCTCTACCATCGATTGTAATACTCAGGGTCCGTCTACTAACCCATATGATAGCAACCTTACCCAATCCATAGGGTTCGCTGCAGTTCCATTCTTTTCAATGATGTTCTCTGATATTCAGAAAGACAAGGTTTGCCAAAATTCTCCGGATTTCTTTCCAGAATCAGGGAAATTTTGGTCAATCTATCCACCTACTGGTAACATTAAGGAGACCAGTTTTGAAACCTGAAGAATGGTTCTATGAACCTCCAAGCAGGTAGAACCATAAGCATTCATAATTTACGAAATAATCGTCATTAGATTGGAAGTTTAACCACGGGAGAGGAATCAATTATATACATCCCTTAGAAGGGAATCAACAGTTTCAAACTGAAACTTGTCACAACGTCCTGATACCTATACGTTCTGAGATTCAATATTACCAAATGTCAGTCTACCTGACCACTAATCTCAGATGGAACATTACCGTCGGAGTTGGTTGTTCCATTTGGCACTACTAGGGTCATCCGAACCTGGTGAACCGTGCTGTCCGAATGCCTCCGCAAGTACTTTGTCGTGCTGCGCAAGCACACATCCTAATCCTTTATGCGAAGCGTCGTTGGAAGCACAAAGTCTCCTTTTTCCATTAAGCAATGCCAACTCTTGGTCATTACCAATTTTATCTTTTAGCTCCAGGAAGATTTTCTCACATTTTTCTCTTTAACTGCTAATCGTATTACTTGATCCATTATAACTCCGCATCGGAGTAAACTTAAGGTAACTACTATAATCCATTCAAAGAAAGAATTTAATATTCCTCTGAATCACACGCATCTAACATTTCTGGTTCATCATTTTACTGAGTTGAAATTAACCCTATACTCAGTCTCTGGCAGTAGTCTCATTACGAGTTCATCTTGACTCACTGGTCTTATCTTCCGGTAGGTTCTGAGATCATTGTCTTGCTTACTACTTCCTTATATAACTTTATCCAATCGTGCTGTCACTTCCCAATGTCTTTACTTTCTAACTGATTCATTCATAAAATGAACATTTCCCTTAATAAAACCACCTCATTAACCTTAATTTGGTTCCACAATTTACCACCTATGACACCTGCCTTCTCATGGTGAATTATTACTGACCATATTCATACTAATTCATTTATCAAATGATATTGCACTTACTGCCTCCTTCTGAACTATTCCTAGGGACTCTACTCCTCGCCCTAAATCGATGTCTTTGATAATCATACATCCCTCTAGCTCTTTCTTCGTTAATATGGAAGTCTCTAGGGATTCTCGTCTATTCCCGTATAAGATCTCAAGTGATCATTTCAATCCGTCTTACTTGCTGGTACTACCTCCAGTAGTCCGGCTACGAATCCAACATGAATATTCAGTTCTCTTTCTAATAACTTAGTTCTTTATGCTCCCTTTTTTGAGCACTATACTTTAATCATCATAGTCTTTCTAGCTGCAGCCCTCATTCCTCAAGGGTAAGCTCCTTATCCTAACAGGATTTTTCCTTATCTACTGGAACCTCTTACGGGTCTCCAGTAGGTTACTCCATCGAATTACCCGCTGATCTTCAGCATATAAAGCATTATCGCGCTGCTGCTCATACGCCTCAAGGTTTTTCGCCTTACTCGTCGATACGATATCGAGCTAAGTTACTATCATGATACTTAAGAGTTCCCATAAGGGTTTTATAGGTCATCACAACATTAAGTAGTCCGACTATGAACTTGGCAAAAGTTCTTATTATCTTAGTGAATTTATTATTTTAACGTCGCCTCATCTCTGGGGTTTATTTACGGTCTCCAATTCTGTCCACAATACTTGAACTTACCTCAACATAAAATAACTTACATCTTTACGACCCAACACAACAATATAAAACACATCCGTTATAGTCCTAGAGATGAAATCAGAGTAACAATCAAATTTTATTAAACACATTATGAGTTCTTAAAACCCAAAAGAGTTACAATATGAATACATACTCTTTGCCATCCATTTACATAGTCATACTAGTCCATATATTTGGTACTGAAAGAATGAATCTATCCTACCAATAGCTTTCTCTTCCGCTTTGGTAGTCTCATCGTCCTCGCCAGCATCGAGTGCGCCTTGTGCGAATCATCTGGTCTAGCTGTTGTTGTGATATAATGATAAAGCAAGGGTGAGCAATAGCCCACCAACAATAATATTTAACTGAACGATAATATATATAACAGTTCAAAAGTATCTTTCAAACCATATGCCATGCATTTACGGAAATGATGCTAGAATAATATGAACGATGAAGTTACGAGGTAACTCAAAATGCATATATATGTGGGAATATCTGCTATGTCAAAGATAAGCCAGATATTATCATTTATCATATAAAGAGGAACTTGCAATGAAAATATTGCAATTCTAGTTATTAACATTTTTCGAAGTCCTACAACCTGAAAGAAGTCTCTTCGATACGTGTTGCGAAAGACACCGTCAACCTGAAAGAAGTCTCTTCGATACGTGTTACGGAGAATTCCCAATTTGCGAGATGAACCAATACTGGAGTTATCACGCGCCAGCTGTCCCACTCCCTGATGATCAGTCGGGGATAGTACAGCCCAATATAGTTTACTACCGGTAGAAGGAAGAACTGACGTCTCCACTTGTCGATTGCCTTTAATAGTAACTCTCTGGCCAATGGTTAGGCCTTGTGATGGACCGCGCGACTCGGCCTCTTACACACAACTCCTAGTTCGAATAAATCCACAGCATTGAAACGTAGAGTTTGTCCTCCCTTCCCCAAGTGAAATACTTGTTGATAAGACTCCACAAAGTAGTCGTATCTAGTTGGAAAGGAAAATTCACCAACATTTCCCAAGCTTTTGCTTGTTAATGGTTATCAACTTGTTCCAGCAATCTTACCCCTCGAATGATGAGAAGGTACACACAGACTTAATGAGTCCATAGCAACCAAGTTGCGAGTGAAAAGGATAAATTATGACCGGGAAGTCAACAAGATAAATAACCTTTCTCAAGTAAGGTTCCCTTATAATTTAAGAGATAGATTTGAGTGAAGAATGGAATCTTGAGGACCTTTCTTAATATAATATTAATCGTATGACTCCGAAGAATTTTTCAAAATGATCGAAGGTCGAGGCTAATATTTGAAGAAGAATAAACAACATTGGAGTTGTTTCCAGGTATTGAATAAATATTTATAGAATATTTATTGAGTCAGAAGTATTTAATGAATGAAAGAATATTTTACATAATATCTGGAAGTGAAAGATAATCTCCAAATAATATAAATCATTTTTAAAAGAATTTAAAAGAATTAAATAAATATTCCAAGAATATTTATTAACTCAATAATAATTACGGAATATTATTAAATCATAATGTTGCTCGTAAGTAATCCACGAATGAATATATAGAATTATTTACTAAATAAATCCCTCCTTAAATGAATATTCAAAATAATATTCATTAAGTAATTAAACTCCAATAATTATTTAAAATAATATTCAATAAATAAGTCGAACCTTAAATGAATATTTGAAAATAATATTCATTTAATAAATAATCTTCTAAACGAATATCCAAATAATATTCATTAGTAATCAAAACTTTTAAAGGAATAATCGAAATAATATTCCTTAAGTAAATAGAACTTCCAATGAATATTTAAAATAATATTCATCAAGTACACAAGACCTTAAATGAATATTCGAAAGTGATATTCATTTAATAAATAAAATTCCACTGAATATCAAAATAATATTCATTAAATAATCAACTCTAATGAATATTCGAAACTAACATTCATTTCATATCTCTCAACTGAGATAATACTCAAATAACATTCCTTGAAAGATTTCCAAGGAATTGATACTTTATGGAATTATAAATAATGTTTAATAATAACATTCCTCAAGATAAATAATAATCTGCCGTTGGAATCCCTCCGGGTTTCCACGACTATCTATATATCTCAAAATACCGACTCCCGGTCTATATTTAAGAATGAATATCATATGCCCTTCGCTAAGGGTCTTACCAAAACAATCCGGCTTATAACTGATAATTCGTATCTAGTCTATAAGCCAATATCAATTCAGGGAACAAGTATCATAATATAATTTGACAACAGGCATGCATGCTATGGCATATATATAGAAACAATAGATATACATATTATCACAACAACAGTTCCAAGGTATTGGAAACTTGCCTGGTAATCGAGTGTGGGTGGAGATAGCGTGTCCTGGGTCTGCTAGATGATCTATAAACAATCAGAACATTCGAGATTAACCACTTAACACGTTTTAAAAGTCTAAGTATAACTTCACTTAAATCGAAACACGTTTTCGAATTATCTCGTTATACACCTTTTAGTGTAACTCTTTTTATTACTGATACGATCCGACATTTGTTCGTTATTAAGACATGTCATCATACCCACACTCGGTATATTCTTAAGTCGTATAAGTTCTAAAGTCGATCGATTAGGAACCGAGATTATACTTCGAGTTTTAGCGTTCGTTTTCTAAGTGTTTTACCAAAGTTATAACCAAGCGGGTTTTTAGGGGTTCGTTCGCGTTTAACTTCGATTCCAACATTTTTATAAAATCGGAAAACGATCCGTTTGATATGTGGTTTTCTTTCATACCTTCCTTATGACCCCTAGTATTTATTTACCAAGATTCGCCACTGAGTAACATGCTTTACGAGGGTTCAATTGAAGTTACGAACTTTTACTTACGGTTCCGAACCAACTTTAGTAATTTGACATAACTCCTAAACCGTAAGTCGGAATGTTTCGATTCTCACGCCAAAACGATCTATGGCTCGAGGTCTACAAGGACATGTCATGTTCATAACCAGTTAGGGCAATTAATCCTACTGTCAATTTTGGTTTCTAAAGGTTTAACAAAATTCGGGCATTACGATGGCTATAAATCACACGTTCAACACATCGATACCAAGCCACACCGGGCATCCATACAACTCATATACATGATTATCAACTTAACAAGTCCAGAAGTTCATCACTTATTCATCATATGTATCATATTGCTTAATCACTAAATTACTAGCAAACCATGCTTATAATCATCATCATAACCTTAACTACACTAAACTATCAAGAACATGAACAAAAGCTAGGGTTTTGATGATATATACCTTCCTTGGTGAGTGCTAGAGCCTTACTAAGCCTTGAAAAATCCTTGTACAACCTTAACTAAGCTTGATCTAACAAGAAACATCAAGGATATAATTGAAGATTTTCGGAGCTTCTAAAACCCATCTGAAAGATCATGAAAAACGAAGACCTTACCGAGGTTTTCTGGACATGGTTCCTAAAGAAGAGTTGTAGAGCATCTAACCAAATTTCTAATAAGCTAAAGAACACGAAATTTCATGGAGTAATGAAGGAGATACGTTCAGTTGAAAATCGTTCCAGAAACGGTCAAACAACCTGGACAGTTTGGTTCTTAAACTTGGGGAGGTGATTTTACTAGGCTACACTCATTAGATGGCCATGAGATTTTGAGCGAATTTTGCCTATGGAGTGGAGGGACTGTGGTATAAATTTGGTGCTTTTATCATTGATAGATATGGAGATATGAATTTTTTCTTCATCTATGGTTCTGCTGGACAGTTTGTAAGAAAAGAAAGAAATGGAGTTTGTTTGCTTGGTTTGTTCTTTTTTGGTCTCATCCAATGCATTATTGCTATGCCAAAATAATATCTTGTCCACAAAGCCACTTTATTAAAGGCATGAGGTCATTGCATGCATCACTTGAGCCATGTGTTGGTTTATCTTGTTTTGTAAGCTAAGCACTTGGTTAGCTCCTAATTGATCTAGTTCCTTTGGTAACTACTTGGTTACTTGATTCTATCCACTTGCACATAATTGCATCTTGGTTCTCTTCTTGTTTCTTTATCCGTTTATTGCTCAATTCATTGATCGTTCGTAGAAATATTTCACGGATTTCTAATTAGGATTTACCGGGAATCTTCTTAATATTAATACTATCATTCTCCATCTTTCTTACTAACTTTCGAATTTATATTCCTTAAATCCCTTCGTTAAATTCTTAAGTCTATCAGTGTCCGGGGAACTCTCGGAGAAAATAAAATTACGGTTTTTCAGAATTCGACAGCTTTTACATACAATTATTTTCCCCCTGGATCACTAATACGAACTCGGAAATCCGTTCCGAATATTTCTATATGGTGTCGTCTCATAACATTCTTACTTCCACCAAAACACTATTCATTCTTTATTCTTTACTTATTCTCTTAGGGTTGTACAATTGTCCCTGATCTCTTTCAATCGTTCCTTAACCTTTTTACGGACCCACTGGACCAATAACAGATTTCGATTTGGATGACATAAGAATAATCTTCTCCTTTAGAATTATCAAATCTCAATTCCCTAGGAGATAGATAATTCTTATCTAAAGTGTCAACCAATAGTATTCTTCATGGCATATAAACATTTGAATCCAAATCTATTCCTTTCATTCATTATCTCAATCGTTACATCGTTGTCGTAATCACTATTCACCATTACCTCAGTACATAATAAAAGTTTTAATTATATCCAAAATTTGGGGTTCTTACATCAACCTTATTTACATTCACTCATTTGACAAGGAAGAATTGTTTCAATAACAGTTGCAGTTACCTCAAGTTCATTTGGTTTACTTCTTTTAGAATGAGGTAGAGCTGCTGATGTGACTAATGCCTTATGTGGTGCTGCTAAGGCACTATCTCCCTCAAAAGTGTGAATCACTGGTCATTTAAGTGACAATTGAGGTGTAGGAGTTTTTTGTGTTTATGTTTGCATTTGTAGAATGGGCTCTTCGACCTGTGTTAGAGTCGGTGGGATTTCCTGCTCTTGATCGGGTAAGATGGCCACTAGGGGCTGTAGAAACTGTATTTCCTGTGACACAACATGGAATACAGAGGTTGGAATAGCAGGGATTGAAATATTACCTTGTCGTATACCTGCTCTCACTAGTCTTGGTAACAACGGAAGTGGGACAGTCTTTAGATATTCAGTTAGGACTGTAGGCACATCCGTATAGTTCTTTTTGCTTATGTAATTAATTACATTCGTCTTCATGTAAGAACATTCCACCTTTCGACCACTTTCCAAGCGTACCCTATCTTCATCATTCAAAAAATCATTTAATATTAGCTGTAGAAACCTTGGATATAGACATTTGACATTTTGAGTCCGAACATCTCTTCTTCCCAAGTGTTTCTTCTTTAAAATGATTTGACCAAGCACTATTTTTCCAAAATTAATCCTCAAATTATTGGCGACCGCATGCCCTAATTTTTGAATAAATTCAGGTATTCGATCTTGATTTGTTCTATCTGAGGAAAAAACATGGTTAAGAGTGTGAAAGAAGAAATTCCAGTACTGGATTAGAAACGTTCTAGAAAGATTACCAGTATTGAAATTGCCATCTTGGTACCTTATAAAATGAAAGAACATTTCAATCTGTTCAGGTGTAGGATCAGAAACAAGATTTTCCATAGGAAAATGAAGAATTCGATTAAAATCTCGTTCAGTGACCCTAATCGACCTACCAAACAGTCGATATGTGATTGCACACCCATCCTGTCCAGAAGTGCTAACCGCACTGCAATATAGTTCACGCAATGCATCATGGTTAAGCTGCACTGGTGTAACTAAAGCATAGCGAATTAATGAATGTTCATTCAGAAATTGTGTCCAAGCCCGAAATTGCTCATCCAAAATGGTTTCGATTTGCTGAATGGAAATAGGATTAACTTTAGCAATTAAAAAGCTTCCCTGCAATGCCATTTTCAAAACTTTAAGGAAATTCAAAAACAATGGTTAGTTTTTATAAAGGATGATGTATAAAGCAAGAATATGAAATCTGATCTAAAAACCACCAGCTAGATTGAGAGATCTTTTCGATCAAAGCTCGAAATATTCAGCAATTGTGTGTATATGCTCTGTATATCTGAAAAATGATGATGTTAAACATAAATAAAAACTCATCATTTATAAGGTTTCAAGGTTTAGTGGGTTAGGTGTGATATTGACAGATTATGATGAAAAAATAACACCATTCAATAATTTCTCACCTAACAACCTAATTAGTCGAAAAACATCTTATCACTGAAACCTGTCAGCCGAAAAACATTTATCACCGAAACCTATCAGCCTATACACATATACACATATTTAATACTTCTACTTATTATGGATTTAAAAATAATCACGCATGTTGTGGAATAAAAAGTAGGGTTATCGAATTGCAGCTAGGGTTCGTGAGCTTCGTGCTTTAATGGTTGCGCTTGCATTATCGTGACCTAATTCGGGTCCTCACAAGATGCCTACGTATCTCAAAGTTGAGAATCAAGCCAAAAAACGTAGTTCTGAGATGAGGGGTCTGGCCCTTTATATAGGCTGTAGGAGCCTTAGAATCGTAATAGGGTTTGGAGACTTGGTGGACAAGTCACCGTTATTGAGGAAGGTTCTGACTCCTTCCTTATAGGAATTAGTTTCCATATTGAATTAAGTGCCTTGGAGGCTACACAATATCCCTAGGATATTCTAGAACGTTCCTGGTTTCTAGAACGTTCCTGGTTTGTGGATCAGGCCCATGTTAGAAACAAGCTTGTACCGGGCGTCCCCGGTTTGGGCTGTTCTTTTGGGCTTAATCATTAACTAGGAATTTAATGCCCAACTAGGGTTTCGAGCCTTATCTATGAGCCAATAAATACTATATTAATTATGTCTTTAGGGATTATTTTTCACCCATATCATTTGCCCCCAACTTCTAGGAAAACTTGATTTCGTAGAAGTTTAAGGTCACACCGGCCCTACCAGGGTATCGTTTTACAATGAAGTGTGGAGCGACCTACACACTCACAATGACTAAAATTCTCTCCCAAGTTAATACTTAAGAAAGTTAAACGTTCCTTTCGGGAAAAGGATTAGTGCCGTTTCGAGCTCGTAGACACTAATCCAAGTGCAATTCGTGCATAGGATCCTTTATCATAGATTCATTATTGATTTATTTCCCTCAACTTATCTAAGTTAGGGTTAATATCAGACGGTCATCACTCACAACCCTTAATAAGGGTTAATTTTTGAGCAACAAACACTAATTCGGCCCTAATCGGGGCTAAATAACCCTAAACGGGGCTAGAAAGGCCTTGATCGAGGCTAAATAGTTCGTACTTAGTGTAATTGCTACTAGGATATCCACCCTTAACCTTAAGATAGGTTAATTTTAGAGCGGGAGTCCTTAAACGTCGATAATCGAGGTTAATCACCCCCTAATTGTGATTAGCGAAACCCTAATCCCAAATTTTGGAGTCAAGCCAATCTAATAGAGATTCTTATAACCTCATGGTTGTAGAAAGAATCACGTGAAAATTCTCATTTTTGAGTTGTCTAGGCAAGAAATACGGCCTTCGGGGTAAGGTGTTTCAAACACCTTCCTGATTCCTTCTGGTTTTGAACACCCCTGACATTCCTAAACCCAAATTTTGAAGTTGAGCTTATATGATAGGGATTCTTATAATATCCTGGTATGAACAAGAATCACATGAAAATATGCATTTTTGAACGTTTTAGAGGCGAAATACCTCATTTTAAGCTGGTTTTCAAACCAGACCTTGTTTCAAACACCTTCTTTTTTTAAACTTCTTGAAATCACTAAGAGACCTACCTAGGCTTGTAGAGAACCTTACAAGGTTTCCAAATCTCAAATTTGGGCAAAAACGGAGCATTTTTGAGCGTTCTGGAGGGTCATGAAATCACCTAGGGGCTCAGGTGTTCACAACACCTGAGCAATTTTTGCTCCAAGGTAGCCTGGTCGTCCTACCTTGGTCGGCCATTCGGCCAAGGGTGCCTGGTCAGCCACCCCTGGTCGGCTGGGCCCCATGAATTTTGGCAAAATTTTGACTAGTTGACTTTGACCGTTGACTTTAACTTTTGACCTTGACTTTGACCAAAACTAAACCTTGTTTTGAACTCCCCTCCTTGTTTCTAGAGTGAGTTTACAACACCATGGTTGATTTTGTGATCCTTGATCACAAACAACCTTCTTCTTAGTTTTCAGGACCTTCTAGGTTTTAACTTGTTCTTTAACTCTTGGTTTCAAATAACCTTGGTGATAAGTGCATAATTTTGCATATTTTTATTGCCTATTTATTGCTTGAATTTATATTTTAATAAATTATTTTGTTTTATTTCAGGAAATTTCAAGAAAAATGAAGAAATGACAAAATAAAGAAATAAATGACAAAAGAAGGAAAAGAAGGACCAAAATGGAAGAAAAAGGAAAGATAATGGAGGGTGGTGCACATTTTGCCAAAACCAAATGGATGGCCAAGATTTATCCAATCAAAAATCAAATCAATGGCTAAGATTAACTCTTACCTACCTAAAACCCTAAAATTTTCCTATAAATATGCTTCAATTTTTCACTTGTAAAAGACACCCATATCTTAGTTTTAGCTTTAGTTAAGCTAAATTTAGTCTCCATTTTATTTTGTAAACACTTCATTTTATTTATGCAAATTTTCATTCCCTTTTTAATTTCTTGTTCTTAGTTATAAATTTTAATTTGAGCCCCTTTAAATCTCAATTTTATTGTGGGTTTCATCATTTTAATTGTAGATCCAAACTTTATGTTTAATATTCGATTTTTACAAACGTTCTTGGCTTTTTATTTTTGATTAATTCGAAACCTAGTTTAATTGTTCTGTTCTCTCTCCCTTGTTAACAGACCCATTTATTCCCATCCCTTTCTTCATTTTGAGAAACCAAAATTATTCCCCCTGTTTCTCTTTTATTCCACCGAATCCACAATCCCTGTCATCTCTCCATCTCTACCTATTCCCCTGCAAACCGACGAACACCTCTCTCCTCATTCTTCCCTCCTTCTCATTCCCTCCATTCCTTCCCATCCTTCAACCTTGATTTCCTTTTTCAGGTTTTTCGTTCGCAGCAGCCCCCATTTCCCCTCTGCTTCTTCTCGAATTATGGAGTTTGTTTTGTAATTGGTCGAGTTAATCAATCGGTTTCTAAGTTCTGTTTTAAGAGATGACACGAAACTAAGTCGAGTAGTCATATGTTTGGAGTTTGTTTCTCGCTGGGTTTGTAAAAGTCTGTTTTTGCCTTGCTGAATCACTAAGTCGAGTTGTTCCTGGCTGTTAGTCGTTGTGTTGTGTTTAGTTTTCAGTTTCGTTGCTAAGTGTAGTTTTCAGTTTCGTTGCTGAGTTAATTTTGTTGTCACAGTTTTACTGCGTCTGTATTTGCTGTTTGTAATTGCTTGTTGTACCGTGGGTTTTTGTTCACACGAGTATTTGCGTTTGTGTCTGTTTTACTCGGTTTGTTGCTGGGTTTTTACTGCAGTTTTGTGTTGTTGTAATTTCTGTTTGAGCTTTCTGTTTTTGCTTGTTTTGGTTTCGAATTGTTAACTGAGTCAGTGTTGCCGTTTGTCGAGTAGTATTAATGAGTTCGAGAATGTTTGCAAGACCTGTGTCTGGTTTCTTTTTCGTGAGTCTTGTTCCGAGTTATTGATTCCAGTGTTTCCTGTTCTTTGTTCGTGTTACCGCGTTAGTAAGTTAATTTTGCGTTTCTTGATTTAGAATTCTGCGAGTTTGTAAGCGGTTTTGTGAATGGTATTGAGTGCTGAGTTGTTGCAAGTTAAGATTGTGTGTGTTTGATTTCCTTTGCTGAGTTCGTGTGTTTCTCTTGTTATTCCAGGAGTTTCTTAAAAATATCTGTAAATAAAATCAATTTCATTAATTGTAAAAATCAGTTTTATTCAAATCTTGTTTTTAATTAGTGTTAATTAGATTAAATTTCCTTTTAGAAATTAAATAGTACAAAATCAAAACTTTTCAAAACCCAATTTTTAATTCGATTTTTAGAAATTATTTTAGAGTGATTTACTTCTCTTCATTTTTAATTAAGTAAATTTAGAAATAAAAAAAAATTAGATTAATTTTCTTTTAAATAAAAATCAATTTAGATGTAAATAGTATAAATTCAAAAATTCAGTTTCTAGTTGAAATTAGATTAATTTAATTTTGTTTTAGTTTTAGAAATTAATAGTAAAAATCCCAAACCCCAAAATGTTCTAGTTCGATTAAATTAGAATTAAGGATTGCGAGATAAAAATTATTCCCTGTGGATCGAATCATAAATACTAAAACGATGATCATGCGCTTGCGATTTTAATTGTATCATTTCCGCCACATCAAGTTTTTGGCGCCGCTGCCGGGGAACCTAATTATTTTTCGCACCTTAATTTTTAATTTTTCGGATTAGTTTTCTTTCGCTTGCCTTATTTTTATTTCTTTTTTTTAGGAAAGTTTGGAATTTCGGGAATCTCTTCACGGAGCTCGGAACAAATTGGAATTTTTGGATGCGTCCTTCGGTAACCCGTATCTCACTCTTTTCGCCTTTTTATTTTTAGAAAATCACAAAAAAATCAAAAAATCAAAAATCACAAAAAAATTTAAAATTTAAAATCCAAAATTTTTTTTTGTAAATACATATTTGTTGCATCATGCATTTAATCACTTAGGGCACATCATTTAGATTTTTATTTTTTTGTTTTTAATTTTTCGTACCTTATAAATTGTGGTGATCGCTGGAGGATCCAAAGTTACGTTAAATTTCTTCTTTCTTTTAGTTAAAACACGTAGTGTAGAGCATCCATAATTGTTTACCGCTTTCGTATATATCTCATTGTTTGTTGCATTCATTCTAATAAATTTTAAGGGCAAAACCCATCAAAAGATAAGGGAAGGGATTTCATCACTCTTTCCTTGGCCCAAAAACAATTTAATCCATCATTTTGCATACCAAGCCTTTAATAAAATTAATTAGACGTTGGCCCCTAGAGATTTCGCGCTCAATTAGGAAGGTACCTAAGCAACGAAGTAATCATTAATTATTCTGACTCTTTGGTTTCGAGGCAAGCGAAAGCTTACCTGGCCAATTAAGATTTGGTGTCTAAGTAACGAGTTTGGCCTCTTGGCAATGCCTGCTCTAATCTGGCCAAATCGGTCCGAATAAATTCTGATTTACCGAGTTTTTGGTGGTCCTTACAGTTAGGAGCAAGGTCTAGTTATTTTATTAGGGAACCCTAGGTTTAGAATTTTTCTTTTGATTTTACACCCTTACTTTTTGTGTGTTTTGATTTTTCGTACTTGCTACGTGTTTCCTTTCGTGGTTCATGCGCACTACTTGGGTTAGAGATAATTCTTCTAGGTTAGTAAGACCAATTGAGTGTTCATCCTCTTCGGAATCCGAACCCGTCGAAATTCTTGACCCCGTAGTAACCATGGCCATATCTCTTAAGGACCGTTGCTATCCCACCCGCTCCGCTCAACCCTCGTGTATCACTCTTCCACCGGTTACTGGTAATAATTTTGAGATTAAAGCCCATCACATTAGCATGTTACCAAAATTTACCGGGAGCGACGGTGAGGATCCCTATCTTTTTCTTCATGAATTCGAGGAGGTTTGTGCCTTACAAAAACTCCAACAATTAACCGAGGACTCAATTAGGCTTAGGCTCATTAATTTCGCGCTTAAAGAAAATGCTAAGAAATGGTTGTATAGTCTTCCCGTTAATTCTATTTCCACGTGGGAGGGATTTGTGGTAATGTTTCTAAAAAAATATTTTCCTAATCACAAGACTACGAGAATTACAAATGAAATAAATCAATTTCATCAAAAAGAAAATGAGTCTTTTTGGAAATTATTTGATCGTTTCAAAAGTCTTTTATCACAATGCCCCCACCACGGAATAGAAAAATAGAGACTATGCAAAATTGTTTACGAAGCCTTGGATAGTCGAACCACTGCCTTATTAGAGTCAATGTGTCAAGGTAAATTCATGGAAAAAGATGAGGACGAAGAGTGGGAATTTTTCGAGGAGTTAGCCGAAAAGACAATGTTGTGGGAATCCACTAGGGAACCAAATAAATCTACCGAATCGTCTAGTTCAACTTCTAGGGGTTTGCATTCAATTGGAAGTAACATCGCAACGGATGCCAAGTTAGCCACCCTTACTAGACGACTCGAAGCCCTAGAAACGCATAGTGGTCCCTCAAGCATGTCTACGAACCCGAATCAAGGGGTGCAAAGTTTCCAAGATTTTCAACAGATAAATGCGGTGTTTCAACCAAACCCTAGGAATGATCCTTTTGCACCTACATACAATCCCGGTTGGAAGAATCACCCAAATTTCTCGTGGAACCAGGGCCAAAATTTTCAATCTCCGCCACCTTCTTTTCAACCTTCTTTTCACAGGCCCAATCAAAATTCTTACTCACCTCCAAACCAAGGACCTTTTCCAAACCCAACTCAAAATCATGGTCCTATTCCGACTCAAACAACCGCCCACCCTCCCGGCTTTCATGAGTCAGATAAGCGACTTACTTCGTTGGAAAAGAGTCTTGATGCGCTTTTAAAATCAACAACTAATTTGGCTCAATCTCAACAAGCCTTCATGCAGACCATGACTCAAGATAGGCAAATTTTGAACGCTAGTACTCAAGCCATATCTAAGTTGGAAGTTCAAGTGAGTCAGTTAGCCAACACCATGAGTGAGCGTGAGAAGAATAAATTCCCAAGTCAACCTGAGGTAAACCCTAGATTCCCCCTTAACCAAAGACCTCCTGAAAGTATTAATGCCATAATTTCTTTAAGGTCGGGGAATCAAGTTGACAATCAAGTAGGTGTTGAGTCTCTAGAAAAAGAGGAAGAGTCAAATGTTGAATCTGACCACAACATTAATCACCCAACTCCTGATTCAACAGAATCTTCTCATAAACCTTCCTCATCTTCCCAAACACCTTCCTCCTCCTCACCTACCAAATCTTCATCTGATACTCCACTTCCAAAATCCCTTCCCGATGTGTCTAATGAGCTAGTATTTAAGCCAAAAGCTCCGTATCCTCAAAGACTCCTCCTTCCCAAGCAATCAGCTCAAGTAGACAAAATTCTGGAAGTTTTCAAGCAAGTCGAGATAAACATTCCTCTTTTAGATGCCATTCAACAAATTCCTTCATATGCCAAGTGTCTAAAAGATTTGTGTACCCATAAACGAACTACCCAAGTCCCTAGAAAAGCCTTCTTGACGTCCCAAGTTAGCTCAATTCTTTCTAACCAAATTCCCGTGAAGTACAAGGACCCTGGTTGTCCAACTATTTCATGTGTCATAGGTAATACTTTCGTGGACAAGGCTTTACTTGATTTAGGCGCCAGTGTGAATCTCCTCCCATTTTCGGTCTATCAAGCCCTAGGTTTAGGCGAGCTCAAAAAGACCAATATGAAACTTCAAATTGCCGATCGTTCTATAAAAATGCCCAAGGGTTTAATTGAAGATGTCTTGATTAAAATTGGCGATTTTATCTTTCCGGTTGACTTTGTTGTCCTCGAGACTCAACCCGTTTCGAATTCCAAGAACCAAATTCCTGTCATCTTAGGAAGACCTTTTCTTGCTACATCCAATGCCTTGATCAATTGTAGGAACGGTTCGATGAAACTCACTTTCGGTAACATGACCATTGACCTTAATATTTTCAATGTAGGGAAAGAACCCAATGAGCTTTATGAACCATCAATAGGGGTTAACGTGGTCAACAAGTTTACCACATGGTCTAGTTTCGAGGATAGTGAAATTGAGTCTCTTCTCGTTGAGGATTTCAAAGTCAACCCTGAGTCTAATCGAGAGTATGCTGATTCGTTAAGGGATACGACTTCGGAAGAAATGTTGAGAGAATTAGATGCGATTTGTTCTCCGTGGGAGACCCCACCCGAGATTGTTAGTAGTGAGCCTGTCATTGAGAGTCCCGTTGCACCACATCCACCTGCATTTGATTTGATTGTTTATCATCCCGAGTTTGATCAACAACCTTTAGGAGGAACCGGACCCTCATCTTTTGTCATTCCTAGTGATTCGAATCCTAACCAGACTTTCATTGTCCCTAATCTGCTTAAACAAAATAAAGAAGCTTCAAGTTGGTTTAGGGTGAACACTAGTGATTCTTGTTCTAATAGGTTGCATGATCCCATGCTGATTGAGAAAGGCTGTTCTAATCAAAATTTTCAAATATGCCTTGATCTTTTCTCACAGCTTCATCGAAAGTTTCCTACCGGCATCGGCTAAGTCGGTTTTTCTTCTTTTACCTCCCTTCGTGAAATTCAGGTATGGGGGAGGATTTGTGTGAATTTGTGTGTGTGAGTTGTTTTCTTTCTTGTTTTTAGAAGTTTGTTATTCTCCGTCATCCTTATCAGGTATTTTCTCACCATTCTCCCTTGTCATTTATCTTGCATTTTGCATACATTGAGGACAATGCATGATTTAGGTATGGGGGGTTTTAGTGTAAATACAATAAAATTGAAAAATCCAAAAAAATTGAAAAATTTTAAAAAATCCAAAAATAGAGTTATTTTAGCATAGCTTTCCTTCCCACTCTATAAATTCTAGAACTAGTTGGTGTTGACTATTTTTCGAAAATTATATGTATAATGCCTTTAGATGATTTGAACGTAGTTAATTAAGGTTTTCCTCATGAAACTTGTGTCGAACAAATTTTTGCTTAAAAGTCCAAGACGACACTTTTGCACAAGACTTTTGATGGAAGAATTGTATAGGAATGTTATTCGATACCTGAGAGAGAACCCACATGTTAGAACAATGTCGAATCAAACCTTTGCGAGAATTTGCTCCTATAGTGTAAAAAAAAAAGAAAAAGAAAAAAAGAGTCAATAAATATTTGTAGTTGTAAAGTGCTAGTGTGATTTTGTAATAATAAATTCTTAGTAGGAAAATCGGCTAGGTTGGGCTCATTAATAACCCGAGTAAGTAAGTCCGAGGGGACTTTGTGCCTAGCAACATAAGGTCCTTTGTGATCCGGGATTGTTGACCTAAAACTCGCTAAATGGGTATTGATGCAAAAGTCTTTTGGGACCTCAACCATTGCACAGTCGGTCTAACTACTAAGAACGTGAAGTTTGGCTAGATACTTGTTCTGATAGAGATTGGGTCAGTTCAATATTGGTTGAAAAAGAGAAAATATTCGTATGCAGTTTATCCATCAAAGGCCTTAAATTCACTACACACCTTGGGATTTTTTGTAAATTTTTAGAGTCTAATCATGTGGATTGTGGGAACCTATAACTTGGCTATTATTAGAATAATCTTTAAGGCATGTATTTTCCTACAAAATTGATTTGTTGACACCAATGAAAGCTAGAGTGAAAGAGGAAAGTTGGATACTTGCTGATTTATCTCAAAGATTTTATGGGTATATCTTATGTAAACCCTTAGGAGACAACACTCCTCCTGTAGAGATCGTCTATAGGTTTAACGGGTTGGTAAACCTAAAATTACCCGTGATTCCTACGACAGTGAGTATAGGTTTTTCATTTTGCATTTTTCTTTGTGTTTTACTCGAGGACGAGCAAAAGATAGGTATGGGGGCATTTGATAAGTGCATAATTTTTCATATTTTTATTGCCTATTTATTGCTTGAATTCATATTTTAATAAATTATTTTGTTTTATTTCAGGAAATTTCAAGAAAAATGAAGAAATGACAAAATAAAGAAATAAATGACAAAAGAAGGAAAAGAAGGACCAAAATGGAAGAAAAAGGAAAGATAATGGAGGGTGGTGCACATTTTGCCAAAACCAAATGGATGGCCAAGATTTATCCAATCAAAAATCAAATCAATGGCTAAGATTAACTCTTACCTACCTAAAACCCTAAAATTTTCCTATAAATATGCTTCAATTCTTCACTTGTAAAAGACACCCATATCTTAGTTTTAGCTTTAGTTAAGCTAAATTTAGTCTCCATTTTATTTTGTAAACACTTCATTTTATTTATGCAAATTTTCATTCCCTTTTTAATTTCTTGTTCTTAGTTATAAATTTTAATTTGAGCCCCTTTAAATCTCAATTTTATTGTGGGTTTCATCATTTTAATTGTAGATCCAAACTTTATGTTTAATATTCAATTTTTACAAACGTTCTTGGCTTTTTTTTTTGATTAATTTGAAACCTAGTTTAATTGTTCTGTTTTCTCTCCCTTGTTAACAGACCCATTTATTCCCATCCCTTTCTTCATTTTGAGAAACCAAAATTATTCCCCCTGTTTCTCTTTTATTCCACCGAATCCACAATCCCTGTCATCTCTCCATCTCTACCTATTCCCCTGCAAACCGACGAACACCTCTCTCCTCATTCTTCCCTCCTTCTCATTCCCTCCATTCCTTCCCATCCTTCAACCTTGATTTCCTTTTTCTGGTTTTTCGTTCGCAGCAGCCCCCATTTCCCCTCTGCTTCTTCTCGAATTGTGGAGTTTGTTTTGTAATTGGTCGAGTTAATCAATCGGTTTCTAAGTTCTGTTTTAAGAGATGACACGAAACTAAGTCGAGTAGTCATATGTTTGGAGTTTGTTTCTCGCTGGGTTTGTAAAAGTCTGTTTTTGCCTTGCTGAATCACTAAGTCGAGTTGTTCCTGGCTGTTAGTCGCTGTGTTGTGTTTAGTTTTCAGTTTCGTTGCTAAGTGTAGTTTTCAGTTTCGTTGCTGAGTTAATTTTGTTGTCACAGTTTTACTGCGTCTGTATTTGCTGTTTGTAATTGCTTGTTGTACCGTGGGTTTTTGTTCACATGAGTATTTGCGTTTGTGTCTGTTTTACTCGGTTTGTTGCTGGGTTTTTACTGCAGTTTTGTGTTGTTGTAATTTCTGTTTGAGCTTTCTGTTTTGCTTGTTTTGGTTTCGAATTGTTAACTGAGTCAGTGTTGCCGTTTGTCGAGTAGTATTAATGAGTTCGAGAATGTTTGCAAGACCTGTGTCTGGTTTCGATTTCGTGAGTCTTGTTCCGAGTTATTGATTCCAGTGTTTCCTGTTCTTTGTTCGTGTTACCGCATTAGTAAGTTAATTTTGCGTTTCTTGATTTAGAATTCTGCGAGTTTGTAAGCGGTTTTGTGAATGGTATTGAGTGCTGAGTTGTTGCAAGTTAAGATTGTGTGTGTTTGATTTCCTTTGCTGAGTTCGTGTGTTTCTCTTGTTATTCCAGGAGTTTCTTAAAAATATCTGTAAATAAAATCAATTTCATTAATTGTAAAAATCAGTTTTATTCAAATCTTGTTTTTAATTAGTGTTAATTAGATTAAATTTCCTTTTAGAAATTAAATAGTACAAAATCAAAACTTTTCAAAACCCAATTTTTAATTCGATTTTTAGAAATTATTTTAGAGTGATTTACTTCTCTTCATTTTTAATTAAGTAAATTTAGAAATTAAAAAAAAATTAGATTAATTTTCTTTTAAATAAAAATCAATTTAGATGTAAATAGTATAAATTCAAAAATTCAGTTTCTAGTTGAAATTAGATTAATTTAATTTTGTTTTAGTTTTGGAAATTAATAGTAAAAATCCCAAACCCCAAAATGTTCTAGTTCGATTAAATTAGAATTAAGGATTGCGAGATAAAAATTATTCCCTGTGGATCGAATCATAAATACTAAAACGATGATCGATTTTTAGAAATTATTTTAGAGTGATTTACTTCTCTTCATTTTTAATTAAGTAAATTTAGAAATAAAAAAAAAATTAGATTAATTTTCTTTTAAATAAAAATCAATTTAGATGTAAATAGTATAAATTCAAAAATTCAGTTTCTAGTTGAAATTAGATTAATTTAATTTTGTTTTAGTTTTAGAAATTAATAGTAAAAATCCCAAACCCCAAAATGTTCTAGTTCGATTAAATTAGAATTAAGGATTGCGAGATAAAAATTATTCCTTGTGGATCGAATCATAAATACTAAAACGATGATCGTGCGCTGGCGATTTTAATTGTATCATTTCCGCCACATCACTTGGGTTATACTATGGCCCTTGGCTTGCTGACACTCTTTCATACTTTCAATAGGGTGTTTTAAACAACCTTGGCCTTTCCCCCCTTGTCATGGAGGTCTTTGTTTCTTTATTTGTTTTTATAGGGATTTCCCTTATTTTCAACATCTGACTTCAAGTCTAGGGTACTATGGTCAGTTTTTATCCTTGATTTTATACTCAAGGACTTTAAAACTCCTACCTTGTTTGCAAGACCGTGCCTTGGCTTGATTTTATCCAACGGTTCCTGACTTTCAGGCCTTGAATTCAATCAACTAGCTCAATTCAGGGCATACAACCTCGTTGGCCATCTGGGCTTATATTTTGTGCAGGGTTTCAAAACTCCCACCATATTTCTTAGAGTATATCTTCCATATTTCTTTAAAGTATTAGCTTTTTAGCTAACCTTTCTGTTTAGTGCCTTAATCATGGATTTTTGGCTTAATCCTCTGTTTGGGCTTATTAAGCATAAGTTAGTTCAACCTCCTAGGTTGTTAACTATGTTGTTGCTCCAGCCTGCATTTCCATTCGTTTATTTCTGTGAATTAGATCGTTTATTTGACCTAATTTCGAATTCGGCTATTTAACCTGTAAATGCGGGTCGTCGGAAAGATGACCTGCTATGAAGGGTCGCCCATTTCCTTATAAAAGAGTAGGGGTGGAAGTCATTCTTCACATTTCCCTCTTCTCTCAAAGAAAATTTCTCTATGATGAGCTCTCGAGATTCAAGTACTTCTTTCAATCTCAGACAAACCTGATGGCAAGTGAAGATGGTCAGAGCACCGTAGTTCCTTCTAAGGGCCTTCTCCAAGCAATCAACAGGAAGACCAAAGACAAGAATAGGAAAGGTAAGGTGTTTCCTCTTCGTTATCAGTTAACTTTACCCCAACTCTTAGATGAGCCCGGGGACGTGTTTCCAAACAACGCGGAATTTGATTCTTTCATATTCCCTAGCACTTTAGACGTAGGAGAAATTAACGACCTACTCAAATATGAATTTCCTTCTGGTTTGAGACTCAGAATCCCCTCACCGGGGGATAGAACTTGTAATTGGAAAGGAGGAAACTGGGGTGAATTTTTCAGGTCTAAATTCAATCACGTGAACGATGAGGGTGTTAGTGAGCTTCAGCTCTCAAGTGAAGAAAAAGCTCATCGGGATTGGCTTATTTTCAACCTTTCAAAATGCTCACTATCGCGAAGTTATGACTGAACATAACTTGATAGAGACCGGGCTTATTAGTATCCCTCCCGAGGGTAATCCTTACTTTAACTCCTTTATTCTCATCATACTTGTTCTTATTCCAACATTGTTTTCTTTGTCTTTTCTTGAAGTTGCTGAGGAGATTGACAGCCTGCCGGGTCGTGCTCCTCATATTACTAAAAGGATGATTAAAAAGGCTGAGAAAGAGGCCAACCTTGACGACGTTCCAGTTCCTGAATTCCTTCAACATTGCTCAAAAGCTGGAAAAAGGATCAGGAGTTCGGATGGGAGTATGAAAATTGTGTTTATGCCTGAGTGGGGGATATGCGAGCAGGACGCTATCCGAGATAACCATCTTCTTGCTCAGGAATGGTCTCGGAATGCCATAGCCCCGGTTGATAAGGTTCATTTTGCAACAGCAACGGACCTTGGAGAAAATGAAAGCTTGGGAGCGTTTCACGCCTATAACGTAAGCTTATCACCCCTTCTTTTTTGTTACTCTTGTTAAATAATCGAATGTAGGACTCCGTATTTGAGTCTGATGGGGACCCAAAATCTTCATGGTGTAGTCCCCAAGTCATACAAGTCCAAAACGAATCAGCCTTCCTCATGGAAGGATCCAGAAGTCTATATTAAACGGGTATCTTGTCCAGCAAGACACCAAACCCTACCCTAATTCCAAGGCCCCCATGGCCTATATAAGGACCTGATCCTTCACAAACAGAACTACGTTTTTTGGCTTGATTCTTGATATTTTCAAGATACGTAGGTATCTTGTGAGGACACGAGTTAAGTCACGAAACACTTGATCAGCCATTAAAGCTTGAAGCTCTCCCTAACCCTAGCATTCAATACGCAATAAATACACCCTAAATTTTATCCCATAACAATAGTTCGAGACATTATCTCAGAAAACACAATGGATAGAAGTTTTAGACGATTGAAAGAGCTTTACGGATCATTAAAGATCATCCAAAACGGACATAAATCGAATTTTATAGAAATTTTCGAAGTTGCCATTATTAAACTCGTAATTGTAAAAACTACTTATAAAAAATCAATTTTTGACATAGTTTCACTCTGAATTTGACAAAAGTACGTGAAACACAAGTTGTGGTAAACGAAAAGATCTTTTAAGAATGTCTAAAATTATTAAATTCCGATTCATAATGAATTAAATACGGATTTTAGAATATGACATAATCATGTAACACAATATTACGAATTTGAATGATAAATACGAGGAATAAGATGAAGAGAGGTCCATACATTAGTAAGATTTATCGAATGAACTTGATCTTGACGGCTCTAAAAGAATTGTGAATAAATATACTTAAAAACCTAATTATAATCCAAAGAAAGATCTTTATTTAAGTTCAACTTCTAATATTTTTTCTAATGTAGCCCATAATCTATTTCACATCAAATTATTATTATTATTATTATTATTATTATTATTATTATTATTATTAAATATCTAAATTTCCTATATGATAATAATAGAATTATTGTCCTTCTTTTAAGCTTTCCAATGATTGTTTACGGGTCTCAAATATACTTGTAGAACTCCTGATAAAGATAAACTAGCAAAAATTGTGAAAATTGTTAAAAAATTTGAAATTTTCAATGAATTAACTCGCAAAAATCCAATTTCAACTTAAATCCATTAATTTCTTGATTCCTATAAGACAAAATGACAGTTTGTAACCCCTATGTATATGAATTTTGTCAAATTGGTCCAGATTTATGTTTTTTAGCACTTTGCAACCCCTATCTTCAAATCTCGTTTCATATTACAACCCCTATCTTCAAAAATGACAATTTGTACCCCTTATGTATAGAGGTTTTTGACTCATTTTTTCTTGTAAAATAGGTCAATTAGACGGGAGGGGTTGTAATATGAAGCGAGATTTGAAGATAGGGGTTGCAAAGTACTAAAAAACGTAAATCTGGATCAATTTGACAAAACACATATACATACGGGTTACAAACTGTCATTTTGTCTTCCTATAATGAAATATTAAAACACATTAGATAAATCTAGTTTCATGCAAAATAATTAAAAATATAAAGATAAACTAATAATAAATAACTACTTATCATAAATAAAGAATAATTTAATGTATATGTAATTTAGCCTATGATCTATTGAAATTATAACAAACATTAATTTCATTGCCTTTTTTATCTGAATTTATATCATATTCTGTATTTTGAATAATATTCATAAGCAATTGATGAAATATTTTCGCGTCGGGTAATTTTAAGATCAGATCAAACTGGATCTCAGTTTCGCGTATTTTGGTTCAATTTCGGACCCAGGTTGGGTCTAGTCCTATTAAAATAAAATTATCAACAATTAAATCTCGATAAATAAATATATTCGGAAATGGAAAATTTTTCATTAATCAAGATTATTCATTTATCGCGATAAAAAATATACGGTCTTTACTATATTTGGACCGGGAAAAAGTATTAATTTGATGAGCTTATTCTTTTATCGAATATTTATTTATCAAGGTTCTGTTATATATTGATGAATGTGTTCATCTTTATAAATAATTATATTTATGGATCGATATATTCATTAAGTTATTTAATATTATAAATACACCAAAATTTACAGTCTTATCCCTCATCTGACAAGCCAACGTAAATATTCAGATTGATTTAAACGAAATAATGTTGAAAATGTACATCAAACATATTTAAAAATATCAAATGTGTGTTTATTTTTTTTAAAAGATTCATGTGTACATTTGATAAAATTTCGAAAGTTAAAACTGTTAGATATAATATAAAGATTCTGTTAGGCCATTCTCTAGTACCTTATGGTTTTAGATAGACGGGTTCTCAACATGATATCAAAGCTCAGGTTGGCGGGAGATTCAGGGTTCGACTCCTTGCCACCCCCAATATTTTCAAAATTTATTTCGGACATGATCCCAAAGATGGGCGCCCGTGATCCACTCTCGACCCATAAATGGGTTTTCGAGTGAGGCGAGTGTTAGATATAATATAAAGATCCTGTTACGCCTTTCTCTAGCACCTTAATATTGTTTTAGATGAGTTGGTTAGTTAATAAAAACATTAATAACCCATGTTACATACGTAAATGATAGGGTTCATTTCATTTCTTTTCGGTTAACATTTTGACAATCGGCTTAATTTTAATCTAGATCAAATATAAATTATTGCAAATTTCGTAATAAACTTTAGAAGTTGTACAAACTAAGAAAATGTTTATTACAAAAATTACTTAATTATTCCGATAATTTCAATAAAGTACAAAACAATTGTTTGCAAAAGATAAAAAAGAAGCAAGGAACTTCCAAAAAAATGTCAATTTGTTTCACTTAATTGAATGATTAATTTTTAAAATTGACCTAAACCACTTTTAAAATAATTTGAACGGAGGAACGCGGCAATGAGCGGGTTGGTCCATACGGCTTAGGTTGCTTTTAACTTCATAAAACTGCGCCACTAGCTTCGGTTTGATTGAACCAAATTATATCCTGTACCAACTATTTTAGCTTTTGCCAGTCCGCTATGTATAATTATTTTTTTTTTAAATAAACTCACACATATCCAGGGTCAAACTCTTGACCTCCGCTTAACCACTACACCAACCCTTTGTTAGTACTATGTATAAAATTTTCATACAACATCAGTTATACATTAATACTGTTTTGCTGTTTATATTAACTAGCTTAGAGCAAGTCCAATAATGTCCTAAATATTGTCCTAAATCAATATTTAGGACTTTTAGTCACTTTTTGTGCTCCAACAATGTCCTAGTGATGCCTTAAAACATTAGGACATCCATCTCATGCCCTTTTTTTAAGGCATCTCTATACTTGTCCTAAATTAATTTTAATAATAAAAAATTAACTTCCCTCATTTTCTAGATTTCTCTTTCTTCTCTTTTTTCCCTTCCCTCCAATTCTAATTCAAATATATTATTATTTTAATTTATAAGGCACAAGTATAAGGCATGTTGTTGTAATTGATACACAAAAATCTTGACTTAAATCACTAGGACACTATATTTTATTATATTTATAGGGCACCAAGTAGGAGATTGTTGGACTTGCTCTTATAGCCCGTGCAAAGCACGGGTTATTTTTTTTTTTTTTTAAATTTGTTTATAGTTTAGTATATATAATATTTGAAAAATTATTTTTAGTTTTGTATTAAATCTAAATTAATATGTTGTTGGTGAGAATCGAACCTTCAACCTTTCTATATAACATAATCTAGTATTAATTTTATATTAAAATGTTGTTGGCGAGATTCGAACCTTAGACCTTCAATTTTTAGTATTGTTGTATCTAACGGTCATGATCTATTTGAATTGAAGATCTAACGGTTGTGAGTGAGGATAACCAAAAATAAGGGGGTAACCAACTACAAATTATACCCCCTTTTGCTTATTATAATATAATATAGATTTGAAAATGCTATCGACTGTAAATTGTTATTTTATAAAATTTAATATTTTGATATAATATTTAGGATTTTTTTAAAAAATATCCATATTTTCAATTTTTATTCAAAAAATGCGATAAAAATTGCCTATGAAGTTGTACCGAGATTGGAAGCAATTATATTTGAGATTGCATGTGAGATTGTATTGTATTTTTGAAGGAACAATATAAATATTTTCTTTTAAAAAACCTTAATATTTAATAAGATTTTAAGGAGATGATTAAATTAGAATTGAGCTTATTCTTAAATAAATAAAAAGAAGAAAGGTATATATTTATATGTTTGTAATAATATAGTACTTCTATAAAATATTTGTAAAGGAGCGAGAATTTTTTGATATTGTTTCTTCTACATCATCATCATCACCATAAAAATCAAATTTAATGGGTTGACGAGCAATATAAATTAGTAGTAAGGATTAATCACATTAACAATTTCATATAAAAATTTTTATCAAAAAAGAAGTTTATCAATGACATTTGAATATTTTTTTTAATATTTCATACTGTGTAGCATATTAACTTTATTAATAACTAAACATATTATTTCAAAATAATTTAATAACAGTTAATCAAATTAAAAATTAAATATTTTACAAGGACAAATTAGGCACCGATGCGGATATAATACAACAAAAAATTATAATTGACTTAAATAAATTTGCAAAATAAAAAAATAAATAATTAAAGTCTGTATCAGTGTGTTAAATTAATGAATGTACACATACATATAAGAATATAATATGTAGTTGTCAATGTCATAGATATACATGGGTAGCTCGGCTCTAGATCTGGCTGCTGCTGCTGCTCTGTTGAATTTGCTCCATTTCTAACCCCCCCCCCCCCCAAATCCTCTTTCTTTTCTTTAGCTTGGCTTTAGCTCTCTTTTACAAGCCCCCTCAAGCTCCCTCTTTTAGTAGTAAATTCTCTCTCTCTCTCTCTCTCTCCCCCGCCCTTTCTGTACTCTCATCCTCTTTCTATATATACATATTTATATTTGGAAATTTAGCTTTTATGCCGTGGATGTAATATTTGGTATTGGGTCACTTAGATTTCTTCAGTCTTTAAAACCCCCTGATTTAATTTCAGCTTAATTTTGACGTTTCTCTTACTAGGTTCTACTTTACTGCTAACTGGGTCTTGTTTACCAACAAATATCACCAACAAGAAGAAAGTTTCCATCTTTGCTGCTTGTTCTTGATGAATTTTGAGGTATTGTAATCATACATTCTTAACAAAGTTGAAAACTTTGCTACTATTATAATTTATTAAACCAAGTGTGTGTGTTTACTTTAATACTTTGGAATCTGATATATGTATGTATGGTCACTGTAATGATGCAATGGATGTATGCTCTCTGTAGACTTGTGATATATATGTGCATATAAAGAGGGCTATGTTACATGTTTAATAATGCATTAGATTGGAGAAATAGTGAATAAGGTCAAGTGTTTAATATTCAAATGAGCTGAGCTATGTTTATTCAAAGCTATAGATCGTTGGGGCGGGTGAAGAGAGCTCACAAGTAGCTTGTGAAAAAAATTGACATTAGTTCGCAAGCTAGTTTGGGTAAAATTTGAAACAACCTTGATAACTTGTTTGGAACTTATTGCTGCAATATAAACTCAAGCTTAAAAGAATAACACAAATCAAGCGCAATTAACCAAAGCATGGGTTGGGTTTTTTAACCCCAATTTTCTATGAATATGTTTACTTTACAAGTTTTAAAGTTACTTGTTGAACTAGATAACTAGGGTGAGTTTTTGAAAGATGCATGTTTTGCTGGAATTCTAAAACTCAAATTAGTGTTTCTCTTTTCTTTTATTTCCCAAACAGACAGGAGCAGTCAGTGGAAAAGCTTTGGGTATAATGGATTGGGGAGTCAACAATGCATTTAAGAATTCGAAAGGTATCAGACTGCACATTTTGGTTTATGTTTTTCTAAGTGAATGCTTGGGTTCGATCGCTGGATATTTGGTGAGCTTGTTAAGCACATATTGTACGTGGAATGATATTTTATTCTTAATATTAGTTGACAAAGTTTGTTAGTATGCTTTGGTCTTTACAATTGTTGAAACACACCATAACTATTAATCTAACTTTTCGTTGGGACAGATATTGAACCAAAGGCCATGATGGATGTGGCCCTCATTTCAAGCATTGATCCGGTGGATGTTGGGACTTATTCAGAAAAAGCAAACTCTGCTCCCTCAATAAAACCGAAAAAGAAGACCATGACTTCGATATATCTCAAATTTTTTGAAACAGCTCCTGATGGGAAGAGTCGAAAGTGCAAGTTTTGTGGACAAAGCTATTCTATTGCTACTGCCACTGGTACTTTTTATACATATAAATATATCTTTTAGGCTTACTTGTTCTAAGCTAATTGAGTTGCTGTAATTTCTTATCGCCAAATGGATTTGGCAAATTGCACTCCGATATGTAGTTGCTACCATCTACTATTTTGTGATTTTTATATGTGTATATACATATATCAGTAGAAGCTGATATTAAAATCCAGTTCATACAAAGCTAGAATTCATGAGTTGTAGTTTAAAAAAATGAGCAGATTTTTTTAAAACTATTCTATATTATGGATTCAAGCACTTCTAGCATGATTATGGTTCGATATATATATCGTACAATATCTTTTGTGGTGTACCTTTTCGTAATAGTTAATTTGGAAATTTGTGTAGCACCGTGTAGTATTTGTTAATTATTTTGTTACCGAAGGCTTTATTTGCAATTTTTTTTTCTGTTAAATAGGCAATTTGGGTAGGCACCTTAGCAACCGTCATCCAGGATATGATAATTTGGGGGATGTTGTGACTACTCCAACTGCACAACCAATTACAGTTGCTAAGAAAGCTCTGGCAAAAGCACCTCATTTTGTGCTTGACCATTTAAATTGGTTGCTCGTCAAGTGGCTCATCCTATCATCTCTTCCTCCTTCTACTTTGGAGGAGAAATGGCTGGTCAACTCTTTCAAATTTCTCAATCCGTCTATACAACTTTGGCCCGGAGAAAAGTACCAAACAGTACTCTGTGACATTTTCAGGAGCATGCAGGATGATGTTAGAGTAGTTCTGGATCAGGTTTCGTCTAAGGTTTCAATCGCTCTTGACTTCTGGACTTCCTATGAGCAGATCTTTTATATGAGTGTCAGGTGTCAATGGATAGATGAGAACTGGTCCATCCAGAATATACTTATTGATGTCTGCCACATACCTTTCCCTTGTGACAGTACAGAGATCTACACCAAACTGGTGAGAGTTCTAAAGTTTTACGATATTGAGAACAAAGTTCTATCATGTACTCATGATAATAGTCCAGATGCTGTGCAAGCATGCCACACTCTGAAAGAGGAAATTGATAGCCTGAAAGTTAGTCCTTTCTGTTACATCCCATGTGGTGCTCGTATATTGAATTCGATTATCAGCGATGGACTAAGAACCATAAAATCAGTCATCTCTAAGATTCGAGAGTTTGTGTTAAAGATTAATACATCCATGGAGATATCACAAGATTTTATTCAATTTACAGCAGCCTGTCAGGAAGGAAACTGGAAAATTCCACTTGATGCTTCTGTTCGCTGGAGTGGCAATTATCAAATGCTTGATGTGGTGAGAAAGGTACTAGCTCGTCATTGTTGTTTACTATAGTAGCAATTTCACCAAATAGAATGTTAGTAATCTTTTCATGCCGGTATAACATGCCCTTATTATTTTCTTCCTACAAGTAAAATGTATAAATGTCAGCGGAAAAACTAGGTTGAATGTTTAATAAGTTCTTTCATATTCATTCTCTTTCCATCTAAAATTACAGGCTGGGAAATCCATGGACAGCATTATTAGAAAATATGAGGAGACACTGGGTAGTAGGTTGCTGCTAAGCCCTCCAGAGAAGATTGCAATCACTGTCATGTACACATTTCTAGAACCATTCCATAAAACTATTAACAACATATGCACAAATAAAGTTCCAACGATAGGACTGGTCCTTTTCTTCATGGATCATATATCCGAGACTATTGCAACCTGTAGAGATTCCCGTCACAACCCAGAGTGGATGAAGAATGCTGCTGAAGAAATGGCTGCTAAGGCACAGGACTACAATGACCAAGTTTGCAATATTTTTACATACATGACTGCTATTCTTGATCCTCGAATAAAAGTTGAGCTCATTTCCGAAAGTCTTAACTCAGAGAACCACCTAGAGGAAGCAAGGTCGCATTTCATGAGAAATTACTCGAGTAACCATTTTCCGTCGATGACAAATGCATACATGGTACAAGAGTCACAAGACGGTGGCACTGTTTCTTTTGCAGAAGAGATTGCTCGTAAAAAACGAAGGGCCAGCATGAGTTCTGCCCCTGACGAACTTACTCAATATCTCTCGGAAGCTCCAGCTGCATTACAAACAGATGTCTTGGAGTGGTGGAAGGCAAATAGCACACGCTATCCTCGGTTATCTTTGATGGCTCGGGACTTTCTGGCGATTCAGGCAACTTCAGTAGCACCTGAAGACATTTTTTGGAGCAAGGGTGATGAAATCGATAGACAACGTTTTACTATGCCCCTTGAGACAACACAAGCTTTGCTTTGTATCAAGTCTTGGACTGAAGTTGGGATGAAGTTGAAACACAAGTCAACTGTAATTGATTATAACAGCCTAATGGAGTTGGCTGCTACAGCAGCCAGAGACAATGTCACAGTAGCTTTTGACAGGAAACATAAATGACTTCCAGGAGTTCCAGAGGGGGTACTTCTTGGCAAAGTAAATGCTTTTGGATGATATGTATCATTACATGAAGAAACTAGATTCTAGTTTGTATATATTTTATGTATTTAGGGATATTAGTTCCTTAATATGTATTTAGGGAAATTAGTTCCTTAACCTTTTTATCCTTTTCTTGCATCTTTGTTGTATCTAGAATTAGATTGTTTTATGTACAAAGTTGTGGAGTAAATGCTAACTGTTTAGGGACAGCTGTAATCCTCATTTTTACCATTTCAGATTTTGGTAGGCTGATTTAAGATACCATTAATAACAAAAGCGAATTTTTTTTTTTTTTGAGGGTAACAAAAGCGAATTTTGTTCCTCCTTTGCTGTGTACAATTTAAGATATATTGTAGGAATTTCGTTTTGTGCCGTATAATTCCGTTTAGTAAGTAGACGCCCGTTTGGATATTTTAAAATAAGTAATTTTCAGTAGATTGAATAATAATAGAGTTCATTGGTCCTGAGGTCACCTTCGATAAGAAGCCGGGTCACCTTCGATAAGAAGCCGGTTCGGATAAAATAAACTACAATTATTTTTGTAAATTCAGAAGGATGAATAATGTAACCTCAGGTACCTTGAGGGCCATTTTTCTCATAATAATAAGTATAATATAAATTATAAATTATAAATTATTTTAGTTTTTGGATAATTTTACTTATAAATCAGTCAAGTGTTTGGTAAATTATAACTTATGAGTTATATGATTTTTTTTCTTCTTTATATTATTTAAATCATTTAATACAACAATTTATTTTTAAATAATATATTAGATTACAAATTGATAGTATTAATGTAAAATTCTAATAAGTTGTTTATAAGTATCGAACCCTTTTTTTGGTAATATTTTATAATTTGAAATTCAATTTATATTTTTTTTTTGATAATTAAAGCATTGAATTCAATCTGAAATTTATAATTTTTGTTTGGAAAATCATGTGTAATGCACCTATAATTATTAATTAAAATGAGGAAATTATTGTTATTAATATAGAATAACAAATTAATTAATTGATTCGAAAGAGCAATGTCTAAGAGCAAGTCCAATGCTAGATGTATAATAGCTATAACTATTGCTATAATTTAGCATCAAAAAATGTTTTTTGGTGCTAAAATAGAACTTCAACTCGCTAGTTGCATTTTACATCCAATTAATTCCATATTTAGCTAATTTTTTGTTTCTCTCTCCTAACTTTCATTTAAAGTAACATACAATTCATATATGGTTAAATGATGATTTGGCATGGATGCATAAATGCATCTAATTATAGCACCCCTTTGAAGTTAAGGTTTTTAGCATTTGGTACTATAATATAGCAATAGAACCAAGGATAGCATTGCATTGGACTTGCTCTGAATGCTTTAAACCAATCTCATCCTTTCTAAGAAAATAATTTGCAATAAACAATGAAATAGTTACAGGAATAAGCTGAAATGGGGAAGAAAGTACCCGTTCATGTACTTTCTAGTCATCCACTGAAATCTATTCAATAAGCTCAATCTACTTTTTACCCAAACAGACATTTTAAGTTGAATCGGGCTTTCAACATGTATAAGTTGGGTTTTAAGGAAAGCCGAACACCCATTTAATGAGCAGATTTAGTGTATAAAATGATGAAGCTTCTCTATATCTTATACTCTCTCCCATCCCCCTTTAAATTTTTATTTAGAAATATGAAAATTTTGAAAATTATTTTTATGTACCTTAAAATATGTGAAAGAAGTCGAAGGGACGCTAAAAGAGCACGGAGGTAAAATTCGGGTTTCTTTACACAGACGGTATCTTCTCTTCTTTTATCATCAGTTACCTGCCTGCCTACGAGTACAAAATTCAGTTTACATATAGCAATAGGCATTGGGGCAGCATGTACGACACTAGAAGTTACAAACATATTGAGACCAGCCTTAATAATATAAATGCTACATGCAAATCTTATTTTAATGTTTCCACGCCATTGTTTTTCACTGATGTAGCTAATGTATATTGATATTTATAGTTTTTCACTGATGTAGCTAATGTATATTGATATTTCCAAAAATTAAACTCTGCGCAAAACAGCAGGAACATCATAATTGTTTCAGAATATGTCGAAAAACAGGCTACGTCGAGTATTGATATCAATTTGTAAACCAAAAAGATAGTTTTTTGCATAACTTGACAGCACATATCAGTTCTTCAGTACTCACAAAATTGTAGTTAATATTTCAAATATTAACTATTAACTAATACAGTATAGCGTATGTAATTTGTATTTATCAAACTGAAGACACATGTATATTACTTTCTATGTTGATGTTTCATGTAAAAAGATACTCTCCACCATATTCGCGTATGATTACTGGAACACTTGTGGCTGGGATCTGCATAAGAAAGTTAAATAAATAAATGCCACAAACAAAATAATAGGGAATAATCATTTCATTTTAATTTTACCAAATAATAATATGGCTTGTTTAGACTTGAATTTCATTTGATAACCAAAGTAATTTCGATTTGGATTTGATTCTGTTCCAGGAAATTCAAATTTAAGCATGAATTCGAGAATTTGAAATGACAACTCAATTCATGTCATTTAAAGAAATTCATCAATGAATTTCACACCCAACTAAATTCATCCCGTCTAATATGATATATTCACACCATTAATCAACCTACCATAATATCATAAATTGCAGTATTGCATTGTTGCCTAGCTCCCTTGGAGAACATAATAGAAGATGAGACTGTTTACTACATCCTTCAACAGATGTTCATAGATAAAATGCAGCATATATATTTAAGCACAGATATACCAAATAAACAGTCGCTAAAAAACAGAAATTTAAGTGAAAAGTTGCATTTTAAGCTACAAACTGTCTAAATATTAAGTGACTTTTGAACCTCAAAAACCAAGAGATTTAGTATAACATAACTCAAATAATCCCATGCACGCATATGGGACGATCTACATAAAATTTTTATGTATTCTATCTTAAGATAGATTCTAATCTTCCAATTGCCTTTTGCTATCGATTATTTCAATTACTACATTTTTTCCATCTACCAGAAGAAAACTAATAAGAAACAGGATACGGCCTAAGACTGCTCGTTTTATCCCTAAATTCAATGCTAGAGCTAATATGGATCTACAAGACAGAGCAGTTTGAATTTCATTAGAGTAGTTCAGAGCATCTGCAAGTTATATGATTATGTTGATGTGAATGAGTCCAACTACAACTCTAGCGGTCTGTTACTGAAACGGGACAGTTCTGAGACCGCCTTGTTTTAAATGAAGAAAGTTTAATTGATTACTTGGCTCTATTCTGGTTATTACATAATTAAAGTTTCTCATAATGAGATGATTATAATTTACATAATAATGCAAATATACAAATGAATAGTAGAATATATTATGACGGGAAATCAAGAACTTCTTGTCATCAGCACTAGATAGTATTTAGTCAAAAAAATCAACTTACCATTCCATAATCTGTGATAATCACCGATACGTAATCTGAAGGAGTAGCATCATACCTGTTGCATTTCAATAGTATTATGTAGGAAACTAATTTACAACAAACATAAATAAAAGTAATACAGGTATCCAACAGAGAATTCTCATATCGGTTTTTTACTTTTCACGGGAATAAAAAATAGCTTACAACAAATTCAGAAGTTGAAGATCGTCTTTTCTAACTGAATCATCAAGATAACGATTATCCACTTCCCCCGGGACCTTGGATATGACCCCTGGATCGCCTACAAAATATTCAACAATGTTACGAGTTAAGACAATGGCCAACTCTGACGTATTTGCAAAGAATAAGTAACACGAGCAGTTTACGGTTTAGGCAAAGTTTATAGAATTGACTACTTAGTTTATGGAGCATACCAAGTTCGTTACAGCAAATTGAATCAAGTTGTACCCTCTCATGGAACTTATACGCTTCACAGCAAATCATGACTGGAACACGAAATTCATGTGCAACCATAGCAACACATGCAGTCCCAACCCTGGAGTATACTGTTCCATTAGACAATACAGAAGCAGCCCCAAGAAAAACTCTAGTGATCTCATGCATAATATAGGAGATGGCATTTATATGAGTATATGTGCAGTTCACGCCCTTTTTGACCAGTCTGCGGACTAGTGCTTGACCTTCAAGTTGGGGACGCGAATCAACCACAACAGCACGAAATACAGTGCCAAGTTCATGTGCCCGAAGAAGAATCATTTCAACAACAGAAGATGAACCATATGTTAGTAGAACGTCACTGTCCCTGATTTTTGCAACAGCATGTCCAACTATAATCTTGTCTGCGAGTATTATCTTCTCAGTAATAAAACGATCTATGTCTGAACTAATAGAGGCTTTTGCTTCCGACTCAGAAATGTCAGAAGGCAATTTAGTAACATGAGCCTTCAGAAACCGAATTGCATTACCCATGCTAATTGAGAGGGGCCGGCATTCTATCAAAAATGAAATGTAACCATTGATCTTGGCTATTAAATCTCTATTAATAGTTTTCTCTGATGGTGCAGAGTAGTCTTCTAAAGCTTTCTGAAATGCTTGCAGCATAGCTATACAACGAGCATTGCCCCCTGTGATATCTCCGGCAAGATATTGTAATCCAACCTGAACAAAAGTTCCATACAAATATTACAAAATATGTAGAGCAGGTAACACCTGGTACTCTCAAATGCAATTCTGATAACATGAAGTAATACCTTGTAAACAGCAGGATGAATATGATCAGATTGGAAAAACTTTGTCTCAAGATCAGGAAGCTGAGTTCCGCGCTCATATTGAGGCAGATGCAGAAAAAATTCGACCCTGTTTCGGGCTTCAATTTGTTTGACTACTGAACGTTTTTTAGCCTTTTCTACCCGGGTTTTATCATCGAACTGCATGCGAGGCGGAGGCACATCTTTTTTCCTATCTTTTTCGGAAGGACGGTCACCTCCTTTCTTCTCCGAAGATGCTACAGGACCATCTTTCTTTTGCTTAGGCTGTTTCACCACTTTCCCAGTCTGCACAGAAGGTTCTCGTCCAGTAGCAGCAATGGATACTTTTCCTTCAGCTTTGAACACACAGATGTATAATTGAGACACATGGCACTACAAATTCTACCTATTTAGATATGTTATTTATAAGAGAGAGTTAAGAAAATCTTATAACAAAGACTCATCATCTTCCACCTAAGCAGAGTGAAGAAAGTTAATTATCAGCTACAAAAAATATAAAGCACACAGGAAAACTAATTAAAACGAAGAAATTATCTTTTAAGGTCAAATACTGACCATTTGAGCCTTTGGCAGCTGCTTTTGCAGCTCGTTGAGCCTCTTGCAGGGCGCGCCTTTCAGCTTTTGTTGTTTTCTCTTTAAGTGATTTTGAATCAGACTCCGTGGAAATTCCAGCAGCTTGATCACCACTTTTTCCTACAATTAATAGATAGTTTTTTTAACGAAGAATACAAACACGCACCCACACATATGAACAATAATTTCCACATAAGAACTGACTATTTCAAAGGGACTTAATTCACAAAGCTGTTTAATTATGCATCCCCTTAACTTAAGTATAGGTGACTAACTATATCTATCATATGCGTAAAACACCTAGTTCATATATTAAACATCTATGGCAGGAAAGATTATTAAATCATTTTCTACATTCAAGAATCCCTTCACTGTACATGTCCAAATCTCATTAATTCCATGATTAAAGGAATTGCACCACCCGTGATAGTACCTCTTTGTATGAGGCCGGTGTTTCTTATTATTAATCTATGTGGACAATGGGAACATTTTACAAGAATCTACGAATATCAATTAAGATACAAGTCCCAAAACTAGGCAGGAAAAAAACACACAAATTGGGATACAAACTTGCAAATATGGATAGTCAACTCAAACCTAGAACAAGTAGTTCCCCCTAGTCTCTAACTTAAATATTAGTGAAATGCAGTACATTTTCCGCAATTCACAACTTAGCCTCCCAACAACATTGTTTAACTAATTATCAGTTCTAGTGGTGCAAGAGCTCACCAAATCACAACTTAACTTACCTTAACAATTTGCAGATTAAAAAACGACAAAACTGTTGCTTTATACGAAACAAACTATATTAATAAATCCTACTAATTATCTATCATAAACTAGAATAAGAGGTACACATATACACAAAAGTCAATAAATTTACCCTCATTCGCGACTTGAGTAACTTTTATCGATAAATTCAAAACATAGCTTCAAAACACCATTATCTAACAGATTATCAGTTATAATTGCGGCGAGCACGAGCTTCACCTACCAAATCACATCTAAACTTACCTTACTAATACGCAAGTAAAAAAAATGACAAAACTGCTACAAAAATCACTAGTAATTAACCATCATAAGCTAAAATAAGAGGTAAACATAAACACAAAGTTTACCCTCATTGGCCACTTGAGCAACTTTTTTCGACAAATTCCTCACGGCCATCATATCCAATCCATTACTCGGAAGCGACATTGGCAACTTCCCCCTACTATCCGACCTACTCCAATTCTCCAAATCCTCCGAAAACTCCCCATCCCCTACTCTACTCGACGACACCGGAGACGTTCCAAGTACCGAATCCCCCGGATTATAGCTCCCTACCGCCACATAATCCATCTCCAATCGCCGAATATCATTCACCGGCACCGGAACTCCAACGGCGCGCGTGAGATTATCGGAAGCATGACGTGACGGCGGAATCATCACCGGAGACAAAGACGACGACACCGGCGGCAAATCGGCGGGTCCAGATTGGGTCCGGTCGGGTTGGGGAGCGAAAAACCCGACTTTTCGGACTTTCGGGTCGATGACCCGAGAAGTACGACGAGGATCCATAGAGTGAAATTAGGGGATTGGGGGTGGTGATATAGAAAGTATAGATATAGAAATAGATACACTCATTTTAGGGTTTAGTTTGTAGAGGAATAAGAATTGGGTTCGCTTTTTTTATTTTTATTCCAGGGTTTTGATTGGTTGGTTGTTTGATTTGTAGAGTGGGGCGAGAAAGTGAGAATCTGCATTGGGATTGGTGAGCAATAGCTTATGGTACGAAATATTTTTTAAAAATGTCTAGTTATTTAAATTATAATATTTATTTTTGATTTTTATTATTTTTCAATATCTTTTTAAGATGGGATTGCACATTTAATTTTATCTTAAAAACTATTATTAATATAAACTAGCTTATTGCCCGTGGAAAGCACGAATTACTTTTAAATACTTTTAAAATTATATGATTAAATAAAATAGAGCATAATAATTTACTATGGATATAATTTAACTTTGTAATTAATTAATAAAATTATTAGTAATAATAATAGTTATTTAATAAATGATATGTATTGATTAGAACTAATAATATAAAATATTAATGTAAATTTGTTGTTGACGGGATTCGAACCTTGGATCTTTAGATGAGGTATTTAAATATAGAATATTCTTTATTAACAGATCTAACGGATATCATCTATTTACTAAATAGCTAGCGGTCACTATTCTTTTAGATGGTTGAACTTGTTGGGCCACAGGCCCACTAAGATAGTTTAGCCCACCAGAGGCCCAATTAGAGCACTATAAATATATTGGTAGCCCCAACATTGTAAAGGATTGGTTCATTAATATTACTCTTTAACAATAGCGCTAGAAGGAGGTTTAACCTCCTCCTAACAAACTCTTTCAAAAACAGCAACAAGCACGAACGGATCTAACTTTAAAGCTTTAGAATCAACCTTAATCCTTCATTAAGAACGCGAAGGATGGCTGATGAAGCTCCAAAAACTCGCGACGTTGCAAGTGTTAAGCGAGCCGATAAATCTAAGAGTTTAATGGCTCCTCAAGCCTTATTCTCTTCGCCTCCGAGGCCTAGCTTGTCGGATCCGGTGAACGGATCTCGTAAAGCAAAAAAGGACAATCGGCAGTTAGTTCTCACACCTCAAGGCAAGCACGTATTAACGAGTGATGCTCGTTTACACCTATTAAAGCTTAAACGACAGAGGGAGCAGCAATCTGTGGCTTCAGGTGATGTTATCGACGATGAACTTCGCCGATTGGATCTAGAAAGACAAATATTGGCTGAGAATGTAAAGAGGAAAAAGGAGATAGTTAGATTGCAGAAAGAGCTCCAGGAGGTCTCCGAGGGCCATATCTCGTTAGATTATCAAACGGAGGATTATGCGTCCTCGTGGAGGACCTCTATGGGAAGCAAGTATTCTAAGACAAATGTGTCTTCTGATTCGTTTTCATCGAGGAGACGTAAAATAATAAATGAGGAAAAAGAATATTCAGAAAATGAAGATGAAGATTACGAAAAAGAGGAATCAAGTACAGCTGGTTTGTCGACTAATGACATATTGAAGTTTAAAGAATTCATCAGAACGTAATCGGGAGAGATTGAGGTCTCCTCGGAGAGTCCGCTAGCAAAAAACATCGAAAGAGCTAGAATAAACAGGGATCTTAAGGTACCACCAATTGATCAGTTTGATGGCTCCACAGACCCTTTCGACTTCGTCAACCTCTTCGACGGACGGATGTCCTTTTTTGGACATAATGAAGTGGCGAAGTGCCAGTTCTTCCCGACGTGCTTGAAGGGCACAGCGCTCATGTGGTTCAACAATTTTCCAGCTAGGTTGATCAAGTCGTGGACTGGTTTGAAGGAAAAATTTAAGTCGAGATTTTCTACTAACAAAAAAGGAAAAAAGTTGACAGCCTCTCTGGTGAACATTCACCAAAGGTCAAATGAAAATTTACGGGAATATCTGAACCGTTTTAGAGCGGAGATGATTCAAATCCCAGATTTGGTAGAAAACTTGGCAATGACATACTTAGCGGCGGGAATTGATAGAACCAGACAAAATGCAGTTCTCGAGGAATATTTTGAGAAGGAGCCTCAATCACTTCAATCAGCTATTCAGCTATTCGAATGAAGACTAACTGTCCAGGAAGCTGTTGGCAACATCCAGTCTTCCAGATCTCCAAGGTCAAGGATGAGCAGGTTTGTTGAACAAACCTCTCAATGGGAATATCGCCGAGGTGACCGAGGTGTTCGAGCAACGCGAAGGTCACATGCAAGATCACCAGTTCAGAAAAGAAAAGAAAATGTTGCTTCATGCACATCACATAAATCACTTACATCACAGGCGTCTCCAACAAGTCAACGTCTGTGGCTTCAAAGACCACGAGGTGATCGAGACTTCACAAAGCTTAACACTGATAGAGTTGCAATACTGGGAACCCTCAAAGCTGATCCAGCTTATGTACCTCCAAGGCCGATGAATCCAAACAGACCGCCAAGCAATAAATTCTGTCACTATCACGAAGATACAGGCCATGATACGGAGAGGTGCTACCAATTGAAAAATCTGATTGAGGACAAAATCCAGAAAGGAGAGCTTTCCCACTTTGTAGAAAAGGGCAATGAAATACAACAAAGAGATGAACATGAAAGGATCATAGACACCATCTCCGGTGGGCGCACCTCAGGAGGTTCATCCAATAGAGCCAAAAAGGCCTACGCAAGAGAGGTATTCCGAGTGGATAATAAGAAGCCAAGGAAAAATCCATCTCTGGTAATATCATTTTCAGATGAGGATTTTGGGGACAGGATAATGGAAGACCATCAGGATGCATTAGTAATTGCTTTGGATCGAACATGGTCAAGAAAATCATGATTGATGATGGTAGTTCGGTCGATATATTATATCAAGGCGCCTTTTCGAGAATGAATTTAGGTGACAGAAAAGTCAATAGTGCTAAGGACGCGCCATTATATGGATTCACTGGCAATGAAGTCAAAACGGTGGGAGTTATTGATATGCCGGTGTTGTTCGGATCGCCACCTTGCCAAAAATGGCTCATTGTTAAATTTCATATAGTAAATGCCATTTCAAGTTATAATTCCATTCTAGGAAGGTCGACTATTGCAGCCTTGAAAGGTATAGTTTCCATACCTCATCTGAAAATGAAATTTCCTACAGATTTTGGTGTTGGTGAGGTATGTGGAGACCAGAAATTGGCTCGACAATGCTATGTTAGTTCAGCTCTCCCAAAGAGTTCTACCACTTCAACAATCTCAGTAAATCAGGTGGTTGAAATGGATCCAAGGGATATCATTGAACTCCCCAAACCACCCAGTCACGAGCCGGTCGAGCCGATTGAGGAAATTCCACTATACCTCAATGACCCTGAAAGGGTCGTGAAGATAGGAACAAAATTATCAACTGAGCTTCGTGAAGATCTCATCCAAACATTAAGAGAGTTTGCAGACATCTTTGCTTGGACTCCCAAGGATATGCCAGGAATTCCAGCTGAGCTAGCTCTACATCATCTCAACATAAAGCCAGGGGCTCAAGAGGTAAAACAGAAGAGGCGTATCTTTTCTAAAGAGAAACAAGAGGCTATTAAAAAAGAGATTGACAGATTGTTGGAAGCAGACTTCATCAAGCCCGTACAGTTTCCAAAGTGGATTGCAAATCCAGTATTAGTCAATAAAAGCAATGGTAAATGGCGGATGTGCATAGATTATTCGGATCTTAACAAAGCGTGTCCAAAAGATTTTTACCCGTTGCCCAACATCGACCAGCTCATTGACTCCACAGCGGGAAATGAATTACTATCCTTTATGGATGCATTTTCAGGATATAATCAGATAAAACTGGCCGAACAAGATCAAGATGATACAGTGTTTATAACTTATAAAGGGGTGTACAGATTCAAAGTTACTCCCTTTGGTCTTCTGAACGCAGGAGCAACGTTTCAGCACACAATGGACAAAATATTTGCTCCTCAAATTGGAAGGAATATCCAGGTATACGTTGATAACATTATAGCAATGTCACAGACAGCTTCGGAGCACATCAAGGACTTCAGAGAGACATTTACAAGGATAAGGGCCAGCTCCATGAGGTTAAATCCAGCAAAATGTTCCTTCGGCTTAAGTGGAGGTCGTTTCTTGGGCTTCCTTCTCACACAGAGAGGTATTGAAGCAGATCCAAACCAAGTAAAAGCCATTCAAAATGTCACAGCTCCAAAGTGCCTTAAAGAGATACAAGCCCTCGCAAGGTCTATTGCAGCTCTCAGACGCTTTATACCTCAATCCTCAAAGAAATGTCTGCCGATGTATGAAGCAATCAAGGAAGCCTTAAAAAGCAAAACTTTTACCTGGTCAAAAGAATGTGAAGAAAGTCTGCAAGGAATCAAAGATTTTCTTGTTTCTACACTAGTCATGGCTAAGCCTCTTCAATGTGAACTGCTAAAACTATATTTATCAGCATCCGATTTGACCTTGGCTGCAGTCCTGGTTAAAGAAGTAGATACGGACCAGAGGCCCGTATACTACACAAGCCACATACTCAAAGATGCTGAAACTTGGTATTCAAACATAGTAAAACTTGCATACGCTTTGGTCATGGCCAGCAGGAAACTGAGACAGTACTTCCAAGGACGAACAATCATTGTGATGACAAATCAGCCTCTACGCCGGGTACTTCACAAACCCGACATGACAGGGCGGTTGGCTTCATGGACCGTGGAATTAAGCCAATTTCACTTAGAATTCCAGCCAAGAACTGCTATGAAATCTCAGGCTTTTGCAGACTTTATCTTAGAATGTACTTTTACTTCCCTTGAGCAAGGAGAAATAGTCTCAGAACCAAAGGACAAGGTCTGGACTCTGTTCACGGATGGATCGTCTACTTCACAAGCTGGTGGGGTTGGAGTCATCCTCACAAGCCCTGAGGGTTTCACGGTTCGATAGGTCGTCAAATTTAAATTTCCCACGACCAACAATGAGTCGGAGTATGAAGGTCTTATAGCAGGATTAGTATTGGCTCGCCATTTGGAAGCATCAGTCATAGATATATCAGTGATTCACAGCTCGTAGTAAAGCAAGTTTTGGGGGAGTTCAAAACTTTGAATGAACGAATGGCAACATACAGACAAATCACCTCAGAATTATTGCAAAAATTCACGTCGTGGACCATCAACAACATTGATAGGTCCAACAATTAGTGGGCAGATGCTTTGTCAAAGCTAGCCACTTTCAACACCTCAAGTACATCAGAGCCCATATACTTTAAAGAGCTGCACGAGCCATCAACAGTCCGAAAAGAGGTACTTTGTATATCAGCTCAGGATGATTGGAGAATTCTTATAATCAAATTCATTCAAGGAACTCATAATGAGTTAGACAAGCTAGAAACAAGGAAGATGAAGGTCAAGGTAAAAAGTTATTGTCTGGTAGACAATAAGTTGTTCAGAAGAGCCCTGGTTGAGCCATTACTCAAGTGTGTTAATCAAGATGAAGCAAAAATGGCTATAATCGAGGTGCACTCAGGGATATGTGGAGATCACTTAGCTGGGAAAAACATGGCTTTAAAAATCATGAGGCACGGAATTTATTGGCCTACGATGCGTCAGGACTGCGAAGAGTTCGCAAAGCGGTGTGAACCGTGCCAGAAGTATGGGTCCGTGAGCCATCGACCCTCAGTTCCGTTCAACCCAACAACAACTCCGTGTCCATTCTTTATGTGGGGTATTGATCTTGTAGGTCCTTTGCCAAAAAGCTCCAAACAGTGCCAATACATAATTGTGGCAGTTGATTACTTTACAAAATGGATAGAGGCCGGGCCTTTAGCAAGGATAAGAGAGACTGAGGCAATTCATTTCTTCATGGAACAAATAGGCTTCAGGTTTGGGGTACCCAGAGTGGTTATTACGGATAATGGCACTCAGTTCACTGGAGAAAAATGGGTAGATGCAATGAATGAGTTAGAAATTCAGCATCATAAAGCCTCGGTTGCATATCCACAAGCAAATGGGCAGGTGGAAATCACCAACAAGGCAATTTTGAAAGGTTTGAAGAAAAGGCTATGTGAAGCTAACAGAAACTGGGTGGATGAACTGCCCAACGTACTGTAGAGTTTGCGAACCACTCTGAAAGCTTCTACAGGAGAGACACCGTTCAAAATGGCTTATGGAACCGAAGCAGTCCTACCAGTCGAGATAGGTTCTAAGTCTTAAAGGATTGAGAAATTCGATCCAAAGTCATCAGAGGATGGTTTAAAGCTAAACATCGATCTACTCGAGGAGCTCAGGAACTCCACTCAAACCAATGTCTCCAAGTACCAAGAGAAGGTCGCGAAGCTATATAATTCAAAGGTTAAGCCAAGGAATTTTCAGGTCAATGACCTCGTTCTGAGAGAAGCAGCGGCATCAATGCCCTCAAAACAAAGCAAAATGTCCTCACCTTGGGAGGGGCCTTATAGGGTCACAAAGGTCAACAGCTCAGGTTCTTATCGCCTCTCTTACCTCGATGGAACGCCAGTAGCAAATGCTTGGAATGCCATTCATCTCAAAAAATTTTACCCGTAGGACTCCAATCAGAAATCATCCACCCCTCTAAGTTATTTAATTTAAGGTACGAAGTAGTTTCTGAATTTCTTTTGTAATCAAGTTGCTTTTGTGATCCATCCTGCTTAGGAATGGATTACGATTTAGGTCAACATTTGTTTAAGTTTTATAAATGAAAACTCTAGTTGCGGTAAAATTTTCAACTTATTGTACTTCTAATCGTAAGAATGCTCCATTACTCTCTACTTGATTAGAATTCATACGCATATCATAAATTTTCAACTTACAAAGTGCTAAATTATCAAGAAGGTAAAATGCTCCAAGAATATCTCCGATGATAAAATACTGGAAGAGGTAAAGTTCGCCAAATATCAGTTACCTCATTCACTTCAAAACAGTTCAAAGAACTCGAACTCTCCTCGGACACATCCGGATTCGCCACAAGCAACAAATAAAGGTAAAAGTGGGACGCCAAAATAGAAATAAAAACATTAAAAGAAATGCTCCAGGATTACTGAAAAGGTAATGCCCGCCAACGAAATAAAAACACAAATACGAATGGATCAAAATTCGCCACTCATGAAAAATGCGGGTAAGCTACTCCATAAAATGAAAAGAAAAATGACAATTGCCAAAAGACGCAAAATCATATTAACTCGCCATATGAAATCACTCCAAAGGAAGATCTATACAAACACACCAAAAGGTAAAATCCCGCCAGTAACTCAAAAGTGACAAAAGAAATACGCCAAAACATAAGCGCCATGGTCACTTTCAGCACCAAAATAATGAAAAGTAAAAATACATTACTCCAAACACTCCAATCAGCTCAAATAGCTCATAGAGTTCAACGCTTCCATAAATATATTTGGGCTTATCGTAAAGAGCGAGGAAAAGGTAAAGGCCACCACCAAGTAAGTATACGCCACAAACATATCTTAGAATCGCCAAATGCTAAGGTAAAGGTAAATCTACAATACGCCAAAACGATAAAATTACACCAAGCCTCCAAAACGCAAACCACATTATTTTAGATAACAATTTAAAAGCTCCAGAATTCAATCGACTTTCTCCAAAAACCCGCGATAATCGGAAAGAGGTCCTAAAGTCCATGAAACACATGGATATCTACTGTGAGAACGATAAAAGACACGCCAAGCATGGAAGGGAACAAAAAGCTAAACTACCAAACAGAGATATGCAAAACCAAATATGAAATAATGTTACAATAGCTCCAAAAGGTTCAGAATACGGTGGCTCAGTTCAAAAGTACAATAAAGTTCACGAAAGGTAAAAATAAGAAACTAAGAGATTACATAAAAGCCTCTCGGGGCATACCCCAGGCCAGCCAAGGATCTCCAAAGGATTTAAACAGCTTCGGAAGAACCTGTCTTCCCAACTCCATTTTTCTTTGCCAGATCAGCAAGGTAATGGTCAAAACCACGGTATTTTACATCAAATCCGAACCGGGCGAAGCGAGCAACACTCTCTCCATAACCATCTTCAAACGAGGACAGAGACTCAGTCTGGCACTTTGACAATTGAGCTGACAGATCGTCCAACTTACTCATAAGTTCAGCCCTTTCAGCAGTCCAAGCTTCGGTGCCTTTAGCAAGATTCTCCTCGGAAGTTTCCAAGGATTTCCTCAGAACTGACATCTCCGACTACAAACTTTTAACTTGCTTGCTCAAGACGTCGCACTCCGTGATCAGTTCGGATTTTTCAGTCAGTGCAGTAAAAAGTTTATCGGCAGCAACATTATTATCATTCTTCAGATTTTGGGAAGACTCCTCTAAGCATTCATTGAGCTTCTTCAGTTCCTTCACTTCCAGCCGAAGCCTCTTCACCTCAACAACGTCAATCACATCTTCAAGGTTCAATAACCTCTCCAGCTCCACAGACAACTACAAAAGCACATAACCGTTAGAAAACAAGAGGCAACCGTAAAGGAAAACTAAGCAATAGATAAAAAGAAACAAGGCAAGAAAGGAAGGAATACCTTATCGACAAGACCCTTACAGGATCGAAGACCTCCTTCAATAACCGTACCAGAAGTATTCACTTTAGTCTTCAACTTGTGGACAGACTCCGTGGTATCTTCAGAAAACAATCCTACCTTACCCGAACTAGGGCAACTCAGCGGCTCCTTCAACTTCTTTGACAGATTACCCTTAGAGGTATGACCTTCACGATGCCTCTTCTTCTCACGGTCCTTAACAATAGTGGCCTCGGAAGCCCCAACATCGACTACAACAGAAACCGATGTGAGATCTTTTGAAGCCACTTCAGGGCCACTTTCCACTCCAGTACTAGGCATCACAGTCGAAGCACCAGCGGCTTTACTCTTAACCAAACGAGCTAGAAAATCATCAGTCGGCATGTTCGCAAAAAGATCAACCACCTCAAAAAGCTTTACTCCATCCACTGCAAGCAAGAAAAGAATCGGTCAAGAAAAGACAATAAAAACAGCAGGGAAAATACAAGCACAGGAAAGCTTACAACAATGATTATTCAAAAATCCAACATCTAAAAATTCCTCAGGCTGATATCTAACTTTGGACCCTAGGAAGTCCTGTAAATCTGAAGAAGTCATAGAGCCCAATCGGTTCACGGACTTCAAACGCCCCGGAGAATGAGCCTGCCACGGTCCAATCTCTTCCAGCTCGGGACCCTCGTACCATGCCCACATCTTATGCCACCGTGAATTAGACACTGGGGCTTCAACTAGCCTTTTACAGCCTTCCTTTTTATCAACATAGAACTGGGTTCCATTACTTTTGAAGCAAAAGATAGAGAAGAACAAGTCGAGGCTGGGAAACTGGTTAAGCTCATAACACCTAGCAATAACTCCATTGATCTGGAGAATCGAATTGGGAACAAGCTGACCCAAGCCATAACCTAATGTTTGAAATATAAATCGGAAAAAGGGGTGCAGTGGCAATCTTAGACCGTATTCAAAATAAACATCTGGGATGGCATGACAACTAGGTCGGGGTGGTTTCCACATTCGGTCACCATCACTTGGGGCAAAAGCACGATAACCTCGAGAATAAGAGACAACTTGACCTAACTTATCAAGTTCAGGAGGATAATTAGAATAAAAGCTAGGATTATTAAAGGACTTATTGGACTCAAAAAGGGCTCCAGAATGAGGCATAACAACTTCCTCAACAGAGGGGGTTTGAGAGGCAGATCCCGTAGCAACAGGAGTTTTACTAACAGACCCAGGGGAGAAAGTTTCAGTCTTTACAGGAACAAAGTTTCGAAGAAGATAGCGAGGTCGCATAACCTTTTCAGTGGGCAAACTTTCAAGACTCCCTCCACTCTCAATGTACTCTACACTCTCGGCGGACGAATACGAAGCTATGGTGGCTTTCATAGTGGTAGAAAAGAAAGAAAAGCAAGAACAAGGAATAAAAGCAAAAAAGAAAAAGACAAGAACAGAGAAGGTACCTCACACGCCAAAGAAGAAGATGGAAAGGGTGAACAAAAAGAAAATGAAGGGTACAGAAAATAATTAGCATTTATAGACAAAAAGAAGAAAGGGAAGAGAAATACTCTACCTCTTCAATGGAAGAACACGACTCCCAAGACGTGGGGAGATGGGCGAACAGGACTGCTAATAAAGCGTGGAAAATTTTTTCACTTTTCCAAAAAATATGTATCTATATTGACATGCAAGATCAAGCTGTCAAATCTTATATTTTGTTGTATTGTAGCAAAAATCTGTAAGATAGGAAGTTTAAAAAGATCTAAAGATCTTTTTCTTTTACTTAGGGGGGACTGAATGTTGGCCCACAGGCCCACTAAGATAGTTTAGCCCACCAGAGGCCCAATTAGAGCACTATAAATATATTGGTAGCCCCAACATTGTAAAGGATTGGTTCATTAATATTACTCTTTAACACCCCTACTATCCGACCTACTCCAATTCTCCAAATCCTCCGAAAACTCCCCATCCCCTACTCTACTCGACGACACCGGAGACGTTCCAAGTACCGAATCCCCCGGATTATAGCTCCCTACCACCACATAATCCATCTCCAATCGCCGAATATCGTTCACCGGCATCGGACCTCCAACGGCGCGCGTGAGATTATCGGAAGCATGACGCGACGGCAGAATCATCACCGGAGACAAAGATGACGACACCGGCGGCAAATCGGCGGGTCCAGATTGGGTCCGGTCGGGTTGGGGAGCGAAAAACCCGATTTTTCGAACTTTCGGGTCGATGACCCGAGAAGTACGACGAGGATCCATAGAGTGAAATTAGGGGATTGGGGGTGGTGATATAGAAAGTATAGATATAGAAATAGATACACTCATTTTAGGGTTTAGTTTGTAGAGGAATAAGAATTGGGTTCGCTTTTTTTATTTTTATTCCAGGGTTTTGATTGGTTGGTTGTTTGATTTGTAGAGTGGGGCGAGAAAGTGAGAATCTGCATTAGGATTGGTGAGCAATAGCTTATAGTACGAGATATTATTTAAAAATGTCTAATTATTTAAATTATAATATTTATTTTTGATTTTTATTATTTTTCAATATCTTTTTAAGATGGGATTGCACATTTAATTTTATCTTAAAAACTATTATTAATATAAACTAGCTTATTGCCCGTGCAAAGCATGGATTACTTTTAAATACTTTTAAAATTATATGATTAAATAAAATAGAGCATAATAATTTACTATGGATATAATTTAACTTTGTAACTAATTAATAAATTTATTAGTAATAATAATAGTTATTTAATAAATGATATGTATTGATTAGAACTAATAACATAAAATCTTAATGTAAATTTGTTGTTGACGGGATTCAAACCTTGGATCTTTAGAAGAGGGATTTAAATATAGAATATTCTTTATTAATAGATCTAACGGATATCATCTATTTACTAAATAGCTAACGGTCAATATTCTTTTAGATGGTTGAACCAAGTTGAACCAAACAACCAAATTATACCGTTGTTTGCTTATTATATAATAGTATAGATAGTATAGATGTGTGGATTCAAACCATAAATTTTTGTATCGGATAATGATCTCTATATTTTTATCTTAAAAATCAAAATTATAATTGCTTAATTGTTAGCTGTTGTTTATAAATTTTAAAGTTCAGAATTTTGTATATTATATTATTTTATATTAAATTTAACGGTTTTTTTCATATTAAAAGATCTAACGGTTGTGATCGAAATGGATAATAGAAAAAAAAGAGGTGTTAACGAAATTACAAATTATCTTTAATTTGCTTGTTATAGTATAGTTGTTATTCTTATATAATGTCGTATAGATAGTTATAATTTTATATATATTGTATCTTAATTTCTTACAAAAGGTATCTTAATTTCTTAATTTATGATGTTAGAAAAAGGTTCAATTGAATTTTTATATTATATTTTAACACTTCCTTCATCTTAAGGTGTTAAAGGAAGATTAAAATGGATCTTTGTATATATATATATATATATATATATATATATATATATATATATATATATATATATATATATATATATATATATATATATATATATATATATTGTAACACTTCCTCTCACTTGAAAATCCCATTTTTGGGTCGAAAAATGGATCACGAACGTCCATGTTTGGGGCATTAATTTTGCTTTCATTCGTGTCCATAACAAATTGTGAGAATAGTGGGGTGGTATGGAATTGAACCTCAATCCCTACCGACCATAACTCTTATACCATGGTAAGAAAACGATCGTTTCAAATCTTAAGGTGTTAAAGGAAAGACTAATTGGATCTTTATATTGTATTATATTATATCATATTATAACAATTTTTAATATATAGTATGGTGTAAATAGTATTTTTTTCCCCTGAAAGTACAGCGTAGATAGTATAAAAATAAGTTTTTATATATTTATCATTTTTCTTATATATATATATTATGTAGATTATGAAATACACTCTGAGATAATACAAAGGGGGTGAATGTATAATCTACTTTTTCTTGAATTTTTTTGCATGTGTAAATTGTTTGAATTTGTTTGATCTTTTGTAGCTTGAGTATGTGTTTGAACAATGAATAATGCAAAATTTTAACAACACGCAAACTCACTTTAAATATAATATTTTATTAGATTCGAAGGTTGCTACAATCTGCCAATACAAGAAAGGATTCTCAACTTCATTTTTCTCAGAGATATATTCAGAATAATGCAAGGAAAAACTTGACAACTGAAAATATGAGTTTGTGTACTTATAGAACATGCACACAGCTCATTCTTGTAAACTTATAGAACATGCACACAGCTCATTCTTGTAAAACTAGTAACCTACAAACTAACTTTCTAAGCTTGCCTATGCTATTTTGGTGAAACTTGGTATCACGTGATTTCTTCTTGTTTTGTATCTTTTAGATCTTGTTTTCTAAGCTTGCCTATGCTATTTTGTACTTATAGATCCACTTCTTTAGCTATTTCTCCTTGAATTTCTCTCCAAGTTTCTTTATAGGTTTGACACAATGCAACAATTGGGTCATTGCAGGTGTCTTGGTTTGTGTAGATTTTTTGACTTGAGATCTTCAGTAATTTATCTTTTGAAGCATTCGAGAATTGACTAAGTACTTGATTCGAGAACTACTTTTGAATAGCTAGACATCTCTGAGTTCTCGAACAAGTCCGTTTGATATATCGAATACACTTCTCGAATAAGCCAAAAAAAAAGATAAGAGGAGGAAGGTTGTAAGAACCGAATATTAAAATCTATATAATTACTATTTTTCGTAAATTGAGAGGAATGTATATTAATTTATTTTATTCCAGTTTGACGAGTCAATGTGTTAAATGTTAAATTGGTATCTAAGGCTAAGTGTTAATATGATCGAAAAGATCCATGTATGTGTTTATTATGTATTATGTGTTATTAGATAGGAACATTAGTCTTTTTTGTAATTCGTGAAATCAGTTCGTCCTCATCATTTAAGTTCCGTTTTTTTTTTAAATTCCTGGGGCTTCGAATTAAAATTATTTTCGTATCAATATTCATCAAATAAATCTCAAAATATTTGAAACTCGTATTTTATTCATCTTACATGTGTTGCAAATTTTTCGTATCGAATTCGTTATTTTTCCCAAAAATATTTTCGTCGTATCGAACCCGTAATTGATTTAGTTGGTACTTTCGGGACCGATTAAAAGTTAATTAGGGTTCCGAACTTTTTGGGGGAAAAATATATTTATGAAATCTTTTATCAGTCAAAGCTGATCCACCAATCCTAAATCTTATCTGTTATCTAATCAAAATAAAAGAAAAATTCAAAAACAAAAAATCAATTTTTATTTCTCAAAAAATTATTAATTTCTAAATCGTTCTTGAGGATCGAAGCAATTTTGATCGCGTTATAGATGTCGGATTTTGGTGTTCTTATACTCAAATTGAAGCTCTCGAAGTCTAGTTTCATAATCTATCATCAGTTTCCATGTGAGGTAATTTCTCGAATTTTTATGATTTTTTTCTTTTAAAACTGTCGAATAAGGTTTCATGTGAGAAATTTGGGGCTTTTTGATTTAAGCTTTGTTCTTGTGTTTTGATGGCTTGTATAGCTTCATGGGGTTGTATGTGATTGATTTACGTGCTTAATTGCTTTTTTTATTTACGAATTAGTATAACTCGAAGTTTAGAAGTTTTCTTGATTTTCAAACCGTTCGTTCGTGATGTACAGTAATCGTTCAGTTATAAGGTTATGGGGGTTAGTTTGCTGGTATTCTCAGCTTTGTTTTGAACTATTATACATTGAATATGGTTTCCGATTTGTGTAAAATGCTGTTTGCCGGAATGTTAGTTCAAGGTCGCCGGATTTGATCGATTTTGGTCATTACGGGTTGTTTTGGTCGTGTTTGCAGTGTGTTGGAGTGCCCAGTAGTCGTGCAATGGTTTGGCATTAGTTTGATCGCCAAAAAGCAGTGAACGGGGAGAGTTTCTTGGTCGCCGAATTCTTGGTCGGCCGGAGTCTGGGTAGTGGTTGCCGGATTCCGGGAAATTGAAGGACATTCTTCAATTTCTTCTTTTTCCATTTTATTGTGTTTTGTTTCATTTTAATTAACCTAATTTGATTCTATTGTTGGTAGCTGGGGTAAAACTAAACTGATTTTAACTTTACCACTTAGTTTTACTTTTACAAGTTTGTTTTTACTTTAAACAATTACTTTTAAAATCTGAATTTTATTTATTAAATTCAGAAAATGTATTTCTAAAATCTTATTGTAAATTCAGAATATTTCTGGATTTATTTATCTATTTATTCATTTAGTTTTGAAAATCATTTATTTATTTATTTTTAATTCAAGAATAATTAAGAATTAAATACTTTTAATTATATTAATTAATTTCAAATAATAATTTAATTAATTTAATTATTTGATAAATGTAATCATTTATTGAATAATTTTATTAATTAGTTATTAGTTGATTTTAATTAATTTAATTAGAGTTCCTTAATTCTTAATTAATCTGTTTTTTGTTTTAAAGGTTTTAAAAAGAGTGTTTAATTGTTTAAAAAAAATATCCAGAAAGTGTTTTAAAAAATACTTTTAAATATTCTGAGGTGGGTTTTATTCGAAAACCAAGATTGAAGATTGTTTTAAAAATATTTCTTGAGTTCAGTTAATTATTGTGACGCCCCTAGATCCGGGGTCGGAGACCTAGACGCTCACGGTCCATTTTCCATTAATAACATACCTGTTCTTGCACATAATATATAAAACAGCCATCGACCCCACAATAAAACTCACACCGCACACACACACACAGGTTAGAGTCTCAGAAACGTCATACACTTGATTAAGCAAAAGTAAAAGTTTCAGAGTTATTACAGACCGAATTAAATAGCATTTATGCTACCAGCAACACTTCGATATGAAGCGAAGTTGGCGGCTTGAAAGTTTGTTACGGTACACTGCTTTGCATAGGTCATACTTATAAATAAAACGTACTAAAAAAAGTTGCCAACCAATCCAGCTAATGGGGCCTACCGGTGGAATCTAAACTGCTGCCTCGGGTCTAGTCACCTGCTTTCGAGCAGTCTGTCTGGGTCTTGCCATTTCTCTTAGCTGTTGTGTTTGTAAATTTGAAAACAAGCAAGAGTGAGCAACTATAGCTCATTAAGAAATATATGTATAAGGTAAGCAATATAACAGTACATGTGTTTAGCAGTTATTAACTCGTTTATATCAATCAGTTATAAAATCATTTGTCATTGTTGATAAATTTCAAAGGTGCACCAATACGTGCCCTTGTTTTCAAAGTAAACTTGCAGTTCTAGCTACTGCATGGAGTCAACATCTTTCTCATCAAAATAGAACACTATTGGCAACTTGGCACATAAGCCTAAGAAGCAGTGTCAGAGCATTTTCCAAAATGTAGGAATGGGACTTAAAGAAAACATAAAACCTGACAGGGATTGACGATGATCAGTCGCCACATCCAAGTCCAATAATCCGCGGGTCTTCTCTACCGGTAGAAGGATAGAAACTACATCCGTAACTATCCCCGGGTGAAAACTACATCCGTAATCACCCTCGATGAAAACTACATCCGTAATCATCCTTCGGCAACACCTGAGCCGGAATAATAATTGATGGACCGCCTGGCTCACGGCCGCTTACACATCCCGGGAATCGTTCGTCAACGGTTCCCACACCTGCCAGAGTCCCTTTTTATTTTTCTTTTAAAAACTTGATTTTGATTGAAAACTGAGTAATTGAGGTCCGACATCAGTCGACCGATGATTCTTGAAATCCCACAAGAAGCAAACCTGACCGGGGGTTTTCGAAAATGTTTTGAGTTCGAGTTTGAAAGTGCTAAAGGTATCTTGGATTAGCTTTGTCTTTAAAATAATGAACAATAATTAATAAATGATATATTTTAAGATTTAATATTAATAATTAATAAAATAATTATTTTATTAAATAAGCTTTTAATCCAAGATAGGTATTTTGAGTATTTACGAAGATATAAAAATAATTACTTGAGTATACGATACTCCCCGAATGACCCTTCGGGTTTTCGCAATTTAATTACGATATAATAATATACCGCTCCCCGGTCAATTGTATATACGGACCGCTACGACCTCTATTGCTAGAGTCGTTGTCCGAAGAAAACATTTCATTCTAAGTTCAAGGGGTGCAAACATATATGTACTTATACATCTCAATTTCATCGATACTTCGATAAACATAAACATTTGATATGATTGAAAACTACAAACACAACAGTGAAAGTCCTTGTATATGTAAGTTTTGAAAAGTAAACTTGCCTTGGTGAGGTTGGGGTGGTCGAGCTTGCGGAGTGGAACGATCTATACATAATCAATAGCCGATCGTTAGTACCTTAACAATATCTCTTTAATTGCGGGGTTTTAGGGGGTACAAAATTAACTTAATGACTTCGTCTTATGACACTCTAGCCCCACTATAGGTTCATGTCACCACTCGATTACGCTCGTCACTTATTCGACTTAATTTGGTTACCATATCCGAATCATATCCATTACCCCTAAAATTACACTCCACTTACGACTTTTTCCCTTGCGCGAATTTTACTCTAACATTTTTATAAAATTGAAAAATACATATTTTAATCCAATTCTTTTTGGGTAGCCTTCCCCACTGCATTTACTAGCTTCTCTAATTTTTCCATGATCCTACATAATTTTTTAGGGGTTTAAACAAGGTTCACAAGGGGACCATTTAGTGCAGTCCGGATTCCAGAAACACATTTCACTTCTCAGGCCATAACTCAAAATCTATACATCACCTAGTCATGAACCTTATATTTCTGGAAACTACATTCAAATACCTTTCCAACAACAATATATATTAGGACTTCAGGGGACAAGATTTAGGGGTTCAAAACCCTCCTACAAGACAGTACAAGTTCCTGGAAAAAAAATACTCAGCATGCTTTTACACTTAACCAACAAAGAATCTTACATACACATCACAACCATCATCTAAACCACCAAGATCATACTTTATAACATACATGGAGTTACATACACTAACCACAAGCTTAAAAATCATAACCACAACACTTAAACTCAAGATCTACATCATCCATCACTTATATGTCCAAGATTCACACTAATAATCATGGATCTAACATTAAACATCACAAATACTACATGGCCAAGAGGGGTTAGGGTTTTTATACCTTCTTGAGTATCTAGGAGCCTTGGGTAGGCCTTACAAGTCTCAAGAACACCTTGGATGAGCTCCTACAATCCTTACAACTCAAGATCTAAATGAAAACTCAACTTTGTTACTATTCATCAAAACTTTAACAATTTATAACTTGAAAACTAATGGATGAAAAGGGTTGGAATTCATAGTATACCTTCCTTATATGATGTAGAGTGCCTAGGATTTTTGCCTTGAATTAAGAGTGAAGAGAAGTGGAAGAAAGAATTTCTTCTTCCCCCTTTTTGTGTTTGGCCGAGAGCAATGAAGCTTGGGGGGGGGGAGAGTGTTTTTGTTTTTGCTTTTGGTGTTGGTTGATTAAAGTGTAAAGTGTGGTTGATATGTATTATGTGTGTGTATATGTATCACATGGTACAAGCCTAGTGTCTAGACCAGCATACCCTCTTGTCTCCTTGGAAAAGGTACCAACTATTTACTATTCCTCTTGTCAACTTTGTATTACTAGTTTGCTTTCCTAACTACTTAGTTGCATGGGACTTGCATGCAATATCATTCCTTGTATCATTATTCTTCCACCAATGCTTGTCACTTAATCTTTAATTCGCATCGTATCTTAATTAATTCCTCGTGATAATATTTTGTCGCGTAGAGATTTCCCTTGTAATTCCTTAAGTACTTATTTGTGTAAATTCCTCGAATATCCATAACTCCTCGTCATAATTCCTAATAAATCTTTTAATACTCCAATAACTCTCAAGTCCCAAGTTTTATAAATCTTACTAACAATAAGATTCTTGCCTTCAACAATCTTCCCTTTATCCTTCATAGTGAATGTAACAACATAGTTTCTCAGACAATCAATTCCATTAAACAACAGGGATGACTAGAAAGGTTCCAAATTGACAATGTCACATGATATTTTATAAAAGAAAATATTACAAAAATTAGGGTTCTTACAATTATGTAAGTGAGTTATTTGAGTTGTTTTGTGAAATTACGTGCTTATGTGCCATGTGAATTATGTGGATTAAATGTTAGTGAGTCTTAATGTTATGTTTGGTAGTTGATGTGCTCATGAGAGGTGCTTAAAAATAGAATATAATGGTCAGAAGTATTAATGTGCTCTAAATATTATAGAGTCAAGTGAAAGGGATGAAGAAAAGTCTAGAGTCGGGTCAGGGGGATAAAGGAAAAGCTAAAGTAGGGTGAGGCGATCAAGTGTGAGACGAGTTTAGCGTGGTTTGACAGGCAAGTATTTCCTTTCACTTCTTGTTCAAGTGAAACTATTCTTTAATTATTTTGATGATGAAATCTATCACCCCAGTTATTTCTATCAAACTTGTCGATACATGTTGTTGTTATTGTTTATTCATTTACACCAAATTATTCGTATCGAACTTGTCGATACCTTTTGAGATTGTTGTTCTCTATTCATACCCTATTTATTGTATCGATCTCGTCGATACTAGATGATATAAATTACTTCTCTATTGATTCTTCAGTTATGAGTTGTTGTCCTGGAACGTGAGTTTTCCAGTTAGTTGGTTGACAAAGGTTGTCGATTGTTCCGACACCTAATGCGTATCTCTCGTTGATTGGAAGAAAATGTGCTGACTTGGTCAATCTATCGATAATTACCCATATGGCGTCATGATTAGTCTTGGTCCTTGGTAGTCCGACCACAAAGTCCATCGCAATATGCTCCCACTTCCACTCGGGTATCTCTAAGGGTTGCAACAATCCACTGGGCCTCTGGTGTTCGGCCTTTACTCTTTGACATGTCAAGCATTTACTTACCCACTCTGCCACGTCCTTCTTCATATTTGGCCACCAATAGTATTCTCTCAGATCTCTATACATCTTAGTGCCTCCAGGGTGAATTGAGTACCTTGAACAATGAGCCTCTTGCAAAATCTCGTCTTTTAATTCCTGAACGTTCGGGATCCATATCCTAGATGCGTACCTCATAATTCCAGTCCCGTCCTTTTCACACTTAATTTCCTCGCCAATCAAAATTTTCTCCATCGAATTCTTTTCTTCTTCTATCTTCTTTTCCTGGCATAACTTAATCTTTTCCAATAGTGGTGGTTGGACTCTTATTTCCATTAGACTCTTTTGTCCAATTCATGGTAACCTCACTTCAATCTCCAGTTTCTCAAGGTCCTTGATCAACTCGTCCACTGACGTTATCATTTTGAGTTTCTCCTTTCGACTAAGTGCATCGGCCACCACGTTGGCCTTCCCTGGGTGATAATGAATCTTACAATCATAATCTTTGATTAGCTCTAGCCATCTCCTCTGCCTCATGTTTAACTCTTTCTGAGTGAATATGTACTTTAAGCTCTTGTGATCCGTGTAGATGTCACACTTTTCTCCGTAAAGATAATGTCTCCAGATCTTCAAAGCGAAAACTATCGCCGCTAATTCCAAATCATGGGTGGGGTATCTTATCTCGTACTCCTTAAGTTGTCTGGACGCATACGCAATCACTTTACCGTGCTGCATAAGCACACACCCTAAACCTTTATGGGATGCGTCGCTATAAATCACAAAATCTCCCTTATCACCAGGTAGGGCTAGTACTGGTGCTGCCACCAACCTCTTTTTCAACTCTTGGAAGCTCTCTTCGCATTTTTCAGTCCACACAAACTTCTCGGTCTTGCAAGTTAGTCGGGTCAAAGGGGCTGCTATCTTGGCAAAGTCTTGGACAAATCTCCTACAGTAGCCAGCCAACCCTATAAAACTTCTCACCTCTGTCGGAGTGGTTGGTCTCTCCCAATTTGACACAGCCTCTATTTTGGCTGGGTCCACTAGAATGCCTTGTTCGCTAATCACATGCCCTAAAAACTGAACTTCCTTCAACCAAAATTCACACTTCGAGAACTTAGCGTACAACTTTTCTTCTCTCAATGCTCCCAATACAATCCTCAAGTGCTCTGCATGTTCCTCCTTCGTCTTGGAATAAATCAAGATGTCATCGATGAAGACTATAACACACTTGTCCAAGTACTTCTTGAAGACTCGATTCATTAAGTCCATGAAAGCTGCTGGGGCATTCGTTAACCCAAATGACATCACTAGGAACTCATAGTGTCCGTACCGGGTGCGAAAGGCCGTCTTTGGTATATCTTCTGGCTTAATCCTTAACTGGTGGTACCCGGTCCTCAAATCGATTTTAGAAAAATAAACTGCGTCCTTTAATTGATCAAACAGGTCATCTATCCTGGGCAAGGGATATTTATTCTTTATAGTCACCTTGTTCAACTCCCTGTAGTCTATACATAATCTCATACTACCATCCTTCCTTTTCACGAATAACACCGGGGCTCCCCACGGTGACACACTAGGTCTTATCATCCCTTTATCCAATAACTCTTATAACTGAGTGGCCAGCTCTTTCATCTCCACTGGGGCTAGCCGACATGGGGCTTTCAAAATTGGGGCCGTACCCGGAACTAAGTCTATAGCGAACTCGATGTCTCTATCAGGTGGTAGTCCTGGGAGATCATCCGGAAATACGTCCGCGAACTCATTAACGACAGGGATTTCCTGTAGGTTTGGTGCCTCCTTCTTGGTATCCTTCACATAGGCTAAATAGGCTTCGCATCCTTTACGTAACAGCTTCTTAGCTTGAATCATAGTCAGGAACTTTTGGTTTTGCCGTTTTCCACTAAACACTACTTCCTCGTCCCCTGGCAGTCTCAAACTTACTTTCTTCTTTACACAATCAATCTGGGCTCCGTGGGTTGTTAACCAATCCATACCTACTATTACGTCAAACTCTCCTAGTTTAAAAGGTATTAAATCTACCCGAAAGTGTCGCCCTCCTATTTCTAGGTCACAACCTGGACATACTTGGCTAACAGGGATAATTTCATGATTAGCTATCTCTACTTGTAGTCTGTCCATCAATGGTTCAGTCTTAAGGCCTAACTGACATACAAAATCTAGAGATATGAAAGACTTGGTAGCTCCCGAATCAAATAAAACATTTGCCTTAACTGAGTTGAGTAGTAGAGTACCTTCGATCACATCCGTGTTCCTCACGGCATCTTGCACCGTCATGTTAAAAGTTCTTGCAGTAGGGGCCTTGTTAGAAGCAGTTCCACTCACTCTCGATGCAGCTGGCCCAGAGAACATACGTTCCCTCATTCGGTGCCCTGGTTTCCCACACTTGAAGCAATTACCTCCGGCACTGGTGTTGTTACTAGTTCCTCGACAGGCGTTAGCATAATGTCCTGTCAGCCCACACTTGAAGCACTTCACATCCTGTAGGTTACACACGCCCGCATGTTTCCTTCCACATTTATTGCAATCCGGGGGTAGGGCTCGGGATGGGTAAGACGATCCCTGTGGTCGGACGCTCTGGCCCACAATCCAACTTTCAGCTCTCTGGGTTCCAAAGTTTCCGCTGGGTTGGGACATCGTCCCTCGTTTAAATTTGCTCGGAAAGCTCCCACCCGCAGAGTTTCCCTTTCGACTATCAAACTTTCTCTTCTTTCCTTCCCTCTCCTTCTGCATCTGTTCACTCCCAGCCTCAACAATTGATGCTTTCTGTACCAGGGTGGCATAGTCTGTCAGCTCAAGAACCGCCACACGATTTTGAATCCATTGCTTTAGCCCCAATTGAAACCTTCGGGCCCTCTTTGCCTCAGAGTTCACATATTCCGGCACAAACCTCGACAGCTCAGTAAATTTGGCCTCATACTCGGCCACCGTCATGTTACCTTGCTTTACTTCCAAAAACTTCAGCTCCATTTGTGTCTCCATGAACCTAGGGAAGTACTTCTCCAAGAACAGCTCGCTAAACCTCTCCCAGGTCACCACACCTCTTCCTTCCAAATTCCTCTTAGCTTCCCACCAATAGTTTGCCTCACCCTTCAGGAGGTAGGTGGCGAAAACAGTCTTCTGCTCCTCAGCGACACCTAGTATCTCGAAAGATTTTTCCATTTCCTTCAGCCAGGCTCTGGCCTCAACCGGATCTGCAGTTCCTTTATATTCTGGGGGTTTCAGGGATTTAAAGTTCCGGAAAGCATTTGCATTAGTATTGCTGGGTGGTTGCTGAACCGGGGGACGGTCCAAGTTCTGCCTAAGTAGTTCCATGAACTGTTCCATAGGGCCTCCCCTTGGATGTTCCACCTCTCGGGTGTCATCACCAGCTTCTTCTTCGTCATACTCAGAGTCATCAAACAAGTTATGATCGTTGCCCTCATCCTCACTCAGGTTCACATTCTCCCCTTCATGGTTTTGGTGGCCTCCGGTCCCATGTTGGCTACCCTGGCCTTCAGAACTGATCGGGTGAGCTCGAGTGTTCATTCTTCTGGGTGGCATGATTCTGATAATGAAACAAGAAATGGGTTAGGGTTTTCCAATTACCTGACAGCGTTTACACGGTTCAGGAACGTATCGTTCCTCCTCATAAGGGTGGAAGTTGCAAAAGTTTTAATAACCCGATGCTGGAGATAAAACGTCAAAACATTTTTGGGAAAAATCTCTATGGGGTGCGAAAACATTTGCCGGAGTTTTCAAGATCTCAAAACCTTAAAAAAAAAAATTTTTGAAAAATTTATTTTAAAAGTTTGTAGGAACATTTTGGGAATTTGTAGAGAACAATTTGAAATCGCATATCGTAAATTTGAAACAGCATGGTTGCATTTGCGGCTTGTAGCAATTGTATATTCACAGTTGTATATCAAAACAGTAAAGCATGGCATCGGAAAGTAAGGCAGTTGAGACAATATCAAGGAAACTGGAACTAAATAAGTACGGTACAAGAGTTATCACAAAGTTTGGATGTTAGAGCCAAATACATAGTTCCGATGTCAAAGTCTATTAAAAGTGGAACAATAACAAGTACATCGTCTGAATAGTCAGGGCTACACAAAAGTAGGGCTACATCCGTACATACTATCCGAAGTCACATCTACATATCTGTAGGTCAGTCTACTCATCCACTGGTCAGAAAGGATACCACTGCACAAGTCAACTATCCCGCAAAATCGACACACTAATGTCATCTGAACCTAGAGGACTGAGCTATCCGTAACACATCATGGGGCCGCACCGCGACGGAGCAAAGCCCTCACTCGGGAAAATGAACGACGCACAACACGCCTAGCATCCCTAGCCTGGACCACTCCGCCCCCACGGATCCCTAAACCAAGAATCCTCTCGCGACTCCTCCTCTCAATCCTATGGAGTCGAGCCCTAGTCCTCCTAGCAACAGCAGTCCTCATCTCAGCCTGAATCCTCAATCGCGCCTCGCGCTCCTCTACTATTGCCCGCCTCGCCTCGTTAAGTCTGGCCTCTGCAGAAAGTAAGTCTCGGGTCAGGAACTGCACCACGTAGGCGTGCTCAGTGCCTGACACTGGGGGTAGGTCCATCAGCGGGGGTGGTATAACAGGAACAGTAGCAGGTGCAGGAGCAGTAGCAGGAGCAGGAGCAGTAGCAGGAGCAGGGGTAGGGTCAAGCTCCTCCTCGCCAGAAGTATCATCCTTGGAGTCACCGTCCGATGAAACAGGGCTCGATGACTGTGGAGAAGGTGGGGTGACACAACACGGCCCTCACCGGATCTCACACTCTCCTCGTCAGTAGCTACAGGAGAGGGGGTAACAGGCTCAGGCTCAGGCTCAAAGGGCTCCTCAACGGGATCCTTGTAACACCCCCAGATCCAGGGTCAGGGATCTGGTCGTTACGGTCTCAATATCCATCCATAAAACCAACATAATTTAAATTACAACCTTGTGACCCAAAACAACAACATAAAACACACCCGTTATAGTCCCAGAGATGAAATCAGAGTAACCCTCAATATTATTAATCATAAGTTTGAGTTCTTACAACCCAAAGAATTAAAATTTTACCATTACATACTCTTTGCCATCCATTGGTATATGCCATATAATAAATACATTTGATGTTCAAATGCTAACAGCTAGCCTACCGGAAGCTGCATCTTCGGCAATGGTAGCTATGACCTTAGCGGTTAATCCTCTGACGGCTGACACCTGTCTATGCTAAGTACGCCTTGCGCGGCCATCTGATCTAGCTGTTGTTGTGATATAAATAAATAAAGCAAGGGTGAGTAATAGCCCACCAAAAATATAATTGAACAGTGATAATATATAACAGTCCAAAATATATTACAAACCATATGTCATGCATTAACGGACGTAGTACCAATATATGGTATGAGATGAAGTTACAAGGTAACTCAAAATATATTTGTTCTGAAGAAATATCTACTATGTCAAAGATAAGCAAGATATTATCAAATTTTCATAATAGAGGAACTTGCGGAAGAATATTGCAATTCCAGTTCAAACACTATTCAAACCTGCCAACAATGATAATGTTGCAGGAAATTTTCCAACATTGAAAGATGAACTAATACTGGAGTTTGACGCGCCAGGAGACATAGCATTTACACGATGATCATTCGCATGTTATGCTCCCCGCCTCTTGTTCTCTACATGTAGAAGGAAGCACCGACGGATTTACTTGTGTACCGCCCTCTGGAACCCCCCTCGGCCAACGGTTGGGCCATTTGCTGGACCGGCGCCACTGGGTCACTTACGCATCTCCTAGTTCATTTCACATCCATAACTTTGAAACGTAAAGTTCCTCCCCCTTTCCCCAAGTATAATACTTGTTGATAGGACTCCACAAAGTAGTCGTATCTAGTTGGAAAGGAAAATTCACCAATATTTCTCAAGCTGATACTTGTTAATGGATAAAAACTTGTTCCATCAATTATTACCCCTCGAGCGTTGAGGAGGTAACCAAACAGATTCATATCGATGTTTGAAATAATCAAGATGTGAGTGACAAGATAGTTTAGCAAGTATAGGACCGGGCAGTCCAATAAATAACATCTCTCAAGTGAGGTCCCCTTATATATGTATTTTGAAGTTTGAGCGAGTATTTAAATCTTCTTATAAGACAGATTTAAATGAAGATAGAGTTTTGGGAACCTCCCCTTGATAAAATAGTCATAAAAGACTCCGATATATTTTACATAATATTCGAAGGTGAAATATAATCTTTAAATAATATAAGTCATTATAAAAAAAAATTAGAAGAGTTTAAATAAATATTCTAAGAATATTTATTAAAATCAATAATAATTTAGGAGTATTACTAAATCCTATTATTGCTCGTAAGTAATCCTTGAATGAGTATATAAGAATATTTGCTAAATAAGTCTCTTCTTAAATGGATATTCAAAATAATATTCGATAAGTAAATAAGCTTAAACAAATATTTAAAATAATATTTACTAACTAATCAAACCTTAAATGAATAGTTGAAAATAATATTCATTTAACAAATAACATTCCAAATGAATATTCAAATAATATTCCTTTAACAAATAATATTCCAAATGAATGTCAAAATAATATTAATTTTACAAATAATATTCTAAATGAATATTCAAATAATATTCCTTTAACAAATAATATTCCAAATGAATATCAAAATAATATTCATTTAACAAATAATATTCTAAATGAATATCCAAATGATATTCATTTAGTAAATAATATTCTAAATGAATATTCAAATAATATTCCTTTAACAAATAATATTCCAAATGAATATCAAAATAATATTCATTTAACAAATAATATTCTAAATGAATATCCAAATGATATTCATTTAGTAATCAAAGCTTTAAAGGAATATTCGAAATAATATTCCTTGAGTAAATAGAACTTCCAATGAGTATTTTAAAAGGATATTCATTAAGTAAATAAAACCTTAAATGAATATTCGAAAGTAATATTCACTAAATAAATAAAGATCAAATGAATATTCCAACTAATATTCATTAAATAATTAAAGATCAAATGAGTATTCCAAATAATATTCATTAAATAATTAACCCAAATGAATAGTTGAGAATGATATTCGTCAACCAAATAACTCTAATGAATATTCAAAATAATATTCATTAGCTAAATAACTCCAATGAATGTTCAAAATAATAATCATTAAATAAACGACATTCTAAATGAATATTAAAATAATATTCATTAAATATTCCTTCACTGAGGTAATTCTTAAATAACGTTACTCGAAATAATAAATTTGTCGCTGGAATCCCTCCGGTTTCCAGGACTATTTATATATTACAAAATATCGACTCCCGGTCTATATTTGAAGTATGAATATCATACGCCCTTCGCTAAGGGTCTTAACCAAACAATCCGGCTTGTAACTGATATTTCATATATAGTCTATAAGCCAATATCAATTCAGGTAACAAGTATTCCAATATACTTTGAAAATAAACATGCATGCTATGGCATATGTATAACAACAATAATATATATTATCACAACAACAGTTCCAAGGTATTGGAAACTTGCCTGGCAATCCTGAAGGGGTAGGGTGTCTCGTGTCAATCCGGTGATCTATAAATAGTCACAATAACCGAGGTCAATCACTTAACACTTTTTAAAAGGCTAAGTATAACTTATTTAAGTCGAAACACGTTTTCGAGTTATCTCGCTAAGCACCCTTTAGTGAAATTCTCTTTATTCTCGATATGACCCGTCATTCGTTCGCTACTAAGACACGTCGTCATACTTACACTTTGTATATACTTAAGTCGTATAAATTCTAAGGTTGGTCGTTTACGAATCAAGATTATACCTCGAGATTTATCGCCCGTTTTCTAAGTCATTTACCAAAGTCATAACCAAGTATGCTTCTAGGGGTTCGTTCGCGTTTAACCTTGATTCGAACATTTTTATAAAATCGGAAAATGATCCATTCGACATGTGGTTTTCTCTCACACCTTCCTTTTTACCTCTAATATTTAATTATCCAGATTCGCCACTGATTTCGTAGTATTAAAGGAATCCAATTTCAGTTACGAACTCGCACTTACGGTTCCGAACCACTTTTAGTAATTTAATCATATCTCCTAAACCGTAAGTCCATTTCATACGAATTTTATATCAAAACGAAGCTTGTAACATGATCTATCTTATCATGGCAGTTTACGAAGCTAGGCAGTGAGTTTTATCAACTGTGATGCTTGGTTTCTTAAGGTTAACGAAATTCGGGCATTACGACGGCTATGAATCGAACGTTTCCAAATTTTTAAATCACGACCAAACATCAACCAAGCCACACCGGGCATTCATACATCATAACCAGTCCATAATACCACTGATCTCACCACCGTATACATCCTATCTCTTAAATCAATTAAATCTACTACAAATCATGCTTATATCATCATTATAATCAAATCGCATCTAAGATCACTAAGAACAATCACAAAACTCAAAGTATAATCTAGGGTTTATGAGGGTTATACCTTCCATGGAGGATGTAGAGACCTTACTAAGCCTTGATTAATCCTTGTATAACCTTAACCAAGCTTAATCTAACAACAAACATCAAGAACATTCTTAGAATTTTCGGATATGCTATAACTCAGTTGGAAGAACATGAAAAACGAGGCCCTTACCGACCTTTTCTGAACGAGGCTTCTAAAGGATAGTGTAGAGCATCTTCACAGATATCCAACCATATAAAGAACACGAAATTCCATTGAGAAACGAACGAGATATGGCCATTTGAAAATCGCCACAGAAACTGTCATGAATCTGGACAGTTTGTTTCTTCAAGTTGGGGAGGTTATTTCACTAGGCTATACTCATTAGATGGCCATTAAATTTTGAGCGAATGTTCTCCATGATATGAGGGAGCTGTGGTTAAAGTTTGGTGATTTTTAAAGCTCTAGATATTGAGATATGAATTTTGCTTTCAAGGTGGTTCTTGCTGGGCAGTTGAGAGAAAATGGAGAGAATGGTGTTTGGCTTGGCTTCTCTTGAACTCATCTAGCATAAAGTGATTTCTCTTGGATAATATCTCATAAAGTGGCTGTGCTCCCTCCTTGGTTCTTGTGCAAGGTGTGTTCAAGAAGCTTGGTTGATATTTGTTATGTCTTTGAATTGATTTAAGTGATTTACCCACTTAAATCCTAAATTGTTTTGATTTAATCTTTGATTAAATCATTCCATCCAACTGATATAATTCTCTTCATGATCGTGTAGGATATTTAATCTTTTTATAAACTCAATCCAAAATCCATAATTCGTTCATTTAATCGCTTAATCTCGTTGTAAATTTTCAGCGGCTTCTAGAATGTTCGTTTCACTGTCTTAGTGGTTTTCGTTCTAAATCCTCAAATCAAATATAATAAAATTCTAAAATATTAAATCCTCAAATCCTCAAATTTAATATCTCCTTTCTTGAATATAATAATATATAATTCACTATCGAGTCAAATATTACACCAAAATAGAATTTGGAATTTCTGAATTCCGATATCGTTTACATACACTTATCTCGCCCCTGGATCATGAATACGAACTCAGAAATCCGTTCTGAATACTTCTATATAGCGTCGTCTAATAATATTCTTATTTCCACCAAAAACACTATTCATGGCTTATTCTCTTTTTATTCCTTATGTTTACAAAAATGTCCTTGTTCTCTTTCGGGCGTTCCTTAACCCCTTTTTACGGAACCACTGGACTAATAACAGATACCGATCTGGATGACATGAGGATAGCTCTCCTATTTGGAATTCCTATATCTTATCTCCCTAGGAGACAGATTATTCTAATCTAAGTTGTCAACCCATTGCATTCTTCCTGACATGTAATCATTGAATCTATATCCATACAACATTCATTCATTAGAATTGTTAATACCTCGTAGTCGGAATCACTGTTCCTTCTTTCATCAATATAAAAAGTTTTAATTCTACCGAAAATTTGGGGTTCTTATAGTCTCCCCTCCTTAAAAGGATTCCGTCCCGGAATCAGGTAGAAGACAATTGGGTATTTGTTGGTTATTTCACTTTCCAGTTCTCCAGTCAATCATTAATCAATCCCAATCCTTTTTCAGCACATCTTACTAGTGCTACAATACATCCTTTACCCTTTTCTTCAATCTCTGCTACTTTTCGTACAACACACTATCCGGGTTATGCTCTTACCCAGTCATATACTATTTTCCTTATTGGTACCGACAATGACTTTGGTATCACTATCGCGCTGTGAATTCGGAGATAACATCACTCGTAACTACGCATTTCCTGATCGTTTTAATCTTCGCAATCTCGATCAATATATAGAATTTAGAAGAATTTATTGAGAGATCGCTGTGATCAATGAACATTTGTCCTATTGCATAGTTAGTACAGAAGGTGGCCAGCCTTTAGTACTTGACAAGCAATTTAGACAAGTTATGGTACTCCACTTAGACTCCTATCACATAGACAGGTAGTCACGTAGCAGTACCTCCCCTCCTTAAAGGGTTGTTCTTCTCAATGTAGAAGAAGATAAATAAGAGAAAAGGAAAGAAAAGAAATGAATTTCAAAGAATTATAGAAAATTTTAAATATCATATTTAGAATTTTACCTCTGAACTATAGAGGTTTATTGGAGAAGAAAGTAATCGTATTCGCATTAAATACTATTTTAGCGTAATCTCACATGTCAACATGTCCTCGCTGCTCTGCCCATCATTCAATGGACCTATTCTCTTATTCGATCTTAGCATCACTTACTTCTGGAAAATCCTTCAACCTCTCAGGTTAAATCTTGGATTTCTCGCTTGATATTATTGTTACTGGCATTCCATGCCACTGGCTCTTTCATATTCATAATACTAGCACCATCAGGTTGTCATCCCGAGAGTTTGCTGGAAAAACCCATTCATCAATTCATTCATAGAACCCCTTGCTTCACATTTCATAATTATCTCCCTATCTTTTCTTTACCAATCACATCCATCTTATCATCTGATTCTCATTCACTTCTGTTATTTAACTCCACAGTCATCCTATTAGTGGAACACTCTTCACCTTTACTCAATATGCGTAACACGTTTGGGGTCAAACTTTCCTTGGTTCAACCATCTAGATTTCACTTTCTCGTTCCATGAGTCTCTTTATTACTCAATCCATCTATTCCAAATTTCCTCGACTTTTCCAAACTTAACATGAGTTAATCTTTATGTCATTTATGCTTTAAATTTCCGCTTTCCATTATGACCGATATCTCCAATGTCAATCTCATACTTTTCTAACCTCATTTCTGGGGTTTCCCAGGAGTCCGCATATCTACTTCTTTATTGATTCTCAATTCTATATTCATTTCTACCAGTCACTTGGTTTCCATTTATACTATAATCACTCTATAAACTATCATGGCATTATCATTTATTTCAAGCATCATGTCGTTCCCAAAATTAAACCATCCGAAATAAACCTGGACGATTTCTTTAACTTGGATTCAATACAATCTATCTGTCTTTCATTCCGACATTTCTACAGTTGTTATCATCTAATTTCTTAGAAGAATCACCACTACGTTAATGTAGTCCATGGTTGAATCACCATCGTGTTCATTTACATAGTGCTTTATTATCTAATCCTACGGGTTTCATAATTGCCAAATCACCATCCCTCAGGAAGGCAAAATAACCACTATTCCTTACCCATAAGGAATACTTCCTAAACTAGATGTAATTTTCACATGAAGTAGATAAAATTGCAGAAGAGCTTCAAGCATCACAGGTATGACAGATTGGTAAGATTATTAATCATATGTCTTCAGTAGAAGACTGGAAGCTTAACTGTTTACATAATCACTTTCCCAGTCTCGTTGATTCTTTTCACAGGGGTTCTTTTCAGCATTACGACTCTCCAACCTATTATTCTCTATCTTGCTTGCACAGAAATACACCAACATAAACTTGCTTGTCATTCATCAATATGCCATTTAGCTTAACAATATCTGGTTATCTATTATCAACCCCTTGTTGGTCCAATTCTTCCTTTTATTCCCTTTATAGAAAGTCGATCTACCTCCTGTATTCAATCATCCCTCATTACCCAATCTCCCCTCTCTCTTCCTAAAAGGAAAGCGAGTCTCTTGGGGTATCTGGTCTGACCTATCGCAGAACCTCCTAATATCGGTAATGTGCTACCGGCAACATCAGGAATCAAATCTTTACTTAAACTATCCTTATAATTGATCATCGCAGAATCATCAGAGGGAATGTAACTTCCTCTACCACATTATGACCTTCAAGGTCCTTTACATTATCATCCTGTTCCTTTGGTATGAGCATCTATAGCGCTCCTTTATTCTTAAAGTGTCGCCACCTTATTGGCCTTTCTTGATAATAATTATTTCTTGCAATCAATGTTTTCTGGGCCTATTCCAACTTAGGGTGAAAGCATTCTCCCTTGAACTCTGCTGAATGAGAGAAAACATATTCCAATCTTTTTCCATAAGTCATTGCTTCCACTTTTATGTGTGAACTTTACTACAGTTACTCCCAATCATACCTAGGATATTTCTTATCTTAGTCCTTTCTTATTTTAGGATAATCTCCACCTTATTGGTTCAATCTATACTTTCTCATGGTTTCACACATGCTTCATCTGGCCTTGTTGTTACTATGTCATATATTCCTTACCAAACTTCCCTTTTGAAGTTCAGAACATTACCTCTTCCCTTATAAGGTTTCTTAGGTCATCCTCATCATTCCTCCTGTATCTTCTGGGTACAGGGTATATCAAACATCATCAATCAATTCTATAACAATTCTGTCTATGCACTTTTCGAGACTCCTTTCACAAATCCTTACAGGTTATTGTTACCTTGGTCAATTCAACTTATATCATCTGAATTTCACACGGTCTTTATTAGGGGTAATGCCATCCTTTGTGCATTCCCAGGGTTCATTTTAATTTACGGATATTCTATCCCCGATTCTATTTTCAAGGAATAACTACATCCTGAAATTGGCAATTAAATCATATATCCTTAATAAGGTTTTCTTTTCAATCATTCTCATCTTAATAAACTATAGGTAGCTTAATGCTAAACTTTTCTTTCAAACGAATGTCAGTCTATATGATCTTCCAAAAGACAACATATGTCTAAGTGCTCGTCCTTAGAGAACTTGGTAATGGTAGCAAGGATGTTCTGGAAGATATTGGTCGTGTTCAACGTGAATCTCTTATTATCTGTAACACCCCCAGATCCGGGGTCAGGGATCTGGTGGTTACGGTCTTACATCCATTCATAATACTTGACTTGAGTCCATAATAAATAAATCACATGCTGTGACCCCACAATAATTACCACTCACACACACAACAGTTATAGTCCCAGAGATGAAATTGAAATAAGTCTTACATTAAAGGGGTTACGAATAAAAGTTATTACAATTCCAAAAGGATAACATCATAGGTTTAAAAGTTTTGCCGTTAATTACATTAATTATACATATAGTTAAATAGGAAACAAAAGCTGTCTAACTATGCTACCTCAGCAATGGCGGCTAGCATCTCAGCGGGTAGTCCGGTGGGTCGGGTAACCTGCTTGCGCCGAGTGCGCCTGACGCGAGCCATCTGTCCTAGCTGTTGTTGTGACATAATATAAACAAAGCAAGGGTGAGCGAAAGCCCACCAACAAATATATAACTGAACGATAATTTAAAACAGTTCAAAGCTATCTTTCAAACCATATGCCATGCATTTACGGAAATGATGCCAGTATAATATGAACGATGAAGTTACCAGGTAACTGAAAGTATTTGTTTGAAGAAATATCTGCTACATCAAAGTAAGCGAGATATTCTTATTGTTATTAAGAAGAGGAACTTGCAAGAAAAGGTTGCAATTCAAGTTATGACACTTTTCCAACTCTGCCAACAGTAATCATGTTGCAGGAAATAAATAAATTTGGATGATGAACCAATGATGGAGTATTCACCGCGCCCGCTGTTCCAATCTTGATGATCAGTCGAGATCGTACAGCTCAATTTAGATTTACTACCGGTAGAAGGAAGAACTGACGGCTTTACTTGTATACCGCCTTACTAGCTCTCCTCGGCCAACGGTTGGGCCAAAGGGGATGGACCGGCGCTACTCGGCCTCTTACACGACTCCTAGTTCAAATAGAATTCATGATTCTGAATGTAACGTTCGTCCCCCTTTCCCCAAGTATAATACTTGTTGATAAGACTCCACAAAGTAGTCGTATCTAGTTGGAAAGGAAAATTTACCAATAACTCCCAAGCTATTACTTGGTAACGGATATCAACTTGTTTCAGTAATCTTACCCCTCGAAAGATGAGAAGGTAAGCAACGACTTAATAAGTCAACAGCACCCGAGTTGCGAGTGAAGGGAATACTTTATGACCGGGAAGTCGACAAGATAAATAACATTTTCCAAGTAAGGTTCCCTTATTATTAAGGAAATAGACTCAAAGAAGAATGATGTCTGAGAACCTTTCTTGATATAAGATTAATAATAATATGACTCCGAGATATTTTCGGTAATAATCGAAGAAGATAAACCTTATCGAGGTTATTCTAAGTATGGAATAAATATTCAGAGAGTATTTATTGAATTAAAATATTTTACAGATTATTTAGGAATATGAAAGAATATCTTTAATCAGAGTATTTCCCAAATAATTCTTGAAGAAATATCGAGAGAATATTTATTGCATAATTAAATAATCAAATGAATATTCAAAATAATATTCATTACTTAATAAGTCCTGAAAGGAATATTTAAAATATTTAAAATAATATTCGATGATTAAATAGAACCCTTGATGTATATTCAAAATAATATTCATAATTAATTAGGAATTTAAATGTTTATTGAAAAAGTAATATTCGTTTAATGAATAATATTCTAAATGAATATCAAGTAATATTCATTTAGTAATCCAAGCTTTAAAGGAATATTCGAGATAAGAGTCGATAAATAAATCAAGTTTCAGATGAATATTAGAATAATATTCATCAAGTAAGTAATATCTTAAATGAATATTCAAAAGTAATATTCATTTAATAAAGTAATATTCTAAATGGATATTCAAATAATATTCATTTAGTAGTCCAATCTTTAGAAGAATATTCGGAATAATAATCGATAATCTATTCGACTTTGAATTAATATTGAAAAATATTATTCGTCGAATGGTTACGTTCAAATAATTATTTGAAGTAAGGATCGTTAAAATAATTAGTTTCGAACGAATATTCAAATAATATTCGTCGCCCAAATAATAGAAAATATTTACTTAAATATTTTCCTCCGAGGTAATCTCGATATATCAAGGAATAATGACTCCCGGTCTATACTTGATTAATAAGATGTATATGCCCTTCTATGAGGGTCTTACAATACCCGGCTTATAACTGATATATAACTATCTAGCTTATAAGCCAACAATAACATTCAGGGAACAAGTATATCAATTCAACTTGAAAGTAGGCATGCATGCAATGGCATATGTATATCAGCAATCATATATATATATATATATATATATATATATATATATATATATATTCAATCACAACAACAGCCTAAAAGAAGGGAATTGAAACTTGCCTGGTAGTCGAGTATGGTAAGGGGTACTGGTAGCGGGTCCCGGTTCAGCTTGGTGATCTATAAATAGCCAAGGCATTCGGGATTAATCACTTAACATATTAAAAGTTAAGTTATACTTAAATCGAAACACGTTCTCGAGTTATCTCGTTATACCCCTTTTAGTGGATTACTTATTATCACTGATCCGACCCGACATTCGTTCGTTAATACGACATGTCACTGCACTTATACTTAGGACATACCTAAGTCATATGAGTTCTAAGGTTGATCGTTATGAACCAATATTATACTCCGAGTTTTATCGCCCGTTTTCTAAGTGTTTTACCAAAGTTATAAAAGAGTCGTCTTTTAGGGGTTCGTTCGCGTTTAACCTTGACTCGAACATTTTTAATAAATCGAAAAATGCTCTTTTTGACATACGGTTTTCTTTCACACCTTCCTTCTTACCCCTAGTATTTATTTACCAAGATTCGCCATGACGTTACATAGCTTACGAGGGTTCAATTTCAGTTACGAACTTTCGTTTACGGATTCGAACTACTTTTAGTAATTTGGTCATAAATCCTAAACCGTAAGTCCGTTTCACGTGATCTTTATATCAAAACGAAGCTTAGAACATTACCTATCCTATCATGGCAGATAAGGTCTCTGGACAGTAGGGTTTCGACATGGAAAATGGCATACAAAACATGGTATTGTAAAATCGGGCATTATAACGGCTGTAAATCGAATATCTATCAATTTCGAATCTTCCCATAAACATAGTATCCAACCCAAACAACATATACATGACTTATATACATGAACTGAGGCCAAGAAATGCCTTTCCATTCATCTAGCTATTTACATCATCAATCATAAATCCATACATAATCATGCTTATAATCTTAACATAACCATAACTAAGTTATAACTATCATAAACATGCTTAAATCTCAAACAAGGGTTAGGGTTTCAAGAGCTTTATACCTTCCTTAGATAGTGATATAGCCTTACTAAGCCTTGTATGGTCCTTAGGAGTGATTATGCTTGCTAGATTAACCATGGAAAATCAAGAAAACAAAGTTAGTACATGATGAACACTATTCACCCTCTTCTTGTTTGATTTTTTTGAAAATGGAAAAGGATGAGTTTGAAGCTAAGATTTTGAGGAGATAAGTTTTATGAAATGTAAGACTCACCTTAATTATTTCAAGAACAAACAATGGTGGGAAGGTGGAGTTTGGATTTTGAATTAATGGTGAGGCCGAATGGTTTCCTGAAATGGGGGGGGGGGGAGAGTTGCTTGGTTCTTTTGATTTTTTTGTGTTTTAATCTCATTCACTCTCATCCACTTACAACATAATATCTTGTAAAAGTCACTTTATTAAAGTGATGAGGTGTTGGATGATCAAATGGCAAGACATGTGTTGGTTTTATGGTGGTTAAAGCTTAACTAGGTTGTTACTTGCTAAGTACTTAGTTCTTCCTCTAAGGTGCTAGTTCCTTGCTTCTAGTTTAGTTACTAGATATTTATACTAGTAGCTTGCACAAGACTCTTGCTTCCTCTGCTTGTTTCTGTGTCTGGTTATTACCCGTTTCGATTGATCGTTCCTGAGAATATTTCACGGATTTCTAATTAGGGTTTACCGGGAATCCTCTTTAATATTAATACTTTCATTCTCCATCTTTCATTCTAACTTTCCATTTTATATTCCTTTAATCCATTCGTTAAATACTTAAGGCTATCAGTGTCCAGGGAACTCTCGGAGAAAATAAAAGTGCGGTTTTTCAGAATCCGACAGCTTTTACATACACTTATTTTCCCCCTGGATCACTAATACGAACTCGGAAATCCGTTCCGAATACTTCTATATAGTGTCGTCTCATATTATTATATACTTCCACCAAAACACTATTCATTCTGTATTCTTTACTTGTTCTCTTAGGGTTGTATAATTGTCCGTATTCTCTTTCGATCGTTCCTTAACCTTTTTACGGAACTACTGGATTAATCGTTATCGATCTGGATGACATGAGAGTATTCTCTTGCTTGAAGTTGCCATATCTTATTCCCTTAGAAGATAGATTATTCTTACCTATGTTGTCACCCTTTAGCATTCTTCAAGACATAAACATAATAAAGTCGAATTCCATTCATTCTTTCCCAAATATCAATTATTACATTGTAGCCATATCCACTATTCATTCTTACATCATTAAATACATAAAAGTTTTAATTCCACCCAAAATCTGGGTTCTTACAGTCTCCCCTCCTTAAAAGGATTCCGTCCCGGAATCAGTTTGAAAACAAGTGGGGGTACTTCTCTTGCATTGCGCTTTCAAGTTCCCAGGTGGATTCTTCTACATTGTGGTTCTGCCACAAAACTCTGACTAGCTGAATGACCTTGTTTCGGAGCACTTGTTCTTTCCGGTCTATGATTTCCACAGGTTGCTCCACATAGGTCAGGTCTGGTTGCATGTCCACTTGCTCATACTCTACAATATGCTTAGCATCCGGATTATACTTCCTCAGCATCGAAACATGGAACACATTGTGCACCTGCTGTAGATTCGGGGGCAATGCGAGCTCATAAGCTAGTTCCCCAATCCGTCTCAAGATCTCAAATGGTCCAATGTATCTGGGACTCAGCTTTCTTTCTTCCCAAATCTCATTAAACCTTTCCAAGGTGACACTTTCAAGAACACTAGGTCCCCCACTTCGTATTCCTTGCCTTTCCAAGCTAAGTCGGCATATTTCTTTTGTCGATCCTGGGCTACTACCAACCGTCCTCTGATTAGATCTACTACATCTTTAGTTCGTTGGACCACTTCGGGCCCGATCATCTTTCGCTCTCCAACTTCATCCCAATACAAGGGAGATCGACATTTTCTTCCATAAAGGGCCTCATAAGGTGGCATCCCAATGCTTGAATGATAACTGTTATTATAGGAGAACTCAACCAATGGCAAGTGATCATCCCAACTCCCCTTGAAGTCTATCGCGCAGACTCTCAACATATCCTCTAGCGTTTGGATGGTCCTTTCACTTTGCCCATCTGTCTGGGGGTGGTAGGCTGTGCTCATGTTCAGCCGGGTCCCTACACATTCTTTAAAACTTCTCCAAAACCTGGAGTTAAATCTAGGATCTCGATCGGATACTATTGCGACTGGGACTCCATGTCGCGCCACTATCTCTTTTAAGTAGATGTCCACTAGTCTGTCGACCGTGTACCTTTCGTTGATCGGGAGAAAGTGAGCCGATTTCGTCAGTCGATCTACAATTACCCATATGGCGTCATGATTAGCCTTGGTCCTTGGTAAACCTACTACGAAATCCATGGGTATATGTTCCAATTTCCATTCTGGAATCTCTAAGGGATGTAGAAGTCCGCTGGGTTTCTGGTGCTCTGCCTTCACTCGTTGGCAGGTCAAGCATCTGCTTACCCACTCTGCTACGTCCTTTTTCATATTGGGCCACCAGTAGTACTCCTTCAAATCCCTATACATTTTGGTGCTACCGGGGTGCACTGAGTATCTTGAGTTGTGAGCCTCATTTAAAATCTCATTCTTGAGTTCCTGAACATTTGGGATCCATATCCTGTATGTGTACCTCATGATCCCTTCCTTGTCTCTTTCGCACTTAATTTCCTCCTCGGTCATTAGCTCTTTTGTGGAGTTCTTTTCTTCCTCCATCATCCGTTCCTGGCACAGTCTAATCTTTTCTAGCAATGGAGGTTGGATTCTAATTTCCATCAACTTTTCTTGGCCCTCTCCAGGTAACTTTACCTCGATTTCCAACTTCTCAAAATCCTTCACTAGCTCTTTCTCTGAAGTTATCATCTTGAGCTTCTTTTTCCGACTAAGGGCGTCAGCCACCACATTGGCTTTGCCCGGGTGACAGCGAATTTCACAGTCATAATCCTTGATTAACTCTAACCATCTCCTCTGGCGCATGTTAAGCTCTTTCTGAGTGAAAATGTATTTGAGGCTCTTATGGTCTGTGTAAATCTCGCATTTTTCCCCATACAGGTAGTGTCTCCAAATCTTTAAAGCGAAGACTATGGCTGCTAGTTCTAGATCATGCGTGGGATATCAGACTTCATAATCCTTCAATTGCCTAGACGCATACGCTATTACCTTGCCGTGCTGCATAAGCACACGCATCCCAGTCCTTTATGCGAAGCATCACTGTAAATCACGAAATCCCCTTTTCCATCAGGTAATGCCAGCACTGGGGCTGTCACCAGCCTCTTCTTTAACTCTTGTAAGCTCTTCTCGCATTTCTCAGTCCATTCAAATTTCTCGGTTTTACGGGTAAGTCGAGTTAATGGAGCTGCGATTTTCGCAAAGTCTTGGACAAATCTCCTGTAATATCCGGCCAGTCCAATGAAACTCCTCACCTCGGTTGGAGTAGTTGGCCGTTCCCAGTTTGAAACTGCTTCTATCTTGGAGGGGTCAACCAACACTCCTTCTCTATTGATCACGTGCCCTAAGAATTGTACCTCATTTTTCCAAAACTCACACTTGGAGAACTTGGCATATAACTGCTCTTTCCTGAGTATTTCTAAGGTTATCCTTAAATGTTCAGCGTGTTCTGCCTCTGTCTTTGAATAGATGAGAATATCATCAATGAAAACTATCACGAATTTGTCCAAATATTCCTTGAACACTCTATTCATTAGGTCCATGAAGGCTGCTGGGGCGTTGGTCAATCCAAATGACATAACTAAGAACTCATAATGTCTATATCTGGTGTGGAATGCAGTCTTCGGGATATATTCAGGTTTGATCTTCAGTTGGTGATATCCCGTTCTCAAATCAATCTTAGAGAAGTATTCAGCTCCTCTTAGCTGGTCAAACAAATCGTCTATCCTGTGCAATGGATACTTATTCTTTATGGTTAGCTTGTTCAATTCTCTGTAGTCGATGCATAACCTCATACTTCCATCCTTTTTCTTAACAAACAACACTGGTGCGCCCCAAGGCGACACACTGGGCCTTATCATGCCCTTATCCAACAATTCCTGTAATTGTTTAGCTAGCTCCTTCATTTCTACTGGGGCTAGTCGGTATGGGGCCTTCGAAACTGGCGCCGTCCCCGGGGCTAATTCGATGGCAAACTCAATTACCCTATCAGGTGGTAGTCCGGGAAGATCTTGTGGGAACACGTCCTCGAACTCATTAACTACCAGAATGTCTTGCAATCTTGGCACTTCCTTCTGAGTATCTATAACGTAGGCTAAATAAGCCTCGTTCCCTTTTCGTAACAATCTCTTGGTTTGCGCCATGGTCAGAATTTTCTGGGTCTGTCGCATCCCCTTAAACACTATTTCTTTCTTCCCTGGGGTTTTCAACTTAACCTTTTTCCCTTTACAATCTATCCGCGCATCATTGCGAGACAACCAATCCATACCCAAAATGACATCGAATTCCCCTAGCTTAAAAGGAATTAAATCGACATAGAAGGATCGTCCTCCTATTTCTAGCTTACAATCGGGGTGAATTTGATTAACCGGTACGATTTCCTGATTAGCTATTTCTACTTGTAAGGAATCTCTTAGTTGCTGGGTTTTAAGTTTCAACTTATGCGCAAAATCTCTAGATATAAAAGACTTAGTTGCTCCTGAATCAAATAAGACATTTGCACTGACTGAATTGAGAGAAAAAGTACCTACTATCACATCTGTGTCCCTCACGGCATCTTGTACTGACATATTGAAAGTCCTAGCAGTTGGTGGCCTATTTGAGGCAACCTTGCTTGCTCCTGATGCTGCTGGTTTGCTCTTTGGGCAATCCTTCCTCATGTGCCCTCTCTGTCCACACTGGAAACAGGTTGTGCTGTTAGGGATGACCGTGGTGCAAGCGGTAGCATAATGCCCAGCTCGCCCACACTTATAACAGTTTATCTGCTTTAGGTTGCACACCCCGGAGTGCCTCTTCCCACAAGTAGCACACAATGGCAATGGAGGTCGAGAAGGGTTGGAACGGGACATTCCTGATTGATGGCCGCCTTGGCTCACACTTACACTCGCAGATGGTTTAAACCCTACATTCCTCCCTGGTAGGGAAACCGCTCCTCGATTAAACTTGGTTGGGGGTTTTCCTCCAGCGGATCTTCCGCCCATACTAACATGCTTTCTCTTTATCCCCCCTTTCTCTCTCTCTCTCTGCATCTGATCACTACCAGCCTCCACAATGGTTGCCTTCTGCACCAAGGTGGCATAATCTGTAATCTCTAAAACAGCCACCCTATTCTGGATCCACTGCTTCAGCCCTTGTTGAAACCTGTTAGCTTTCTTTTTTTCTGTGTCTACAAACTCTGGCACAAATCTCGATAGCTCAGTAAATTTGGCCTCATAGTCCGCCACTGACATATTGTTCTGTTTCAGTTCCAAGAACTTAAGTTCCATCTGGGTTTTCATGAACTTCGGGAAGTACTTCTCCAGGAATAATTGTTTGAACCTTTCCCAGGCTATGACAGCATCAGTCTCCATGTTTTTCTTGGCTTCCCACCAATAATTGGCCTCTCCCTTTAGTAGGTAAGTAGCAAAAACAGTCTTCTGAGCCTCATTGATACTCAGAATCTCAAAAGACTTTTCCATTTCCTTGATCCAGGCCCTCGCCTCAACGGGATCAGCCGATCCGTGGAACTTTGGGGGCTTAAGGGACTTAAAGGCCCTAAAGGAATTTGCCACTGAAGTGTTGTTGCCTGGTGGTGGTTGGGGGTATTGGTTCAAATTCTGCCTAAGTAGATCCATAAACTGGCCCATGGGGTTTCCGCCCTGGTTCTCCCCTTCCTGTTCTACTTCAGTTTCTCCACCCTCTATTTCCCTTTCAAATTCTTCAGAGTACAGGGGTTCATCCTCTGCTCCATACTGGGAATCTTCTTGCTCATTATAGTCCTGATCTTGTTCCTCACTACTTTCATGGTTTTCCTCGCGTTGGTTGTGACTCTCTTGGTCAGTAGATTCTCGGGGGTTAGCCCTAGTGCCCATTCGTCTTGGAGGCATTTTACTGAAAATTTGGAAAATTATACATTAGGTTCACTTACCTGTTTAAAGGATTTTTCCTTGCATAATTCTTTACATGATTGGGTTTAAAATCCCATAGTTTTATAACTCATGGCAACTTAATCGAAAAGTAATACATATGCTAATAAACTCGTGATCACATCCCAACAAGATTGTAATGACTGAAATGGAAACAAATATATACCAGGTACCGAAAAGGTACAACATCCGAGTTACAACGATAGTTTAAAGTACAGCCATCCTAACAACAACAACAAGTCAAAAGTGAAATACGCTGTCTATCTGTCTAGTCTGCAAAAAGGGAAAACAAGTACAAGAAAACCATCCCTACAAAAGCCGGCACTACTATGTCCGTACATGACTAGACAACTAGACCACTGCATCACTACATCTGAAATCAGCCGCCACGACGAAACATCCTCCGAACCCTCCCCATGGCGATGCGGAAAACCTCCTCAGCCTCTGCTCTGTCTACCCTACCATGCCCATCAGTAGGCAACTGTCGTACCCTCACCCGAGCCCTCAGCTCGATGCGGGTCACATCCCTATACCCAACTCTGTCACTGATGGTCCTCCTGCCCTGCAACCTCATCCGGGCGGCTCTCTCTGCTACTAACTCACTCCTAGACTCTGCCAACCTGGCATCTGCCACAGACAACTCTCTATAAAGCCCGTTCACAATCAAGTTGTGAACACATACTGGGACTCCTCCTATCGGGGCATGAGGTGGGGTGGATGGCTCAGCTGGAGCGGCAGTCTCTGTCTGCTGGGGCTCTGGGGTAAGCTCCTCAAACTCGTCAGGGTACGGGCTCACAGGTAGTGGTGGTGGGGTAGGGGCTCTCTCAACAGGGAGGAGTGGCACAGAATGTCCAGAACTCCCTACAGCACCAACTACTAGCTCATCTATATCTCCCTCAACACCCTCATCTACCGGCACCACCTGATCCGTGGTCATGTCAATGTCATCTCCCAAAGTCCTGATCTCAGTCACAACCCAATAATCATCATCCTCAACCGCTAACTCAGCATCCTGTCCTGTCTGGATCCCCTCCGGGTCCTCCTCCCCCTCAGTCTCAACAACATCTGTGTTAGCATCATCCTGGACCTCCTCAGGGTCCTCCTCCTCAGACTCGATCACATCAGTATCAGCATCAACCTGGACCTCCTCAGCGTCCTCCTCCTTAGGCTCAGTATCCTCCTCAGGCAAGTGCTCATAGTATGGGTCCCTAGTCCGGAACATGTCCTCATCATGCTGTCTCGCAGCTGCCTCCTGGGCCGACAAGTCGCTCGCCTACACAAGACGAACTATGTTACTATCATGATACTTAAAAAGTTCCCGTAAGGGTTTTAGGTGAACCTGGCAAGGGTTCTTATTATATTATTGAATTTATTATTATATAACGTCGTATCATCTCTTGGGATATATAACTCTCGCTCTGATACCATCTCTGTAACACCCCCAGATCCGGGGTCAGGGATCTGGTGGTTACGGTCTTACATCCATTCATAATACTTGACTTGAGTCCATAATAAATAAATCACATGCTGTGACCCCACAATAATTACCACTCACACACACAACAGTTATAGTCCCAGAGATGAAATTGAAATAAGTCTTACATTAAAGGGGTTACGAATAAAAGTTATTACAATTCCAAAAGGATAACATCATAGGTTTAAAAGTTTTGCCGTTAATTACATTAATTATACATATAGTTAAACAGGAAACAAAAGCTGTCTAACTATGCTACCTCAGCAATGGCGGCTAGCATCTCAGCGGGTAGTCCGGTGGGTCGGGTAACCTGCTTGCGCCGAGTGCGCCTGACGCGAGCCATCTGTCCTAGCTGTTGTTGTGACATAATATAAACAAAGCAAGGGTGAGCGAAAGCCCACCAACAAATATATAACTGAACGATAATTTAAAACAGTTCAAAGCTATCTTTCAAACCATATGCCATGCATTTACGGAAATGATGCCAGTATAATATGAACGATGAAGTTACCAGGTAACTGAAAGTATTTGTTTGAAGAAATATCTGCTACATCAAAGTAAGCGAGATATTCTTATTGTTATTAAGAAGAGGAACTTGCAAGAAAAGGTTGCAATTCAAGTTATGACACTTTTCCAACTCTGCCAACAGTAATCATGTTGCAGGAAATAAATAAATTTGGATGATGAACCAATGATGGAGTATTCACCGCGCCCGCTGTTCCAATCTTGATGATCAGTCGAGATCGTACAGCTCAATTTAGATTTACTACCGGTAGAAGGAAGAACTGACGGCTTTACTTGTATACCGCCTTACTAGCTCTCCTCGGCCAACGGTTGGGCCAAAGGGGATGGACCGGCGCTACTCGGCCTCTTACACGACTCCTAGTTCAAATAGAATTCATGATTCTGAATGTAACGTTCGTCCCCCTTTCCCCAAGTATAATACTTGTTGATAAGACTCCACAAAGTAGTCGTATCTAGTTGGAAAGGAAAATTTACCAATAACTCCCAAGCTATTACTTGGTAACGGATATCAACTTGTTTCAGTAATCTTACCCCTCGAAAGATGAGAAGGTAAGCAACGACTTAATAAGTCAACAGCACCCGAGTTGCGAGTGAAGGGAATACTTTATGACCGGGAAGTCGACAAGATAAATAACATTTTCCAAGTAAGGTTCCCTTATTATTAAGGAAATAGACTCAAAGAAGAATGATGTCTGAGAACCTTTCTTGATATAAGATTAATAATAATATGACTCCGAGATATTTTCGGTAATAATCGAAGAAGATAAACCTTATCGAGGTTATTCTAAGTATGGAATAAATATTCAGAGAGTATTTATTGAATTAAAATATTTTACAGATTATTTAGGAATATGAAAGAATATCTTTAATCAGAGTATTTCCCAAATAATTCTTGAAGAAATATCGAGAGAATATTTATTGCATAATTAAATAATCAAATGAATATTCAAAATAATATTCATTACTTAATAAGTCCTGAAAGGAATATTTAAAATATTTAAAATAATATTCGATGATTAAATAGAACCCTTGATGTATATTCAAAATAATATTCATAATTAATTAGGAATTTAAATGTTTATTGAAAAAGTAATATTCGTTTAATGAATAATATTCTAAATGAATATCAAGTAATATTCATTTAGTAATCCAAGCTTTAAAGGAATATTCGAGATAAGAGTCGATAAATAAATCAAGTTTCAGATGAATATTAGAATAATATTCATCAAGTAAGTAATATCTTAAATGAATATTCAAAAGTAATATTCATTTAATAAAGTAATATTCTAAATGGATATTCAAATAATATTCATTTAGTAGTCCAATCTTTAGAAGAATATTCGGAATAATAATCGATAATCTATTCGACTTTGAATTAATATTGAAAAATATTATTCGTCGAATGGTTACGTTCAAATAATTATTTGAAGTAAGGATCGTTAAAATAATTAGTTTCGAACGAATATTCAAATAATATTCGTCGCCCAAATAATAGAAAATATTTACTTAAATATTTTCCTCCGAGGTAATCTCGATATATGAAGGAATAATGACTCCCGGTCTATACTTGATTAATAAGATGTATATGCCCTTCTATGAGGGTCTTACAATACCCGGCTTATAACTGATATATAACTATCTAGCTTATAAGCCAACAATAACATTCAGGGAACAAGTATATCAATTCAACTTGAAAGTAGGCATGCATGCAATGGCATATGTATATCAGCAATCATATATATATATATATATATATATATATATATATATTCAATCACAACAACAGCCTAAAAGAAGGGAATTGAAACTTGCCTGGTAGTCGAGTATGGTAAGGGGTACTGGTAGCGGGTCCCGGTTCAGCTTGGTGATCTATAAATAGCCAAGGCATTCGGGATTAATCACTTAACATATTAAAAGTTAAGTTATACTTAAATCGAAACACGTTCTCGAGTTATCTCGTTATACCCCTTTTAGTGGATTACTTATTATCACTGATCCGACCCGACATTCGTTCGTTAATACGACATGTCACTGCACTTATACTTAGGACATACCTAAGTCATATGAGTTCTAAGGTTGATCGTTACGAACCAATATTATACTCCGAGTTTTATCGCCCGTTTTCTAAGTGTTTTACCGAAGTTATAAAAGAGTCGTCTTTTAGGGGTTCGTTCGCGTTTAACCTTGACTCGAACATTTTTAATAAATCGAAAAATGCTCTTTTTGACATACGGTTTTCTTTCACACCTTCCTTCTTACCCCTAGTATTTATTTACCAAGATTCGCCATGACGTTACATAGCTTACGAGGGTTCAATTTCAGTTACGAACTTTCGTTTACGGATTCGAACTACTTTTAGTAATTTGGTCATAAATCCTAAACCGTAAGTCCGTTTCACGTGATCTTTATATCAAAACGAAGCTTAGAACATTACCTATCCTATCATGGCAGATAAGGTCTCTGGACAGTAGGGTTTCGACATGGAAAATGGCATACAAAACATGGTATTGTAAAATCGGGCATTATAACGGCTGTAAATCGAATATCTATCAATTTCGAATCTTCCCATAAACATAGTATCCAACCCAAACAACATATACATGACTTATATACATGAACTGAGGCCAAGAAATGCCTTTCCATTCATCTAGCTATTTACATCATCAATCATAAATCCATACATAATCATGCTTATAATCTTAACATAACCATAACTAAGTTATAACTATCATAAACATGCTTAAATCTCAAACAAGGGTTAGGGTTTCAAGAGCTTTATACCTTCCTTAGATAGTGATATAGCCTTACTAAGCCTTGTATGGTCCTTAGGAGTGATTATGCTTGCTAGATTAACCATGGAAAATCAAGAAAACAAAGTTAGTACATGATGAACACTATTCACCCTCTTCTTGTTTGATTTTTTTGAAAATGGAAAAGGATGAGTTTGAAGCTAAGATTTTGAGGAGATAAGTTTTATGAAATGTAAGACTCACCTTAATTATTTCAAGAACAAACAATGGTGGGAAGGTGGAGTTTGGATTTTGAATTAATGGTGAGGCCGAATGGTTTCCTGAAATGGGGGGGGGGAGAGTTGCTTGGTTCTTTTGATTTTTTTGTGTTTTAATCTCATTCACTCTCATCCACTTACAACATAATATCTTGTAAAAGTCACTTTATTAAAGTGATGAGGTGTTGGATGATCAAATGGCAAGACATGTGTTGGTTTTATGGTGGTTAAAGCTTAACTAGGTTGTTACTTGCTAAGTACTTAGTTCTTCCTCTAAGGTGCTAGTTCCTTGCTTCTAGTTTAGTTACTAGATATTTATACTAGTAGCTTGCACAAGACTCTTGCTTCCTCTGCTTGTTTCTGTGTCTGGTTATTACCCGTTTCGATTGATCGTTCCTGAGAATATTTCACGGATTTCTAATTAGGGTTTACCGGGAATCCTCTTTAATATTAATACTTTCATTCTCCATCTTTCATTCTAACTTTCCATTTTATATTCCTTTAATCCATTCGTTAAATACTTAAGGCTATCAGTGTCCAGGGAACTCTCGGAGAAAATAAAAGTGCGGTTTTTCAGAATCCGACAGCTTTTACATACACTTATTTTCCCCCTGGATCACTAATACGAACTCGGAAATCCGTTCCGAATACTTCTATATAGTGTCGTCTCATATTATTATATACTTCCACCAAAACACTATTCATTCTGTATTCTTTACTTGTTCTCTTAGGGTTGTATAATTGTCCGTATTCTCTTTCGATCGTTCCTTAACCTTTTTACGGAACTACTGGATTAATCGTTATCGATCTGGATGACATGAGAGTATTCTCTTGCTTGAAGTTGCCATATCTTATTCCCTTAGAAGATAGATTATTCTTACCTATGTTGTCACCCTTTAGCATTCTTCAAGACATAAACATAATAAAGTCGAATTCCATTCATTCTTTCCCAAATATCAATTATTACATTGTAGCCATATCCACTATTCATTCTTACATCATTAAATACATAAAAGTTTTAATTCCACCCAAAATCTGGGTTCTTACATTATCTATTGCTCTTCTTAAGGCACTAAGCTTCAAATATCATTTATGCCTCATACTGCACTATCTCTTACAATCTTTATAACATTTATTGGTCACCATTCTTAGTCCTAATACATCCAGGTTATTTATAAAATCCATCATCATGTATCTCAATTTGTTTTACATCAAAAGTCCTCACGGTTGGCACTTGGTTAGAAGCACCCCGCTTTGTCCTTACCTTGCTGGTTCAGTCACTTGATAATCTTTAGTGACTTGGCCCCAACTGGCCATGCTAAAATATGTGCGTTTAGGGATTGTCGAATAGCATTACTTTTCTAGCAATTTCCGGCATAGTGCCTTCTTCTTTGATACCTTTTGATCTTTTCAAAACCTTACTCCATATAAGTCTCAATCGACTTCTCGGTACCGTCTCCGGTCACCTGTCCATTATATATCTTTTCAACTACTCTTATAAATTCCATGAGCCACGAAAGCTTAACACTTCTGGCATAATAGCCTTTTCATTTAAGTCATTCCCGAAATTTCTTAGTCGGGCTTGTTCCTTAATTACACTTCCCTTTTTCCGCCAATCTCAACTTCATAATTTTTATCTCTATAATCAATCGTAATAATCGGGGTCTGTCCCTCAATCCATACGGCAGCTACCTTACCCAATCACAAGGTTCTCTCTAGTTCTCACTCTTTTCAGTGGCGTCTTCTGATAACCAGAAAGACAAAGTTTGCCAAAAATGTGTCGAATTCCTTCCCAAAATTAGGGAAATTATAGTCAATCTATCCACCCACTTGTAATACTAAGAAGGTCCATTTCCATACCCGAAGAATATTTCTAGGAACAACCAAGCGGTCTTAACCATACACAGTTATAATAACGAAATGATTGACATAAAGTTGGAAATTTAACCACTGGAAAGAAACCTAATATATATTCCATAGGAGGGAATTCAAAGTTTCAACTGAAACATGCCACATCTTCCCGATACATAATCGTCCTAGTAGTTGATGCCACCTAAACCTGTATGGGGTGCATCACAATATATCACGCAATCATTAGGCAACATCCATGTCGGGTCGTCACCGGTTTTATCTTTTAGCTCCAGGAAGATTTTCTCACATTTCTCCTGTTCATTTAGACTTTTTAATCTTACAAATAAGTCGGGTTACGGGACTGCAATCTTTGTAAAGTTCTGAACATATCTTGGGTAATACCTTGTGAATCTTGTGAAACTTCCCACTCTTGTTGGTGTGGTTGACCTTTCTCCATTTGAAACTGTCTTTAACTTGGCAAGGTTAACCAACACTGCTTAATATTGATCGTATATCCTAATAACTGAACGTCATTTTTAATATTCCATTAAAACTATGCCAGATCTCATACTCCGAGAACTTGGTAAACACTTGCTCCTTTAGATTTCATCTATAACACATTCTCAATTACATCTTAGCCACTGAGCGTCTTACTTGATCCATTCACGATTCAGTGTCGGAATAACTTAAGGTAACTACCATGATCCATTCAAGGAAAAGAAAGAATTAATATTCCTTTGAATCACATGCATCTAATGTTTCTGGTTCATCTTTCCATTGAGTTAAAATAACCCTATTCTTGGCCTCTGACGATAGTCTTGTTACAGGTTCTATCATTGACTCACAGGTCTTGTCCTCTTGTAGGTTCTGAGATCATTGTCTTGCTTACTACTTCCATATGTAACTTTATCCACTCAGGCCATCACTTGTCAATGTCTTTACTTTCTAAGTTGATCCATTCATAAAATGGACATCTCACTAAAGAAAACCACCTCATCAATCTCAATTTGGTTTCATAACTTTTAACCTATGAAATCCGCCTTCTCATGGCAAATTATTATTGACAATATTCACACTTAACCCATTTATCAAATGATATGGCACTTATCGCCTTTATCTTAACTGCTCTTGGAGACTCCGCTCCCCATCCTTTATCGATGTCTTTGATAATCATATACCACTCTAACTCTTTCCTCATTAGTCTGAAGGTCTCTAAGGATCTTTATTTACCTCCATATAAGACCTCAGGTGATCCTTCCAATTCGTCTTATTTGCTGGCATTCATCCGGCAGTCCGGTTATGAATCCAATATGTCTCTTTAATAATATCTCAGTTCTTTATGCTCACTTCTCTGAGCACTACAATCTTAACTCTTACTGTCTCTCTGGCTGTAGCTCTCATATCCTCGAGGGTAAACTTCCCTGTCTTTAACAGGATTCTCCTCCTCTGTTGGAACCTCTTTCAGGTCCTTGGTAGGGTACTCTATCGAATCAGCCATTCGATCGTCAGCATATAATCAAGCATCATCGCTCTGCTGCTCGTATGCCTCAAGGTCTGTCGCCTTACTAGTTGGTACGAAAATGAGCTAAGTTACTATCATGATACTTAATAGTTCCCATACGGGTTTTATATGTCTGTACTACATTATGTAGTCCGACTATGAACTTGGCAAGAGTTCTTATTATCTTAATGAATTTATTGTTTTAACGTCACGTCATCTCTGGGATTTATAACGCTCGCTCTGATACCATTTCTGTAACACCCCCAGATCCAGGGTCAAGGATCTGGTCGTTACGGTCTCAATATCCATCCATAAAACCAACATAATTTAAATTACAACCTTGTGACCCAAAACAACAACATAAAACACACCCGTTATAGTCCCAGAGATGAAATCAGAGTAACCCTCAATATTATTAATCATAAGTTTGAGTTCTTACAACCCAAAGAATTAAAATTTTACCATTACATACTCTTTGCCATCCATTGGTATATGCCATATAATAAATACATTTGATGTTCAAATGCTAACAGCTAGCCTACCGGAAGCTGCATCTTCGGCAATGGTAGCTATGACCTCAGCGGTTAATCCTCTGACGGCTGACACCTGTCTATGCTAAGTACGCCTTGTGCGGCCATCTGATCTAGCTGTTGTTGTGATATAAATAAATAAAGCAAGGGTGAACAATAGCCCACCAAAAATATAATTGAACAGTGATAATATATAACAGTCCAAAATATCTTAGAAACCATATGCCATGCATTAACGGACGTAGTACCAATATATGGTATGAGATGAAGTTACAAGGTAACTCAAAATATATTTGTTCTGAAGAAATATCTACTATGTCAAAGATAAGCAAGATATTATCAAATTTTCATAATAGAGGAACTTGCGGAAGAATATTGCAATTCCAGTTCAAACACTATTCAAACCTGCCAACAATGATAATGTTGCAGGAAATTTTCCAACATTGAAAGATGAACTAATACTGGAGTTTGACGCGCCAGGAGACATAGCATTTACACGATGATCATTCTCATGTTATGCTCCCCACCTCTTGTTCTCTACATGTAGAAGGAAGCACCGACGGATTTACTTGTGTACCGCCCTCTGGAACCCCCCTCGGCCAACGGTTGGGCCATTTGCTGGACCGGCGCCACTGGGTCACTTACGCATCTCCTAGTTCATTTCACATCCATAACTTTGAAACGTAAAGTTCCTCCCCCTTTCCCCAAGTATAATACTTGTTGATAGGACTCCACAAAGTAGTCGTATCTAGTTGGAAAGGAAAATTCACCAATATTTCTCAAGCGGATGCTTGTTAATGGATAAAAACTTGTTCCATCAATTATTACCCCTCGAGCGTTGAGGAGGTAACCAAACAGATTCATATCGATGTTTGAAAGAATCAAGATGTGAGTGACAAGATAGTTTAGCAAGTATAGGACCGGGCAGTCCAATAAATAACATCTCTCAAGTGAGGTCCCCTTATATATGTATTTTGAAGTTTGAGCGAGTATTTAAATCTTCTTATAAGACAGATTTAAATGAAGATAGAGTTTTGGGAACCTCCCCTTGATAAAATAGTCATAAAAGACTCCGATATATTTTACATAATATTCGAAGGTGAAATATAATCTTTAAATAATATAAGTCATTATAAAAAAAAATTAGAAGAGTTTAAATAAATATTCCAAGAATATTTATTAAAATCAATAATAATTTAGGAGTATTACTAAATCCTACTATTGCTCGTAAGTAATCCTTGAATGAGTATATAGGAATATTTTCTAAATAAGTCTCTTCTTAAATGGATATTCAAAATAATATTCGATAAGTAAATAAGCTTAAACAAATATTTAAAATAATATTTACTAACTAATCAAACCTTAAATGAATAGTTGAAAATAATATTCCTTTAACAAATAACATTCCAAATGAATATTCAAATAATATTCCTTTAACAAATAATATTCCAAATGAATATCAAAATAATATTCATTTAACAAATAATATTCTAAATGAATATTCAAATAATATTCCTTTAACAAATAATATTCCAAATGAATATCAAATAATATTCATTTAACAAATAATATTCTAAATGATTATCCAAATGATATTCATTTAGTAAATAATATTCTAAATGAATATTCAAATAATATTCCTTTAACAAATAATATTCCAAATGAATATCAAAATAATATTCATTTAACAAATAATATTCTAAATGAATATCCAAATGATATTCATTTAGTAATCAAAGCTTTAAAGGAATATTCGAAATAATATTCCTTGAGTAAATAGAACTTCCAATGAGTATTTTAAAAGGATATTCATTAAGTAAATAAAACCTTAAATGAATATTCGAAAGTAATATTCACTAAATAAATAAAGATCAAATGAATATTCCAACTAATATTCATTAAATAATTAAAGATCAAATGAGTATTCCAAATAATATTCATTAAATAATTAACCCAAATGAATAGTTGAGAATGATATTCGTCAACCAAATAACTCTAATGAATATTCAAAATAATATTCATTAGCTAAATAACTCCAATGAATGTTCAAAATAATAATCATTAAATAAATGACATTCTAAATGAATATTAAAATAATATTCATTAAATATTCCTTCACTGAGGTAATTCTTAAATAACGTTACTCGAAATAATAAATTTGTCGCTGGAATCCCTCCAGTTTCCACGACTATTTATATATTACAAAATATCGACTCCCGGTCTATATTTGAAGTATGAATATCATACGCCCTTCGCTAAGGGTCTTAACCAAACAATCCGGCTTATAACTGATATTTCATATGTAGTCTATAAGCCAATATCAATTCAGGGAACAAGTATTCCAATATACTTTGAAAATAAACATGCATGCTATGGCATATGTATAACAACAATAATATATATTATCATAACAACAGTTCCAAGGTATTGGAAACTTGCCTGGCAATCCTGAAGGGGTAGGGTGTCTCGTGTCAATCCGGTGATCTATAAATAGTCACAATAACCGAGGTCAATCACTTAACACTTTTTAAAAGGCTAAGTATAACTTATATAAGTCGAAACACGTTTTCGAGTTATCTCGCTAAGCACCCTTTAGTGAAATTCTCTTTATTCTCGCTATGACCCGTCATTCATTCGCTACTAAGACACGTCGTCATACTTACACTTTGTATATACTTAAGTCGTATAAATTCTAAGGTTGGTCGTTTACGAATCAAGATTATACCTCGAGATTTATCGCCCGTTTTCTAAGTCATTTACCAAAGTCATAACCAAGTATGCTTCTAGGGATTCGTTCACGTTTAACCTTGATTCGAACATTTTTATAAAATCGGAAAATGATCCATTCGACATGTTGTGTTCTCTCACACCTTCCTTTTTACCTCTAATATTTAATTATCCAGATTCGCCACTGATTTCGTAGTATTAAAGGAATCCAATTTCAGTTACGAACTCGCACTTACGGTTCCGAACCACTTTTAGTAATTTAATCATATCTCCTAAACTGTAAGTCCATTTCATACGAATTTTATATCAAAACGAAGCTTGTAACATGATCTATCTTATCATGGCAGTTTACGAAGCTAGGCAGTGAGTTTTATCAACTGTGATGCTTGGTTTCTTAAGGTTAACGAAATTCGGGCATTACGACGGCTATGAATCGAACGTTTCCAAATTTTTAAATCACGACCAAACATCAACCAAGCCACACCGGGCATTCATACATCATAACCAGTCCATAATACCACTGATCTCACCACCATATACATCCTATCTCTTAAATCAATTAAATCTACTACAAATCATGCTTATATCATCATTATAATCAAATCGCATCTAAGATCACTAAGAACAATCACAAAACTCAAAGTATAATCTAGGGTTTATGAGGGTTATACCTTCCATGGAGGATGTAGAGACCTTACTAAGCCTTGATTAATCCTTGTATAACCTTAACCAAGCTTAATCTAACAACAAACATCAAGAACATTCTTAGAATTTTCGGATCTGCTATAACTCAGTTGGAAGAACATGAAAAACGAGGCCCTTACCGACCTTTTATGAACGAGGCTTCTAAAGGATAGTTGTAGAGCATCTTCACAGCTTTCCAACCATATAAAGAACACGAAATTCCATTGAGAAACGAACAAGATATGGCCATTTGAAAATCGCCACAGAAACTGTCATGAATCTGGACAGTTTGTTTCTTCAACTTGGGGAGGTGATTTCACTAGGCTATACTCATTAGATGGCCATGAAATTTTGAGCGAATGTTCTCCATGATATGAGGGAGCTGTGGTTAAAGTTTGGTGATTTTTAAAGCTCTAGATATTGAGATATGAATTTTGCTTTCAAGGTGGTTCTTGCTGGGCAGTTGAGAGAAAATGGAGAGAATGGTGTTTGGCTTGGCTTCTCTTGCACTCATCTAGCATAAAGTGATTTCTCTTGGATAATATCTCATAAAGTGGCTGTGCTCCCTCCTTGGTTCTTGTGCAAGGTGTGTTCAAGAAGCTTGGTTGATATTTGTTATGTCTTTGAATTGATTTAAGTGATTTACCCACTTAAATCCTAAATTGTTTTGATTTAATCTTTGATTAAATCATTCCATCCAACTGATATAATTCTCTTCATGATCGTGTAGGATATTTAATCTTTTTATAAACTCAATCCAAAATCCATAATTCGTTCGCTTAATCGCTTAATCTCGTTGTAAATTTTCAGCGGCTTCTAGAATGTTCGTTTCACTGTCTTAGTGGTTTTCGTTCTAAATCCTCAAATCAAATATAATAAAATTCTAAAATATTAAATCCTCAAATCCTCAAATTTAATATCTCCTTTCTTGAATATAATAATATATAATTCACTATCGGGTCAAATATTACACCAAAATAGAATTTTGGAATTTCTGAATTCCGATATCGTTTACATACACTTATCTCGCCCCTGGATCATGAATACGAACTCAGAAATCCGTTCTGAATACTTCTATATAGCTTCGTCTAATAATATTCTTATTTCCACCAAAAACACTATTCATGGCTTATTCTCTTTTTATTCCTTATGTTTACAAAAATGTCCTTGTTCTCTTTCGGGCGTTCCTTAACCCCTTTTTACGGAACCACTGGACTAATAACAGATACCGATCTGGATGACATGGGGATAGCTCTCCTATTTGGAATTCCTATATCTTATCTCCCAAGGAGACAGATTATTCTAATCTAAGTTGTCAACCCATTGCATTCTTCCTGACATGTAATCATTGAATCTATATCCATTCAACATTCATTCATTAGAACTGTTAATACCTCGTAGTCGGAATCACTGTTCCTTCTTTCATCAATATAAAAAGTTTTAATTATACCAAAAATTTGGGGTTCTTATAATCCTCATCATCAGTATCTCCTATCAGCGTAATCCAGGGGCTAAGCTCTGAGTCGGCACCCATATCCTCCTCAGGATCCTCGGTATCTCGCATCAGTGCCTCATTATGCTCTCTCTCAAAGGCCTCAGGGTCTGGTATCTCCTCCATCTACACAAGGGAAATAAGGTGGGTCACTAACCATAAAGAAAGGTTTAAGGTCCCTCACGGGCCTTAAAGTCAGGGCTATATCCGATAACCCGACTGCAAACTCGATGAGAGTTCTAAGTATTATTAGGGTTGTTATTAGGGTTATTATTATTGTTATTATTATTAGGGTTGCTTTCTTAAATTAATATCGTTTCTGAGAACTGTAACCTCGCTCTGATACCATTTCTGTGACGCCCCTAGATCCGGGGTCGGAGACTAGGCGCTCACGGTCCATTTTCCATTAATAACGTACCTGTTCTTGCACATAATATATAAAACAGCCATCGACCCCACAATAAAACTCACACCGCACACACACACACAGGTTAGAGTCTCAGAAATGTCCTACACTTGATTAAGCAAAAGTAAAAGTTTCAGAGTTATTACAGACCGAATTAAATAGCATTTATGCTACCAGCAACACTTCGATATGAAGCGAAGTTGGCGGCTTGAAAGTTTGTTACGGTACACTGCTTTGCACAGGTCATACTTATAAATAAAACGTACTAACAAAAGTTGCCAACCAATCCGGCTAATGGGGCCTACCGGTGGAATCTAAACTACTGCCTCGGGTCTAGTCACCTGCTTTCGAGCAGTCTGTCTGGGTCTTGCCATTTCTCTTAGCTGTTGTGTTTGTAAATTTGAAAACAAGCAAGAGTGAGCAACTATAGCTCAGCAAGAAATATATGTATAAGGTAAGCAATATAACAGTACATGCATTTAGCAGTTATTAACTCGTTTATATCACTCAGTTATAAAATCATTTGTCATTGTTGATAAATTTCAAAGGTGCACCAATACGTGCCCTTGTTTTCAAAGTAAACTTGCAGTTCTAGCTACTGCATGGAGTCAACATCTTTCTCATCAAAATAGAACACTATTGGCAACTTGGCACATAAGCCTAAGAAGCAGTGTCAGAGCATTTTCCAAAATGGAGGAATGAGACTTAAAGAAAACATAAAACCTGACAGGGATTGACGATGATCAGTCGCCACATCCAAGTCCAATAATCCGCGGGTCTTCTCTACCGGTAGAAGGATAGAAACTACATCCGTAACTATCCCCGGGTGAAAACTACATCCGTAATCACCCTCAATGAAAACTACATCCGTAATCATCCTTCGGCAACACCTGGGCCGGAATAATAATTGATGGACCGCCTGGCTCACGGCCTCTTACACATCCTGGGAATCGTTCATCAACGGTTCCCACACCTGCCAGAGTCCCTAATTCTTTTTCTTTTAAAACTTGATTTTGATTGGAAACTGAGTAATTGAGGTCCGACATCAGTCGACCGATGATTCTTGAAATCCCACAAGAAGCAAACCTGACCAGGGGTTTTCGAAAATGTTTTGAGTTCGAAAGAGTTCGAGTTTGAAAGTGCTAAAGGTATCTTGGATTAGCTTTGTCTTTAAAATAATGAACAATAATTAATAAATGATATATTTTAAGATTTAATATTAATAATTAATAAAATAATTATTTAATTAAATAAGCTTTTAATCCAAGATAGGTATTTTGAGTATTTACGAAGATATAAAAATAATTACTTGAGTATACGATACTCCCCGAATGACCCTTCGGGTTTTCGCAATTTAATTACGATATAATAATATACCGCTCCCCGGTCAATTGTATATACGGACCGCTACGACCTCTATTGCTAGAGTCGTTGTCCGAAGAAAACATTTCATTCTAAGTTCAAGGGGTGCAAACATATATGTACTTATACATCTCAATTTCATCGATACTTCGATAAACATAAACATTTGATATGATTGAAAACTACAAACACAACAGTGAAAGTCCTTGTATATGTAAGTTTTGAAAAGTAAACTTGCCTTGGTGAGGTTGGGGTGGTCGAGCTTGCGGAGTGGAACGATCTATACATAATCAATAGCCGATCGTTAGTACCTTAACAATATCTCTTTAATTGCGGGGTTTTAGGGGGTACAAAATTAACTTAATGACTTCGTCTTATGACACTCTAGCCCCACTATAGGTTCATGTCACCACTCGATTACGCTCGTCACTTATTCGACTTAATTTGGTTACCATATCCGAATCATATCCATTACCCCTAAAATTACACTCGACTTACGACTTTTTCCCTTGCGCGAATTTTACTCTAACATTTTTATAAAATTGAAAAATACATATTTTAATCCAATTCTTTTTGGGTAGCCTTCTCCACTGTATTTACTAGCTTCTCTAATTTTTCCATGATCCTACATAATTTTTTAGGGGTTTAAACAAGGTTCACAAGGGGACCATTTAGTGCAGTCCGGATTCCAGAAACACATTTCACTTCTCAGGCCATAACTCAAAATCTATACATCACCTAGTCATGAACCTTATATTTATGGAAACTACATTCAAATACCTTTCCAAAAATATATATTAGGACTTCAGGGGACAAGATTTAGGGGTTCAAAACACTCCTACAAGACAGTACAAGTTCCTGGAAAAAAAATACTCAGCATGCTTTTACACTTAACCAACCAAGAATCTTACATACACATCACAACCATCATCTAAACCACCAAGATCATACTTTATAACATACATGGAGTTACATACACTTACCACAAGCTTAAAAATCACAACCACAACACTTAAACTCAAGATCTACATCATCCATCACTTATATGTCCAAGATTCACACTAATAATCATGGATCTAACATTAAACATCACAAATACTACATGGCCAAGAGGGGTTAGGGTTTTTATACCTTCTTGAGTATCTAGGAGCCTTGGGTATGCCTTACAAGTCTCAAGAACACCTTGGATGAGCTCCTACAATCCTTACAACTCAAGATCTAAATGAAAACTCAACATTGTTACTATTCATCAAAACTTTAACAATTTATAACTTGAAAACTAATGGATGAAAAGGGTTGGAATTCATAGTATACCTTCCTTATATGATGTAGAGTGCCTAGGATTTTTGCCTTGAATTAAGAGTGAAGAGAAGTGGAAGAAAGAATTTCTTCTTCCCCCTTTTTGTGTTTGGCCGAGAGCAATGAAGCTTGGGGGGGAGTGTTTTTGTTTTTGCTTTTGGTGTTGGTTGATTAAAGTGTAAAGTGTGGTTGATATGTATTATGTGTGTGTATATGTATCTCATGGTACAAGCCTAGTGTCTAGACCACCATACCCTCTTGTCTCCTTGGAAAAGGTACCAACTAGTTACTATTCCTCTTGTCAACTTTGTATTACTAGTTTGCTTTCCTAACTACTTAGTTGCATGGGACTTGCATGCAATATCATTCCTTGTATCATTATTCTTCCACCAATGCTTGTCACTTAATCTTTAATTCGCATCGTATCTTAATTAATTCCTCGTGATAATATTTTGTCGCGTAGAGATTTCCCTTGTAATTCCTTAAGTACTTATTTGTGTAAATTCCTCGAATATCCATAACTCCTCGTCATAATTCCTAATAAATCTTTTAATACTCCAATAACTCTCAAGTCCCAAGTTTTATAAATCTTACTAACAATAAGATTCTTGCCTTCAACAATCTTCCCTTTATCCTTCATAGTGAATGTAACAACATAGTTTCTCAGACAATCAATTCCATTAAACAACAGGGATGACTAGAAAGGTTCCAAATTGACAATGTCACATGATATTATATAAAAGAAAATATTACAAAAATTAGGGTTCTTACAATTATGTAAGTGAGTTATTTGAGTTGTTTTGTGAAATTACGTGCTTATGTGCCATGTGAATTATGTGGATTAAATGTTAGTGAGTCTTAATGTTATGTCTGGTAGTTGATGTGCTCATGAGAGGTGCTTAAAAATAGAATATGATGGTTAGAAGTATTAATGTGCTTTAAATATTATAGAGTCAAGTGAAAGGGATGAAGAAAAGTCTAGAGTCGGGTCAGGGGGATAAAGGAAAAGCTAAAGTAGGGTGAGGCGATCAAGTGTGAGACGAGTTTAGCGTGGTTTGACAGGCAAGTATTTCCTTTCACTTCTTGTTCAAATGAAACTATTCTTTAATTATTTTGATGATGAAATCTATCACCCCAGTTATTTCTATCAAACTTGTCGATACATGTTGTTGTTATTGTTTATTCATTTACACCCAATTATTCGTATCGAACTTGTCGATACCTTTTGAGATTGTTGTTCTCTATTCATACCATATTTATTGTATCGATCTCGTCGATACTAGATGATATAAATTACTTCTCTATTGATTCTTCAGTTATGAGTTGTTGTCCTGGAACGTGAGTTTTCCAGTTAGTTGGTTGACAAAGGTTGTCGATTGTTCCGACACCTAATGCGTTTGACTTAGAATTGGAAATGCTTTTAAAACAGAGTCCCTTCGGGGAGACCATATTAATGGTCAATAGAGTCCCTTCGGGGAGACCATATTAATGGTCAATAGAGTCCCTTCGGGGAGACCAGATTAATGGTCAAAGGTTATGGATCCATTTCAGGGCTTTGCTATGTGCATTGGCCGTGGTTAGTGCTTGACTGATCATCAGCCTAACCCTTATGTTTTTAATAAAAGTTAAATAGTCCAATTCTAATCAATACCTTGAATTTAAATTGTTGAGCAACTTGAATCTCTTGAGATATTTGACGATTATCTTGTTGATCAGATCTTATTATTTTTCTTGATATTTATACACATTTATACTTGCTGAGCACTGTTGGCTCACTCTTGCATTGTTGTTTTATTTCTCCAGTTTATAGAGAGGAGATGAGTGGACCTTGTGGTCAGATGAGTAGTCTTGTTCCTACAGCGAGAGGTGATGTTCGGGTTGTTGACTTGGTCAGGTAGTGACTTGAGTTTCGTCAGAGGTTGGTTAAATAGTTCCACGTATGGACTTAGTTTGTTAGCAATTTGTATAACAATTTTATTCGGAGATTGGATTGTAATGATGTAATTTAATAGTTTGTTTCATACCATAACCTGTATGCGATCTTGGTTAAGGGTTTTTCTTTTATTATATTATGCTTATGTCCAGGTTTCTATTGTGTTAGTTTTGGTTAGTGTCCCCAAATCTGTACCCCATATTATGGGATGCCACAGTTGGTATCAGAGCTAACATGTTATGGTCACTGAAACATATTAGGAGGGTTAGGTATATGTGTCTAAGATAGATGTTGGGTAGAACGATTTAGGATAAAGTCCGCCTTAGGATATTCTGACGAGTGCTGTGATGTTATACCATATCGCGCGAGTAGGAGCGATTCATCCGAAGATTTGGTTATGGACGAGGAAGTTAGTCTAGAGCCGCATGAGCTAATTGGGGTGTTGGAGCTACTAGTTGGAAGACATTATCTCGAGGTTTTCACGTATATTCTAGAACTTTTCTACGATATTAGTTACGATGTGAACGTTATGGAAAGAGTACGAGAGGGGACTATAACACGATGTGGAAACCGATTGTTGGCATGGGTTGGAAATTAGGGCGTAGCTGTGCACCACTAGCCCTTGATTTCATTCAATTTATCGTTCGAGGGAATTGTCAAATGTTTTGAAAAATTCTTATTCTCCTTTTGAATTGTTATAAATTAATTCTCGATTTAAATTGTTGCTAAAGTATTTGTTGCGTATTTGTAATAACCCGAATTTTGGGTAGAATTAAAACTTTTCTTATTGTGGTTAAAGAGCACTAATGAATGGTGGTTTCAAAGAACAATGATTGTAATGAATGGATATTGCTTTGGACAATGATCCTGATGCATTGGTATATTGTCAGAATAGAGTAATTCGATGGTTGAGGACCTAGATAAGAATAATCTACCATCCAGGAAGGAGCTAATGGATCCTTGAAGGGAAATGAGTATGTGCATAGTGTTTCCCATACGTGCATAGTGTTTCCCGTACGTGCATAGTATTTCCCGTACGTGCATAGTGTTTCCCGTACGTGCATAGTGTTTCCTGTACGTGGATAGTAATTTGGTGGATGAATAGTGATTTTGTAAGTTGGAAAACTTTTCACGCCACCCTATGTACGGGACGTGATATGGATGTTTCGAAGTCATATTAGTAATACGCGGAGAAAATAAGTGAATGCAGAGACGATCGGAATTCAGAAATTCCAAATTCTTTTTCGGTATAATATTTGACCGGACAGTGGATTAAATATTATTATAATCCAAGAATTGAGATATTAACTTTGAGGGTTTGATATTTTGGGATGTTATTATATTTGATTTAAGAATGAAGGTAGGAAACCACTGAGGCGGTGAAACAAGCGTTCTAGAAACCGCTAAAACTTTATAACGAGATTAATCAATAAAGCGAACGAATCCTAGATTACGGGTTAAGTTCGTATCGAGATTAATTATCCTACATGGTCATCACGAGGATTATATTAAGGATTGGGGAAGGTATTATGAATATCGAGAAATTTCCCGGTAAACCCTAGAGGTGAAACTACTTGGTTATTCTTCGAACGATCAGCGAAATTAAGCAATAAACGAACAAAGAAACAAGCAGAGGAAGCAAGAGTCATGCATAAGCTACTATAAAATATCTAGCAACCAAGTGGACTCAAGTAACTAGCATGCTTAGAGATTTAAACTAGTACTTAGCAAGCAACCACTTGGTTAGCCTTAGCACCATCCAAAACTCAACACTTGTCTTGCCAAATACATCACCCCATGCATCATCACTTTATTAAAGAAACCAAGGATGAGATATTATGTTAAACATATCACTTTATGCATTATTGTCAAGAGCAACCAAGCAAAAACTCTTTCCCCCCTTTAGTTCATTCCATTCGGCCATTCCTTAAATTCCAAATCCAAAGTCCAAGCTCCCACCATCATTTGATCTTGTAATTTTTAAGGTGAGTCCTATAATTCAAGAAACTAATCTCCTAGAAATTTCAAGCCCAAATTCCTTTGTTTCCATTTTCAAAAAAATCAATAAAGAGGAGGGTGAATAGTGTTCTTATGAACTAACCTTTGATTTTTATGTTTCTTTTGATTGATCTAGCTAGCTTAAGGTCATCTAAGGATAGATCAAGGCATACTAAGTCTATATCACACTCTAAGGAAGGTAAAAAGCTCAAAAACCCTTGGTATCATTTTGAGATTTTATGAGTTTTATGGATGATTTAGTGTTAGTATGCTATGTTATGCTTAGATCTATGTTATTAGTTGATTATGGTTGTTGTTTGGATTGTGATTGATGAGATGAGTTGTTGATAGACTAGTCATGATGATTATCATGCGTTTGTGTGGTTGGATTGATCTTTGTTAGATCGAGATAAAGTGTAAAAATTTTGGAAAACGCGTAAACATAGCCGTTATAATGCCCGATTTTACAATATCATGTTTTGTATGCCATTTTTCACATCAAGACCCTACTGTCCAGAAACTTTTCTGCCATGTTAGGATAGCTTATGTTATAAGCTTCGTTTTGATATAAAGATCACGTGAAACGGACTTACGGTTTAGGAGTTACGGCCGGTTTACTAAAAGTATTTCGAAACCGTAACCGAGAATTCGTAACTGAAATTGAACCCTCGTAAAATATGTAAAGTCATGACGAATCTTGGTAAATAAATACTAGAGGTAAAAAGGAAGGTGTGAAAGAAAACCGTGTTTCAAAAAGATCGTTTTTCGATTTATTAAAAAATATGCGAGTCGAGGTTAAACGCGAACGAACCCCTAAAAGACGACTCTATTATAACTTCGGTAAAATACTTAGAAAACGGGCGATAAAACTCGGAGTATAATATTGGTTCGTAATGATCAACCTTAGAACTTGTATGACTTAAGTATGTCCCAAGTATAAGTACATTGACATGTCGTATTAACGAACGAATGTCGGGTCGGATCAATGATAAAAAGGAATCCACTAAAAGGGGTATAACGAGATAACTCGAGAACGTGTTTCGATTTAAGTATAACTTAACTTTTAAGATGTTAAGTGATTAATCCCGAATGCCTTGGCTATTTATAGATCACCAAGCAGACCCGGGACCCGCTACCACTACCCCTTATCGTACTCGACTACCAGGCAAGTTTCAATTCTCTTCTTTTAGGCTGTTGTTGTGATTGAATATATATATATGTGTGTTTTCTGTTATACATATGCCATAGCATGCATGCCTACTTTCAAGTTATATCGTTATGCTTGTTCCTTGATTGTTTATTGGCTTATAAATTAGATAGCTAACGTATCAATTATAAGCCGGTTATTGTAAGACCCTCATAGAAGGGCGTATCCATCTTATTCATCAAATATAGACCGGGAGTCAATATTTCTTGACATATCGAGATTACCTCGAAAGAAAATATCTAAGTAAATATTTTCCATTATTCGGGCGACGAATATTATTTGAATATTCGTTCGAGATTATTTATTTAACGATCCCTACTTCAAATAATTATTTGAACGTAACTATTCGACGAATAATATTTTTAATATTCATTCAGAGTCGAATTATTTATCGTTTATTATTTCGAATATTCTTCTAAAGGTTGGACTACTAAATGAATATTATTTGGATATTCATTTAGAATATTATTCATTAAATGAATATTACTTTTGAATATTCATTTAAGATAGTAATTACCTGATGAATGTTATTTTAATGTTTATCTGAAGCTTGATTTATTTATCGAGTCTTATCTCGAATATTCCTTTAAAGCTTGGATTACTAAATGAATATTACTTGATATTCATTTAGAATATTATTCATTAAATGAATATTACTTTTCAATAAACATTTAAATTCCTAATTAATTATGAATATTATTTTGAATATTCATCCAGGGTTCTATTTAATCATCGAATATTATTTTAAATATTCCTTTCAGGTCTTATTATTTAATGAATATTATTTTGAATATTCATTTGAATATTTAATTACGCAATACATATTCTCTCGATATTTCTTCAAGGATTATTTGAGAAATACTCTGATTAAAGATATTCTTTCATATTCCTAAATATTCTATAAAATATTTTAATTCAATAAATATTCTCTGAATATTTATTCCATACTTAGAATAACCTCGATAAGGTTTATCTTCTTCGATTATTACAGAAAATATTTCGGAGTCATATTATTATTAATCATATATCAAGAAAGGTTCTCAGACATCATTCTTCTTTGAGTCTATCTCCCTAATAATAAGGGAACCTTACTTGGAAAATGTTAATTATCTTGTCGACTTCCCGGTCATAGAGTATTCTCTTCACTCGCAACTCGGGTGCTATTGACTTATTAAGTCGTTGTTTACCTTCTCATCTTTCGAGGGGTAAGATTGTTGGAACAAGTTGATATTCGTTACCAAGCAATAGCTTGGAAGTTATTGGTGAATTTTCCTTTCCAACTAGATACGACTACTTTGTGGAGTCTTATCAACAAGTATTATACTTGGGGAAAGGGGGACGAACGTTACATTCAGAATCATGAATTCTATTGGAACTAGGAGTCGTGTAAGAGGCCGAGTAGCGCCGGTCCATCCCTTTGGCCCAACCGTTGGCCTGGGAGAGCTAGTAAGGCGGTAGACAAGTAAAGCCGTCAGTTCTTCCTTCTACCGGTAGTAAATCTAATTTGAGCTGTACGATCTCGACTGATCATCAAGATTGGAACAGCGGGCGCGGTGAATACTCCATCATTGGTTCATCATCCAAATTTATTTATTTCCTGCAACATGATTACTGTTGGCAGAGCCGGAAAAGTGTTCATAACTGGAATTGCAATCTTTTCATGCAAGTTCCTCTTTTTAATGACAATGAGAATATCACGCTTACTTTTGATGTAGCAGATATTCCTACAAAGAAATACTTTAAGTTACCTTGTAACTTCATCGTTCATATTATACTGGCATCATTTCCGTAAATGCATGGCATATGGTTTGAAAGATACTTTTGAACTGTTATATATTATCGTACAGTTAAATATTATTGTTGGTGGGCTATTGCTCACCCTTGCTTTATTTTTACATCACAACAACAGCTAGACCAGATGACTCGCACAAGGCGCACTCGACGCTGGCGAGGACGATGAGACTACCAGAGCCGAAGAAAAGCTATTGGTAGGATAGATTCATTCTTTTAGTACCAAATATATGGACTAGTATGACTTATGTAAATGGATGGCAAAGAGTATGTATTCATATTGTAACTCTTTTGGGTTATAAGAACTCGTAATGTGTTTAATAAAATTTGGTTGTTACTCTGATTTCATTTGTGGGACTATAACGGGTGTGTTTTATATTGTTGTGTTGGGTCATAAAGATGTAACTTATTTTATGTTGAAGTAAGTTCAAGTATTGTGGATAGAATTGGAGACCGTAACAACCGGATCCCGGACCCCGGATCTGGGGGTGTTACAGAAGTGGTATCAGAGCGTACGTTATAAACCCCAGAGATGAGGCGACGTTAAAACAATAAATTCAATAAGATAATAAGAACTCTTGCCAAGTTCATAGTCGGACTACTTAATGTAGTGACGACATATAAAACCCTTATGGGAACTCTTAAGTATCATGATAGTAAATTAGTTCGATATCGTATTGACAAGTAAGGCAACAGACCTTGAGGCATACGAGCAGCAGCACGACGATGCTTTATTATATGCTGAAGATCAGCGGGTAAATTCAATAGAGTACCCTACTGGAGACTCGGAAGAGGTTCCAGCAGATAAGGAAAATCCTGTTAGGATAAGGAGCTTACCCTCGAGGGATGAGGGCTGCAGCCAGAAAGACTATGATGATTAAGATATGGTGCTCAGAAAAGTGAGCATAAAGAACTAAGCTACTAGTAAGAGAACTAAAGATTCGTGTTGGATTCGTAACCGGACTACTGGATGTAGTACCAGCAAGTAAGACGGATTGGAAGAATTACTTGGGGTCTTATACGAAAATGGATAAGAATCCTTAGAGACTTTCATATTAACAGAGAAAGAGCTAGAGGGATGTATGATTATCAAAGACGTCGATGTAGGACGGGGAGCACCCAGGAGCAGTTGAGATAGAGGCAACAAGTGCCATATTATCGGATAAATGGATTAGTGTGAATATTGTCAATGGTAATTCGCCATGAGAAGGCGGATTTCATGGGTTATATTTTATGAAACCAAATTGAGATTGTTGAGGTGGTTTTATTCAGCGAAATGTCCATATTATGAATGAGCCAGCTTCGAAAGTAAAGATAGTGGAAAGTGATGGCCTGATTGGATAAAGTTATATAAAGTAGTGAGCGAGACGATGATCTCAGAAACTACCAGAGGAAAAGACCAGTGGGTCTATGATAAACTCGTAATATGACTACTATCAGGTACTAAATACAAGTTTATTTTAACTCAGTAAAATGGTGAATCAGGAACGTTAGATGCATGTGATTCAGAAGAATATTAAATTCTTTCTTTTCCCCGAATAGATTATAGTAGTTACCTTAAGTTTATTCTGACACTGAATTGCAAATGGATCAAGTAATGCGATTAGTGGTTAAGAGGTAATAGAGAATGTTTTAAGATGAAATTGGTAACGACCCGGCGTTGGTGTTTCCTAACGGGAGAAGGAAGACTTTATGATACACTATGATGCATCTCATACAGGTTTAGGTGGTGTGCTTATGCAGCACGGTAGAGTAATTGCGGATGCATTCGAACAGCACGGTACACCAGACTAGGATGGCCCTAGTAGTGCCAATTTTTATGAAACGACTAACTCCGACGGTAGTGTTCCTTCTGAAACCTGTGGTTAGGAAGACTGACATTTGATATTATCGACAACTAAGATGTATATGTATCAGGAAGAGGTGGCATGTTTCAGTTTGAAACTTTTGATTTCCCTTCTATGGGATATATATATTTGGTTCCTTTCTAGTGGTTAAACTTCCAACTTTGTGTCAATAATTCCGTTATTACAACTGCTTATGATTCTACCTGCTTGGATGCTCATAGAACTATTCTCTAGGTTTCGAAATTGATCTTCATAGTGTTACCGGTGGTTGGATAGATTGACCAAAATTTCCTTGATTCTGGAAAGAAATTCAACGAATTTTGGCAAACCTTGTCTTTATGATTATCAGAGAACATCATGGAAGAGAGTAGAAACTGGGGCGAACCCCGAGAATTGGGTAAAGTAGCCGCTATATGGGTTGGTGGATAGACCCCGGTTATCGCGATTGATTGTAAAAATACAATGATGAAGTGAGATTGGACGAAAACAGGAAATGTAAGTAAGAAACCAGCCGGACTGAGAAACTCCGGGATTGACTTAAGTGAAAAGGCTGTTATACCATGAATGGTAAGCTTGCGTGGCAAGTGGGATTGATAAGAATAGTTGAAAAGATAAAAGTGGAGGAAAGGTGATCGGAGACGGTGCCGAGAAGTCGATTAAGACTTATATGAAGTAAAGTTTTGGAAAGGTAGAAAGGTATCAAAGTAGAAGGCACTATGCCAGCAATTGCTAGAAAGGTAATGCTAATTAGCCAACCCCTAAAACCATATATTTTTATTTTAGTGTGGTCAGTTGAGGCCAAGTCACAAAGGATTATCAAGTGACTAGACCAGCAATAAAATGACAAAGCAGGGTTACTTCTAAGTAAGCGTCGACTGCAAGGGCTTTTGATATAAAGGAAATATTAATGAGATCGTAGGAATCTTCTACTGAACCCTTTTCAACCCATGTTTGGATTGGGAATTTACTAGACTTTTTGGAATGGGGTCACCCGTACTAAAGTGATTCATGTGTATATGATTGCCCAAGATTACGAGTAAAAATGGAAGTATAATGACTTGAGATGTATGATGTTAGGGTATTATAAATACCATGAATATATTATGACCAAGGGAAGTAAACAATGAAGGTTTATGAAGAGAGTATAGAAATGGTCATAGATGGATCAGTATGCTGTAGAAATTTTGTCTAAGGCAGTACCTTTGAGAAAAACGATAAGTATTAAGAGATTCATGTTGAACTCGATCAATATCTTCCAGAACATCCTTGCTACCATTACCAAGTTCTGTAAGAGAGCAGATAGACATACGTTGTCTTTTGGAAGGTCAAATAGGTTGACAACTATCTGAAAGAAGAGGTTATCATTAAGCCACCGATCGATTATCAAATGAGAATGATTGAAAAGAGACCCTTATTAAGGATACATGATTTGATTGCCAAGTATAGAATGCAAGAATTCCTTGGCAGTTGAATTAAGGATAGGATATCCATAAATTAAGACAAACCCTGGGGAATGCACAAAGGATGGCATTAACCCTAATAACGACATTATGAATTCAGATGATATGAGTTGGACTTGCTAAGGCAACTATGGCCGGTAAGGATTATTAAAAAGAGTTCTGGAAAGAACATAGATAGAATTATTAGAGTATTGATCAATGACATTTTGATATACCCTGTACCCAGAAAATACAGGGGGAATGATGAGGATGACCTATGAAACCTTACAAGGAAAAAATTAATATTCCGAACTTCAAAATGGAAGTTTGGTAAGGAATGTATGAAATAGTAACAATAATGCCAGATGAGGCAGGTATGAAACCCTGAGGAAGTATGGATTGAACCTATAAAGGTTGAGATTATCCTAAGATAAGGAAAGAACTAAGAAAAGAAGTATCCTAAGTAGGATTGGGAATAAACGTGATAAAGTTCCCACGGGTAGGTGGAAGCAATGACTTATGGAAAAAGACTGATAAATATATTTTTCTCCATCAGCAGAGCTTAAGGGAGAATGCTTTCACCCAACAGTGATGGGAATGAGGTAGAAAAGTTTGAATTGGAATATATCCAGAGAACAAGGATTACCAGAAATTATTATTATCAGGAAAGGCCAATGAGGTGGCCGACAGTCTAAGTATAAAGGAATAATTACAAATGTTCATACCAAAGAAACAAAATGATATTTGGAAAGACCTTGAAGGTCATATCGGAGTGGAGGATGTTACATTCCTTTTGATGACTGTGCAAGAATCGAAGGTAATAATAGTTTAAGTAAAGATTCGATTCGTGATGGAGTCTTAAGCATATTACGTACCTTAGAAGGTCCCGTTTTGAGGCAAACCAGGACCATGATACAAAATTGACGAAGTAAACCGTTAAGTTTACAGTCTTTTATGGAAGCTGCATGAATGATAGTTTCATCAACCTGACATAGCTGCGATGCTTGAAACTCTTCTCCAATTTTATCTACTTCATGTAATATCTACATCAAGTTCAGGAAGTGTTCCTTATGGATAAGGAATAGTGATTTCCAGAGAACCTACCCAGAGTACCACTCGATCGAGAGATTTGATTCTTTTCGAATTAGGGAGAAATTGATATTATAATAATGATGGATTAGTTGATACCCAATGGAGCCAAATTGATTATGAGGGAAATAATTCAAGGATAAAGACGGAGTCAGAGATTTTGGAATCTAGTTCAGACTAATAGATTATGACGCCAGAGATATGAGGCTTGATTAGCTCATATGGTTGACCCCGAGGAAAGAGACACCAAGTATAATTATAATGATTTTGGGAGGTTGTACAAGGTTTTAATAAGCTACCATATATCGATTTGGATGACATAATAATGAATATCGAGTGTTCAGATCCTAGTGCTGCATCCCGTTAGCCCAGTAAGAATAAAAGAATTATCAACTCAGATGCGAGGATTGTTGAATAAGAGTGCGATGAGACTCAGTGTGCCACCGTGAGGAACCGGTGTGTTGTAAGAAAGAAATATGTTAGCACAAGATTGTGCATCGAACCTCGAGAATTGAATGAGTCAACATTGAGTATAGGTACTGTTGTAGAAGATTGGCTGAGCAGCACAGGGACGCTGTGTATTTTCCAAACTTATTAGGAAATGGGACATCACCGGTTGGAAGTTAAAAATCGAGGATATACCCAAGATTGTGAATCGCACTAGGTATAGACACTATGAAATTGTAAGTGATGTCATTTTGGGTTGACTATTGCACCCACAACTTTTTGGAATTTAATGAATTGGCTGTGAGTTATCTGAGATAGTTTTCGCCCTAAGTATATCGAAACATCGTATATATGAAGGAAAGGTTCGAAATCAAAAAGGATCAAACATGATCAACTTTCAGACCTATAAGATCTGAAAATATGTGTGCTTGTGTGTATATGAAGATTATGATTTGTGATAAAAGGATTAAGAGTCCTCGAACCAGACAATATTCCCCGTAAACAAATTCCCCAAGAGATTCGCCTTTCTTTCAGAAAGGAGAAGAGATGAGATAATAGAGAATGACTGAATGAACACAGGAGGTAGATTGGCATTCTGTGAGATGATTAAAGAAGAGGTTGGAATACCGGGGGTGATAGTAGTTAACAATGAGATAGCGAGGCCAAAACAGTGATGGCCGACGAGCTCGTTGCTAGACATCAAGAATTACTCGAATCGGTTGTTAGAATACTCGAACTAGTTTTAATACAGAGTACCCCGTCGACAATAGAGTTGACATTTATACAATGGAATTGGGAAATATCTAGAATTAATAGAGGATTCTGACAAGCAAGTTTTTGTTGATGTATTTCTGTGCAAACAAGATAGAGAATATAAGGTTCGAGATTTGTAATAAGAAAAGGTATCCTCGTGGAAGGAATTAACAAGATTAGAATGAAAGGAAGTTTAGCCCAAGATTCATTGGGCCATCTAAGAGTTTAAACGCGTCAGGAAGGTGGCCTATGAGCCAGCCTCACCCAAACCGGTAAAATGGTCATAACATGGTTCATGCGTATGTGCCTCATCAGTATACTATAGATGCCCGGCATATGACAGAGTACGAGCAGATAGATATACATAACCGAATCTGAACTACGAAGGACAACCTGTGGAAATTATGAATAGAAAATAGCAAGCGCTAAGATATAAGGTTGTCAAGCTAGTGAGAGATTTGAAGAAAATCAAGAAGTGGAAGAATCCACCTGAGAAATAGAAAGTGCAATGGGATAGAAGTAACCCCAGTTATTCCTAAACTGATTCCGAGGACAGAATCCTTTTAAGGAGGGAAGACTGTAATAACCCAAATTTTGGGTAGAATTAAAACTTTTCTTATTGTGTTTAAAGAGCACTAATGAATGGTGGTTTCAAAGAACAATGATTGTAATGAATGGATATTGCTTTGGACAATGATCCTGATGCATTGGTATATTGTCAGAATAGAGTAATTCGATGGTTGAGGACCTAGATAAGAATAATCTACCATCCAGGAAGGAGCTAATGGATCCTTGAAGGGAAATGAGTACGTGCATAGTGTTTCCCATACGTGCATAGTGTTTCCCGTACGTGCATAGTATTTCCCGTACGTGCATAGTGTTTCCCGTACGTGCATAGTGTTTCCTGTACGTGGATAGTAATTTGGTGGATGAATAGTGATTTTGTAAGTTGGAAAACTTTTCACGCCACCCTATGTACGGGACGTGATATGGATGTTTCGAAGTCATATTAGTAATACGCGGAGAAAATAAGTGAATGCAGAGACGATCGGAATTCAGAAATTCCAAATTCTTTTTCGGTATAATATTTGACCGGACAGTGGATTAAATATTATTATAATCCAAGAATTGAGATATTAACTTTGAGGGTTTGATATTTTGGGATGTTATTATATTTGATTTAAGAATGAAGGTAGGAAACCACTGAGGCGGTGAAACAAGCGTTCTAGAAACCGCTAAAACTTTATAACGAGATTAATCAATAAAGCGAACGAATCCTAGATTACGGGTTAAGTTCGTATCGAGATTAAATATCCTACATGGTCATCAGGAGGATTATATTAAGGATTGGGGAAGGTATTATGAATATCGAGAAATTTCCCGGTAAACCCTAGAGGTGAAACTACTTGGTTATTCTTCGAACGATCAGCGAAATTAAGCAATAAACGAACAAAGAAACAAGCAGAGGAAGCAAGAGTCATGCATAAGCTACTATAAAATATCTAGCAACCAAGTGGACTCAAGTAACTAGCATGCTTAGAGATTTAAACTAGTACTTAGCAAGCAACCACTTGGTTAGCCTTAGCACCATCCAAAACTCAACACTTGTCTTGCCAAATACATCACCCCATGCATCATCACTTTATTAAAGCAACCAAGGATGAGATATTATGTTAAACATATCACTTTATGCATTATTGTCAAGAGCAACCAAGCAAAAACTCTTTCCCCCCTTTAGTTCATTCCATTCGGCCATTCCTTAAATTCCAAATCCAAAGTCCAAGCTCCCACCATCATTTGATCTTGTAATTTTTAAGGTGAGTCCTATAATTCAAGAAACTAATCTCCTAGAAATTTCAAGCCCAAATTCCTTTGTTTCCATTTTCAAAAAAATCAATAAAGAGGAGGGTGAATAGTGTTCTTATGAACTAACCTTTGATTTTTATGTTTCTTTTGATTGATCTAGCTAGCTTAAGGTCATCTAAGGATAGATCAAGGCATACTAAGTCTATATCACACTCTAAGGAAGGTAAAAAGCTCAAAAACCCTTGGTATCATTTTGAGATTTTATGAGTTTTATGGATGATTTAGTGTTAGTATGCTATGTTATGCTCAGATCTATGTTATTAGTTGATTATGGTTGTTGTTTGGATTGTGATTGATGAGATGGTTGAGATGAGTTGTTGATAGACTAGTCATGATGATTATCATGCGTTTGTGTGGTTGGATTGATCTTTGTTAGATCGAGATAAAGTGTAAAAATTTTGGAAAACGCGTAAACATAGCTGTTATAATGCCTGATTTTACAATATCATGTTTTGTATGCCATTTTCCACATCAAGACCCTACTGTCCAGAAACTTTTCTGCCATGTTAGGATAGCTTATGTTATAAGCTTCGTTTTGATATAAAGATCACGTGAAACGGACTTACGGTTTAGGAGTTACGGCCGGTTTACTAAAAGTATTTCGAAACCGTAACCGAGAATTCGTAACTGAAATTGAACCCTCGTAAAATATGTAAAGTCATGACGAATCTTGGTAAATAAATACTAGAGGTAAAAAGGAAGGTGTGAAAGAAAACCGTGTGTCAAAAAGATCGTTTTTCGATTTATTAAAAAATATGCGAGTCGAGGTTAAACGCGAACGAACCCCTAAAAGACGACTCTATTATAACTTCGGTAAAATACTTAGAAAACGGGCGATAAAACTCGGAGTATAATATTGGTTCGTAATGATCAACCTTATAACTTGTATGACTTAAGTATGTCCCAAGTATAAGTACATTGACATGTCGTATTAACGAACGAATGTCGGGTCGGATCAATGATAAAAAGGAATCCACTAAAAGGGGTATAACGAGATAACTCGAGAACGTGTTTCGATTTAAGTATAACTTAACTTTTAAGATGTTAAGTGATTAATCCCGAATGCCTTGGCTATTTATAGATCACCAAGCAGACCCGGGACCCGCTACCACTACCCCTTATCGTACTCGACTACCAGGCAAGTTTCAATTCTCTTCTTTTAGGCTGTTGTTGTGATTGAATATATATATATATATGCGTTTTCTGTTATACATATGCCATAGCATGCATGCCTACTTTCAAGTTATATCGTTATGCTTGTTCCTTGATTGTTTATTGGCTTATAAATTAGATAGCTAACGTATCAATTATAAGCCGGTTATTGTAAGACCCTCATAGAAGGGCGTATCCATCTTATTCATCAAATATAGACCGGGAGTCAATATTTCTTGACATATCGAGATTACCTCGAAAGAAAATATCTAAATAAATATTTTCCATTATTCGTGCGACGAATATTATTTGAATATTCGTTCGAGATTATTTATTAACGATCCCTACTTCAAATAATTATTTGAACATAACTATTCGACGAATAATATTTTTAATATTCATTCAGAGTCGAATTATTTATCGTTTATTATTTCGAATATTCTTCTAAAGGTTGGACTACTAAATGAATATTATTTGGATATTCATTTAGAATATTATTCATTAAATGAATATTACTTTTGAATATTCATTTAAGATAGTAATTACCTGATGAATGTTATTTTAATGTTTATCTGAAGCTTGATTTATTTATCGAGTCTTATCTCGAATATTCCTTTAAAGCTTGGATTACTAAATGAATATTACTTGATATTCATTTAGAATATTATTCATTAAATGAATATTACTTTTCAATAAACATTTAAATTCCTAATTAATTATGAATATTATTTTGAATATTCATCCAGGGTTCTATTTAATCATCGAATATTATTTTAAATATTTTAAATATTCCTTTCAGGTCTTATTATTTAATGAATATTATTTTGAATATTCATTTGAATATTTAATTACGCAATAAATATTCTCTCGATATTTCTTCAAGGATTATTTGAGAAATAGTCTGATTAAAGATATTCTTTCATATTCCTAAATATTCTATAAAATATTTTAATTCAATAAATATTCTCTGAATATTTATTCCATACTTAGAATAACCTCGATAAGGTTTATCTTCTTCGATTATTACAGAAAATATTTCGGAGTCATATTATTATTAATCATATATCAAGAAAGGTTCTCAGACATCATTCTTCTTTGAGTCTATCTCCCTAATAATAAGGGAACCTTACTTGGAAAATGTTAATTATCTTGTCGACTTCCCGGTCATAGAGTATTCTCTTCACTCGCAACTCGGGTGCTATTGACTTATTAAGTCGTTGTTTACCTTCTCATCTTTCGAGGGGTAAGATTGTTGGAACAAGTTGATATTCGTTACCAAGCAATAGCTTGGAAGTTATTGGTGAATTTTCCTTTCCAACTAGATACGACTACTTTGTGGAGTCTTATCAACAAGTATTATACTTGGGGAAAGGGGGACGAACGTTACATTCAGAATCATGAATTCTATTGGAACTAGGAGTCGTGTAAGAGGCCGAGTAGCGCCGGTCCATCCCCTTTGGCCCAACCGTTGGCCTGGGAGAGCTAGTAAGGCGGTAGACAAGTAAAGCCGTCAGTTCTTCCTTCTACCGGTAGTAAATCTAATTTGAGCTGTACGATCTCGACTGATCATCAAGATTGGAACAGCGGGCGCGGTGAATACTCCATCATTGGTTCATCATCCAAATTTATTTATTTCCTGCAACATGATTATTGTTGGCAGAGCCGGAAAAGTGTTCATAACTGGAATTGCAATCTTTTCATGCAAGTTCCTCTTTTTAATGACAATGAGAATATCACGCTTACTTTTGATGTAGCAGATATTCCTACAAAGAAATACTTTAAGTTACCTTGTAACTTCATCGTTCATATTATACTGGCATCATTTCCGTAAATGCATGGCATATGGTTTGAAAGATACTTTTGAACTATTATATATTATCGTTCAGTTAAATATTATTGTTGGTGGGCTTTTGCTCACCCTTGCTTTATTTTTACATCACAACAACAGCTAGACCAGATGACTCGCACAAGGCGCACTCGACGCTGGCGAGGACGATGAGACTACCAGAGCCGAAGAAAAGCTATTGGTAGGATAGATTCATTCTTTTAGTACCAAATATATGGACTAGTATGACTTATGTAAATGGATGGCAAAGAGTATGTATTCATATTGTAACTCTTTTGGGTTATAAGAACTCGTAATGTGTTTAATAAAATTTGGTTGTTACTCTGATTTCATTTGTGGGACTATAACGGGTGTGTTTTATATTGTTGTGTTGGGTCATAAAGATGTAACTTATTTTATGTTGAAGTAAGTTCAAGTATTGTGGATAGAATTGGAGACCGTAACGACCGGATCCCGGACCCCGGATCTGGGGGTGTTACAGTATTGAAGATTAATGTAACAGCCCCAGATCCGGGGTCAGGGACCTGGTCGTTATGGTCTCATATTCCATAAAAAGTACTTGCACTTGAGTCAAAAATAAATAAGTAACATGCTACGAACCCGCAATAATATCACATAACACACAAACAGTTATAGTCCTAGAGATGAAATTGAAATAAGTCTCTACTAATAGGATCCATGAATATAAGTTATTACAACCCAAAATGATTACAACATAAGTTTAAAAGTTCTTGCCGTTGATTAACATTAATTATACATATAATTAAGGCTGAAAATAAAAGCTGCCTGTCTACCTCAGCAATGGCAGCAACCATATCAGCGGGTAGTCCTATGACTGGAGTCACCTGCTTGCGTCGAGTGCGCCTTACGCGGGCCATCAAACCTAGCTGTTGTTATGATATAAATAATAAAGCAAGGGTGAGCAATAGCCCACCAACAAATATGTATACTGAACAGTAATATATATAACAGTTCAAAAGTATTTTTGAAACCATATGCCATGCATTAACGAACATTGTGCCAATATAATATAAACGATGAAGTTACGGGGTATTTCAGGGTACTTTTAATTCTGAACAGTTTTTAAACCCTGAATCATTAGTTTTATGATTGGGTTTTAAGTTTCAATTTACAAGCAAAATCCCTCGATATAAAAGACTTAGTTGCTCCAGAATCAAATAAGACGTTTGCACTAACTGAATTGAGAGAAAAGGTACATGCTATCACGTCTGTGTCTTTCACGGCATCCTGCAGTGTCATATTAAAATTTCTAGCAGTTAGTGGCCTATTGGAGGCAGCCTTGCTTGCCCCTGATGCTGCTGGCTTGTTCATTGGGCAATCCTTCCTCATGTGACCTCGACGTCCGTACTGGAAACAAGTGGTGCTTTGGTTGGTAATAGGGATAACTGTGGTACAAGAGGTAGCATAGTGACCTGCCCGTCCACACTAAAAACAGGTTACATGTTAACTCGAATAACTTGTAGAAGGGGGGTTGAATACAAGTTATATAATCGTGTTTGATTTTTGTTTGATTAGATGAACAAGAACAAACGAATAAATCAAACTATTTGTATTAATTAAATCAAATACAAACTCTACCAAAGGTGTACAATACCTTCAGCAGCTGCTGACAATACAAATCTCTCTTTGTTTGTTTCGAACTCTCGAATACAAACCTTATACAGAGCTTCACGTTTTTGTACTTACGAACTCACTTCTTTTTTTACAATGATATTGATATAGTATTTATAACAATGTTCTGCCGTCTAGTTAATAGTTTCCATCAAGAGAAAATTCTTTCCTTCATGATATCTTCTTGCTTGTTCCTCAAAACAACGATCCTGTTTTATAGCACTTGCAAGTTTCTGTAGCATCCGTAATGACATCATCAGTAGTAAGACTGATATCAGGATTTTACCTTGCATCAGGATTCGTATCAGGATCTGCTCATAGTTCCTAAAATGTAGTCCTTGACACATTGTTCCTGACTTAACTCTACAGATCACTATCTAACACATATATCCTATACAAAGTGCTAAATCCTTTATAAGATCAGGATATACAAGAAGTATATTCAAATTCTATTCTTAACATCACAACTCATGAATTATTCCTAACATTACCGGTTTTTGGTGACATGTACCGGAATGTTTCTTCCCACAAGTTGCACACACGGGTAATGGAGGTCTAGAATGGTGGGAGTGGATTGCTCCTGATTGCTTGCCGCCCTGGCTCACACTTGCGCTCACAGATTGTTTGAATCCCATGCTCCTCCCAGGTAGGGACACTGTTCCTCGGTTAAACTTATTCGGGGGTTTTCCTCCTGCGGAACCTCCACCCATGCTGGCATGCTTCCTTTTTATTCCTCATTTCCCCCTTTCTCACTTTCCCTCTGCATCTGATCACTCCCTGCTTCCACAATTGTTTCTTTCTGCACCAAGGTGGCATAGTCTGTAAGCTCTAAGACTGCTACCCGATTCTGAATCCATTGCTTCAACCCTTGTTGAAACCTATTCACTTTCTTCTCCTCAGTATCCACAAACTCTAGTATAAACCTTGATAGATCGGTAAACTTGGCCTCATAATCAGCCACTAACAAATTGTTCTGTTTTAGTTCTAAAAATTTGAGCTCCATTTTTGTCTTCATAAACCTCGGGAAGTACTTTTCCAGAAATATTTGTTTGAACCTATCCCAGGTTACTATAGCATCTGTCTCCATGTTCTTCTTAGCCTCCCCCAATAATTGGCCTCTCCTTTCAGAAGGTAAGTGGCGAAAACAGTCTTTTGCGCCTCCTCAATGCTTAGAATCTCAAATGACTTTTCCATTTCCTTTATCCAGGATCTCGCCTCGACTGGGTTAGCCGATCCGTGGAATTCTGGGAGTTTAATGGACTTAAAGGCCCTGAAAGAGTTTGCCATGGTACTGTTGTTTCCCTGGGGTGGTTTGGGGTAACGGTTCAAATTTTGCCTAAGCAGATCCATAAACTGACCCATGGGGTCTCTATCCTGGTTCTCCCCTTCTTGCTCAACTTCAATTTCTTTCCCTTCTACTTCTTCTTCAAACTCTCCAGTGAAAAAGGTTTCGTCTGCTGTCCCATACTGGGAATCCTCTTGCTCATTATAATCCTCATCTTGCGCTTCATCATATTCGGGATCTTCCCTATGTTGATTGTGACTTTCTTGATCGGTAGACTCACGGGGGTTAGCCCTAGTTCCCATTCTTCGTTGAGGCATCTTATTAAAAAATTTGGACAATTACACATTAGGCTAATTCACTTGTTTTAAAGATTCCTCCTTGCAAAATCGATACATATTTGGATTTAGGATCCCACAGTTCTATATTTCATGGAAACTTAATCGAAAGCAGTACGTGCTGTAAATAAGCTAATAAACAGGTGATCGCGTCACAACAGAACTGAAATGACTGAAAGGAAACAAATATATACATAGTGCTGAAAGATACATCATCTGAGTCACATCGACAGTTTAGGAGTACAACCATCTAGTCAAAAGTGAAATACATGGTCTATCCGTCTAGTTAGTAAAAGGGAAACTAAATACAATGAAACTATCCCACAAAAGTCGGCACTACTACGTCCGTACGTGATTAGAAGACTAGATTACTACATCACTGTCTCTGAAATCAGCCACCATGGTGGCCCAAAGCTCTGACCCTCGCCATAGCAATGCGAAAGATCTCCTTAGCATCAATCCTGGATACCATGCCATGTCCATCGGTAGGTAAAGTCCGGACCCTCATCCGGGCCCTCAGCTCAATACGGGTCACTGCCCTATGAATCTCTCGAGCTCTAGCACGCCTTCCACCGCCCCTAGCATCCCAACCTAACAACTCTCTCAGTCGCGAGCTCCGCCCAGGACTCTGATAACCTGGCCTCAGCCACTGCTAAATCTGTAGAAAGTCTGCTCACAACCCAGTTATGCACACACACTGGTATCCCCTCTATCGGAATATGGGGTGGGGTAGATGGCTCTGCTGGAGGTGCGGCCTCTGCCTGCTGCGGCTCGGGGGTCAGCTCCTCAAACTCCTCAGAAACAGGGCTCACAGGCAAGGGTGGTGGGGTAGAGGCCCTCTCAGTAGAGAGTGGTGGTACACAAAGTCCTGAACTCCCAACAGCATCATCAACTAGCTCATCAATATCTTCCTCAGTACCCTCATCCACTGCATGCTCTAAAACCGCATCCATAACCTGCTCAGTAGTCGTGTCGGTGTCCTCCTCCATAACCCTAACATCAGATATCGCCCGGATCTCCTCCGGATCCTCATCATCAGACTCCTCACTAATAAGCTCGGTATCCTCAGCTATCTGGACCCCCTCCGGGTCCTCCTCCTCAGACTCAACGACCTCGGTATCCTCGGCTACCGGGACCTCCTCCGAGTCCTCCTCCTCTGAATCGTCATCTCCCAGATGCTCATAATATGGATCTCTGGTCCTGAACAAGTCATCAGAATCAACCACCGCCCTATCCTCGGCGGCCTGGATTGCCTCGTCGTACTGTTTCTCAAAAGCCTCTGGATCGGAGATGTCACTCGCCTACACAATACAAACTATGTTACGATCATGTTACTTAAAAAGTTCCCGTAATGGTTTTAGGTGAACTTGGCAAGAGTTCTTATTATGTTAGTGAATTTATTAATATATAACGTCGCATCATCTCTTGGGATATATAACTCTCGCTCTGATACCATTTCTGTAACAACCCCAGATCCGGGGTCAGGGACCTGGTCGTTACTGTCTCATATTCCATAAATAGTACTTGCACGTGAGTCCAAAATAAATAAGTAACATGCTATGACCCCGAAATAATATCATATCACACACAAATAGTTATAGTCCCAGAGATGAAATTGAAATAAGTCTCTACTAATAGGATCCACGAATATAAGTTATTACAATCCAAAATGATTACAACATAAGTTTAAAAGTTCTTGTCATTGATTAACATTAATTATACATATAATTAAGGCTGAAAATAAAAGCTACTTGTCTTCCTCAGCAATGGCAGCAACCATATCAGCGGGTAGTCCTATGACTGGAGTCACCTACTTGCACCGAGTGCGCCTTACGCGGGCCATCAAACCTAGCTGTTGTTGTGATATAAATAATAAAGCAAGGGTGAGCAATAGCCCACCAACAAATATGTATACTGAACAGTAATATATATATAACAGTTCAAAAGTATTTTTGAAACCATATGCCATGCATTAACGAGCATTGTGCCAATATAATATAAACGATGAAGTTACGGGGTATTTTAGGGTACTTTTAATTCTGAACAGTTTTCAAACCCTGTCAACATGTGTGATACTTTATGTTGCAGAAAATAAATAGATTTGGATGATGAACCAATGCTGGAGTATGTCGCGCCGGATGACACCACCTTACGATGATCAGTCGCAGGTCGTATATCTCAAAATTTGTTTCTCTACATGTAGAAGGAAGAACATATGGACACCACCATACGCCGGATCTCCCTAGCCATCTTTGGGCTTAGTCGGGGCCGATGCCACTCAGACCCTATTTCCAAGATGGACTGTCCCACAGCCTCTAATACCAGTTTACAATGATGGACTGTCCCACAGCCTCTTACACAAAGTTTCAATTATGGACTATCCCACAACCTCTTACACAAATACTCCTAGTTCGAGTAAATCCATGACCCTGAAACGTAAAGCTCGTCCCCCTTTCCCCAAGTGTAATACTTGTTGATAGGACTCCACAAAGTAGTCGTATCTGGTTGGAAAGGAAAATCCACCAATATTTCCCAAGGAGTTTCTTGTTAATAGATATAGACTTGTTCCAACAATCTTACCCCTCGAACGATGAGGAAGTAACACAGAGACTCGTCTTGATGAAAAGCAACCAAGCTGCGAGTGAAAATAATAGTTTTAAAAGATTTATGACCGGGAAGTCAAACAATTAAATAACATCTCTCAAGTAAGGTTACCTCATAATTTGGAAAATAGATTTGAGTAAAGAATCGAATTTTGGGAACCTCTCCTTGATAAAAATAGTCATAATAAGGCTCAGAAATATTTTACATAAATTTTGAAGGTCGAAGATAATATTAGAATAAAATAATATATTTTAAAACTAGTTAAAAGAATTACATAAATACTCAAAGAATATTTATTAACTCATAAATATTTAAAGAATATTCTAAATATAAAATATTGCTCAAAGTAACCCTCGAATAAACATATGAGAATATTCATTAAATAAACAATTCCTCGAATAAATATTCAAAATAATAACCGATGATTTAATCAACCTTAAATGGATATTCAAGATAGTATTCATTATAGAAATAAAGCTCAAATGAATATTTAAAATAATATTCATTAAATAAATAAACTAAAATGAATATTCCAAAATAATATTCATCTAAATCAATAACCTAAAATGAATATTCAAAATAATATTCATTAAATAAGTAATCTCGAATGAATATTCAAATAACATTCCTCGAATAATTTCCAAGTAATTAATACTTATGGAAATATAAATAATGTTCATTAATAACATTCCTCAAATAATCTGTCACTGGAATCCTTCCGGGTCTCCACGACTATCTCTATATTACAAAATACCGACTCCCGGTCTATATTAAAAGAATGAGATCATATGCCCTTCACTGAGGGTCTTAGCAATATTCAGCTTATAATTAATATATCTCGTACCTAACTTGAAAGTAGGCATGCATGCTATGGCATATGTATAACAACATTCAATCATATATATTATCACAACAACAGTTCTAAAGTATTGGAAACTTGCCTGGTAGTCGAGTAGGGGTAGCATGTCCTGGGTCAGCTTGGTGATCTATAAACATTCAAAGTATCTGAGATTAATCACTTAACGCTTTTGAAAGGCTAAGTATATACTTAACTTAGATTAAGACACGTTCTCAAGTTATCTCGTTATACACCCTCTAGTGTAACTCTTTTTATCACCGTTATGACCCAACATTTGTTCGTTATTAAGGCTTGTCATTACACTTACTCATGGTAGGTACTTATGCGACAAAAGTGCTAAGGTCGGTCGTTTACTAAAAGAGATTATACCTCGAGGTTTATTGATCGTTTTCTAAGTGATTTTCAAAAGTATAACCACTTGTTCTCTTTTTAGGGGTTCATTCGTACTTAACCCTGATTCGAACATTTTTATAAAATCGAAAAACGATCCGTTTGACATGAGGTTTTCTCTCACACCTTCCTTATGATCTCTAATATTTAATTATCAAGATTTTCCACTAAATTAGTAATATTAAGGAGGTTCAATTTCAGTTACGAACTCGCACTTATGGTTTCAAACCACTTTTACTAATTTGACCATAACTCCTAAACCGTAAGTCCGTTTGCTCCGATTCTCGTGACAAAACGATCTATGACTTGAGATCTACAAAGGTAGGTCATATATTCATCAAGATCAGAAAATTATCCTAACTTTTATGCACGAATTTCAAGGATTTAACGAAATTTCGGCATTACGACGGCTATAAATCGAACGTTTCCAAATTGTTACATCACAACCAAGCCACACCGGGCATACCATACATCTTATACACATGATTCTCATTTAAAAAGTCCAAGAACATATCACTACATCATCATAATCATCATATAGCAAAATCAACTACAAGATCATGCTTTCGTGCTTATAATAACAATATAATCGTAACTAAGCCAAAAACCACCAAGAACATACATAATCTCAAAGTAAGATCTAGGGTTCTTAAGAACTTTACCTTCTTTGGAGAGTTTACAAGCCCTAATAAACCTTGTATAGTCCATGTATGGCCTTATTATAGCTTAGATCATCCAAAGAAAACAAGAAATCAAAGTTAGTTCATGAGAGTTACTATTCATCCTCCACTTTGATGATTTATTTGAAAATGGAAAAAGTGGAGTTTGAAGCTAAGATTTCTAGTATAGCTAATATATGAAATGTAGTACTTACCATAAAAATTTGGAGATCAAACAATGGTGGGAAGGTGGATTTTGATTTTGGAATTTAGCATAGGGCCTAATGGATGGAAAAATGGAGAGAATGGAGTGCTTGGCTTGTTCTCTTGCTTGGATTGTGTGAGAATGAATTATTGTTGATGTCTTGGATAATATCTTGCATAAAGCTACTTTATTAAAGTTCTTTGCTCATCCATGATGCAATTCAACAGACATGTGTTGGTTTGTAGTGGTAAGATGGGAAGATGAATGCTAAGTACTTGGTTTGTTGCTAAGTATGCTAGTTACTCTTGTAACTACTTGGTTACTTGATATTATCTACTTGCACATGCATGCATCTTGGTTCTCTGCTTGTTTTTTTGTCCGGTTATTGCTCATTTTCATTGATCGTTCGGAGGAATATCTCAAGTATTTCTCGTTAGGGTTTTACCGGAAACCGTCTTAATATTTATTCTACCATTCTCAATCTTCCTTAATAATCCTTGAATTTAAATCCCTTAAATCTTTATATTAAATCCTTAAATCATTCAGTGTCTAGGGAAATCTTGGAGGAAATAAAAGTGCTATTTTCCTGAATCTGATATCGTTTACATACACTTATATTGCCTATCGGTTAGTAATATGAACTCAGAAATCCGTTCCGAATACTCCTATATAGCGTCGTCTGATAATATTCCAATTTCCACAAAAAACACTATTCATTGCTTATTTTCTCTTTAATTCATATAATTAGAAAAATGTCCTCGCGCTTTCCCGAGCGTTCCTTAACCCTTCTTCGGGACCACTGGACTCATAACAAATATCGATTTGGATGACATGAGAATAACCTTCCTCTTTGGAATTTACCATATCTTACTTATCCAGGAGATAGATTATTCTTATCTAAGTTGTCAACCAATTGCATTGTTCATGGCATATAAACATTTGAATCAAAATTCGTTAAATATTCATTCACTAAAATCACTGTTACACTTATACTCCATTACATAATAAATGTTTTAATTACTACCAAAAATCTGGGTTCTTACAATTAAAATCGAGAATGAATTTAGATCTTCTTACTTATTCAACTCATTATTGTTAGGTCGGTTTTGGCAGCTAAGTATATTAGTGCTTAGTTGACAAGTGTGAGATTATGAATAATTAGAAATTCCTTGAATGTTTGTTTAATCGAAGTTGATGCATACGTTTGGTGATCAACTATCCTTCAATTGATGATGAGCTCTGTATATCAGATTCATTTGAATTCAATCCTGTTCATTCAGAAATATCTCTATTTTTCAGAGGATACTTGACCCAACTTTATATGTAAAATTTTGAGATTTCAAACTGAGATGAACAACCTATATATATAGGGGATTCAGGGACATTTTATCTCTGTGATAGAAGTCTAGTGGGACGCCACTGATTATGTTTGTCATAAAAGTACTAAAGGCTGTCCACCTTTATGTACTAGGGCGGTTGATCTATTGACAAATGTAACATGATAATAGTTCAATGATCATATTGATCACTCGGTTAAACTCTTTTACAAAAAGTTTTATCAAACAAAATCTAGTGTATTTTCAAACATGATACCTATTCATTCTTTTGATTTCTTTCATCAAAAAACCTAATGATTTTAGAATTTCAGTTGAAAAAGAGCCGCGAAGATAGACGTGACAACTTCCTAAGTGATCAAAACTGCAATTACGTTGACGAAGAATTGGTTGAGCAAGTTTGAGAAGTTAGTGTTAAAACAAATATGGCATATCAAATTAGAGTACTTATTGGAAAAAAAAAATGAAAGAAGAAAGAAAAAAAACATGTATAAAGAATCGATATTACTGAGAATTGAGTAAAAATAAAGAGCAGGTCACAAGGGCACAATATTGCGGATTTTGTTAAAGGTTGAAAAGGGAATGATGATTGAGATGTTGGTATGTGATAGATAGGGTGATGAAAGATTGTTTGGGACATATGTCTAATTTTGGAGGTAGTAAGTGGAATATCAAAAGATATTGAATGTTTCGAAACTCATTGTTAGGTATAAGATTTTAGAACCATAGAGGGATAACTTGAGTAAAGTAGAGAGAAGCAGGATGGATTTGTTTGTAATAATCACCATGTTACTGTAGGTGCCCTAGAGGCAATACATTGTTTCCTTTAATAAACCTTTATGTCATTTGATTATTCAATAAACGTATTTATTATGACTTTAATTACTGCGATATATTTGTTAGTATAATAAATGTTGTTAGAAATAATTGATGTGAATATTAATCAGTGTTTAAGTGTTACAGTGATAAATCAGAGTTTAGCTGGAAGTAGTCAGAGTTTAGTTAAATTCTGACAGATGGAAGCTCGACAGAGTTTGTTAAACTCTGTCTGGAGGCAGCGTCTACTGGTCAACAGTGATTGAAGATTATTTAAGGAAGCAATATCTTTGAAGATTGAATAGCTGTCAAAGAGATTGAGTTGACTAAGGAGACGTGTAGCAATCGTAATTGATATCAATTGTATAGCTAATTTATAGGAGTATCAATTATCGATTGTATAGCAGCTGTATATCTTATAAATACAGTTAGGTTAACCCTCGAAGGATATCGATTATTGTGAAACATTATTCATTGTAACCTAAGCAGCTCTCTGTGATATTTTACATCACTGAGAGAGGATTTATTAATTCCAAACAGTTTTTAATTATTTAAACGCGTATTCTATTGTTAATTTCTCATACGATCTTGATTATAATTGTGTATTCGGCCTAACAATTGGTATCAGTACCAATCTGTTACTATATACAGTTTAAGATCCATACACACAGCTATAATCAATGGCAGAGATACCTCCTCCAACAGGTTCAAGTTCTGAGAAGGCTCAACCTACTACTGTGAGTCGTTATGAGACAATCAGAGTTCCTATTCTCAGGCCAGCAGAGTATTCAATCTGGAAGGTAAAGATGATCATGTTTCTAGAGGCTAGGGATCCAGAATATCTTGACAGAATTTATGAAGGTCCTCATAAACCTACAAAGCTATCTGTTGCTACTGCTGGTCAAGAAGCTAAAACAGTTCCAAAGCAAAAGAAAGATCTAACTCCTGAAGATCTTTCATCTATTGCTAAGGATGCAAAAGTTAGGCATCTACTTCATAGTGCCTTAGACAATGTTATGTCTAATAAAGTGATTAACTGCACTACTGCCAAAGAAATTTGGGATGCTCTTGAGGTTAGATGTCAAGGAACTGCTGCTATCAAGAAGAATAGAAGGAACATACTCACACAGCAGTATGAGCACTTTGAGGCTAAATCTGAAGAAACCATGACAGAAACATTTGATAGATTCTGTAAACTGCTCAATGATTTGTCATTGGTTAATAAAGAGTATGATATAGAAGACTCAAATCTCAAATTTCTTCTTGCTTTACCTGAAAAGTGGGATGTGAAGACAACCACCATAAGAGATAACTATGATCTTGCTGATATTGAGATTGATGAAATCTATGGGCTTCTCAAAACTCATGAATTGGAATTGGAGCAGAGAAACAGGAGATCAGGCAAGAAGACAAAGTCTGTTGCTCTTAAGGTTGAAGAAAAACCCTTGAAGAAGGAAGCATCAAGGAAGAAAGCTAAGGGAAAGGCTTTAGTCATACATTCTGAAAGTGAGTCATCAAACTCTGATGTTGATTCAAACACTGATGGATCATCTGATTCTGAGGATGATGAAGAAGAAATGTTGCAAATGGCTGCTTTGATGGTGAAGACCTTCAAGAAGATGGGTTTTAAGAACTTCAAGAAGGGCAAAAGGTTTTCTAAGAGAGATTCAAATTCTGACAGAAAAAGTTTCAAAAAGTCTGAGAGAAAGGATACCAAGTCTGGGAAGAAGGACAAGTCTGAGATTCAATGCTACAAGTGTAAGGAGATGGGTCACTATGCTCCTGAGTGCAAGAAGGGTAAAACTGAAAAAGCACTCTTCACAAAAGGCAGAGACTGGGCAGATACTTCAGACTCAGATGAGGATGTTAACTATGCTCTCATGGCTTCTATTGAGAATGAATCTGAAGATTCTGAAAACAAGGTACCTCTAACTACCTATGCTTATAATACTGATGATATAACTGAATTAAGGATTTATCTTAAGGCTTTGCATATCAGTTATAGGGATCAGACTTTAGAGAATGAGAGAATCAAATCTGAAAATTCTGAACTTAAAGTGAGAAATATAATTGTTGAAGAAAAACTTGAAAACATGCAACAAGTTCAGAAAGAAAGAGATGATGCTATTTATCTAGAACAGGATTTGCTAGGAAAATATAAGCAACTTGAATCTGAATTGGAGAAGGCAAATCACATAATTAAAACTTGGACTCATTCTGGAAAAGACACTCAAGAGGTTTTTCAGTCAGACACAGTTGGTTTAGGTTACTGTGAGGGAGATGAACTTAGGTTTCAAAACAAAGTCAAAATTAGAACACATCTTCCATCTACAAAATTTGTTCATGGAATAAATGAACCTAAGTCTGAAGCAGAAAAAGAAGCTGTTAAGAAAGAACCAGTAAAAACTAGTGTTAAACAGGTTAATATTGGTTCAATGACAGATAAACAACTCAAGCATAAGCTTAAGGAGTTAAAATATGTCAAGAAACAGAAAATGTCTAGGAATAATAGAAATGGTAAAGTAGGCATTACTCAAGGTAATTATCCAATGCTTGCTACTTTTGCTCCAAGAAAGACATGTCATAACTGTGGTAGCACCAACCATCTTGCTAGTTTCTGCAGGAAGAACATAAACATTAATTCTTTACCTTCCAAGTCTGAAGTAAAGAAAGATAATGTTAGAACTAGACCACAGACTTTATGCAAACATTGTGGAAGTACTTGGCATTCTATTTATACTTGCAGGGATTATCATGCTATTTATCATAACTACTATGAACTTAAGCCCAATTTGAAATGGGTTAAGGTTAATTCTGCAAGTATAAACTCTGATAAAGTTAGCTTAAACTCTGATAATGTAAATTCCGCTGCTAGAGCTAACAAAATTAAGAAAGCCAAAGGATCCAAGCAAGTCTAGATCCTTAAATTTAATCTTCAGTAATTGTTTGTGATTGCAGGGCATCAGGGAGAGTACCCTAGTCATGGACAGTGGATGTTCAGGACACATGACTGGAAATAAAGCCCTGCTATCAGAGTATGTGGAGAAGGCTGGCCCAAAAGTTTCCTATGGAGATGGCAACATAGGACGTACTCTGGGATATGGCAATATCAATCTTGGAAGTGTCATCATCACAAATGTAGCTCTAGTTCCAGGACTCAAGCATGATCTGCTATCTGTGAGTCAAATCTGTGACAAAGGATATCATGTAGATTTTCAGCCTAAATAGTGTGAAATCATCAGTAAATCTACAGGGAAAGTTGTTCTAGTTGGACACAGGCATAATAATATCTATGAAGCAAAGTTATTTGCAAACTCTAATGGAAAAGCTTTGTGCCTGTCCACAAGAATGTCTAGTGAAGAGAGTTGGAAGTGGCAAAAGAAACTCTCTCATTTGAATCTGAACAACATCAATGAGTTGATTAGAAAGGATCTTGTAAGAGGACTTCCAAAGTCTTTATTAAATGTTGATGGCCTGTGTGATTCCTGTCAAAAGGCCAAATAAAGGAAGTCATCTTTCAAGAGAAAGTCTGAATCTTCAATTGTTGATCCTTATCACCTTCTACATGTTGATCTCTTTGGACCAGTAAATGTCTTATCAATTGGAAGAAAGAAATATGCTCTAGTCATTGTTGATGAACACACCAGATACAATTGGGTGTATTTTCTAGCAAAGAAGGATGAAACTGCATTAACTCTGGTGGAACATGTAAAGCTGCTGGACAAAGGATCAAAACACAAAGTCAAAATAATCAGGAGTGATAATGGAACTGAATTCAGGAATGCAACAATGGAAGAATTCTGCAAGAACAGAGGATTGAAGCAAGAGTTTTCTGCACCTGGTACACCACAGCAAAATGGTGTAGTTGAAAGGAAGAACAGAACCTTGATAGAAGCTGCCAAAACTATGCTTGATGAAGCAAATTTGCCAACCTATTTCTGGGCAGAAACAGTTCAAACAGCCTATTTTACTCAAAATGCCACACTGATCAACAAGCATGGAAAAACACCATATGAGATGGTGAGGGAAAAGAAGCCAAACCTGAAATTTTTTCATATTTTTGGGTGCAAATGCTTTGTGTTGAAAACTCATCCCGAACAATTGACCAAATTTGAGTTAAAAGCTGATGAAGGAATTTTTGTTGGCTATCCACTGTCAACTAAGGCATTCAGAGTTTATAATCTGAGAACTAAAGTGATAATGGAGTCAATTCATGTGTCATTTGATGACAAGAAAATAACTGGACTTGAAGATGTAGATGAACATGATCAACTGCACTTTGAAAATGAAGACTTAATCTCTGATGAAGTAAACTCTGATGAAACTGATCTGACAAACTCTGTTGAAGCATACTTTGAACCTCTACTGGTAAACTCTGAAGAAACTTCTCAACCAGAACAAAAGGGAGAACCAGTTGAGGGGGAGCATGATCAAAATGATGACTCAAATTCTGATAGTGAGTCAACTGAAAAATCTAGATCAAACTCTGATGACTCAAACTCTGAAAGTGCAAAATCTGACAGTTCAAACACTGAGCAGTCAAATTCAGGGGGAGCCTCAGAAAATGAAGAAAGACAACAAGAAAATTAGGAGAACATGGATCAAGGGGGAGGATCAAATACTGATAGAAGCCATTTACCTTCTTCTAGGAAATGGACAAAATCTCATACACTTGATTTAATTATTGGAGATCCAGATGCAACAGTAAGGACAAGGAGTGCAACAACAAATGAATGTTTGTTTCATGCATTCTTGTCTAAGAATGAACCAAAGAAGGTAGAAGAAGCTCTTCAAGATGCTGATTGGATAACAGCAATGCAGGAGGAGTTAAATGAATTTGAGAGGAATGAAGTATGGACCCTTGTACCTAGACCAAAGAATAGATCTGTTGTTGGTACTAGATGGGTTTTCAGAAACAAAACTGATAATGAGGGAGTTGTTATAAGGAACAAGGCTAGACTTATGGCAAAATGCTATTCACAGCAGGAAGGAATAGACTATGATGAAACTTTTGCTCCAGTTGTAAGATTGGAGGAAATAAGAATTTTTCTAGCATATGCCTCTCACAAGAAATCCAAGGTATTTCAGATGGATGTGAAAAGTGCTTTTCTGAATGGAAAGCTTGAAGAAGAAGTGTTTGTTGAACAACCACCAGGTTTTGTGGATCCAAAATATCCAGACTATGTCTACAGGCTGGATAAAGCACTCTTTGGACTTAAGCAGGCACCAAGAGCATGGTATGAAACTCTGTCTCAATTTCTTTTAGAAAGTGGGTTCAACAGAGGTACAACTGATAAAACATTGTTCTATTTTAACTATGGTGATTACTTGCTTTTAGTTCAGATATATGTTGATGACATAATTTTTGGGTCTACTAATGATAAACTCTGTAAAAAGTTTGCCAAGCTCATGCAATCCAGGTATCAAATAAGCATGATGGAAGAGCTTAGTTATTTTCTAGGCCTACAGGTGAAGCAAACAGATGATGGAATTTTCATAAATCAAGCAAAATATACCAGAAATCTTCTCAAGAAATTTGGTATGCTTGACTGCTCATCTGCATCAACTCCCATGGCAACAGCAACAAAGTTGGACAAAGACACATGAGCTTCAGTTGATATGACAAACTACAGAGGCATGATAGGGTCTTTTCTTTATCTAACAGCTAGCAGGCCTGATATCATGTATGCAACTTGTCTCTGTGCAAGGTTTCAGGCAGACCCCAAAGAACCACATCTAACAACTGTGAAGAGGATTTTTAAGTATCTCAAGGGGACCATAACCTTAGGTCTGTGGTATCCTAGAGAATCAAATTTCAAGCTACTTGGTTACTCTGATGCAGACTTTGCAGGCTGCAAGATAGATAGAAAAAGCACCAGTGGAAGTTGTCAATTTTTAGGTGATAGACTAGTTTCTTGGTACAGCAAGAAACAGAAATCAATTTCTACATCTACAGCTGAAGCAGAGTATATTGCTGCCGGTAGCTGTTGTGCACAGATTCTGTGGATGAAGAATCAATTGCTGGATTATGGATTGAGGCACAGTAAAATACCTATTTACTGTGATAATCAAAGTGCTATTGCTATGACAGGTAATCCAGTACAGCATTCAATGACCAAGCACATCAGCATAAGGTACCACTTTATCAGAGAACATGTATAGGAAGGGAATATTGAGCTTCATTTTGTGTCTACAAAACAACAGCTTGCAGATATCTTCACCAAGCCATTGAGTGAAGCTGTATTTACAAGGCTGGTAAATGAACTAGGAATGGTCTCTAGTTTTGACTAGAGATATTGGTTAGACTCAAAATTTTTACTTATGTAATGTGTTGCTCATAATTCTATGGTATGTCAACTGTTATGTGAACTCCGTTGTTAAACTCTGCTATGCAAACTCTGTTCGTTAACTGTCAAACTCTGATAGCATGCTTTGTAGGTCATACACTGTTGACATGTTGGATAAACTCTGAGAAACTCTGATAATGTTTTTGTCTGAATGTTAACACCAATGAAGAAATTTGTATGAAGCATGATTCTCAGTAATTAATCATGAATCCTTCTAAGTTATTTTTGATCTAATCTTAGATTGTGCAGAAAATTAACACAGCATGATACTGTTTCATATTTATAGCATCTCTTAGTTTATTTATCCTAAACTCTGAGTCTGTAAATACTGTGTGCATTACCTCTCATGAATAATTTCTGATGTTGATGAGCTCTAAACTCTGTTAGTTATACACTGTTAAGTTAAATTCTGTTATTAGTCTACCCCTAAAGTAAATGTATATAGACTATTAGAACTCCTTTGAGATTATGTTGGTGTCTAGGACGACCCAGGAACTTACTGGTATATAGTAAGGGATAAAATTCTCTAATTTTTGGTGACTAGTCGAAGACTAGAAAGACCCAGGAACTTATCAAACTGATAAGGGCTAAAATTACAGGATTTTTGGTGACTAGTTACAACCTCTGATTACTGGAAAAAAAAACAGGGGGGTATAAATTAATTAAATATTACTGTATATAAATCGTTTACTACAAAGTTTAGCATTCATCATACATTCAGTGTTTACTATGAGAGTTTGTGCATCCAGTGTTTACTTTATGGATTTTATAAAAAATTAGATGCTCTAAAATTTGAATTGGTAAACTCTGCTATACACACACATATATTCACACCTGTGCAGTTTTTGAAAGGATTATGGTAATGCAGTTGGATAATTAACAAACGCTGACGAATTTTGTCTAATACTCTAAGGTAATTTATTTCAGACAATTTACATACTTGGGGTAAAAAGAGTTTTTGAAAACTGAAATAAATTATTGCCAACTGTTAATGAGTATTGGAGTGGGAAAGTGTGTTGGTAATGGGAGAGAAATTAGCAGTAATTATTGCTATAGTTACTGAACGTGTATAGTTGTTCCATTATATATGTGCCACGTGTCCCACTCACCCACTAATGTGTCCCACTTGCACATTAATTGATTAATTGGTTGAGTGTATTAATGTTAAAACGATTGGGTTTTACTTTTTCATTACAACACTAATAATTTTTACTTACACGGTTATTCTCTCTGCACACAACCCACTCACAGTTACTTGCTATCTCATTTGCACATTCTCACAAACACCTTTGCTACATATCTTTTGAACTCATATTTTCTTCTCAAATCGCTTCTAATGGCGACTAAAGCTTTTACTGCCCAAGGATTATTGTTTAATCCTAACAATTATGCAGCCCCATTGAACAATGAAAAAGTTCTAGAGGCGTTTCACTTGATTCAAAACTTTTTGGGAGATTCAGAGATTGGAACAGCTCTAGTCGAACCACAAATGCTTTCTACCACGCAGATTGCCACCTTCTAGAATAACTCTGTGTATGACGATGGAGGAGAGAATGGGAATCCATCAATTGTTTTCACTTATGAGGAGACAGAGTATGTGATTAATCCTGTAACTGTTAGAGATACCATGGGTTTTGACACTCACACTTCATACACTGTTGCTGGTGAGAATCAATTGAAGGAGATGTTGCAGCAGCTGAGATTTTCTGGTTCTTTAGACAAGCTTGGTAATGTAAAAAGGCCAGGGCTCGGGAAGGAATGGAGTTTCTTCTTTGATTGCATCACAAGAGCTTTTGGCAAGAAAGTCACCAACTGGGATGTCATTCCTACTGACAGTCTTCAAATCGGGTATTCTCTTCTCTATGGAAGTAATTTCGATTTTGGTAGACTTGTCTTAATGAATTTAGGTGATAGGTTGTCAGAGTCTAGTACTGTCTATTTTGCTAGATTTTGTCAATTATTATTCACTGCCTGTGTTTCTGGTGTTGAGATTGCTGAGAATGACACCATTCTAGCCTTTAAGGTTAACAAGAGGATATTCTCTGATCTAACCAACAAAGATGCTAACAAGGAGAAATTACCTGATTTGATGTTGCCACTTGCAATTGAAAACTTTCTACACCAACCTCAAGAACCTCCACAGTCTCCACAACCACAAGAACCTCCACAGCCTAACCCTGAACCTACAAACTCTGAACCTCAACAATCTATAAACACTGAACCCATTCAACCACCTACACACACTACACCTCCAACTCTAAACACTGAAACACAAACCCAAACTCAACATTCACCTCAACCTGAACAACAACCATCTATTACCCAACCCAAACCAAAACATGGAGGTAGAAGAAAACACACAGCATCGATTAGCTAAAGCTAAAAGAGAATCTGTTCAAATTCAAAAGGAGTCTGTCAAGACTAAAAGGGCTAGAAAGGAAAGGGCAAACAGACCTCCATCACCTTCTGTCTTCGATGATTCTACTGAAGAAGAGACAGTTGAAGTGCCTCAGGTTAAAAGAAGAAGAATGATTCTTGATGATTCTGATGAAGAAATGAACATTGAAGCTCCAGAGGTGATTTCCAAGGAAATACCTACTGTTGAGACAAATACTGCAGAAGAAGCTGCCAATACAACTGCCAATGTACAAATGGATGAGGACAACAGAGAAGATTTTACTGCTATGGATGATTTTGATGAAACATTCATACCATTCTCTGATCACATTAATGTTCCTCTCTCACCTGTTATTGCAAATTCTGAAGAAACTGGTGCAGCTGATCATCCAACTGTAGTACTTGACGAAACAGGGGCATCACACACTGAGCTATTCTCTGATGCTCACCAGGTTCCTGAACAAGGTGAAGAGGTTGAACAAGTTGAAGTTCCACAGTCTGTTGAGGCTAGAGACACAACTTCAGAGATTGTTGCTGAAATAGCAGTGAATGTTACTGAAACTGCAGAGATTGTTGAAGAGAATGTTGCAGTACATACTGATCAAGTTGAAGATGCAGCTGTTGATGTTGAAGATGAAGACAGTGCAGAATCAAACTCTTCTCAGAGTATACCAGTTCAAACTGATGCTAAGCACACACCTTTTTCTAAACCTTCAGATCAACATGACATTGAAGCTGAGCACTTTGCCAAGAATTCAAGGGATTGTTATAAATCAGACTGTATTTTTCCTATTGAAAGAGCAGCTAAATTTGTTCATCAATATGCTACAAAGATCTTAAATCCTGATATTATCTCAAGTCTGCAAGCAACCATTGTTCAAGTCAAAACTCTGAATGAAAGATTCGATGAGTCTCAAAAATCAATTAATGAACTAAGAGCTGATGTTGTTACTAGAGATATGACTATGCAGAGGGATAATCAAACAAAGTTCAAGACCATTTCCAAAGCTCAAGAAACTCTGTTTCAGAGACTGGGTCAAGTTGAACAGAATCAGACTATCTTTTCTGGAAAGATTGATTCCATTGCTAACTCCTTGGAGCTGATCACTTCTATCTTGATTCCTGATGATGTCAAAAAGGGGGAGAGAGTTGCTAAGTCTAAATGCAGGAAATCTCAAACTCTGACTAAAGAGGATGATACTGAAGATGGAGGAGCAAAGGACAAAGGGAAGAAATTATTAAGAGCTGATCAAAGTCTGAAATTTAGCAAGTCTTCTAAGTCAAAGTCTGTTGTAATATACACTGATACTCAGGGTACTTCAAACACCAAGAGTTTATTATTCACTGAAAATCACTGACTGATGAGGAATTGGCTGCTAAGTTATTTCATGAAGAGAATGAAGAGGGAGCTACTATTGAAGATATTAAAGCTGAAGAAAAGAACTTACAAGAAGAACATCAAAATGCTTTAAAGTCTGGAAAGTTTAAAAAGAAAGAAAAAGCTCCTAGGCCTGTTCTTAAAGGCATTATGATTAAAGAAAATGTTGGTGCTAATCAAAGATCACAATTATCTAAGAAACCAACAGAAGCTTAAGCTAGATTGAAGCTAAAAGGCATTGCTAGAGAAGGAGAAGACTCAAAGAAGAAGAATACAACCTCTGTTTCTACACAAGTTGTACCGAGACCTTTATCTACTCAGATGCAAATGGTTTTTTGAAAACCAACTCTTTATGATCCATCTCTGATGACTGGAGGTACTACTACTGATTTTCTGCATGGTAGAGCTATAACCGGAAAGCAAGGTCGAGATAAATCTGGATTGGGCTCTCATAAAGAAGTCAGAATGAATACTGGTCCTAGAGATCCTTCATCACTGGCTATTCCAGGTCTTGGTGTTACTAAGGAGAGTTTAGACAGACTGGAGTCAGTACAATTGATTCATCAAAGAAGCTTGGATAAAGACTTTCTACTATATTTCATGGAAGATGGTACTATATACAAAATTGGTGAGTATGATCTTGATTTGAAGCTATGGGAGGAATTAGAATATGTTCTATATCATTTCAAGGTGAAAAATCGAAGGACTCAACAAGCTGCAAATGTGCTAAGAAATAAAATGCTACGTAATTTGGTAGTCAGAGGGATGAAATACAAAAGTCAATATGTCCCAAAATACATAGATTATCATGGGAATATTTTTCAGATGAAGAAGGGTAGTGCTAAACTGAAGACAGACCTGGGTATAACAGTTCTTGATTTTAACTCAGAGTCAGCAAAAGCACAGTTCATCAGACTGGGGAATGAGATGAGAAGAAACAAAATCTATGATTTGAGGTCTGCTATTTATCAAACTGGTGAAGATGATCCTAAGCTAAAGGAGATCAAGGAGGTCATGCAGACAGAGCTTGAGAATGCTGAAAGAAGATTACTTATCGACTACCTTAGAACAACACCAGATGTTGAGGAGATTAAGGATTAAAACTCTGTAAGAATTTTCTTGTTTTCTATAGATTTTGTTAAGTAGAAGTTAAACTCTGTTTGTATATTAAACACTGTATTTATTTATTTGTTTTGACATCATCAGTTATTGTTAAACTTGTGCATTTTTGCTAATGAACAAGTTGGGGGAGATTGTTAGAAATAATTGATGTGAATATTAATCAGTGTTTAAGTGTTACAGTGATAAATCAGAGTTTAGCTGGAAGCAGTCAGAGTTTAGTTAAACTCTGACAGATGGAATCTCGACAGAGCTTGTTAAACTCTGTCTGGAGGCAGCGTCTACTGGTCAACAGTGATTGAAGATTATTTAAGGAAGCAATATCTTTGAAGATTGAATAGCTGTCAAAGAGATTGAGTTGACTAAGGAGACGTGTAGCAATCGTAATTGATATCAATTGTATAGCTAATTTATAGGAGTATCAATTATCGATTGTATAGCAGCTGTATATCTTATAAATACAGTTAGGTTAACCCTAGAAGGGTATCGATTATTGTGAAACATTATTCATTGTAACCTAAGCAGCTCTCTGTGATATTTTACATCACTGAGAGAGGAGTTATTAATTCCAAACAGTTTTTAATTATTTAAACGCGAATTCTATTGTTAATTTCTCATACGATCTTGATTATAATTGTGTATTCGGCCTAACAAATGTCCTTAGAATCATGATAGACATTGTATAGTTTAATTACATGACTTGAACTTGAGATTATATAATATATCATATTATTAAAGGTCCCTAGTCGAGTATTATTATATATAGGACAATAATAATACATAAATAGACTAGTATGTTGTTTGACAGATAACCACATCTCATTGGTTATAAGTATGGAGATACTAAAGTCAATACATAGGTACATGTAGGAGTACATGGTACTGGACATACCCACAGTGAGATTCTTCATGTTTAATAAAGTCATAAGAAAGACTCACAGTGATAATGGTGTAATGATTCTTTGACTTGAGATCATTATATTTCTATACCAAGATTAATATACTTTGACTACATTAAAAGTTACCTTGGACCGGGTGATGATAAAAGTGGACATCTGGTATATCATGAGTCGTATGAGAAATATGAATGATAGATAAAGGATTTAACCCTCCTATAATTATGAGAGATATTATTGGCCTCTTGATTGAGTGAGACTATAAAATGCATGGCCGTGCTCAAATAATAATTTGTTTCTAATAGTCTACTCATGGATCAAGTAAATCCGGATTAAATGTTGAAGAGGATGACTAAATTCATGCCTCGAGTTTAATCTATAATATTTGGTTAAAGGGATTATATTACATGGAAACATTAATCACGAAAGGTTTAATATGGATCACCATTTAAATTATTATTACTTGGGTAGCAATGATGTGTTACTAGATGCCGCTCTTTGTTTACGATTTTAAATTGGGATTTTAAAATCGTTGCCAACGTAATAATAACCTATCGGGTCACACACAAAGAATGCTCGGAGGATTATTTAATTTGAATTCGGATTTAAATTAAAAAAATAGAATTCGAATTATTTATTATTAATTTAAGTATGACTTAATTAATGTAATAAATGGAATTTCGAATTTATTAATTCAGAAATACAGTTATTATTTAATTGAGAAAGTATTAGTTAGATAATGATTAGAAAAACTGAATTAATATGGGCTCTAATTGGGATTAGGGCTGATTCGTTTTTGTCTCTACTATATAATATCTTTTTGTGGCTTGGAAAGGGTTACACGTTTTATTAGAAACCCTAGCTGCTAGAGAGGTAGAGAGAAAAGAGAGAAAGAAAAACGGATTATTGTGCTAGTACACAGCATCCTCTATTCGAGCTTCTGCGTGGATACTGATAGAGCGTAGATCGTTGCATACGGGATACGTGGTGTTCAATCAAGATAGGATCTCCATCTGTCAACCGAATCGTAAAGCTTCTTAAGGTACAGGTTCTGATCTCCATAATCTGCCCAGAATTATACATGGATCCTGGTTTGGGTTTCGAATTTTTTTTTGTTTTATTTACGTTTATCCGCTGCATTTTATGCCTCGGAACCCAACACACCAGGAGGAAACATCAAGAGGAAATGAAATCTGAATAAGAAGTAAGATGATTGTGTTGGAGTTAATAACTTGTGTGAGCCCAGTTTAAAGAGTTGTGATTATTAAGAAAAGAAGAGAATTGACCAAAGAAGAGGGATAGAGAGTCAGGTAGCTTTAGAAACATTTTAACAGAAGACATGTGATCCCTTCAAGGGAATAATGTAGAATTTAGAAGATCTAGAGCTGGGAGAGAGGGGCATAGTAGTTGCCCACATGATGAGAATTAGCAGGGATTAACAAGACCCCATGGTCAGAAGATAAAATTTCGAGAAAAACATATTGAGATTGTGCTGAGGTAAATACAGAGAATTGCAAGTGTAATCGGTACGAATATGATGATAATAAGTGACAGAGTTAGAAGTCAAATTGTGAGAAGATAAGACATTTTGCCAGGGATGGTATCATACCAGTCTCAGTGGACCCACGGATGAGGGTAACAGAACCGTTTTCTATAAATCACTAGGAAGCTAGAAATTCAATATAACTATGAATGATGTCATTAATATTTGAATGTGATGGTAGTGAAAGGAGTTAAATGCGATTCAGGATTGGATTAAATAGCTAATTACATAGTACAAGCTAATGGGGAGGACAGAAAGGTGAGATTGTGATCCTCAAGAAATGTAGAAGTAGTGTTTCGAGGTCGGAAGCAGACAAAGAAGTCTTAACGATCATGCAGACCAATAGAATAGTATATCAAGATTATGAAGATGTTTTACACAGAGAGAGATATCATAGAGGAGACAGTTAAACCAGAGGAGATTTTGGTGGTTAATACTTTTTTAATGTATATTTTGATGGATTATCAGTATTGTCATCAGACAAAGATGTAGAGCTTGTTTGTTATTTATTTCCAAACATGGAATCAGTTTCAAGGAATTCAATATTGGATGACATTAATGGAAATGCTGGAGCTAGCGAGTTAATTAAAGGGATTTTCGCAAAAGGAGTAGTAATACTTGGGGTATCTCAGAAGGATGCACCAATACTGTTCGTTAGAAGGAAGAAGGGTAGTTTGAAGTCATGCATTAATCTTTAAATGGAATAAGTGAACAAGTAGTAATGAGAATTTTTTACCAAAGTTGGATGAGTTTTCTTTGACCAGTTGAAAGGTGTATTTTTTGCCTAAAGTTAATCCATGAATAGACTAGGATCATTAGAAAATAGAAACCTTAAGATATCCTTGGAGCAACATTTTGGGTCGATATGGACATGATGAATTGTTAGTGATGATGTTTGGTTGGATGAGAACATTTATCGCTTTTTGGTTACAATGAATAAGATATCAAGGAGTATTTAGATGAAATTTTAATTATGGTTATAGATGACATTTCAAGATATTTGATGATTGGTGAAGAGCATGCAGATCATTTGAAATTAATTTAAGAAATTTCAAGAAGAGGAAGATTATGCACAAGAATTTTGATATAAATTTTGGATGGAAAAAAAATAAAAAATTATGCTAGTAGAGGTCAGAAGTTTAGTGAGATTAATCAGGAATTTCTGAAGATTATCAAAAGCTTTTAACTAGATGAGTAAGGAAACCTTGTGATGTATTGTGATGTTTTGTATAAAGTTTGAGGTTGTGTATTGCCCTAAGAAGGTATTCGTTTGTATTCACGAGCAGAAGTATTCAATACGTGAGTTAGAGTTGATCGTAATAATTTTCATGGTCATTAGTTTCGAAATTATGGATGATTGGGTTAGTACCTCAGGCGTTGTGTTCCAGGCATAGTCCATTTTACGAATAGGTCATGTTCGATCTTCGATATAAAGGACGTTAGAAGTGGAAGCTTGAATGCCTAGCAGTAGTGGACGCGTACTTATTTTGTATATTTTGAGAGCAAGTTATGTATAATGTCGTAGCTTCTGTAGTTAAATCAATTACTTCTAGATATTAGAATCGTAATGCTCAGAATTTAAATCTGAGGCCTTGTGGCGTATTTAGAGTAATGTTTCAGGAATTGATTTCAAGAACTCGAATCAGTGGAGTTGAGAGGATCTCTGAAGGTCGTGAGTTATTTATTTGAGTTGTATAATAGATTTGACGCGTGTTAAGCCGAATTTCATGTTAATAAAAGTTAGAGTTAATTTTTTGGAAATTGTCCGGCTGAAAGTTGTTTTGTGATTGGTATCGAAGGGGGTTGTGACCCCGGAATAATTGATATTATAAACCAGTTATTTCAAAATTTTGTTCCTGCAGTGAGTTAGGTCAAAGTCAAGGTTATGAAGTTTATTAGTTTTCAAAACTGTAAATATCGATGATAAAAATGTTTTTGGAGGTATTTGGTTTTAAAATTTTTATTCTTTTAAAATTTATTATTTTAAATATTTTTAAATGGATTTGAAAGTATTTTCAAAAAGATTTTCAGCAGATAAAAAATGATTTTTGATTTGTTTTAAACCAATAAAACATTCGAGGTGGTATTTTGAACGTTTTAGCAAACTAAATTGTTTTTGATAGAGTGAGAATTGAGTTGTTAATCGAATCATGTTTGATGTGTATTTAATGACGTATGTGTTTGATTGTAGTATTCGATTTTAAGGACGCGATCAAGAATAGATGATATGAGGTTTGGTTGACAGATTGGTATCAAGGTATCATGGATTTGTTTATTTACCTGTTTACTGCAAGTCAGGGCAATTTTCTTTATTTATTTATATGTTTACTGCAAGTCAAGGCAGTTTTCATATTAGCATTGTGTATGATTAAATTGAGATTGTGAATTGTTGGAGTACGGAAATGAGTTGTTATAAATAATTGGGTTGGTATTTGAAGTTATTACACAGGGTATAGTCCGTATTGTCCGTTAAACGAAAAGGTCATGCCCGATTTTCGGTAGATCAGGTATTCTTATACAAATAGTAAATGTTTCGAATTAACGGAATTTGTCAAAGAAAGAATCAAGTTTATAATGGAGTATTATTGCTTATACGAGACATGAGGTTCAACTCGAGATTTCAGAAAAAGTTTTAAAGAAATGTTTAGACATTGAGTCAGAGGTAAGTAAGACTTGTCGCTCTCGGAAAAATGATCAAAATGAGGGAACGATTCGAACCAGCAAAAACATATTTAGAGTATATACGCTTGATTTCGAAGCAGGTTCAGACGATCATTTGCCATTGATGAAACTCTCGTATAACGACAGTTTTCATGCTAGTGTTGGAATTCTACCTTGCAAAGCGCTATTCAGGTGAGAGTGTCGATCTCTGGTATATTGGGAGAAGGTTGGTGAATGGATAGTGTTAGGACCAGAATTGGTGCCACCGAAGAACGAAGGAATCAAATTTGGTCAGGAAAGGTTGACGACAGCTCAAAGCCGACAAAAGAAAAAAAATGCTAACTTAGCCAAGGGAGAAGTAGATTGTGAAGAAGAAGAACCAAAATTTGTTGAGACTATTTCCGTAGAAGGTATTGGTGAGATTCGATGACAAGGAAAGTTGAGTCAAGATTCGTTAGATCGTTTGAGATTTTGAAGAAAGTCGGGAATGTATTGGACTGTTGGGTAAGTATGAATTAATTGTGGAAGGAGGAAGTGTGTGTGTGTGTTCTGTGAGTTATGTATGTTGCATATCCATAATGTGTTCGCATAGTGATGCTTAAGAATTAGCATTATGATTTTATTGTGTCATAGAAATGGCCGGGTAGAGGTTTAGAGAGAGAGAATGTTGAGAAGTAAGTCAGTACCGTGTTGTCGGTAAGAGTCCCGGGATGGGAAAGTTTTAAGAGCGTGAGAGTGTGATGTCAGAGAAGTCTCTCCACTTGTTTGCTTGACTTGATTCTGGGGACAGAATCCTATTTAGGGGGGAATATTGTAAGAACCGAATATTAAAATCTATATAATTACTGTTTTTCGTAAATTGAGAGGAATGTATTTTAATTTATTTTATTCCAGTTTGACGAGTCAATGTGTTAAATGTTAAATTGGTATCTGAGGCTAAGTGTTAATATGATCGAAAAGATCCATGTATGTGTTATTATGTATTATGTGTTATTAGATAGGAACAGTAGTCTTTTTCGTAACTCGTGAAATCAGTTCGTCCTCATCCGTTAAGTTCTGTTTTTTTTAAAATTCCAGGGGCTTCGAATTAAAATTATTTTCGTATCAATATTCATTAAACAAATCTCAAAATATTTGAAACTCGTATTTTATTCGTCTTACATGTTTTGCAAATTTTTCGTATCGAATTCGTTATTTTTCCCAAAAATATTTTCTTCGTATCGGACCCGTAATTGATTTAATTGGTACTTTCGGGACCGATTAAAAGTTAATTAGGGTTCTGAACTTTTTGGGGGAAAAATATATTGACAAAATCTTTTATCAGTCAAAGTTGATCCACCAATCCAAAATCTTATCTGTTATCCAATCAAAACAAAACAAAAATTCAAAAACAAAAATTCAATTTTTATTTATCAAAAAACTATTAATTTCTAAATCGTTCTTGAGGATCGAAGCAATTTTGAGCGCGTTATAGATGTCGGATTTTGGTGTTCTTATACTCAAATCGAAGCTCTCGAAGTCTAGTTTCATACTCTATCATCAGTTTTCATGTGAGGTAATTTCTCGAATTTTTATGATTTTTTTCTTTTAAAACTGTCGAATAAGGTTTCATGTGAGAAATTTGGGGCTTTTTGATTTAAGCTTCGTTCTTGTGTTTTGATGGCTTATATAGCTTCAGGGGGTTGTATGTGATTGATTTACGTGCTTAATTGCTTTGTTTATTTACGAATTAGTATAACTCGAAGTTTAGAAGTTTTCTTGATTTTCAAACCGGAGTCTAGGCAGTGGTTGCCGGATTTTGTGAAATTGAAGGACATTTTAAAGTTTTTTTTTTTTTTTTTTTTCACTTTATTGTGTTTCGTTTCATTTTAATTAACCTAATTTGATTCTATTGTTGGTAGCTAGGGTAAAACTAAACTAATTTTAACTTTACCACTTAATTTTACTTTTACAAGTTTGTTTTTACTTTAAACAATTACTTTTAAAATCTGAATTTTATTTATTAAATTCAGAAAATGTATTTCTAAAATCTTATTGTAAATTCAGAATATTTCTAGATTTATTTATCAATTTATTCATTTAGTTTTGAAAATCATTTATTTATTTGTTTTTAATTCAAGAATAATTAAGAATTAAAATGTTAATTAATTTCAAATAATAATTTAAGTAATTTAATTATTTGATAAATGTAATCATTTATTGAATAATTTTATTAATTAGTTATTAGTTGATTTTAATTAATTAATTAGAGTTCTTTAATTCTTAATTAATCTTTTTTTTTTGTTTTAAAGGTTTTAAAAAGAGTGTTTAATTGTTTAAAAAAATCCAGAAAGTGTTTTAAAAAAAACTTTCAAATATTCTGAGGTGGGTTTTATTCGAAAACCAAGCTTGAAGATTGTTTTAAAAATATTTCTTGAGTTCAGTTAATTATCAAAGTGAGTTATTTGAGCTATTTTGTGAAATTACGTGCTTATGTGCTATGTGAATTATATGGATTAAATGTTAGTGAGTCTTAAATGTTCTGTTTGGTAGTTGATGTGCTCATGAGAGGTGCTTAAAAATAGAATACGATGGTCAGAAGTATTAATGTGCTCTAAATATTATAGAGTCAAGTGAAAGGGATAAAGAAAAGTCTAGAGTCGGGTCAGGGGGATAAAGGAAAAACTAAAGTAGGGTGAGGCGATCAAGTGTGAGACGAGTTTAGCGTGGTTTAACAGGCAAGTATTTCCTTTCACTTCTTGTTCAAGTGAAACTATTCTTTAATTATTTTGATGATGAAATCTATCACCCCAGTTATTTCTATCAAACTTGTCGATACATGTTGTTATTGTTTATTCATTTACACCCAATTATTCGTATCGAACTTGCCGATACCTTTTGAGATTGTTGTTCTCTATTCATACCCTATTTATTGTATCGATCTCGTCGATACTAGATGATATAAATTGCTTCTCTATTGATTCTTCAGTTATGAGTTGTTGTCTTGGAACGTGAGTTTTCCAGTTAGTTGGTTGGGTTGTCGATTGTTCCGACACCTAATGCGTTTGACTTAGAATTGGAAATGTTTTTAAAACAGAGTCCCTTCAGGAAGACCATATTAATGGTCAACAGAGTCCCTTCGGGGAGACCATATTAATGGTCAACAGAGTCCCTTCGGGGAGACCAGATTAATGGTCAGAGGTTATGGATCCATTTCAGGGCTTTGCTGTGTGCATTGGCCGTGGTTAGTGCTTGACTGATCATCAGCCTAACCCATATATTTTTAATAAAATTTAGAGAGTCCAATTCTAATCAATACCTTGAACTTAAATTGTTGAGCCGCTTGAATCTCTTGAGATATTTGACGATTATCATGTTGATAAGATCTTATTATTGTTCTTGATATTTATATACATTTATACTTGCTAACCACTGTTGGCTCACTCTTGCATTGTTATTTTATTTCTCCAGTTTATAGAGAAGAGATGAGTGGACCTTGTGGTCAGATGAGTAGTCTTGTTCCTACAGCGAGAGGTGATGTTCGGGTTGTTGACTTGGTCGGGTAGTGACTTGAGTTTCGTCAGAGGTTGGTTAAATAATTCCACATATGGACTTAGTTTGTTAGCAATTTATATAACAATTTTTTTCGGAGATTGGATTGTAATGATGTAATTTAATAGTTTGTTTCATACCATAACCTGTATGCGATCTTGGTTAAGGGGTTTTCTTTTATTATATTATGCTTATGTCCAGGTTTGTATTGTGTTAGTTGTGGTTAGTGGCCCCAAATCTATACCCTGGATTATGGGATGCCACAAAGGTAATAAAACTGTTTTGGATTTAAGTGCTCACCAAAAATTAATTCAATTTTTTTGGCCGAACTTGGTAACAGGTAACAATGAAAAGTGTTTTTCTCTTTTGAAAAAAACAAGTTCCCATATTTTTGAAAAACTATTTTTAAAAGTTTAAATTAGTGGATTTTTTGAAACATATGTTTGGTAAATTTTAGAAACAGATTTTTTGAAAAGTATCTTTCTCTTTTAGAAAAAACAGGTTCCCATATTTTTGAAAAAAAAAACTGTTTTTAAATTTTTTTATAGGAATCAAATCTCATCAAAATATTATCAGTTATTTAATTCGTAACAATACTTATTTTTTCAACAACACAACAATCTCAAACGGAATCTCGATTTTATGCCAATATTCCATTTGTATTTGAAAAAGAATACTAACATGTGAATTCTATACCGAATGAACTTTATATATCTCTCACTTCGGATGAAAAATGATCATTGTTATAATTTTAAGTTAATAAAATGTTCTAAAAAAAGTTAATGAAATCTATTATTACTATATATTAAATTTCAACATAAGGACAAAAAGTACCCATTTATTGGCTGTAAAATTACGATTTTCCCCTTTTTTGTTGAAAATTAATAAAAACGCCATACATTTAATATTTATGTAAACATTAGATGAAACTATATTATGTCAAGAATCGAACCCCTAACATCCCCCTACCAACTCATGTCCTAACCATTATGATACACTTAATTTTGAGTATGATCTAAAAAAATCTTACAAAAGGGCAAAAGTGCCCATTTATCGGTGATGAGATTACGATTTTGCCCCTATTTATTGAGAATTAACCAAAACGCCATACCTTTAACATTTATGTAAAAATTAGATGAAACTATGTTATTGTCAAGAATCGTAACCCCTAACATTCCCCTACCAAGCTCATGTCCTAACCATGGTGCTACACTTAATTTTGAGTATCATCAAAAAAATCTTATTAAATTAGCCGCATCTTTTTCCTTAGAGCATCTCCTAGAGCTTCTCTACTTTAGCTCTTAATTCAAAATTTGAGGAGAGAGAATAAAAATGTTGCTCCAAGAGACTTTTAGTGCCTCTTAAAAACACTAAGAGCTTCTTCTCTCTATTCTATTTTAAGAGCAACTAGTAACTCTTAACTTATAATTTATTAGTAAAAAATTGAATCTTTCCTCTCCTCTATTGAATGTTTGTACTAGTGGAAATAAATATGAATAAATATGAAATAAAGAGCAATTATTGAGAGTATTGTTTGAGTTGACACACAAATCAATGTAATAACTTGCTAAGAGCTTAATTGTTTATAATATATTTAGGAGTGAATAAAGAGACTCTTGGAGATGCTCTTAGTCCCAATTTTTTTGACTAAATAAAATATTGGTTTTTATTATTTTGAGAATATTGCATAGTATATGTATAATGTTATATATATAACTTTTGATTACAAGAGTTAGTTGATAAGTGTGTGATGAATTGAGAGCGTCCTCATGAGTAACTTATAATTTGATAGTAAGAAAAAAGTTGATAAGGATTATAGGTAGTTTAATAGAAGAGTGATTAAGAATATTTATATATATCTTTTACTTGAGATTGATGGATTGTGTGATCAATTAAGTAAAAGATTCTTCAAGGATTCATTTGAGAGAAGGAAATCAAAGATTATAGATAAACCTAGAAGATGTTTCGTTGAAAGATTTTTATGCTAAACATAAAAATGCCAATTTATTGGTTGTGAAATTACATTTTTGCCCCTATTTGTTAAAAATAACAAAAACGTCATCCCTTTAATATTTATGTAAAAAATATATGAAACTATGATATTTTTATGAATCGAACCCCTGACCTTTCCCTCCCAAACTCATGTCCTAACCATTGTGTTGCACTTAATTTTGAGTATAATCTAAATTTTTTATTAAATAAGTCACATCATTTTCTTTAGTTCCATTTTCTTTGACTAAATAAAACATTGATTTTTATTATTTTGAGAATATTCCATAGTATATATATGATGATAAAAAATACTTTAATTTATTGAGCATACTCTAAATATTTCTTTTGCCATTACAAATGATTGAAATTAAAAAATAAATTTTATGATTAATTTTTTATTACACAAAAATATAATGGAGTTTGTAAAAAATATGGATTTATTTACATTCGTCTCCAAGTAGATATTAGATAAATAAAATAAAGTGTAAGATTTGGTTTTAAGAAATTTGTATATTTTATTTATCAAAACATACATTACTTTTAGGTATATAAAATTTTAAATATGTGAGTTATGTTAGAGATTTTTGATCGACCAACTATTTAGACTTTCAACAATTTAAATGTATGATTGGTATAAAAACATAAATATTTAAAAATGTGCAAAAAATAGTTGTATTTATGTTAAAAGGACGAGAACTCTAAAAATGAATCGATGTTATATATATATATATATATATATATAACGTAACCAATTTTTAATAGTGAATGAAAAAGGAAAAAAAATTTGAGTCATAAATATGACAAAGCTGTAATTATTAGACCGACTTGATTATAAAGTAAGGTTATATGAATTTTAATATAATATAGTAAATTGATCAATGTAATATATAATGGTTGACTTGTAAGTTGTAACATATACTTATATTAATGTAGGATGAAACCAAAAAAATTGATTTGAGATATTATGTATATGCACAAGCCATTAATCTCATCTAATCATATTTTACATTGATTTAAATACTTGGAGAAATTTAAACTTGAGTTAAAGTTTAAATTAAAATAATATTATAAAAATCGTTTCAAATAGGTTATTATAAAAATTGTTTCACATAGGTTACTGTGCAATAAACATTAAACTATTCTACATTTGAATTTAAAATTGTGTATACATGAAAAAAAAAATGAGTGATAAAACTTCAAAGATGACTTTTACATAATATTAAGAGATTTTGTAATATGTCTTCAACTACGTTAAAATCACATGAGTTTACATACATGTAAGACAATTTTACTATATAATTTTTTATTGCTAAATAATTTTACTAAATAATTATTTATATTATAATCACATGTTCATTTTGATAAAGTAGATTTCAGATCATTTTAAAAATTACATTAATATTTTAATAATTAAAAGTAATCATTTGATTATTATCATATGTATATTTGTCCAAATTTTATGAAACAAATTATTTTATAAAATATTCGGTTCATTAATTATATAATATTACAAAGTAACTATAAAAATATGAGATAAAATTGAAATCTTATAATTATCGTATTTTTTAATTACACAATTATCTCAATATATGTTCATTTTTAAATGACAAATTATTTTGATGGTTACGCTAGTGTTAATTATTGACTAGACACCCCTCTAAAAAATAAAGTAAAATATGATTCATTATAACACTAAAATGGACTTATCGTGCAATTAAGGTACTTAAATGGTTTCTCAAACAGATACATAGTATAAAGAATGATACGTGATAGAGTATACATTTATAAGTATTTTACATTATTTTATTCCTCATATTAATTATATTTTACATTTAATTGGGATTTTATTAAATCAATTTTAATGTTTTATTTTAGTAATCAATAAATCCTAAACTTGTATGGAATGGGTGGAGATTTATTAGAGAAAATTCGAATTTGTTGGACTCCACGCGCAAACTTCACTATTTGGACCATATCTTGAGTTCTATAAGGCAGTTTTGGACGATTTAACAGCCCACGCGAAGATAACAGAATCCGCTTTAATTTTAAAGTGGTCCAAGCATATTCTAAAGTGGTCCAAGCATCAAATTACAACTAGAACGGCCCAAAAGTACTGAAGAAAAGTCAGTTACGAATTTTTCCTTGGAAAACAGAATCAGTTTAGAAAACATATTTTGTATATTTTTCTTAAAGCATTAAAAATACTTTTTATTAGAGTCAGATATTATTATTAGGTATTTCGTTCCTGAGAAGAGAGGGAGGCTACGCTCAAGAGGGAAAAAGCTTGGGTAGAAGAGATTGCTGCGAATACAAATTTCATCTTTTCTCCTTATTCGTCCATAATGTTTACATATTCTTGTGTATTGGTTTCTTTTGAGACGATGAACTAATTTTATCTCTAGGACTTTAATGGATTAATTAATATATAAGTTGTATTCTATTCTCTATTTTTATGGTCGTATTAATTGTTTATATTGGTTTGTGTTTAATGCTTCTCAAAGATTGATCAGCCTTGAAATTGAATCAGTAATTTAGGTGGACTTGGAAGAGAAAAACCTAAGTTAAGACGCAATCAATATAACCTAGGATTAATATTTATATTAATTTGTGATTAGGATATGAATATACCTAAACACCCTAAGTAGTTCGATTAAGGCGAAACTTAACGTTGTTTATGTATTTAAATTCTACATAGGAATATTAGAGTTAATGCATAAATTAGAGTCACTTGAGATTCGAAAGGTCCTTATAAGTACTTTATAGCCTTACATTAGCAATTAGACCACGAGAATAGAGGTTAAGGAAGAAACTCGAAGAACATTAGAGGAAGTTGAAAGCCTAGATTTCATTCTCTTGAAATTTATTATTCGATATTGTGTTATTTTAATTGTTTACTGATAATTTTGTAAACACACCTGATTTTTATATAAACTTGAATTAAAACAAAAATAGTAAGAGGTAATTGACAGCTTATTAACAATTATCGTGCGAATGAATTTATTTACTACTTGTCATTGCGATACGTACTCTTGCGTTAAGGTTGTAAAATCGATAACAATATGTCACTTATTTTTGTAATTTAAATCTACTCATTATTTAGAGTCATATTTATTAAAATTGATAACTTGAACAAATTAAAGTTAAAAAAAAGAAGAAATTTTGGTTGTTTTTCTTTCTTTACCTTACAGGATTATAGAGAAAAATTGTTTATGAAATTTTAGATAAGAGATAGTAGTTGAGAAGCAAAACTGAAATCATTAGTCTAAGGGCCAAAAAACTCAAAGGGAAGAAATGAACTATGATTAGACCTGGCAAAATGGGTCTGGATCCGAGGAACCGAACCGAAATTTGTGGAACCGAGATCCGAATTTGTATCCGAATTAGAAAATCCGAAAGTTAACCGAATCCAAAACAATTCGAACCGAACCGAAGTTTGTCCCAAATAGTAAAATCCGATAATGATCCGAAAAACCGGTTTGATCCGATCCGAAAATTATCCGAACCGAAAATTTAACCGAAAATAATCCGAATAATAGATCCGAAAATAAAATGAAACCGATCAAACCCGAATAAAAAATTATTTGGACCGAATATGATTTGAGTTATTAGATTCAATGTAAATCCGAAAATGAAAATACCTTAACCAAATATTACTAGTACTAGTCAATTTAGTTGTTTATTGTTAAGATCTCAAATCAAAATAATTTTTTATTTTTTGAAAATTTGGGAACATCAATAAATTAGATATATTTTAAGATCCGTACGGTTGGATTGTCGAGAATTATTTCTTAAAAAATCGAAACAACAGTCCGTGACAAAGCATTAGTTATTAGTATTTATCAATTTAGTTGTTTATTGTTAAGATCTCAAATCAAAATAATTTTTTATTTTTGAAAATTTGGGAACATCAATAAATTATATATATTTAAACATATTTACGTTTGGATCATCGAGAATATTTTAAAAAAAAATTGAAATAATAGTACGTGACAAAACACTAATTACTATTACTAGTCAATTTAGTTGTTTATTGCTAAGATCTCAAACTAATATAATTTTTTACTTTTTGAAAATTTGGAAACATCAATAAATTATATATATCTTAATATCTGTACGGTTGGATCATCGATAATTATTTTCAAAAAATCAAAACAGAAGTCCATGATAAAGCAATAGTTACTAGTACTAGTCAATTTTGTTATTTATTGCTAAGATCTCAAACCAAAATAATTTTTTATTTTTTGAAAATTTGGGAACATTAATAAATTAGATATATCTTAACATCTGTACGGTTGGATCGTTGAGAATTATTTTTTAAAAAAATGAAACAATTGTCCGTTACAAAGCACTAGTTACCTGTACTAGTCAATTTAGTTGTTTATTGCAAAGATCTCAAATCAAAATAAATTTTTATTTTTTGAAAATTTTGGAGCATCAATAAATTATATATATTTAAACATCCGTACGGTTGGATCGTCGAAAATAATTTTAGAAAAAAACCGAAATAATAGTCCGTGACAAAACAATAATTACTAGTACTAGTCAATTTAGCAACTTATTGCTAATATCTGAAACCAAAATAATTTTTTATTTTTTGAAGATTTGGGAACATCAATAAATTAGATATAGCTTAACATCCGTATGGTTGGATCGTCGAGAATTATTTTTAAAAAGATCTAAAAAAAAGTCCGAGACAACACGCTGGTTACTAGTATTAGTCAATTTAGTTGTTTATTGCTAAGCTCTCAAAATAAAATAATTTTTTATTTTTTTAAAATTTGGGGACATCAATAAATTAGATATATCTTAACATTAGTATGGTTGAATCGTCGAGATTTATTTTTAAAAAATCGAAACAAAATTTCTTGATAAAGCACTAGTTACTAGTATTAGTCAATTAATTAGTTGTTTATTGCTAACATCTCAAACCAAAATAATTTTTTATTTTTTGAAAATTTTGGAACATTAATAAAGCATATATAGTTTAACATCCATACGGTAGGATCGTCGAGAATTATTTATAAAAAATTTGAAACAACAGTATGTGACAAAACATTAATTACTAGTACTAGTCAATTTAGTTATTTATTGCTAATATCTCAAACCAAAATAATTTTTTATTTTTTCAAAATTTGGGAACATCAATAAATTACATATATCTTAACATCCGTACGGTTGGATCGTCGAGAATTATTTTTAAAAAAAATCAAAACAAAAGTTCATGACAAAGTACTAGTTATTAGTACCAGTCAATTTAGTTGTTCATTACTAAGATCTCAAACCAAAATAAATTTTTTTTTTGAAAATTTGGGAACGTCAATAAATTAGATATATCTTAACATCCATACGGTTGGATCGTCGAGAATTATTTTTAATAAAATAGGAAGAACGATCCGTGACAAAGCACTAGTTACTAGTACTTGTCAATTTAGATATTTATTTCTAAGATCTCAAAACAAAATAATTTTTTATTTTTTGAAAATTTGGGAACATCAATAAATTAGATTTATTTTAATATCCGTACGGTTGGATCGTAGAGAATTATTTTTTAAAAAAATCGAAACAACAGCCCATGATAAAGCACTAGTTACGAGTATTAGTCAATTTAGTTGTTTATTGCTAATTATGATCTCAAACCAAAATAGTTTTTTATTTTTTTAAAAATTTGGGAAAATCAATAAATTAGATATATCTTGACAAATGTGACCTGAACCGAATTTTACTACATCCAAACAGAATTCGACCCGAAACAGTAAATATTCGAAAAAGAACCGAATCCAATTTGATCCGATCTTAATCCAAAATTTATCCGATTTTAATCCGAATTTGACCCGAACCGAATTAGATCCGATCCGAACCAAACATTTCCAAAAATATACCTTAACCAAAAGTGGATCCGAACCGAATCATATCCGATCCGAACCGAACGGATTCTAAATATATCATAACCGAAAATGGATCGGATCCGAAGCAGATCCGATCCGAAACCGATCTGTTTACCGATTTGCCAGGTCTAACTATGATATATATTTTTATACTTGTCATCTTGTAATCAAAGCTTGTTCCTTTTCTGAAATCATTTCTTTTTTGTCATTAAGTTTGCACTGATCTTTTTAGAATTGGACAGACAAATATATATCATCCACTGCTTTATGATTAGATATTTTCTTTTTTAACAGTGTACCTAAAATCATAGTATCATACCACCTAAAAATCAGAATCAGATGCTTTGGCATTAGCTTTGGTAAGAGTTAGTTCTAAAAACAGTGTTTTTCCCTGAAAAGATTGATGATTTTAAATGTCAGTTTCCTTGTAGTAGCTTCAGCTGCTGTTTTTACAATTACTAGGATTCGAATTAAGCGCCCCATGATCCAAAAACATCCAGGTAATTCTGATTTTTTTTTTTTGTCGAAGTATGATTGTTTTGTCTGATTTCCTAACAATTGCCTAATTTTAATGTTGTAATCAGTGTTCTGTAAGTATTGCTTAAGTTTAATCATATTCACTCAAATCTTGCTAGCAATCTGATAGGCAATAATTTGCTAAGCGCTTCTTATGCTATCCACAAGTATGCCAAACAATTTCTTTTTTTTTCTTCTTCGAGTACAATGGGATGAGAATCGAATCTGACTGTACTAAGAACACATCTTTACCACTGGCCAGTTCTGTTATCCTTTTTTGCTGACAATTGTTGGAACTTCCAACTTAAAATACTGATACAAATGCACTTCATGCAAACGTTTTTTTCCATGTACTCTTAGAGAGTAAGGACAGTAACATTGAGTTGGAAAAAGAAGAACAAGAACAAGACGAAGCAGAGCAAAGCCTTAAAAGCAAATTAAATCTAAATGATAACAAACTAAAGAACTCGGAATGTGTCAGAGAAATACAGTTTCTGAAAGATGCAGAGACTAAGATGGAGAAAAGGAGGGAGAAACTTGAAGTCAAATTGCTCGAAATGTATTGTTTGAAGCAGCAACATATCGACGAAGGAGATCATTTGAGACAAAGTTTGAAGTCTAAAATTTTGGAGATTCACATTCTAAATGCAACCAAAACCGCGCTGCAAAATGATAAGGAAAGACTCAAGGAAGAAATAAAGCAGAATCAATTGGCAGAAACCAACTAGAGAGTGTTAGACAAATTTTGGAGGAAATTCAAGGACAGGAATGCGTGGAATCAGCCCTACTAAAGAGGTAAGTGTTGATGCTTAAAGAACAGATTTCGGGGTTTGGAATCAATGAAAAGAACGAATTCTTAGAGTTGAAGGAGAAACTCATAGCCACCAAAATTGTTGAGCTGGAACTGGAAGCAATGGAATGGAAGAGAAAAAAGAAAGAGCTTCACTTAGACAAGAGGGAGTTGGGAGTCAAGTTGGTTGCTTCTCAAACAAGTATAACAGAGTTTTCTGAGGTATAATATATAATTTTGGTACAGTTCTTAATATAATTTCTGAAGACTCTTGAGTCCCTTTTACTAGCAGAAGGATTTTGTCTGTTTTTTTTCAAGCAGTAGATGTGTTTAAGTTATATCAAGTCAATTTTTGTTGCAACTTCCAACAATGTAACAATCTCCAGTTTCAACTTTCTTTCGATGATCTCAAGGCCATATCATTGGAGAACTTGAAGCAGAAAAGAAAAGATTAATGCACAGCAATGAAGTGTTATTGGATAACATTGAAAAACTACAAATGAGCAGATTTGATATGGTTTAGGAACTTGTGTACCAACGATGGCTTAGTGATGCTTAAGATTTGAAATTCATGAATCTCAAACTCCACGAAAACAGAACCGCAACAAGTTACGCTTTGAATCTCAAGAAGCATTAAGCATTTTCTCAGATGAAAGTGATGAAACTACTGGTACAACTGCTACAAGTTATTCCAACAGCCAGACAAGTGCCTGGAGAAGGTATAATATAGCTCAGAAATTAAGGAAATGGGGCCACTTAAAAAATGAATCGGATCAAAGAGGCCTAAATCGTAGATCTTCCATGTCATCTGTGCCATCAAGTGCACCAACAAGAGCATAGAATATTATCACAAATTCTCCAAATGCAGATAATATTAAGCGCTTAAGGGTTTCATTTATTGATTCTATTAGACCATCAAAAATGGAATTTCAAGATGCTCGAAGATCAATGAATAAAGAAGAGAATACTAAGGCAACGACAGGTAACAAAGCGATCAAAAAAGGTATACTTCGCATGTTTTCTATGTCAAGTGTACCATCTGATGCACCATCAACACCTGTAAAAAATCAAGTGCTAGACTTTTAAGTATCATCAAAAACGCGACGTACAAAAAGAGTCTCACTTGACGATTTGCTTAAACAAGAACCACTGGCATGTTGCAATGTGCCAAAAAGTATGGGAAAATATTCGGATTATGAGGAGATAAGTAGCAAAATGTACACCTCTATCAGTGAATTTGAGATGAAAAATACACAGGAGATATCATCAAGAAGTCCTCAAAAAAGAGAGGATGAGATCGAAAAACAGGTGAGTAGTAATCGTGGGACTTTGAATGTGGGTCTCCATGGAAACAATCATGGTGACCAATTGATGGATGTTGCTGCAGCTGCTGTCATTATCATATTCTTCATACTACTTGTATTCTTGTTTATTTCTTCAAGTTGCCACTAACATTGATGCAAATGTGAAAGTATACTTTGTATATATTTGTTGTTATATATTTATATGCAGGCCTTATTTACTGACCCATTTATTCGATTTCTTCGGTTGAAAAGATTCATTCCGTTTACGAAGAAAGTAGAGCTAATAAAGATTTTCAATTTACAAACTAAAGTGTTTGCAATTAGCCCAGCCCATTGTAGTCAAGAACACATCATAACATCTCTTGTATAAAATTTGTATCTGTTATACATACGACCACATTATTTTCATTAGTTATTTATTCGATTTCTACTGCTCCTTACCCCTTCTATACTCCAAATTGACTTTGATGAAAAAAACTAGCCACTCCAAAATGTCAAATGACTATTCCTCTGTTTTAGATAGTATAATTAATAAGTAAAAGGCTTGAAGCATTCCATGAAAATAAAACATAAGCATACATCAGAGCTTCCTACTTGTATGTTCATATAAATATTTCCATTATAAAATAGACATTTAATTATATATTTATTCCATGGTTCTAAAAATTTCTAATTTAGCTGATAAATCCCCGATTAATCCTCTGTAAGGTAACCAACAGATTCGATTTTTGAAATCCGATTAATCCTGTTAATTTATTTAAAATAATATGTTTAATTGTAAATTAGATTAATATATTAATTATTATTATAATATCCGATTAATACTCCGATTAATCCCCGATTACCCTATTAATCTTAAATCGGTAACTCAACCGATTTATACCGATTACCGATTTTTATAACCATGCATTTTATTCACTGGATGCATGCATATCGAGTAGATCATCTCAGAAGCAACCTAATTTGTTACCCGCAGTTTTTTTTTTAATTTTCTATGAAAAATTAAACGCAGAACGTATTTTATTCTTTTTCCACCCATTTGAACGACTTCATTTTATCTGTATTTCAAGATATGTAAAAGTACTAGTGAATTTTTATCAAAATTTTTCGCAAGTATTTTATACAAAATTTAAAAATGTTAAAATTATCAAAAATGCGAAAAATATATTTCCAAAAATCTCGGTAAGTGATAATTTTTTTTTTTTTTTGGGTCAAAATCGATAAGTGATAATTGAATTCAAAAACTTGGAATGAAAAAAAAGAAATTTGGGACGAAAAAAAAATTAACCTTGACATGTCAATTATCTCATCCTATTTCAAATTTAACAACGAAGTACAACTATTTTTCTTCACTCTATGATTTAGACAGGGATGGATGAAAGACCTAGGTTGTTGGTCCAAAACAGAGCCTAAAAAGGTGTGGATGGCTCTTGGCAGTGGTGAGATGCTGTAGTATCAGAAAAGTCATCTTTAAGGTATCTCCAATAGAAGTTGTCAACATAGTTGTCAACTTCTAACACATCATCACATATATTACTTTTTTATTTCTTCTCTCCTCCATCTCATTGTTGGCAACTTTTGTTACAAATTTACACCAATAGTTGGCAACTTTAAAAGTTGCCAATGTGATCCCATACTTCAATTTTATATTATCTTATAAACAAATATTATATTTATATATTCTAAATAAAAATTGAAAATATGGATATTTAAAATACTTAATTCCCTCCCGTAATGATTTTTTTTCCTTTTTTTGACATTACATTAATATAAAATATCAAATGATCTAAATTTTTAAATATAAAATAATATCATCTTTACATCAATATCATTTGATTAAATGAAAATAGTGCAAAAATAATGATATTTTTTTCTTTTCTTCTCATGTGCATTAATGATATTAGATATGTGAGATATTTAGAAAAAAAAGAAAAAAAAACATTTAAAGAGATAATAAAATAATGTGGGAGATATAAAAAAGGGTAAAGTTAAATACACTTTTGGGGAGTTGTATGTGTTTTAACTAAATGGGGAAGTTGCCAACTTTTGGCAACTTTGGTTGGCAACTTGATGGCAACATTGATCCTCCAATATGTGGGCAACCAAGGGTGCCATTCCACATAGGACTTGGCAACCTCTTGACAACCCCTATTGGAGATGCTCTAATGTAAGTTCAACCCCTATCTTATTCCCATCACCTCTTTAACACGATAACAACATCTTAACAAGTTCGGAGCCGCTATTAAATTTGGAACTCTATCTTTGTTGACGATATTTAAGGTGATATCTGCGTATCTAGAATAAAATAAATTACAACACATGAACAGGAAGATCGGGACCGGTCCTAGAAATTTAGGTGCAATAGGCGAACTTGTGAAATGGTTCTCTTTTTTCGAATAATCGTATATTACAATGCAATATTAGTAAGTACAGTTTATTAAACTCTTTTTTTAAATCTTAGTAGAGATACTTTTTTATACGGATGTTTTGAGAGAAATTTGTCCACTTTTAAAATTACCTAGTTGTAAAAATTTGTGAGGGTGTCTTTGGAATCAAGTATAAGAGCAAAACTGATTGAAATTAGTAGCAAATGGAAAGTCATGGAAATCCAAGTGTATCACGAGATAGAAAGAAAAAGAATAACCCCAAACAAAAGCAAAGGAATTTCAACAAGATCAAATAATGAAGCTACGAATGATTAGAATTTAAAACTTTAGAACCATTTAATAACAACTATGAAGATAAGGTCTTTAAAATTTTGTTCTAACAGCATGTATATATGTACTTATATATATAAAAATTTGGTGCCCCTTAATCGAGTGATGCCCTAGACGTTCGCCTTGGTCGCCTTACCCAAGGACCGGCCTTGAGGAAGGTTATATATATTCTAGTTTAACTTCTAACCGTTGAAAAATGTATTGTAAAATAGATTACATTTTTTTAATAATATTTTTAATAATATTTTGTTATGTAAAAAATGCATAATTTTGCGTTAAAAATTAAACTTAATGATCCCAAAACATTTAAACAAACTAGCTATACTTTAAAATGAAGGGAACACTTTAATCATTAAGATTAATTTCATTACTAATTTTGTTCAGATTTTTTACTATATAATATTATGTCAAATGTATCATAATTATTTAATCATTTCTTTTAAAAAATACATAATTTTATACTAGATATATTATAGGGAATTTGCCTAAAATACTGTTTTTTTTGTTCTTTTTTTCCATTTTTACTACCAACTTACTTTTATTTCAGTTTTATACTTTTAAATTTTCATATATACCGTCTACTATATAACTACTGTTTAACATTTTCAAAAATATGGATAGAGTTGGACTTTAACGATTAATATTGCCGTCAACATCCATTCTCTACTCATCTCCTTCTGCTCATCATCCCCTTCCATTTTCTTCTCATCATCACACTAGCACGCTCGATTCTCATCACACCACTATGCTCGATTTACGCAAAGCTTCATTTCCATTAATGGAAGGCAAAGAACTCTAATTGGACCCAAAGAACTCTAATTGGACCGATGACAACGAGCTTTAATTGAATCGACGACGACGAGTTGTAATTGAGCGACGACTTTTAGGTCTTAAACATTCTCGTCCCATTATAAGCTTTAGTGTTTGTTTTTTTTTTGACAAAATGCAAAGGATTATATTACTGAAACAAGCCAATAAAATAGCGGGACAAACCCCCGACTGTAGATACGACCAGGTTGAAAAAACAATAAATTGTTTCCAGATCGTGCAACAAACTGAACTAAAAAGTTCTTGAAGCTAAAAAACGAATTCGAAGATATTCGAAAAGATCCAAATTGTGCAAACATCCCTGAAAGCCGCGTTATTACAATTGACCACTTCACGTAAGATCCGTTGATACCCCAGTGTTCAGAATCCTCAGTTGTATAAACTAAGGTCAGAGGAACGATCCTCCAACTATCTACATGCCGGATACCAGCTATAGACATGCCGGAAATGGAATTCCCCAAAGGATGAATAATACCCCATCTATCTACATGCCGGATACCAGCTATAGACATGCCGAAAGTGAAAACCCCCAACAAATAATATTGAACAATCTTTGGTTGTAAGTGATGAGCTCTTGCATTAAACGTTAGCATCTCAGTTTCGATATGGACTTTCCAGATCCCCAAACTATCGAAAAAATCATTCTCAGCAGGTCTGATCGATTGTAGATCTTCATTAAAACCAACAAACCAAGCAAACTCTCACGAGGAGAGACAAACAAACTCTCACAAGGAGAGACCAGTAAACCCAATTAATGGGTAAAGCAAGTCAAAAAACCCACAATTCTCACAAAAGGAGGATGATTATTGAAGGAAATAAAAAACTAGACAGGAAAAGGGGTCTCCGATCGGTGGATAAGCCACCGCCGGAGGAGGAGAGGCTGGTGAAGATGAAGACGAAAGAGGAAGGCTGGAGAGAAAAGCTTCCTTTTCGGTGGAAAAAGCAGGGGGTTATGAGGTGCTAGCTTAGTAGCTTTAGTGTTTGTTAAAATTGCATGTTAATTACTATATGTATATATGTGTATGTATATATATTGATATGAATAGATAAAACACTTTGATTTGTTATTGTTATGAATTATGTCTTTAGATATGTTATTTGTTTCATATGTTGATGTTTATGTTGAATAAAAATTTATTGAAATTAAATGCTTATTAAGATCGAGTGAATTGGGGAATTGGATTTTGAGTTTAAATCTTGTTAATGAGTCGAGTTCTTGTTGACATGCAATGGTCAAAAATGAGAATAATATCAATTAAAATTTTTTCTTGTTTAGATGTTTTCATAAGCTGTTAATGGAAGGAAGTGAAAATTCTACCTCATTTAGTGATCTTCTGAAATGATTTACACTATGTAGTTAAGGCCCCGCAGGGGCATATATCAATTTTATATGCTTAAAAGTTTTGGAATATGGTTTGGACTGCAGATTGTGGTAAAAGTTTAATATGTCAGTCTTCCTTAACCTTTATGGTTAATTTAAGTGATAGTTTATTGTTCTAGACCTTGCTAGGAACTGTTTTAATTTGAAATAATGTGCTCTTCAACATTAACGAATTATTCGACAATAGTATTAAATAAAACAAATTTAAAGTGACCAAGGTGCACCAAATTTATAGCCGACTATGAATCAATTGTTTGCTAGATTCTATGAACTGACTATGTGAACCAATGTTGTTTATTTTTGTATTAACAGTTAAATGGCGCATATGTTTGTTGATAATTTTAAATATAGTTCACACAAGGCTCTCATCTTCCCCGAGTTCAACGTCCAAATTAGATATGTTGCTAAAACAAAAGATAATTAAAAAATTAAAGGTACTATTAAAAACTAAGAGTGCCAGGCTAGCCATCCACGATGATCCGATTTCTGTACATGAGGCTTCCCTTGGTTCAAATTCTAAATTAGTGATGCCTTTAAAATAAAGGATAAAAAAATCCAAAGCAATAGTCAAAGATAAGAGGTCCAAGCTAGTCATCCATGATGATCTTATTCCTCTTGATGAGGTATTTACTGATTCCTATTTATTCTTGTTTGTGATATTAGTTGATTATGATATTATGTGGAAAAGGCCCCGTCAGGGATACTTGTTTGCAACCTTTGCAACCATGCCCTGCCAGGGACACTCAATTGCAACAATATTTGTGACCATAGTTGCAGAAGTTTCAACCATGGTTGCAAAAGTTGTAACGGTTGCATATTCTGCAAACATACTTGCAAAGGTTGCAAACAAGGTTAAGACTTATAATTATACATTTGTAAAGGCTCACATATGGCTCATACATGTCATGTATATACTGCAGGGGATGTATTATCTTATTCCAGTTAAAAATCACAAGTTAGCTAAGCTAAATACAAAAAGTAAGTATGAATTATTACGTCTATATGGGACACATTATCAACGGATCAGATGTCTCAGTTTTCTCCTGGTTGCTTTAAAAATTTTACCCAGCTTCCATCATTCAAGATACAATACCAATTCATCCACAATCTTCTGCTTAGGAAAATAAATCAACTGAACCCTCGTGAGAGTTGGATTGGTGTTGGTGGAATGTAGATGTGTTTTTGGATCAAAAAAATTTGATGTTGTCACTCGTCTTTGATGTGTTGATTCAGTTGACAAGAAGCATTATGCTAGGACTGACAACAGCTTTATGACTAGATATTTTGGATATACTGACTGTGTAATAGGAAAAAAATGTTGCTGGAGATATTGACTGTGTAATAGGAAAAAAATGTTGCACACATAGCTATATAGTTCTTTTGGTTCGAGAAACTTGATAATTTATGGTTCAAACTTTAATAAAAACTTTGTTTCGCAACTATATTTGGTAATGATATCATGTTTTGAGATTTTACGCAATTATTAATGTTTACTAATTATTCATTCTTTTGAGCTTTTATAAATTTATACAGATTACAATAATTTATGATCCACTATTGGTAATATAAATAAAATTTGATTTTATATGGATAGGTCCCACAGGGGCACCCGTCTTAATAGTAAAATTCTACTATCTCTTTTAGTTGCAACATTTTCAACCTTGATTGCATCATTTGCAACCATGGCTGCAATGGTTGCAGAAGTTACAACCACGGTTGCAAAGAACACAAAAAAATTAGCAACTTAGAAACAAATGTCATATCAGTTCCATTACTATTTTAAACTTAATCAACTTAGCAATTCAATATTTGCAACTTAATTTGTAATAACTAATTTATTTTGTTCGATGGTGGGTTTCTACAATTTCATCTATTATGTTCGCAGTGACCGCATTTGAATTGTTGAATTGACATATTTGTCTCCCACGTAGCTTTTTGTCTTCTCTTTTGGTCTTTCTATTATGATTCTGCCTTTCGCGGGATATATTGTCCACACTTTCATATCTTCCGGTACTTTTCATGTGTCTTTCTTGCTAACAGGATAAACCATTTCTTTATACGCATCAATCATTGCTTCCTTTGTATAATATGATGAACAATAATCATAAGGACCATGATCTAATTTTTGTAAAAAAGCAATTGCATGTGCACAAGAAAATTCATCCACCTGAAACTTGTTTTACAACAGAATATATATCGTATAAAGATAAATGAACAATATGTATTTATGAAATTTTATTGACACAAAATTGAGAAGCACCTGTTGCATGTACAACTTTTGGCAGCCAAATTGACTATAGATTTCTTGTCAATATTGCAAAATTTGAACAACGAATCATTTGATGAATTTATCCGTTGATTTAACATCATTTTAAACAAAAATTTTATGTTTTTTTTAGTTTCATTAGAATGACAAAGATTGCAATCATCGTTGCAACTTATGCAAGATGGTTGCAACTTATGCAACCATGCTTGCAATTTCTTCAAAAATACAGTTGCAAAGGTTACAACCATGGTCGCAACTGATATAAACAGGTAAAGCAGAAATATTGAAGTAGTGAGATAAATATCGTCATATTTGCCGAGTAAAAGTAATTGTTCTTTAGTATTTGCTCAAACTTATTTGTCAATTTTATTGAGGTATCATTTGCTCTTTTCCTGTTAGTCCAACTCCACTTTGCACCAAAGCACGCAAAGACTATAACATTGTACATAAATAGAGATTCTGCAATGTTAGATGTCAAAAGAAATGTTGCAAGAATGGTTTCTGTATAGTAAATATGTTTGTAGAAGTTGCAATCAAGATAGCAAAAGCTGCAACCGACAATAACTCATCTAATGCTTTTGCAGACATTTGATCAAAAATAGAGGCATTCGTGGCAACTTCTGCAACTCTTGAAACCCCTAATCCACTAGTAGGTTCCCTTGCTTCCAATCCACTTTGTGGTAAAGATTTTCAATCCTCATATCCAACATAATCGAGAAAAGTATAATCATTAACAGTGACATTCTCATTATGGACACCAACATCATGATCATCATTTATCATCGTAGTCATCTTCACTATCCTGTCAAGATCAATCAATTCATTTTCAGACATAATCAACTAAAAACAACCCAAAGCAATCACATGATCTCACTTGCAAAAACAGTATACAAAATAATCTAAAAATTTTCGCAATTCATTGCAATTCATCCTTCGTAACCACTTTTGCAACTAAGAACAATGCAATACAACAATCTGATCTTAGTTGCAAAATTATAATAGATTATCAATTCAACATTTGTAACCTCTTTCGCAACTAAAATCAACCAAAATTAAACACATATTTCAACCAAACAATTCAACAAACACTAAAAGTGCGTAGTATAACGTATAGTGAAATGAAAAATAGTGTGAATTAACAAGTTGCTTGGACCGCAAAATCCCAAAAGTTAAACTCAATGGTGATTCATTTTTAATAAACCTTAATTGCAATTGAAACAACCAAAATTAATCAAAACAACTAAACTAACTTGAAATTAAAAATAATAGAATGAACATGTTGCTTAGGTCGCAAAATCACAAAATTCAAGACAAATGGTAATTCAGTCATAATAAATCTTTATTGCAACTGAAAATAACAAAAATCGAATAAACCAACTACAAGAGCTTGAAATCAAACCTAGTGTTGAAGCCGATTTTTGTCATGGACAAAGCTTCAAGATTAAATTTATATTTGGGTATTTGGATAAGGATAATAAGAATAAAGATGTAAATATAAGAATACAATTAGGGTTTTTGAGATATTTGGGACTGCTCTTGAGAGTTTGTAATCGGGTGTGTGATTTTGGATCCCTCTCAAGGTGCCTACGTACCCTCTTTATAGGTATTAAGTCGACGTAGTTCTATTCGATTTAAGATTGTATTTATGGCAATATTAGGCCCAACCCATGTCTTTTGTCTTCGGTGGCAAGTAATATCCATATTTGAGAGGATATCTCGTTCCTTCTAAAATTAGGTTTCCGATCATATAATTTCTTTCCACCGCCTTAAGCATTGGGCTCGGTTTTATGGGCTGCTCCAGTGCATCGGACTCATTAGATTTAGACGAGCCCATATAAAAATAATCTTCGGATGCGAACATAGAGATTCTTGCTTTGGATACAAAATTAATATATTTTTTGTATCAACAGGTCCCCAGTATTTTTTGAAGACGATGACTTCAATAAATACTTAAATATTTAGTAGCCCTTATTTTTATCTTCAAGCAACCCTTTGGATCCTCTAAATAGAATGCTACGAAATATTATTTCGTATAATTGCCCAATATTCTGAGCACAACAATCATTGGACACCAAATATAAAGTCATTGGATACAACTTTTAAAAATGAGAATGATATCCAGTACCTTGATTTATGTGGGCCGCGCTAATAACCATTTAGAAATTTTGATTGACGTGACTTGAAAGAAATCAAATGGCTTTGATTTTTGATTTACACCACCGTAGGTCCCTCCAGCTTTTATTCTCTTCGTTTCTTTTTATTTAACTTGTATGTGCGTCCCAGCTGAGGTATTTATCACATGAATACCAACCCCATTCCTTTCTAATCCGTGTGCTCTCATATACACATGTATGTAATTTTTGTAACGCCCACAAAAATGACATGGCCCATTTGTTTTGACCTCTCCCTCTGTAGGTTTTAATTTCAATTCGGGTCTTGCATAGCAGCCGACGGGGAAAATCTTAGGAAAAGAGCTCTATCACTTTGTCTTCTTCTTGGCACGATTTTGATTCTTTTTCACAGATCCATTAACAGGTAAACCCACTTATTTTCTTGGGTGAATAAAATTAATGTGAAAAGGAAAAAATTTTGGGTGGGTAGAAATTTGAGGTAAGATAGAAAAAGGATTTAATAAATTAGAGAAAAAGAATTTGAATTGATATAGGTTTAGAGATTTGAGGAGAAGATGGAGGTTTTGGAATTGTTATGGAATTAAAATTGGGTGTAGAGATGAGAGAAAAAGAGTAGAAAAGGAATTGGGATTTTTTTGTTTTTTTTTTATATATACTACAGCTGAAAAAATCTGGCAGACAAGGATGTCGCGCATCAGTAACGCAGGCGCAGCCTGCGTCACTGATCGATTTTTTTTTTCACAGTTTTTTTTTTCAACACTCTTTTTTTTTCAACACTCAAAATTATTTTTTTTACACTAATGCGTGGGTTGCCTCCCACGAAGCGCTCCTTTAACGTCAATAGCTTGACGCCGATTATACCTGGAAACTTCAATGAGGATAAAAAGCAAACAGATGCACATATCTACGAATTTCTAATATAAGCATATTGTGCAAATAAACCTTAGATTCATTGAAAGGTACGAAAACTTTCAAGAACCTATCATGCTCAAGAGACTTGGAAACATCAAAATAACTAGAAAAGTCGTCAGAATAATCATTATAAGTACGACTCATATACTCCTCCCAAATAGGATCCTTATACTCTACAGCAAGATTTTCAATTTCCTCAATCTTAACTTCCTTCTCTTTTATAATTGGACACTCATCAATTTTAATCTCATCTACCAATGTATTAAGCTCAAAATTTTCTAGAACTGGTAGAATTTCAATTGCATCCAAATTATCATTAATGTGCATGGGACAATTATCAACTACACAAGTAGACTCATCAGACACAACATTATCATCAATTGCTAAACAAGAATCATGGCATAGTGGAAAATTGACACAAGGGGGAATTCGATAACAGCCGTCATGCCACACTGTACGAACTTCCAAAATAAAATTATTTAGTTTAGCATTCTCCTCGTACCAAGCTATTGAATCACATGGAATATCATTGTCACTAGCAATCTCTAAAGTTGGTTCATCAAAAACTCCCAAAGAAAGTAAGGGAAGATTAGACTGAGCTCCTTGAATCATTTTATTGAGCGCAACCTCCCAATCAGCAAGTAAAGAAGGATTAGACTGAGTTAAACTCGTATCAACATCATTACACATATATGGATAAACATCATCATGATATTGATTTTCAAACGAATATGAATAATCATTGCTAGGGGCATATGGAGCATAAAATGAGTTCTCAGAATAGAACGAATTCACCTGATATGCATTACGATCCTCATAGGAATTGAATTGTGGGTAAGGATTGAAGTCTTGATATTGTTCCTGACTGTTGTAGAAATTCTGAGCATTGTTCCAACCAAAGTTGTACTCCATCTAGTCTCTCTCCTCAAAACCTGTTTAGATTGTCTACCTAAAAGAACCTGTGGACACACCAAAGAAAGAAAAACAAAAAGAAAGAAAAGAAAAATATATACAAAGATAAAATCCAAACTACAAGAAACAATTAACTCAAACCCAACATTACTGCCTTCCCCGGCAGCGGCGCCAAAGATCGAAAGTACCTTGATACGACTAAAAGCTATGAATTGTTATGATTTACAATGGTAGGATGTGTTTAAATAGGCTCTACGAATCTTGCCCAACAAGAAATTGCCTTCTATTACAATTTGGATTTAAAGAAGGTACCCAAAACTGCCCAGAATACAATTAGAATTAGAAAAAGGGCAAAACAGTAAATCTAAAGCCTTCTTTTAAAAGATCACGTGCACGATTTAATTCAGCATATTTATTGCACTTTTTTCCTATCCCAGGTTGTAGAAAATCTCTCAAGCTTCGCGTGGGCAGTAAGATCGCTGAAAACGGACTTCTAGAACTCCAGATATGACCAAAACAGTATAAGCTGCGCAGCCTTCCCAGAAAATCCGAATTTTAATCAATTAATTCTCCAAGAACGATAGAAACATCCACTTTAATCAACATTCTCGTAAATCTGCACAACTAAGCAAAACACATCAAAACTACAACAACTTGAGTCCAAAACAATTAATTTAAGCCGAACGGAGGCATTCCCAGTGGATATAAAATCCACTTATCACCATGGTGTTGTAGTAAATGTCCCCTGGAAACAAAATTTTTGACGTAACTTGAAACTTTGCATTTGTTCATACTTTGTGTTGTCATGTTGCCAAAAGTTTCCAATGTAGAAGAATTTTTGTTTCCAATGCCATTTGACTAATTGAACTAGAAAATTAGTGCTTAATCGGTCCCCAATCTCATACGTATTTCCTGTCTCTAATGATTAGAGAGTTGTGTCCCGAGCATAGGTAGATAGGACAATTTTATGTAGCCGAACACTTTTTTTTCTTTTTTTTTTGCTCGGGACCACTCTCACCTCCTTTCTTCTTGAAATCGCAGATGTCAACGTCTAACAAGCTTGAATATCACCGAGAAATTCGTCGTCATTTTCATCCGTGTCTTGAAATGGAAGCCGAAGTAGTGGAAGATGCTTTGGTTGATGAATCTGATGACATGTCCTCTTCGAATACTATTATCACCAACACTAGTGTTTGGAATAATATTGATGTATTTGATGATGATGAAAAGTTTCCAGCTGCTAATCTCCCTAGTACTCTTGATGACGATGACATCAAAAATTTAAGAAATTTGTTCATGATACCAGAAAACTTTCTCATCTTCAAACCCAATGATGTAGATAGAGTTTATAACCATGTTTCCTTTGGAAGTTATCTTAGAGTTGGAATTTTTGTTGCAGCATTTGAATGTGGTTTTAGGGTTCCAATGCACCCAATTCTCGAGGAGGTGTTAGATACCTGTGATGTTGGGTTAGGACAGCTTACACCAAATAGTTTCTTGAACATAAACACCTTCATTGCTCGATGCTTTGTGCGTAAAATTGAGCCAAACATTGATATATTCTGGTGTCATTATAAATTGTCTTCCAGGAGCAAGTGCACTGGTTTTTACTCCATCGGACGCAGGAACACTTCACAGAAATGGTCCGATGCTCGTACAAATAACAAGGGATTTTATGAGAATTGGTTTTTCCTTATTGGCCCCAAGATTGAGAATTATGCCCAATGGAGTTATTTCACCTCGAAAGAAATTCCAAAAAAGAATACCAAACTTGACCTTCCTGCTTCTGAGATATATAAAAACTTAAAGGCTCCTCATTCTAAATCCATGATAATATCTGCTAATAAAATACGATCGGAAACATTTCTGATAGAAATTAAAGATATTACTTTTTATTTTACCATTGGCATCAGTATATGCACACTCTTGCATTCTTCCTTTGGCTACACATCAGTATACTCATAATTTGATCTGCATATTTGTATTTTAATGCTAGTAGGAATTTGATATATACCTTGATTGTTAGACATACTTCATATGCAATCTTGCTAGTTTTGATCATTTTCTTGTTCATATTGCAGTTTCGTGCATTGGAATGGATGAGGCAGCAGTGCAACAAAGGCTTCGGGAGCTGAAATTATCTCAAGCTAAGCTCGGACGAAGGAAAAATGCTAGCAAGGCTAGGACACAAAAATTTGCTGTTGTCGAAGAGCTTCAAGATGAGGGGATGAATGGCCAGATAACATTTCCCGCAAACAAATCCTCCAAGAGACTCCCCTTTCTTTCAGAGAATGAGAGAAAGAAGAGAGAGGAGAGATTAGATAAGAGAGAATGACTGAATACAGGAGGTAGGTTGGCTCTCTGTAAAATGATTAAGGAAAGAGGCTGGAGAACGGGAGTTGATAGTAGATAACAATGAGACACGAAAGGCCAAAACAGTGGAGACTCGACAAGCTCGTTACTAGACAATAAGAGTTACTCGAATCGATTGGTAGAATATTCGAATTAGTTTCAATGAGAAGTACACCGTCGACAAGTGGGTTGACATTTATATAAGGGGATTGGGATAATCAATTACCACAAACAAAGTTGCGCATGACAATAGATACCATGTTAGTATAGGGATGCCACCTTACGAGGCCTGTATGGAAGGGATGTTGTTCTCCCTTGCGTTGGAAGGAGGTTGGCGAGAGAAAAATATTGGGACCCTAGTTAGTTCAACAAACCAGAGAGACAAAAGATTTTACCAGCAAGCGGCTAGTGACAGCCCAAGACATATAGAGAAAGTATGCGGACCAATCCTGTAAAGGTAGAGTTAGTACTGCTATTGATAAGCTAAATGGCATGTTGATGAATGACAAGCGAGTTTAGGTTGGTATATTTCTGCGCCAACAAGATAGAGAATTTGAGGTTAGAGATTCGTGATGCTAAAGATATCCCCGTGGAAGAATCCACCTTGGAGTTAAAGAATACAACAAAGGAGACTCCAGCTATTCCTAAACTGATTCCGGGATGTAATCCTTTTAAGGAGGGGAGACTGTAAGAACCCAAATTTTCGGTAGAATTAAAATTTTTCTTATTATGATGAAGTGCATCAGTGAATAGTGATGTTGGTGGATGAATAGTGATTTTGAGGGTTAAGAAATTTTTCATGCCACCTATGTACAAGACGTAGTGTGGATATTCCGAAGTCATATTAGTGACCTATGGAGTAAATAAGTGTATACAAAGACGATCGGAATTCAGAAATTCCAATTTCTATTTCGGTGATATATTAGTATTATCAAGAAATGAGATATTAAATTTAAGGAATTGAGAAATGAGAAAACCAAGTATGTACTAGGGAAGTACATAGAGAATGAATGTATGTAAACGAGGACAGAATTCAGAGAATCCAAACTTTATTTTATTCCATAATTGACAGAGGAGTCAGGAATATAATAATTGGATTATTAATGGAGGATATTAAACATTAGAAGTCCAAGGAAAGATATACTATGAGAAGGAAATAGGATTGAGAATATAATCCTAGAGTAAAGAGAATGCAAACAAGGTAGTGAACGAGTTAGAGAACGCTTGAGAAACCAGGAGAGCAATTTCTGAGATAAAGAGAATATACGAAGGATATTGGATCTAATATCTATTTAAGGGTTAGAACCATTCTACCACCCTAATATATGATATGGGAAAGGATATATATATATATATATATATATATATATATATATATATATATATATATATATTTATAGAGGAGAAACCACTAAGACAATCACAGGAAACATTCGATGAATCAAATGATGAGAGAACTTTGACCGAGGCCCTAACAAAAGACCATTAAACATGGTGGAGGTTCAATTTTTGGCCCAACACAAACAAGGAGCTGATATTGGGGATATTGGTGTGTAAGGGAAGGAATCCAATTGGTGTAAACAATAGAACCCAAGTGGAAGAGGAACAAAGATGACAAACCTTAGTACTAAGTTGCATTTCACCATGGCAAGGATATTAGATGATCAACAATTGGCACCATGTCATTGGTGGACTTCAAGGACACTTATTAAAAGATAGAGAGCTGAGATAATAGGATAGAAACAAGGGTTATACATCATTTTACCAAGAGAAACCAAGCAAACACAAAAGCACACAAAACTGCCCAGCAGAACCACATGCAAAGAAAAATTCATATCTCTACTTCTACTCATTCTTAAATCACAAAATTTTAACCAAAGCTTCCTCAATGTATGTAGAACATTCGTTCAAAATCTCATGGCTAACAAAGGAGTGTAGCCTAGTCAAATCTCTCTTCCAAGTTGGAGAACCAAATATGTCCTGTTTCTGTCCAGCGGAAAGATGGGGCTCAAAACCCTATCTAGGAAGCTTCAGATCTGATGATCTATAGCTGAAAAGAAAGCTTATGAGGAGCACAAGGTGTGGTAAAAATTTGAGCACCCAACTCTTATCTTTCGATTTGTTATGAATTTTACAAGATGAGAATGAATTGTAACTTCCATTGTCTTCTTGTTTTGATCTTAAGGATTTAACACTTTAAGGACCATCTAAAGCTTGTTAAAGGTTTATAAACACTTGATAGTGTTGTTAGAGCATCCAAGGAGGTAAAACCCTAGCCCACCCTTTGAGTTCATATGAGTTGTGTTGATTGTTTTGATGTTATATGCTTAAGAGATCATGTTTAAGTGTTTTAGTGGTTATTTAACTTTGTAAAATATGAAAAATGGTGGGTGTTGGATTGTAGCCACACCACTGACCTTAGAGAAGGAAAAAAGTTGTTTGTTGAGGTTGTGGATGTATGGTATGCCCGGTGTGGCTTGGTTGTCATGAAACAAAATGGAAATGTTCGATTTAGAGCAGTCGTAATTCCCGATTTTTGCAAACCTCTTTAACAGTTGAAGCCCGAGACCATAAAATTGTGTAAAGGTTAACCACTGCATGTGGTTGTGTAGCTTTTAGTTTCTAATTTACATGGCCGCAAGAATCGTGTCAAAAGAGTTTACGGTATGTGAGTTATGATCATTTTAGTGAAAGCAATTCGAGAAACCCTGTAGTAGAAATGCATCAACCTTGAAATTAAGTTTGACACCCTTAAAAATGGAATTGTAGTGTAATATTTTGAGGATAAATGATAAGGTCAGTTATAAAATTATGAGAGGTGGTTTCGAATCCAAAAGATTATTTTCCGATTTTATAAAATTGAAACAGCAGAGGTTGCGCAAGTGAAAACCCCTAAGGACGCGACTTAGAAACCAAAGTTATAAATGGTTTAGTATAACTTGAATTCGAGGACCGGTTTCGAACCAAACTTATGACTTAAGTATTTGACGAGTAGCATGGACTTAGTATGAGTCTAGATGATCCCATTAAGTGCTTTGATTACGATTTGTTTAAGTACACGAGCATTATTAATAAGTGGATTATCCAAGGGACTAATTGTATGTTTTATTTTACCTTGTCTAGATGGTCCAACATTGTCGCGAACCCCTATCACTTCTAGAGCTTCAGGAAAGTTTTCTAAATCTATACTTTGAAGTATTGATTATATAGTACTGCTTTTGCCATGTATAAAGTTGTACAGTTTTGCGATATATCGTATGTTGAACCAGAATTTGACCTTTGGATTATATACGATCTTTTGAGTTAAGTATCTATGAACCGGTATACTTTGTAGCTCTAGATATAATAGCATATTCATTATTTTCGATCTAAACCGGGAGTCGGTATTTTGAGATATGTAGATAGCCGTGGAAACCCGGAGGGATTCCAGCGGCAGAATACTATGTATTTTGAGGATTGTTATTATTAACCATTATTTATATTTCCAGAAAGTATTAATTATTTGGTTATTTGGGAACGATTGAAGAATATTATTTTGAATATTACCTCATTCGAAGGTTATTATTTGAATACGATTTGGAAATTGGCTTATAAGCTAGATATATGATATATTAGTTATAAGCCAGATGTTTCGCTAAGACCCTTAGTGAAGGACATATGATTTTCATTCTTTAAATATAGACCGGGAGTCGGTATTTCTGTATATCTTGTGATTATTTTCTGAGGAAAATATTATGTAAATGTTTTTCCCTATTTCTTTAAGGAATATTATTTCAAATATTCATTTAGAGTTTTATTTATTAAATGAATATTATTTTGAATATTCATTTAAGGATTTGATTTATCTAATGAATATTATTTTGAATATTCATTCAAGGATTTATTTATTTAGTGAATATTTTTATATATCATTCGAGGATTATTTATGAGCAATATTTGTGATTAAAAATATTCTGTAATTACTTATGATTTAATAAATATTATTTGAATATTTATTTAATACTTTTAACTAGTTTTAAAGATGATTTTTCTTATTCAAAATTATCTTGGACCCTCAAAAATTATGTAAAATATTTCTGAGCTTTATTATGATTATTTTATCAAGGGGGGGGGGTTAACAAAACTCTTTTTTTCCATTTAAATATATTTTTAGGAAGATTTAAATGCTCGCTCAAAACTTCCAAATTATAAGGGAACCTTACTTGAGAACTGTTATTTATGATTGACTTCCCGGTCATAGATTTTTTGAAAGCATTATTTTCACTTGCATGTTGATTTCTAAATCATCAAAATGAGTCTTTTTGTTACTTCCTCAACACTCGAGGAGTAAGATTGATGGAACAAGTTATAATCCATTAACGAGCAATAGCTCGGGAAATATTGGTGAATTTTCCTTTCCAATTAGATACGACTACTTTGTGGAGTCCTATCAACAAGTATTATACTTGGGGAAAGGGGGACGAACTTTACGTTTCAGAGTCATGGATTCTATTCGAACTAGGAGTCGTATAAGGGCCGAGTAGCGCCGGTCCAAGGCCCAACACGTATTAAAGAGACTTCTTTCAGGTTGGCAGGGATTTGAAAAGTATTCAAAACTAAAGTTGCAATATATTACCTTTCAACTTCCGCTTTTGAGATACATGTTGATACTTGCGAATATTTTTCATAGTAGATATTTCTACGGAAGTTATATATTAAATTACCGTGTAACTTCATCTTTTATATTATACTAGAACTTGGTTCATAGTATGAATAATGAAAGTTTGCAGAGATATTATGAAAATGATATTTGAAGTACTACAATGGTACTGTTTTTGAATATATTCCGATAAGGAAATACTTTCGGTAAAAAGACATTTTGACAATTATTGTCTTATACCCGCTATATATTCTAGGTTTGAATTAAAGGCAGAATTATGCCATACTTTCATTATCTTGCTGAGCTATCGCTCACTCTTGCTATTGTTATATATATATATTACATAGCAGCGAAGCAGGATTCCAATGGGATGGCACATACCCCGCAAGGCATTTCCATAAATAGTTTCTAGCATTGATCTCGAGAGTAGTAAGAACCAGTCGAATCAAGCTGCATCTTTTGGTATTCATCTTATGTATAGATATGAATGGTATGAGAGGATTGTTAGCATCAGAAGGCTAAGTTGGTAATGTAACATTACTTAGAAGTTGTATCTGTGACAAATTCAAAAGACAGTTGGGTATTGTAATAAAAATTATATATTCCGCAGTTGTTATATTGTGTCGTTTCTAAGACTCTAACGTATGTGTGTGTGTGTGTGTGAGATATATATTGTGGGGTCACAAGCAGTTGAATTGTGTACATTACAAGTAATACAGGTAAGGCAAGGAGTAAATGGATCGTGACTACTCCAAATCCCTGACCCCGAATTTGGGGCTGTTACAGAAATAGTATCAGAGCGTCAGGTTACAGTCCTCAGAAATGATAAGAGATCGAGTCTTACAATACCCTTAAGAATGATGGCAATAACTAGAGTTCAAATCAAGTTCGTAGTCGGGTTAGAGGACATGACCCTGACTGTTTGAGATGAAGCCCGAGAGGGGACATCTTCTGGGAAGCCATACTTAGGACTTCATGGTAAGTCACCTCGATTCGTAAGAGTTATAGATAGATGGGATTCTGAGATACAGACCCCGAGGCCTTCTAGTAAGAATTTGATGTTGCGCTCCTTGAGATGGACGGAGATCTGATAAAAGAAGATCCATAGGAGGATCTAGAGGAAAACCCCATGGAGGGTCAAGGGAAGAATCTTTAGAGGTCGATTAAGTGACGAGACGAAAGTTTAGAATCGTTTATGATTCATCAAGTTATATGACAAAGAGAATAGAGTAGAGTCTCAAGAGCAGATGAGATAGAGGCGGTATAGCCAGTATCAGTGGATTGATTCGACTTAAACGAAACCTGTTACTCGTAGTCGATTATAGTTGCCCATAAGGAGGCGACATACGTAAGAACCAAGATGTTCAGATTTTCACGTACGATTAAGGGTACTTAGTTACCTAGAATAGTGGAAGGAATTGCTTTGGCTATGAGGTTTCAATCCCCCACGACCAGCGATTCCACTGGAAATAGTGTCTATTACATCATTGAGGGATTTTATTTTCTCGAGGAAATTTTTGGGTATATGTACCACGCGAATGTTATTGTAAGACAAGCACGCTAAGACGGAACCACGAAGGAGATTTACCACCCTCAGGAAACCAGGAGGGAATTATGATGATAGAACTGAGAGGCCGGAAATCAGATCCGAGTATTACTAGTGGGTAAACAGATTGATCAAATTTCCCTGATATTGGAAAGAAATTCAACAAATTTTGGCAAACCTTGTCTTTTCTGGATTATCAGAGAATGTCACCGAAGTGAGTGGAAACTAGAGCGAACCCTTTGGATTGGGTAAGGTAGCCGCTATATGGGTTGGTGGACAGATCCTGATTGCAATAATTGACTGTAGAGATAAAATGATGAAGTTGAGATTGGACGGTAATGGCGAAATATATTTAAGGACCAGGATGGACTGAGAAATTCTGAGATTGACTTAAATGAAAAGGCTATTATGCGGAAAGTGTTAAGCTTATGTAGCACACGAGATTGATACGAGAAAAGGAATGTTTTGTATGAAGACGGTTATAATAGTAATTGGATTTAAGCATGTAGTTTCCAACGATCTTCCGGAGTACCGCCTATTCTAAACGAGGAATTCGTCATTTCTTTGGGCGACACCGGCATCGCAGTCTTCATATAAGAATAGAACGCTTGCTTGAGATGCTTTCGCCTAGACGAATAGAACTCCCTGCGATTGTAAATATCGATGGTTGAATCCTTAGCGACTATTATGGGTCAACGATGACGTAAGTATCGAGCACCTTAGGGTGTACATGGAAAAGAAAAGCTTTAGAATTGAACGATTATCCGTCAGAGGAGCTGACATAAAAAGGCATCCGTAGAGACCTTGGCAAAACCTCCCCAATCTATAATCTATCCTGGCCTCTTCTTAGAGAGAATTTCGATAAAAGATATGCTCCCTCTTCGAAGTTGTTTAAAACACTTGTGTTAAACCATATTCAATTTCAAATGTGCCAGAAGCGGTCACGATACCTACTTTCAGGTTTTCGAAGCCCTGTCAAATGATGTTATCCCAGCTTTCACTTTTCTTCAAATAATGAATAATCCTATGGTAAGACCTAACCACTTGCTGGTTGAATACCAGTATCTTTCTAGCTATCCTTTTCTTGTAAATCGCACCTTGGACGCTGTTCAATTTTTTTATATTTTATCCAAGGTGTCCATTTGAGAATTATTTGTCGAAAGACGATAATTAATATTTTGACTTTCAATTGCTTTCATACTTCTTAACTTCCACTGAGACGAACAACCCTATATTTATAGGGGCCACAAGGACTATCTGTCTGTGTGGTAGAAGTCTGACGGGACGCCGTCACTTGTGAGTTGTGAAATACAAGAAGGCTAATTACCTTTAGTAATGTCTTAATTGAGACACACAACATTGAGTTCTTATGATCATATTGATCTCTCAGTAAATTCTCTCATCTCAAATAAGGTTACCTTAAAATTCATAACCTTATAATCACCAGTGTGTGACGTTTTCCTTGATATGGAAGCTATCTTTTCAAAGCTCCATGATTCTTGTTATCTTTATTGAATTCCAAGGGGAGGCCAACCAGGTAGAATAAGTCAAAAAAATTCGATGATAGGAATTAGATTCGCAACGAAATCAACTATGACAAGAGCGGATCCCTAAGACGACTAAAATATTTGTGATATATCGATGAATTAGTTTATTCTCTCTCTCTCTCTCTCTCTCTCAAGGATATTATGATAGTGGAAAGTTAGTCAAGCGATATATGTGAAAGGAATAACGATGTATCGTGAAACTCCAATGATAACGGTGTCAAATAGAAAACCCCAGAATTCCATGGAACCGCTGACCCAGTGGAAACCGGAGCTTGGCTTAAAGAGATAAAGAAATCATATGAGATACTGAGTATTGCAGAGATCAGAAAATGATGTTCGTCGCCTACTGGAAGGAAAAGGCGAGAGGGAGATAGTGTCGTGACTTGGGAGAGATTCAGCTTATTATTTTTAGGGAAATGTTTTCCAGAAATATATGACCCAGATGGAAATAAAAGTTTCTAGAGTTAAAACGAGGAACCATGATTGTGGCAGAGTGTGAGGCCAAGTTATCCGAGTTATTGAGGTTTGTTCTAGAGTTGTGGACATAGAAGAGAAAAGAGCCCGTAGGCTTCAACTAGAGTTGAGACAATGGATCCAGAATCGCGTGGTGATGTTGGAATTAACAGATTATGCTACATTAGTGCAAAAGATATCGATTGTGGAAAACTTGGACCCGAGCCTAAGGAATGTCCATCTACTGGACCAGCTATACCCAGAGTTAATAAGGCTACCTCCAATAAGCAACCCCTGCCAGGACTTTCAAAATGACCTTGCGAGGTGCCGTGAGAAACACGGACACGATAGCAGGTACCCTCCTACTTAAACTCAGTTGTTATTAACATTTTATTCTAGAACTGCTAAGTACCTTGGACCTCAAGATTGTGCATGACAATTAGACCTTAAGGTTGAACCCTAACGGAGGGATTGCGAGAAAAGATGGTCGATCAAGAGATTTTCCCGTAGAATTGGTACATCCAGGTGGTAAACCAGAAATATGAGGTCGACCCTTTTAATATATTTGATTCCTTTCAATGTTGGGAGAATTTGATATTATAATAAGGATGGATTGGTTGGCACCCATTGAAGCCAATTAATTGTAAGGGAAAAGAGTAATAATTAAGGGACGGAGTCAGATTCAGAAATTCATGAATATAGTTAAGACTAAGAAATTATTATGCCAGAGATATGAGGCTTAATTAGCTCTTATGGTTGACGCCGAGAAAAGAGACACCAAGTATAAAGGAAATTACAACAATTTTGGGGGGCTGTACAAGGTTTCAATGACTACCAGATATCGATTTGGATGACATAAGCTACCAGATATCGATTTGGATGACATGAGCTACCAGATATCGATTTGGATGACATGAGCTACCAGATATTCAATTTGGATGACATGAGAATGAATATCGAGTATTCAGGGTACAGTACCGCATCTCCTATTAGCCCTATTGGGAATGAAAGAGTTAGCGACTCAGTTACAAGAATTGTTGGGTAAGAATATGATAAGACCCAGCGTACCACTGAGGAGAGCCCGATGTTGCGGTGAGAAAGAAAGATGTTAGCACGAGATTATGCATCGAACATCGAGAGTTGAACGAGTTCACCATTGAGAATATGTACCATTACCGAGGATAGATGGTTGTTTGACTAGCTGAAAGACGCTGTGTATTTTTTTCCAAAATTTATTTAAGAACTGGATATCACCAGCTGGAAGTTAAACTTGAGGATATACCCAAGACTGCGATTCGCATTTGGTATAGACACTCCGAGTTTTCAGTAATGTCAGTTGGGGTGAACTAATGCACCTGCAACTTTTATGGATTTAACGAATTGGTTTAGAGTCAGCCGTAATAGTTTTCGTCTTAAAGATTTGGAGGCATTAATTATATGGAAAAAAATATAAGATTTATTCGGATCATAAGAGCCTCAAGTATATATATATATATACGGAGAAGAACTGAACATGCGGCAGGCCATATAACATTCCCCGTAAACAAATCCTCCAATAGACTCGCCTTTCTTTCAGAGAAGGAGCGAAAGAAGAGAGAGAGGAGATATTAGATAATAAAGAATGACTGAATACAGAAGGTAGGTTGGCTTTCTGTAAAATGATTAAGGAAAGGGGCTGGAGCAACGGGAGTTGATAGTAGATAACAATGAGACAGGAAGGCCAAAACAGTGGAGACTCGACAAGCTCGTTACTAGACAACCAGAGTTACTCGAATCGATTGGTAGAATATTCGAATTAGTTTCAATGAGAAGTACACCATCGACAAGTGGGTTGACATTTATATAAGGGGATTGGGATAATCACTTACCATAAAAAAAGTTGCGCATGACAACAGATACCATGTTAGTATAGGGATGCCACCTTACGAGGCCTGTATGGAAGGGATGTTGTTCTCCCTTGCGTTGGAAGGAGGTTGGCGAGAGAAAGATATTGGGACCCGAGTTAGTTCAACAAACCAGAGAGACAAAAGATTTTACCAACAAGCGGCTAGTGACATCCCAGGACAGATAGAGAAAGTATGCGGACCAAGCCTGCAAAGATAGAGTTAGTACTGCTATTTATAAACTAAATGGCATGTTGATGAATGACATGCGAGTTTAGTTTGGTATATTTCGGCGCCAACAAGATAGAGAATTTGAGGTTAGAGATTCGTGATGCTAAAGATATCCCCGTGGAAGAATCCACCTGGGAGTTGAAGAGTACAACAAAGGAGACTCCAGCTATTCCTAAACTGATTCCGGGATGGAATCCTTTTTAGGAGGGGAGATTGTAAGAACCCAAATTTTTTGTAGAATTAAAACTTTTCTTATTACGATGAAGTGCATCAGTGAATAGTGATTTTGGTGGATGAATAGTGATTTTGAGGGTTAAGAAATTTTTCATGCCACCTATGTACGAGACGTAGTGTGAATATTCCGAAGTCATATTAGTGACCTACGGAGTAAATAAGTGTATGCAAAGACAATCGGAATTCAGAAATTCCAATTTCTATTTCGGTGAAATATTTGACCGGGCAGTGAATTATATATTAGTATTATCAAGAAATGAGCTATTAAATTTAAGGAATTGAGAAATGAGAAAACCAAGTATGTACTAGGGAAGTACATAGAGAATGAATGTATGTAAACGATGACAGAATTCAGAGAATCCAAACTTTATTTTATTCCATAATTGACAGAGGAGTCAGGAATATAATAATTGGATTATTAATGGAGGATATTAAACATTAGAAGTCCAAGGAAAGATATACTATGAGAAGGAAATAGGATTGAGAATATAATCCTAGAGTAAAGATAATGCAAACAAGGTTGTGAACGAGTTAGAGAACACTAGAGAAACAAGGAGAGCAATTTCTGAGATAAAGAGAATATACGAAGGATATTGGATCTAATATCTATTTGAGGTTTAGAACCACCCTAACACACTAATATATGATATTGGAAAGGATATATATATATATATATATATATATATATATATATATATATATATATATATCCAAGAGATTTATAGAGGAGAAACCACTGAGACAATCACAGAAAACATTCGATGAATAAAATGATGAGAGAACTTTGACCGAGGCCCAAACAAAAGACCATTAAATATGGTGGAGGCCCAATTTTCGGCCCAACACAAACAAGGAGCTGATATTCGTGATATTGGTGTGTAAGGGAAGGAATCCAATTGGTGTAAACAATAGAACCCAAGTGGAAGAGGAGCAAAGATTTCAAACCTTAGTACTAAGTTGCATTTCACCATGGCAAGGATATTAGATGATCAACAATTGGCACCATGTCATTGGTGGACTTCAAGGACACTTATTAAAAGATAGAGAGCTGAGATAATAGGATAGAAACAAGGGTTATACATCATTTTACCAAGAGAAACCAAGCAAACACAAAAGCTCACAAAACTGCCCAGCAGAACCACATGCCAAAGAAAAATTCATATCTCCACTTCTACCCATTATTAAATCACCAAATTTTAATCAAAGCTTCCTCGATGTATGTAGAACATTCGTTCAAAATTTCATGGCTAACAAAGGAGTGTAGCCTAGTCAAATCTCTCCTCCAAGTTGGAGAACTAAATCTGTCCTATTTCTGTCCAGCGGAAAGATGGGGCTCAAAACCCTAGCTAGGAAGCTTCAGATATGATGATCTATACCTCAAAAGAAAGCTTATGACGAGCATAAGGTGTGGTAAAAATTTGAACACCCAAATCTTATTTTTCGATTTGTTATGAATTTTACAAGATGGGGATGAATAGTAACTTCCATTGTCTTCTTGTTTTGATCTTAAGGATTTAACACTTTAAGGACCATCTAAAGCTTGTTAAAGGTTTATAAACACTTGATAGTATTGTTAGAGCATCCAAGGAGGTAAAACTCTAACCCACCCTTTGAGTTCATATGAGTTTTGATGATTGTTTTGATGTTATATGCTTAAGAGATCATGTTTTAGTGTTTTAGTGGTTATTTAACTTTGTAAAATATGAAAAATGGTGGGTGTTGGATTGTAGCCACACCACTGACCTTAGAGAAGTAAAAAGGTTGTTGTTGAGGTTGTGGATGTATGGTATTCCCTGTGTGGCTTGGTTGTAATGAAACAAAATGGAAATGTTCGATTTAGAGCCGTCGTAATGCCAAAGTTTTGCAAACCTCTTTACAGTTGAAGCCCGAGACCATAAAATTGTGTAAAGGTTAACCACTGCATATGGTTGTGTAGCTTTTGTTTCTAGTTTACATGGCCGCAAGAATAGTGTCAAAAGAGTTTACGGTTTGGAGTGTAATATTTTGATGATAAATGATAAGGTCGGTTAGAAAAGTATGAGAGGTGGTTTCGAGTCCAAAAGATTATTTTCCGATTTTATAAAATTGAAACAGCAGAGGTTGCGCAAGTGAAAACCCCTAAGGACGTGACTTAGAAACCAAAGTTCTAAATGGTTTAGTATAACTTGAATTCGAGGACCGGTTTCGAACCAAACTTATGACTTAAGTATTTGACGAGTAGCATGGACTTAGTATGAGTCTAGATGATGCCATTAAGTGCTTTGATTACGATTTATTTAAGTACACGAGAATTATAAATAAGTAGATTATCTAGGGGACTAATCGTATGTTTTATTTTACCTTGTCTAGATTGTCCGACATTGTCGTGAACCCCTATCACTTCTCGAGCATCAGGCAAGTTTTCTAAATCTATACTTTGAAGTATTGATTATATAGTACTACTTTTGCCATGTATAAAGTTATACAGTTTTGCGATATATCTTATTTCCTGTTGAAATAGAATTTGACCTTTGGATTATATACGATCTTTTGAGTTAAGTATCTATGAACCGGTATACTTTGTAGCTCTATATATAAGAGCATATTCATTGTTTTCGACTCTAAACCGGGAGTCGGTATTTTGAGATATGTAGACAGCCGTGGAAACCCGGAGGGATTCCAGCGGCAGAATACTATGTATTTTGAGGATTGTTATTATTAAACATTATTTATAGTTCCAGAAAGTATTAATTATTTGGGAACGATTTGAGGAATATTATTTGAATATTACATCATTCGAAGGTTATTATTTGAATACGATTTGGAAATTGGCTTATAAGCTAGATATATGATATATTAGTTATAAGCAGGATGTTTCGTTAAGACCCTTAGTACTGAAGGGCATATGATTTTCATTCTTTAAATATAGATTAGGAGTCGGTATTTCTGTATATCTTGTGATTATTTTCTGTGGAAAATATTAATTAAATGTTTTTCCTTATTTCTTTAAGGAATATTATTTTGAATATTCATTTAGAGTTTTATTGATTAAATGAATATTATTTTGAATATTCATTTAAGAATTTGATTTATCTAATGAATATTATTTTGAATATCATTCAAGGATTTATTTATTTAGTGAAAATTTTTATATATTCATTCGAGGATTATTTATGAGCAATATTTGTGATTAAAAATATTCTGTAATTACTTATGATTTAATAAATATTATTTGAATATTTATTTAATACTTTTAACTAGTTTTAAAGATGAATTTTCTTATTCAAAATTATCTTGGGCCTAGATCGGAGGGTCACTGACACACTCTAGATGCAAACACCCTAAAAGGAAATATAAATATAACATGCTGACTGGCCCCAACTCTACTATCCAAGATCTTTCACATGTAATGGTATGAAACAAGCAAGCTATCATCTAACTAATTATTATTACGAACATGAATTTACAATATAATATTATTACAAAAAGTTCTCAAAAGTTCTACTGCCAGTTCTCACAACTAACTAAAGATCTCCTCACTGAGCTGTTATTACATCTACCTCAGGAGCTATCTCAAAACGAACCAACTCAGGGCCACGGTAAGTGCGCTTCCTTGCGGTTTGGATTGTACGAACCATGATTCTTAGATTACTGTCAAAAGGGTTAGACAAAAATAATAATGAGCTAACGCTCAGCAAGTAACTAAAGATCTCAACTGAAAGCAGTATAACAGGGTACTTCAACTGACGACAGTAATTCAAGATATGGTATGATTAACTGAAAAATAGTAACAACGATCTTAATACAAGAATTTGGCAGGAAATTAACTGATAACGGGGTAGCAATAGATATTTCAAAACTTTGTAAAGTAATTGACATTTCAATCGGTAAACCAATTTCATTTCACAGTAAATTAAAAGTAATCACCACTTTAAGAAAACTGATTGGAGGTTTTTATTCATAATAGACAATACGGGTGATCAGCCCATAAAGTCCCCATACCGGACACAAAGTCCCTCTGGACATCGTTTCCTCTCATTAGGATAGCTTGGGTTCCCAAGAGGTAACACATTGGCCTATAAAGGTGTCGAACTGGATAGACTAGAACTACACTAATACATACACAAAATGACGGAACTAGCATTACCCGTTCGCCCCATCTCTCCAATCGTTAGGAATCCGTGGAAACCATTTAGACGGAGTTCCTAACATTTTATTAAAAATCTCATTCTAAAAACATTAAGATTTGCAAAACTCTTTTTAACTTCGTAAAACATTTTAATACTTAATCCTTTCAAAATCATTTACCTCGAAGTACTTTCGACCCTCTAATAACAGATCAGCCTAGTCTAAGTAACTTCAAAGTATTTTAAGAAAATGACTCATTTTGATTTGTAATGATAAAAGTCAAAGGATTTGACTCAGTTCTATGATATCAATGAAATAGGGATACAAGTCTAAATCAAAAAGATATAGACTCAAAGGATCAAGGCAATTGATCAGATTTCAAGTTTAAAGTATAGTATTAAGGGTAATAAAGTTTTTGAATCAGTGGTTAGGTCATAAAGAAGTTTATATAATTTTAGGGACAACATAGGTTAAACTGGACACGGACATAGGTCAAGTAGAACACTGGTTTATCTATCAGTCAATATGGTTTAATTATTGCAAGCTGTTTGACATATATGGTCAAGAAGCAATTAAAAAGAATTATGCTGTTTTAGGGTTTACAGTTTGTGAAACAGTCGTGGATAGAATTCTGGTTGCATGAATGGATAGGTTAAGCAAGATTTATGATTAACATGGTATAAGATAGGCATGCTTGAATCAACAGGATACATCAATTTAGGAATTTAAACTTCAAGAAAAGACAGAGTTACTTGCCTCCGGTGGAATGCAACAGCTCAATAGCTCAGTCTATTGAATCTCAACCTTAGCTTTCCCTTTATTGCTAGGGCCTATAAAGGTGTCGAACTGGACAGACCAGAACTATACTAATACATACACAAAATGATGGAACCAGCATTACCCGTTCGCCCCGTCTCTCCAATCGTCAGGAATCCGTGGAAACCATTTAGACGGAGTTCCTAACATTTTATTAAAAATCTCATACTAAAAACATTAAGATTTGTGATAAGTGGATTTTATATCCACTTGGAACGCTTTTTATTGGCTTAAATTGATTAACTTGGCCTCAAGTATGTCGTGTTTTTTATTCGTTTTTAGTGAGATTGTGCAGGTTTACTATCTTGAAGTGGAGTGATACTTTCTCATAATCACAGGGTGGATTCAAGCTTAAGAATTGAAGAGTGGAACTTGCGAGAGAAGCCAAATGAAGAAATGGTGAAAAATCAGCAAAATAGAAATTTTGGTAGAAGGCAGAGGCGCGGGCGCGCATTTCAGGCACGCGAGCGTGCAGTAGAGGGTCTCAGGAGCACGGGCGCGTGGTGCTAGGGCGCGGGGGCACGGTCTTCGGCTGGCAGAAATCCTGTTTCAAGTTTAAATTGGATATTTTTGTTATTTCTTGTTGTCCAAGATTTCGGGGGCCTATATAAGTACAATCCATCATCAGAAAACGTACCAACACTTAATACAACATAGAGAGAGAGCCGAGGGACATAGATTCAGACTTGGAGAAGGATTTCTATGCTCGTGACAAGCAACGGAGTTCTAGATCTACTTCATCTTTTGTATTCTTCTTTTAGGCGAAACTCTTGGATGTTTTTGGTATTTGTTTTCTTAACTCTATTACTCTAGCACTATTGTTTTTATTCAGACTTTGTTTATTATCATGTTATCTCTAGATCCCATGATGACGAGCCGTTCGATTATGAACTAATCGTTGTCATGGGATTCTAACGAATTTATTTATGTAGTTTAGTTGTTTATTTGTTTTAAAGTTTTGTGTAATGAATTGTGATATCCTCGTATGGTTGTACTTAATATTTTTGGATGCGTAGCTAACATCTAAATTGTTAATCTTTATTGAAGTGACAGTTGATCTAAAGATTAGAACTTGCCATGCTAGCATAGGTTTATTAATGTGTTGACATCATGATTCGTAGTGTAATTTTAACCATCTTACGCTGCCCTATGTGATCTTAATGGATAACTTGTTCTTTAACCGTTATGTTTTCAAATCTTATAGACATATAGGGCCTAAACATAATTGGTGTCTGCTTAACTTCAATCTCTTTTGTGGATGATTGAGTAGTTTGGTATACGTATACTGACAGGTAGCGTGTATTTGTTTCATGTTTTTCGATCAGATATCTTAACCATCACATACATTAATTAAAGGCATCAACTCTAGACGAAGTATTTAATGAAGTTAGGATCCCATGTTATTCTTTCATTAGTAAATTAGTTTTACACCACGTTAGTTAATTAGATCTTAATATTGTTAAATTGTTTAATAGTTAATTTAGATAATCAAAACACACTTTTGATACTTGTCTTAGCAGTGAATAGTAATCATACATTGTTGCATAAGTTGCATAATCTAAAATATACCAGTCTCTGTGGGAACGAACTCTACTTAATCTTATATTACTTGTGACCGCGTACGCTTGCGTGATTTTGTGTGAACAAATTTTTGGCATCGCTGCCGGGGACTCGGTGTTTATTATAGTTTATGTGCTTGTCATCAGTGGTCATTAAAGTTCACTGACTCGGATTATTTTCTTACTTAGTTTTCTTTGTTCTGTGTGTTTCAGGTACTTGAGCGTATATGCGAACACGTTTTCAATCTCGTAAACTGGCAGAAGAAGGACTTGAAGCAACAATAGTTATTGGAGGACCAGAAGCAGCAACGAAGGCTTTGAAGGACTATTCTCAACCGAAAATCAATGACATTCAATCTAGCATTATCAGACCAGCCATTGCAGCTAATACCTTTGAAATCAAACCTGGCACAATTCAAATGGTACAGAATTCAGTTCAGTTTGGGGGTGCTCCAACGGAAGATCCTAATGTGCACATCCACAACTTCATTGAGATCTGTGAGACTTTCCGATTCAACGGTGTGTCGGAAGATGCTGTGAAATTGAGACTTTTCCCATTTTCTCTAAGGGATAAGGCTAAGGGCTAGTTGCACTCTTTACCAGCCGGTTCTATAACGACATGGGAGGATCTTGCTTAGAAATTTCTCACTAAATTCTTCCCCATGGCTAAAACAGCAGCAATCAGGAACACTGTTACTCAATTTGTACAGCAATCGGGAGAATCTTTATGTGAATCGTGGGAGAGATACAAAGAGATGCTTAGATCATGCCCTCATCATGGCATGCTGGACTGGATGGTAATCAACTATTTTTACAATGGATTGGGATGGCAGTCGAGACCGATGGTGGATGCAGCTTCAGGAGGAGCACTATGGGCTAAGAGCTATGAGGCGGCTTATGATCTTATCGAGATGATGGCGGCAAATGAATATCAGAATTCAACCCAGAGAATGCCACAGCAAAAGGAGGCAGGACTTCTTGATGTTAATGCAGCCACAACTCTAGCAACTCAGCTAGAGGCATTGAATATGAAAATAGATTCTTTGGTAAATCATGGGATTCGTCAGGTAGCTAGTGTTTGTGAGCTATGTGCAGGCGCACATGAGACGAATCAATGTGCCATTTCTAATGAATCAGTGCAGTTTGTGAGCAACTTTTAGAATCAGCAGCAGCCAGCCGCGAATACTTATCATTCGAGCAACATAAATCCTCCGAATTACAGTTGGAGCAATTATCAGGGTGACATGCTACCATCCCAGCAAAAAAATCAGCAGTTTCAAGGTCAACAATATGGAGCAAAGCCTTATAATCCTCAGAATTTTCAGCAGCAGCAGGACCAGATTTATCAGCAGCAGCAAGGGTAGAATTTTCAGCAAAAGTATGCCCCTAGGCAATCTCAACCTCCGGGTTTTCAGCAACGACATTCACATGCAGGTTCTGGGCTTTTCACTTTTGAAAAATCAGAACTAGAGGAGTTGAGATTGATGTACAAAAGTCAAGATTTCTCGTTCAAGACATTGGAAAATCAGATTGGGGAAATTGCTACTGCTTTGCTAAATAGGCCATAGGGAGTGCTTCCTAGTGACACGGAGCCTAATCCAGGAAAGAAAGTTGTCCATGAACAAGCGAAAGCTATGACTTGGAGGTCTGAAAAAGTCACAGAAAGCATGGTAAATGAAGTAGATAACCAACAGAGTAAGGAACAGATGCCATTGACCGTGGCCCCGCGTACCCTTGTAGAGGATGAGCTACAAAAATCAGATTTGCACCCTTGTGATGATGCGGAGAAAGAGAAATCGGATGCTGAGTTGGAAAAATCAGATGTGAGCAGTGGAGCAGTAGAAAGCAAGAAGTCATCTATAAAATCAGTTTTAGAGCAGCAGAAGGATGATGAATATATCTACCCTCCTCCACCATATCCTTAGAAACTCCAGAAGAAGAAGCTTGACAACCAGTTAGGCAAATTTCTTGAGGTATTCAGAAAATTACAGATTAATATACCTTTTGCAGAGGCACTTGAAAATATGCCTAGTTATGCACGGTTCATGAAGGGTATTCTCTCAAGGAAGTTGAAATTGGAAGACTTAGAGACGGTTGCTTTGATCGAAGAATGCAGCGCTGTTCTGCAACAGAAATTGCCTCCGAAACTCAAAGATCCGGGAAGCTTTACCATACCTTGCACTATTGGAAATCAAATTTTCAACAAATGCTTATGTGATTTGGGAGCTAGCATTAATCTGATGCCGATGTCTATTTTTAAGCAACTTGGGTTGCCTGATCCGAAATCGGTTAATATGACCTTGCAGTTGGCAGATCGGTCGATCACGTATCCGAGGGGTATAGTGGAGGATGTATTAGTGAAGATGGATAAGCTAATTTTTCCGGTTGATTTTTTTATACTGGACTTTGAGGAGGATAAGAGGATTCCCATCATCTTGGGAAGGCCATTTCTAGCTACGGGCCGAACTTTGATCGATGTGCAAAAAGGAGAGCTTACTATGAGAGTGCATGATCAGAAAGTCACTTTCAAAGTGTTTAAGGCAACAAAATATCCGTCAGATTCAGCGGAGTGTTTCAAGGTGGACGTTGTTGATAAGATTGTGAAGAAGGAGATGGAATAGCTAAAAAATCAGATTCCGTGGAAAAAGCTTCAAGAGGGATTTCTGGCATTGAGAACGAAGAAAGAAAGGGGCTATTTCAGTTGTTGGATGCAACTCCATGGGAAAGAAGAGTTGACATTCTGCATAAGTCCTGTGGGCTAGCGAAGTCTAATAGCATTCAGGTGCTACGTAAGTTGTCAAGTGAGGAAGCTTTTGCACTTGAACTTAAGCCATTACCACCCCAGGATCCACCACCAGATTCACCACCCGAGGAGGGTGGCACTGCTGATAGTTAGGTATGTCACTGCTATCCTTTTATTGCCTTCAATGGGGACATTGAATATCTTAAGTTTGGGGGTGATTCGAGGGTAGGTAGTTAGTAGCGTGTCTTTGTTCATATAGGAATTCATGTTGCATGTGTAGTAGTAGTACATTCATATTCATTCATATGAGTGTTTCATATAGAGCATGTTTGTTTGCATATTTGTTTATGTATTGTATGTGACTCCATTTAGTTGCATTTGTATAGCATATTTCATGATCCCGTAGGACTTGGCTATTTCCGTTTTGTAGGTCGATGTTGATTTGAGTGTGGTAATGATGAATAGAGGGTTAATTTAAGTGCCTAGGAATTGACTTGCATGCTTCAGAAACAAATCTTTTACACAGCCTCATCGTTTTCTTTTGGGCTAGAATGAGTCATAGTTGTTTGGTTGTTTGAGATTTAATCACTTGTTTATATTTAGAATGTTCGTTATTCCCTTGATGGCGTAGGAGCACTAAAATATAAGTTTGGGGGGAACCAGGGATTTCATGCTAATTGTTAATAAAAGTTAGTTGTGTCAAAAGGCTAGTAGCCGCTCATAATTATAAGTAGTCTAGGGTTGGATGAGATGGAGCGAAACGCACTCATTCCAAGTTAGTTGTGTGTAAAAAAAAGAGTCAAAAGAAAAAAAAAGAGAAAAAAAATCATCAGAAAAAAAATGTTATGTGAATTTATAAATGCAGAATTAACCAGGGTGTGCTCTTTAATACTCAAGCAATTAAGTTCTATGGGACTTTGTGCCTAGTGACCTAAGCCTTTTGTAAGAACCCAAATTTTTGGTAAAAATTAAAACTTTTATTATGTAATGGAATATAAGTGTAACAATGGTTCCGATGAATGAATATTTAATGGATATGGGTTCCAATGTTTATATGCCATGAAGAATGCAATAGATTGCCAACTTAGATTAGAATAATCTATCTCTTGGAAAGAAGGATGTAGTAAATTCCAAAGAGGAAGATTATTCTCATGTCATCCAAATCGATATCTGTTATAAGTCCAGTGGTCCCGTAAAAGGGTTAAGGAACGCTCGGGAAAGCGCGAGAACATTTTTCTAATTATAAGGAATTAAAAGAGAATAAGTGATGAATAGAGTTTTTGGTGGAAATAGGAATATTATTAGACGACACTATATAGAAATACCCGGAACGGATTTCTGAGTTCGTATTAATGATCCAAGGGGAAAAAGAGTGTATGTAAAAGTTATCGGATTCTGAAAAATAGCACTTTTATTTTCCCCGAGATTTCCCTGGACACTGAGAGACTTAAGGATTTATTGAAAAGATTTAAGGAATTTAGATTCGAGAATTATTAAAGAGAATTAAGAATGGTAGTATATATATTAAGACGGTTTCCGACAAAACCCTAACTAGAAACCATTAAGATATTCCTCCGAACGATCAATGAATTGAGCAATAACCGGACAAGGAAACAAGCAGAGGATCAAGGTTCATGCATGTGCAAGTGGATAAGATCATGTAACCAAGCTAGTTACAAAGGAACTAGAACAATTAGAGATCAACCAAGTACTTAGCATCACTTTCTCATCTTATCACTAAAAACACAACACTTGTCCATCCAAAATACATCATCCATGACATACTACCTTTCTTAAAATAGCTTTATGGCCTTGATATTTTCTCAACCTCACAATAATTCATTTCTAACACAAATCAAGCAAGAGAAGCAAGCAAGAACACCATCTAATATTTCTACAGAATATATGTTTTGATTTACCTTGTAACTCCATCCTTTACGTTATACAGGCACTATGTTCATTAATGCATGGCATATGGTTTCAAAGATATTCTTGATATCGCTATATATCACTTTTGATCAGTTATCTATTATTGTTGGTGGGCTATTGCTCACCCTTGATTTATTTATTATATCACAACAATAGCTAGGTTGAATGGCCCACGTAAGGCGCACTCGGCACAAGTAGGTGACCCCAGCCAGATGACTACCCGCTGATATTATCGCTGCCATTGCTGAGGTAGATTGGCAGCTTTTGTTTCAGCCTTAAGTATATGTATAATTAATGTAATCAACGACAAAAACTTTAAACTTATGTTATTATCCTTTTGGGTTGTAATAACTTTTATTTGTGGATCCTATAAGTAGAAGACTTATTTCAATTTCATCTCTGGGACTATAACTGTTTGTGTGTGTGTGATGTGATGTTATTGCGGGGTCACAACATGTGTTACTTATTTGGACTCAAGTCAAGTATTATTGATGGAATTAAGACCGTAACGATCAGGTCCCCGACCCCGGATCTGGGGTGTTACAGAAATGGTATCAGAACTAGAGTTATATATCCCAGAGATGAGGCGACGTTATAACAATAAATTCACTAAGATAATAAGAACTCTTTCCAAGTTCACCTAAAACCATTATGAGAACTCTTAAGTATCATAACAGTAAATTAGCACGATATCGTAGCAACGAGCAAGGCAACAGACCTTGAGGCTTACGAGTAGCAGCACGGTGATGCTTTATTATATGCTGACTATCGGATTGTGGATTCGATAAAGTACCCTACTGAGGATCCGGAGGAGGTTCCAGCAGGGGAGGAAAATCCTGTTAAGGATAAGGAGCTTACCCTTGAGGAAATGAGGGCTGCAGCCAGAATGACTGTCAGGGCTAAGATTATAGTGCTCAGAGAAGTGAGCGCAAAGAACTGAGATATTGTTAAGAGAACTAAGGATGCATATTGGTTCATAGCCGGACTACCGAATGTAGTACCAGCAAGTAAGACGGATTGGAAGGATTACTTCGGATCTTATATGGGGACAGATAAGAATCCTTAGAGACTTTCATATTAATGAGAAAAGAGTTAGAATGATGCATGATTATCAATGACATCAATATAGGATGGGGAACAGAGTCTCCAAGAGCAGTTGAGATAGAGGCAGCAATTGCCATATCATTTAATAAATGGATTAGTGTGAATATTGTCAATAGTAATTCGTCAGGAGAAGGCAGGTTTTATAGGTTATAATCTATCAAGTCAAATTGAGATTAATGAGGTGGTTTGATTCAGGGAAATGTTCATTTTATGAATGGATCAGCTTAGAAAGTAAAGACCTTGGGAGGTGATGGTATGATTGGATAAAGCTATATAAGGAAGTAATAAGTGAACCGATGATCTCAGAACCTACAAGAGGAAAAGATAAACTCGTAATAGACTGTTGTCAGAGACTAAGTATAGTGTTAATCCAACTCAATTGAGTGATGAACCAGAAACATTAGATGCATGTGATTCAGAGGAATATTAAATTCTTTCTTTTCCTTGAATGGATTATAATAGTTACATTAAGTTACTCCTACGCTGAATCATAAATGGATCAAGTAATACCCAGATTTTTGGTAAGAATTAAAACTTTTATTATGTAATCGAATATAAGTGTAACAGTGGTTCCGATGAATGAATATTTAATGGATATGGGGTCCAATGTTTATATGCCATGAAGAATGCAATAGATTGCCAACTTAGATTAGAATAATCTATCTCCTGGAAAGAAGGACATAGTAAATTCCAAAGAGGAAGATTATTCTCATGTGATCCAAATCGATATCTGTTATAAGTCCAGTGGTTCCATAAAAGGGTTAAGGAACGCTCGGGAAAGCGCGAGAACATTTTTCTAATTATAAGGAATAAAGAGAGAATAAGTGATGAATAGTGTTTTTGGTGGAAATAGGAATATTATTAGACGACACTATATAAAAGTACCCGGAACGGATTTCTGAGTTCGTATTAATGATCCAAGGGGAAAAAGAGTGTATGTAAAAGTTATCGGATTCTGAAAAATAGCACTTTTATTTTCCCCGAGATTTCCCTGGACACTGAGAGACTTAAGGATTTATTGAAAAGATTTAAGGAATTTAGATTCGAGAATTATTAAAGAGAATTGAGAATGGTAGTATATATATTAAGAAGGTTTCCGGTAAAACCTAACTAGAAACCATTAAGATATTCCTCCCAACGATCAATGAATTGAGCAATAACCGGACAAGGAAACAAGCAGAGGATCAAGGTGCATGCATGTGCAAGTGGATAAGATCATGTAACCAAGCTAGTTACAAAGGAACTAGAAAAATTAGAGATCAACCAAGTACTTAGCATCACTTTCTCATCTTATCACTAAAAACACAACACTTGTCCATGCAAAATACATCATCCATGACATACTACCTTGATTAAAGTAGCTTTATGGCCTTGATATTTTCTCAACCTCACAGTAATTCATTTCTAACACAAATCAAGCAAGAGAAGCAAGCAAGAACACCATCTCTCTCTCTTATTACTCCATTCGGCCCTAACCCTAATTCAAGAACCAAAATCCATCTTCCACTCCTTGTTTGATCTCCAAATTTTTATGGTGAGTATTACATTTCATAAAAATGATCTCCTAGAAATCTTAGCTTCAAACTCCACTTTTTCCATTTTCAAATAAATCATTTAAGCGGAGGGTGAATAGTAACCTTCATGATCTATTATTGTTTTCTTGGTTTCTTTTGATGATCCAAGCTATATTAAGGTGTTATATGGACTAGATCAAGGCTTGTTAGGCTCATTTACACACCAACGAAGGTATAACTCTCTTGAAACCCTAGACCTTATTTTAAGTTTATGCACGATCTTGATGGTTTTTAGCATAGTTATGATATTAGTATGATTATAAGCTTGTTAGCATGATCTTGTAGTTGATTTAGAGATATGATGATCTTGTTGGTAAAGTGAGATGTTTTGGACTTTTTAAGATGATTATCATGTATGTAAGATGTATGGTATGCCCGGTGTGGCTTGGATTTGATGTTAAGAATTTTGGAACGTTTGATTTATAGCCATCGTAATGCAGAAATTTCGTGAACTCTTAAAATCCAAGCATAACAGTTAGGATAAATGACTGACCTTAATAATAATATTAAGGACTGACCTTATACTTCTCGAGTCATAGATCGTTTTGGCACAAGAATCGAAGCAAACGGACTTACGGTTTAGGAATTATGGCCGATTTACTAAAAGTGGTTCAAAAATGTAAATGCAAATTCGTAATTGAAATTGAACCCCCTTAACTCGAGTAATTCAGTGACGAATCTTAGTAATTAAATATTAGGGATCATAAGGAAGGTGTAGGAGAAAACCTCATGTTAAACGGATCGTTTTCGATTTTATGAAAATATTCAAATCGAGGTTAAGTGCGAATGAACCCCTAAAAAGGATACTTGGTTAGAACTTTGGAAAATCACTTGGATAACGATCGATAAATCTTGAGGTATAATCTTTCGACCTTAGAACTTATATGGCTTAAGTACCTAGCAAGTGTAAGTGTAATTACATGCCTTAATAGCGAACCAATGTCGGGTCATAACGGTGTTAATAAGAGTTACACTAGAGAGTGTATAACGAGATAATTTGAAAACGTGTTTTTGGACCTAAGTTAAGTACATACTTAGCCTTCTAAAAAGTGTTAAGTGATTAATCTCGAATACTTTGATTGTTTATAGATCACCGAGCAGACCCAGGACATGATACCCTTACCCGACTACCAGGAAAGTTTCCAATACTTTGGAACTGTTGTTGTGATAATATATAACTGAATGTTGTTATACATATGCCATAGCATGCATGCCTACTTTCAAAATTACATTGTAATACTTGTTCCCTGATTGATGTTGGCTTATAAGTTAGATACAAGATATACTAATTATAAGCCGGATATTGCAAAGACCCTTAGTGAAGGACATATGATCTCATTCTTTTAATAAAGTCCAGGAGTCTGTATTTTGTAATATTGAGGTAGTCATGGAAACCCGGAGGGATTCCAGTGACAGATTATTTGAGGGATGTTATTTATGAACATTATTTATATTTCCATAGGTATTAAGTACTTGGAAATTATTCGAGGAATGTTATTTGAATACTCATTCGAGATTATTTATTTAATGAATATTATTTTGAATATTCATTTGAGGCTATTGATTTAGATGAATATTATTTTGGAATATTCATTCGAGCTTATTTATTTAATGAATATTATTTTGAATATTCATTTGAGCTTTATCTCTTTAATGAATATTATCTTGAATATTCATTTAAGGTTGATTAAATGATCGGATATTATTTTGAATATTTATTCGAGGAATTATTTATTTAATGAATATTCTCATATGTTATTCGAAGATTACTTTGAACAATATTTCATATTAAAAATATTCTTTAAATGTTTACGAGTTAATAAATATTCTTTGAATATATATATAATTCTTTTAACTAGTTTTAAAATATATTATTTTATTCAAAAATTATCCTTGACCTTAAAATACTATGTGAATTATTTTTTAGTCTTATTATTATTATTTTTATCAAGGAAGGTTCCCGAAACTCCATTCTTCATTCAATTCTATCTTCCAAATTATAAGGGAACCTTACCTGAAGGCTGTTATTTATTTTGTTTGACTTCCTGGTCATAAATCTTTCAAACTATTCCTTGTACTCGCAACTTAGTTGCTATTCATCGATTTAATCTTTAATTACTTCCTCATCATTCGAGGGGTAAGAGTGTTGGGACAATTTATATCCATTAACAAGCACCTGCTTGGGAAATATTGGTGAATCTTCTTTTCCAATTAGATACGACTATCTCGTGGAGTCCTATCAACGAGTATTACACTTGGGGAAAGGAGGACGAACTTTACACTTCAGAGTCATGGATTTATTCGAACTAGGAGTCCTGTGTAAGAGGCCGAGTCGCGCGGTCCATCACAAGGCCCAACCGTTGGCCAGGGAGTTAATAAAAAGGGCAGTAGATAAGTAAATCCATCAGTTCTTCCTTTTACTTGTAGTAAACTATATTGGGTTGTACCATCTCCGACTGATCATCGGGAAGTGGGATAGCTGGCGCGTGATAACTCCAGTATTACTTCATCTCCCAAATTGGGAATTTCCTGCAACACGTATCGAAGAGACTTCTTTCAGGTTGATGGGCATCCCCCGCAACTCGTATCGAAGAGACTTCTTTCCGGTTGGCAGGAGTTTGAAAAATGTTCAAAACTGGGATTGCAATATTTTCCTGCAATTCCCTTCTTTTATGACATATGATGATGTCTTGCTTTAACCTTGCACATCAGATATTTCTACAGAATATATGTTTTGATTTACCTTGTAACTTCATCCTTTACCTTATACTGGCACTATGTTCGTTAATGCATGGCATATGGTTTCAAAGTTATTCTTGATATCGTTATATATTACTGTTGATCAGTTATATATTATTGTTGGTGGGCTATTGCTCACCCTTGCTTTATTCATTATATCACAACAACAGCTAGGTTGAATGGCCCACGTAAGGCATACTCGGCGCAAGCAGGTGACCCCAGCCAGAGGACTACCCGCTGATGCCATTGTTGAGGTAGATTGGAAGCTTTTGTTTCAGTCTTAAATATATGTATAATTAATGTAATAAACGGCAAAAACTTTAAACTTATGTTATTATCCTTTTGGGTTGTAATAACTTTATTTGTGGATCCTATAAGTAGAAGACTTATTTCAATTTCATCTCTGGGACTATAACTGTTTGTGTGTGTGTGTGTGATGTGATATTATTGCGGGGTCATAGCATGAGTTATTTATTTGGACTCAAGTCAAGTATTATTAATGGAATTAAGACCGTAACGACCAGGTCCCCGACCCCGGATCTGGGGGTGTTACAGCTTTGCCGGTTTGGGATCCACTAACCTAACGCTCGCTACATGGGTATTATTGTATAAGTCTTTTGGGGACTTATCCATTGCATGGTTAATAAGCATGCGTGTTGTGTATAGTATTATGTGTCGTAGTTGTTTAGTAATAAAGCATGAATTCCTGTCTAACTCGAATGATGATGGAGGTGTTTCTAGGTTATGAATTGTTTACTATTCATTCCATTTATAAACCTGTGATTATCTTAGCGAAGAATAGGTATGGTTTTGATATAGTGTTAGGTGTATATCTGATGAGCATCGTACACACCCACGTTTTTGTTCATGTATTGTTAGTATACGGGAACTTAGTCGAGCTCTGTTTGGACTTATGGCATTCTTTGAGATATTTGCTTGTTGATTGGTTTTGGTTAGTCTGAGGGGATCGTTGCATTTCATATTAGTTGCATTCATTCATTGCATTAGTTCGGGTCGAGTCTGTTTATGCTTAAGGGGACAAGCATCGGTTTAAGTTTGGGGGTGTGATAAGTGGATTTTATATCCATTTGGAACGCTTCTTATTGGCTTAAATTGATTAACTTGGCATTAAGTATGTCGTGTTTTTGATTCGTTTTTAGTGAGATTGTGCGGGGTTACTATCTTGAAGCGGGGTGATACTTTCTCATGATCACAGGGTGGATTCAAGCTTAAGAATTGAAGAGTGGAACTTGCGGGAGAAGCCAAGTGAAGAAATGGTGAAAAATTAGCAAAACAGCGCGGGCGCGAAGTAGAGGGTCTCAGGAGCGCGGGCGCGCGGTGCTAGGGCGCGGGGGCGCGGTCTTCGGCTGGCAGAAATCTTGTTTCAATTTTAAATTGGATATTTTTGTTATTTCTTGCTGTCCAAGATTTCGGGGCCTTATATAAGCACAATCCATCATCAGAAAATGTACCAACACTCAATACAACACAGAGAGAGAGCCGAGGGACAGAGATTCAGACTTGGAGAAGGATTCCTACGCTCGTGACAAGCAACGGAGTTCTAGATCTACTTCATCTTTTGTATTCTTCTTTTAGGCGAAACTCTTGGATGTTTTTGGGATTTGTTTTCTTAACTCTATTACTCTAGTTGTTTTTATTCAGATTTTGTTTGTTATCATGTTATCTCTAGATCCTATGATGACGAACCGTTCGATTATGAACTAATCGTTTTCATGGAATTCTAACGGATTTATTTATGTAGTTTAGTAGTTTGTTTGCGTTAAAGATTTGTGTGTGATGAATTGTGATATCCTCGTATGGTTGTATTTAATGTTTTTGGATGCGTAGCTAACATCTAAATTGTTAATCTTTATTGAAGCGACAGTGGATCTAAAGATTAGAACTTGCAATGCTAGCATAGGTTTATGAATGTGCTGACATCATGATTCGTAGTGTAATTTTAACCATCTTACGCTGCCCTATGTGATCTTAATGGATAACTTGTTCTTTAACCATTATGTTTTCAAATCTTATAGACATATAGGGTCTAAACATAATTGGTGTCTGCTTAACTTCTATCTCTTTTATGGATGATTGAGTAGTTTGGTATACGTATACTGACAGGTAGCGTGTACTTGTTTCGTGTTGTCTGATCAGATATCTTAACCATCACATACATTAATTAAAGGCATCAACTCTAGACGTAGTATTTAATGAAGTTAGGATCCCATGTTATTCTCTCATTAGTAAATCAGTTTTACACCACGTTAGTTAATTAGATCTTAATATTGTTAAATTGCTTAATAGTTAATTTAGATAATCAAAACACACTTTTGATACTTGTCTTAGCAGTGAATAATAATCATACATTGTTGCATAAGTTGCATAATCTGAAATATAACAGTCTTTGTGGGAACGAACTCTACTTAATCTTATATTACTTGTGATCGCGTACGCTCGTGTGATATTTTGTGAACAATTTTCAAAACTCTTTTTAACTTCGTAAAACATTTTAATACTTAATCCTTTAAAAAACATTTACCTCGAAGTACTTTCGACTCTCAGATAACGGATCAGCCCAGTCTAAGTAACTTCAAAGTATTTTAAGAAAACGACTCATTTTGATTTGCAATGATAAAAGTCAAAGGATTTGACTCAATTCTCTGATATCAATGAAATAGGGTTACAAGTCTGAATCAAAAAGATATAGACTCAAAGGCATCAAGGTAATTGATCAGATTTCAAGTTTAAAGTATAGTATTAAGGGTTAAGTTTTTGAATCAGTGGTTAGGTCATAAAGAAGTTTATATAATTTTTGGGACAACATAGGTTAAACTGGACACGGACATAGGTCAAGTAGAACACTGGTTTATCTGTCAGTCAATATGGTTTAATTATTGCAACTGTTTGACATATATGGTCAATAAGCAATTAAAAAGAGTTATGATGTTTTAGGGTTTATAGTTTGTGAAACAGTCGTGGACAGAATTCTGGTTGCATGAATGGATAGGTTAAGCAAGATTTATGATTAACATGGTATAAGATAGGCATGCTTGAATCAACAGGATATAGCAATTTAGGAATGTAAACTTCAAGAAAAGACAGAGTTACTTGCCTCCGGTAGAATGCAACAGCTCAACAGCTCAGTCTACTGAATCTCAACCTTAGCTTTCCCTTTATTGCTAGGGCCTACGTCGTTCGTATCTACATAAACCATAATCACTACTTTAGAAAACTATACCTTTTAATCGTCTAATCCTATTCTACCTAAACGATTCTTATAACGCATTATTACCTAACATATATCATACGTACCTTACATTACACTAGAATCACCTCGTAAACAGATAATCACTTAAGCACGTAACACATAGAGCATGCATATCACATAAGTCACTTATACACTTAGCAGATAAACCAAACTCATAAGCAATCATGCTATTCTGATTTACATTTTACTATTTATAATCTTACGAAAATCGGGTAGAGTTTCCTTTATAAAATGAACTATCCCGTCGGAACCTATCCGACTCCAATTCATAATCAAATCAATCCGATGGATCTAAGATCCACCTACACTTACTAATGAATTCATAATTTCGTATCAACTCATAATCATGCTATTTACCATATAATCCGAATAATTCACATATAATCATATAGATTCGAATTAATATTCCAAAATTTCGAAAATTAATCATGCAGCCCTATAAATTTGAGTACATAATAAAATATCATATACGAATAATATTTAAATTTTCGACTCATGTTCATCATTGTCGATTCACCGGCTCATTACGAAAATCATTGCCGACGGGCTAAAATTTCGGTGGTACTCTTAAGTGAGCCTCCAACACGAAAGTTCTACCAATTATAAACAGTTAATCATCGAATTTCATCATGTATAAGCATTAAAATCCAATTGAACAGCAAGAAAACCGAGTCAAGAGCTCGAGCAACACAACCGAACAAGATATACATACATATTTATTCAAACACCAATTGTTAAACTCAATACCAACACGGTTCAAGTATAAAAACTAACACAAGAACTCATGGGCATCGATTTAAAATAAGAATCGAAGTAAATCAGTCAAAGCTCGAAATGGGTTTCGAAACTACCATCACAAAACTGACATGCAATTATAGTAATAGATAGAGAATCAAAAACCGATCACAACTACGGTTTTAGATCATGATAACAAGATCAGAATCGAATGAACAAGGAAGAGAGAGAGTGTTAAGGGAGAGAGAGAGAGAGAGAGAGAGAGAGAGAGAGAGAGAGAGAACAGAGAGGTTCGGTGAGAGACTGCAAAAGAGAAGGAAGAAGAGGCTGTCGCCTTCTAACAATTTTACAGGGGCAAAAGGGTAATTTCACAATTGATATATACTTTTCTGAAAAATTACTCTTTTAATCACTTTTAAATCGAAATAAAATAGGAAATGGGGAGAAAATATTTTATAAATTTTTTTAAAATAAAGATCATGAATTTAGAAGCATCCCCAAATTTTTAAAATAAAATTTGGATCAAAAATGAATTTTATACAATTTTTTGAAATAAAGGCTATTTAAAAGAAATAATGCTTTTTAAATCATTTTAAAATAGCAAAACACAAAATTAAATATCCACACTAATTTTCATAACTCCATAACATCAAAAAGATGATAATGTAAAAGATTTCAAGATTTAAATCAATTCCAATAATTTTATATGATTTTTAAAAGATTAAAAATGCACTTTAAGAATACTTTTAATGCTTCAAAAATCTAAATAAAATTCCACGAGCATATAATCACATAATCATGTTTTCACACATAACTTGACTTCATCAAAATATACTCATCATATTTTCACATAATTTCCACATTTAACAATTAAATAAACATTTAAAAATCGCGAAAAATTCTAGATCGTTATAAAATATTCATTTAGGGTTTTATTTATTAAAAGAATATTATTTTGAATATTCATTTAAGGATTTGATTTATCTAATGAATATTATTTTGATATTCATTCAAGGATTTATTTATTTAGTGAATATTTTTATATATTCATTCGAGGATTATTTATGATTAATATTTTTGATTAAAAATATTATGTAATTACCTATGATTTAATAAATATTATTTAAATATTTATTTAATACTTTTCACTAGTTTTAAAGATGATTTTTCTTATTCAAAATTATCTTGGACCCTCAAAAATTATGTAAAATATTTCTGAGCTTTATTATGATTATTTTATCAAGGGGAGGTTCCCAAAACTCTATTTTTCCATTTAAATCTATCTTATAGGAAGATTTAAATGCTCGCTCAAAACTTCCAAATTATATGGGAACCCTTACTTGAGAACTGTTATTTATGATTGACTGCCCGGTCATAGAATTTTTGAAAGTATTATTTTCACTCGCATCTTGATTTCTAAATCATCAAAATGAGTCTTTTTGTTACTTCCTCAACACTCGAGGAGTAAGATTGATGGAACAAGTTATAATCCATTAACAAGCAATAGCTCGGGAAATATTGGTGAATTTTCCTTTCCAATTAGATACGACCACTTTGTGGAGTCCTATCAACAAGTATTATACTTGGGGAAAGAGGGACGAACTTTACGTTTCAGAGTCATGGATTCTATTCGAACTAGGAGTTGTATAAGGGCTGAGTAGCGTCGGTCCAAGGCCCAACCATTGGCCAGGGAGCTACTATAAGAAGGTAGACAAGTAAATCCGTAAGTTCTTCCTTCTACCGGTAGTAAAACCATTTTTGTGTTGTACAACTGCGACTGATCATCGTAGGTTGGGACAACTGGCGTTGTGAATACTCCAGTATTAGTTCATCATCCAAATTTGGATATTCCCTGTAACACGTATTGAAGAGACTTCTTTCAGGTTGATGGGTATTTCCTGCAACACGTATTGAAGAGACTTCTTTCAGGTTGGCATGGGTTTGAAAAGTGCTCAAAACTAAAGTTGCAATATATTACCTTGCAACTTCCTCTTTTGAGATACAAGTTGATACTTGCTTATATTTTGCATAACAGATATTTCTACGGAAGTTATATATTAAATTACCTTGTAACTTCATCTTTTATATTATACTAGAACTTGGTTCATAGTATGAATAACGAAAGTTTGTAGAGATATTATGAAAATGATATTTGAAGTACTACAATGGTACTGTTTTTGAATATATTCCGATAAGGAAATACTTTCGATAAAAAGACATTTTGATAATTATTGTCTTATACCCGCTATATATTCTGGGTTTGAATTAAAGGTAGAATTATGCCATACTTTCATTACCTTGCTGAGCTATCGCTCACTCTTGCTATTTATATATATATATATATATATATATATATATATATATATTATATAACAGCAAAGCAGGATTCCAATGAGACGGCACATACCCCGCAAGGCGTTTCCATAAACAGTTTCTAGCGTTGATCCCGAGAGTAGTACGAACCAATCGAATCAAGCTGCAACTTTTGGTATTCATCTTATGTATAGATATGAATGGTATGAGAGGATTGTGAGCATCAGAAGGCTAAGTTGGTAATGTAACATTACTTAGAAGTTGTATCAGTGACAGATTCAAAAGACATTTGGGTATTGTAATAAAAATTATTTATTCCGCAGTTGTTATATTGTGTCATTTCTAAGACTCTAGCCTGTGTGTGTGTGCGTGTGTGAGATATATATTTTGGGGTCACAAGCAGTTGAATTGTGTACATTACAAGTAATACAGGTAAGGCGAGGAGTAAATGGATCGTGACTACTCCAAATCCCTGACCCCGGATTTGGGGCTGTTACACTGTCGACATTACTAAGAACAAGGCAAAAAAAGAACAACAGAAAGCAAGCTGATGCTGCTGTTCGTGAAGGCCAACTCATGAAAAAGATTTCTACTCTGGAGAAAGAATTAAAGAGGCTAAACAGGATAAAATTGATGTCGAAGCTAACTATTATGGTCTCGGACTTGATAAAAGACTTGAGATGGTCAAACAAGCTTAGATGGACTTCACCAAATGTATGTTTGACTATGAGTTACATATATGAAGGTAGGAGCAGGCTAATGATGCACTTCAAAGTAACGACATAGAGGCTCCAATCCCCAATGTTGAGAACGATGCTACTTCTCAAGAGAATTTTGGAGAGAACTGATCTTATATTATCATGCCTTCGTCTACTTTTGAACTTGTAGCCTTCGGGCACAGACTTATTTAATTGTCTTCGGGCATATCTGCTACAATTATTCTTTCGAGCGGAACTTTATTTATGCCATGAACATTTTGCACATGATATTGTCATGACCATCATGCCTTTTGTTTCCAATGAAAATTATGCAAGCCTTTTGTTTCCATTGCATATTATGCACGCCTTGTTAACATAGTACTAGTCTTTGGACGCAATAAATAGCAAGCTGGCATATTGATACTACATTAATGCTTGAAAATAATATAATACGGAGTTGGTGAATACCTTGTACACTTTCTTTTTAAAGCTTTCAAGCACTTGCACTTTAATCCTTGTATTAGCATTGGATCTTGCATGACTTGATCTAATAGTTGTCTTCATTTTTAATCCAATGGTTAAGTACTCATTGCACGTTCCATTGGATTTTTTTTATTATTGTATCGCTTTGAACCATCATAGCATTAGGTGCAGTTTTTCGGTCTAACTTCTGCTTCCAATCCTCAAAAGTTCATTTAAGTAATTTTGGTTCGGATTGTGCAACGATGAGATATATTCTGTGATCTATAAAATGTTAAATCTAAAAAACTGTAGATCACCACTTTCTCATCTCCCAACTTTAAAAGTTGGCGGGTTGACCATCATAGCTTCACACTGAAGCGTATATCCGGCCAAATCTATCCTCGGCCCCCTAGTGATTTATTGCTTCAATTTTGAAGGAATATATCACTAGTGTAGGAAAGAAGATTCTATTGTCCCCAAGTGAGTGTCAACAAATTTATTAGTCAGGAATAAATTTGATATTTGTCCCCAATTGACTATCGATAGGTCACGAGTCTTGTGAGTGTCGATAAATCATAAGTCGAGACTTGGTCTAAATTTTTGGCCCCAGTTGATTATCGATAGGTCACCAAGTGTAGGATTAGAGCAGTTTGATCCCCCCAAGTGTTGGACGATGGTTAACTTGTTCTGGACTTCATCAAATTTGTTTCCCCCAAGTAACCATCGGTGAACACTTGTTTGGGTTGGAAATTTCGTTGTTACCAATGGCTTATCATTCAAAAAGAAATTAAACCAATTTGTAACATGTCAATAAAAATCACACATGCATATCAACATATACGAAAGAAATTAGAATTTATTAACAAATAGCTCATAATAGTCTTAACAAAAAATAAATCCATATAAATACTTAAAATACTTAAATGAATATCCTGTTAAGATAAATAAATCAATAGCCCGTCAACATCATGTTATTTAAGCTTATCTGATGATGACGATGACGATGGAGATCTACTGATAATACTTCTTTAGCTTAACAATATTCCAAATGTTTTTGATCGGTGTACCATCCATATTCTCGAGTTTGCAAGTCCCCAAACGAGGCATGCTCGTAATTTTGTAAGGCCTTCCCAATTAGGCATCAGTTTGCCGAGTTGGTCAGGCTTGGACGATGCTGTTTCTCTAAGCACATAGTCTCCAACTTGAAAGAATCTTTTACGCATTCCAGAATCAAAATGTTGAGCAACTATCTGTTGATAAGCAATAGTATGCAAAGTAGCTACTTCCCTCAATTCTTCAACCAGGTCCACATTTACCCGAAGGCCCTCCTCAGTTTTCTTTAAGTCAAAAATTTTGTTTCGGTACGATGGTAACCTAACTTCTACAGGAACCAAAGCATCAGTCCCATATGCTAATCTGAATGGGGTATCATTGGTTGCTCTTCTTGTAGTTGTACGGTAAGCCCACAGAACGTGTAACAATTCTTCAACCCACAAGCCTTTGGCACTTTCAAGTCTTTTCTCGATCCCCTTAATGATTGCTTTGTTAGCATTTTCCGCCTGATCGTTACTTTGAGGATGTGCAATGACACTAGTGTGACGCTCGATGTGATACATCTCCATGAGCTCAGCAATTGTTTTCCCTTTGAATTGTGAGCCATTATCATAAACCATTATCTTCGGCACTCCAAACCTGTAAATGATGCTTTCTTTGACAAATTTGATGACAACCGCTTCAGTAATATGAGAAAGTGCTTTTAATTCCATCCATTTAGTCATGTAATCGATGGCAACGATCCAGTAGACAGCTTGTCCTTTACCCTTTGGAAGCTTTCCAACAATATCAATTCCCCACATGGCAAAAGGGATTGGACACAGAATTGGAGTTAGCTCTGATGGAGACTGTCGAGGTATATTTGCATGAATTTGGCATTGGTGACACCTTTGTACATAATCCATTGCATCCTAACGAATAGTGGGCCAAAAATATCCTTGTCTTAGAATTTTGAAGGCTAAAGCTCTCCCTGCCAAGTGATCTACACATACACCCTCATGAACCTCTTCCATTATCAACCTTGCTTCCTCAGGAGTAACACATCTTAAGAGCGGTTGGGTCATTGACCTTCCATAGAGTAAATTCCCAACTATTGTGTAACTTGACGCTCTATACTTAATTTTTCTTGCTTCGCTTCTATCGGGCGGTATGATATTTTTCTCTAAATAATCACAGATCGGTGTCATAATTAAATTAACTTCATTACGTTAAATTGATGGTTGATGAAGCTCTGTCTTGTAAATTTCTCCATCAAGGGATGCCTCATTGGCCGAAGCTAAGCATGATAAAGCATCTGCTCGACCATTGTCTTCTCTAGATATTCCAATGAGGTCAAATGATGTAAATTTTCTGGCCAAATTTCTGATTTCCATTGCATATGCCTTCAACCTTTCCTCTTTCCGATCATATTCTCCAGAAAAATGTTTAACAACAAGTTGTGAATAACTATAAGCCTGTAAATGAGTTACTTCCAAGCTTCGAGCCAGCTTCATTCCAAAAATCAAAGCTTCGTACTCAGCTTCATTATTCGTCACCTTAAATGTAAAATGTACTGCTTGACGATTTTCAAATCCAGTTGGACTTATCAGTATCATTCCACCTCCATATTTTTCATGCGCCACTGACCCATCAACATAAAGGGTCCAATTATTTGGAGGACAATTATTAATAGAATTGTCCACATCCTCATCCATCGGGGTATTGAATGAACATTCCACCATAAAATTTGCAAGTGCTTGTGCCTTGATGGTAGTGTGAGGTTTATAAACAATGTCATGCTCACCGAGTTCAACTGCCCAAGCCATCAATCTTCCTGATACTTCGGGTTTGTGCAAGACTTCCTTCAGTGGTTGATCGGTGATTACTTCAATTGTTCTTCCTGGAAAGTAATGTCTCAATTTCCTTGCTGCCATGATCTTCCCCAAAACCAACTTTTCAATATTAGGATATCTAGTTTCTGCGTCCTTCAATGCGGGACTTACATAAAACACTGGTCTTTGGATCCCAACATCTTCTTCAATTAGCACAGCTCTGATAGTCCGATCAGTTACAGCAAGATAGAGTTGAAGTTTTTCTGCACTAGTAGGCCTCGTCAATATTGGTGCTGTAGAGAGATATTCTTTGACTTTGTCGAATGCTGCCTCACACTCCTCTGTCCACTTGAATTCTTTAACCCCTCTAAGTGTGTCAAAGAAGGGTAAGGCTTTTTCTGCACTCCGTGAGATGAAACGACGAAGGGTAGCTAATCGACCAGTTAGTTTCTGAACATCCCTTTTAGTTTGAGGTGATTTCATGTCGATGATGGCCTGAATTGTTTCTGGATTTTCTTCAATTCCTCTTTCGCTTACCAAGTAACCAAGGAACTTTCCAGATCTGACACCAAAGGTACACTTGGTTGGATTCACCCTCATATTGTTCTTTCAAAGAGTTTGGAAACATTCTCTTAAATCATCAACATGAGTTTTATCATCACTCTTTACAATCATGTCATCAACATAACATTCCATATTTCTTCCAATTTGTCTTTCAAACACCTTGTTGATCATCCGTTGATAAGTTACCCCAGCATTGAGTAAACCGAAGGGCATCTTAAGATATGCCCAAGTTCCATGATGTGTGATGAATGCAGTCTTACGTACATCTTCCTCGGCCATAGCTATCTGATGATATCCAGAAAAAGCATCCAAAAAACTAAGCATAGAATATCCAGCGGTAGCATCAATGAGTTGATCTATGTTCGGAAGCGGATAATGATCTTTGGGACAAGCTTTGCTGAGATCAGTATAATCCACACACATGCGCCATTTCCCATTTGCTTTTTTAACAACAACCACATTTGCCAACCATTCAGGAAACTGGACCTCCTCGATAAAACCAACATCCAATTGCTTTTTGACTTCCTCTTCGATCACTTTTTGTCGTTCGGGGGTGAAATTTCTTTTCTTCTATCGGACTGCATCATAATCATTCTTCACATGAAGTTTGTGTACAGAGATGTCTTTGCTTATTCCTGGCATATCCTCAGCCCCCTAGGCGAAGATGTCTTTGTACTCCCTTAAGACCTCGATCAATTCTTTTTTGATAGCACTTGGTATGTATTTGCCAATGGTTACCGTGTGTTCGGAATCACCAGGTGTGAGCTTGACCTGTTTAGTTTCTGTAGCTGGTTTAGCAATAGGCTTAGTCCAATCGGTTCCGAACCTCTCTAATTCAATGTTGAAGGAAGTCTTTTTTCTTGAACAAACAGACTCATCATCATCTTTTGCTTTTCTTTTATTCCCCTCATCTTCGGGCTCACTAGTGCGGACTTCTTTAGCATATGGCTCATTCAACTTTTCGAGAGCCAAAGTTCGAGCGACAACTTGGTCACCTCTAACATCACCAATCCCATCCTCAGTAGGGAATTTCAACTTGAGGTGTGGGAGTGAACATATAGCTTGGAATTTTGTCAGCATGGGTCAGCCTAGAATCATATTATAAGGAGAGTCCACATCAACAACATAGAATTTTAACTCATGGGTTACCTCATTAGGCTCCTACCCGATGCTTAGTTTGAGAAAAATTTGTCAACTTATTTGCACTGGTTGATTTCCAAATCCATAGAGTGGTGGTTCGGCACATTGATCCATTCCTTCTCCTCCCAATCTGAGTTGATCATAAGCCTTCTTAAAAATCACATTCACTAAGCTTCCACCATTGATCAAAACTTTTTGAATTTTAAAATCATGGAGATAACATGTGAATATGAATGGATCTTCATGAGCCCAAGTTACACCTTCATAATCATCACTTGAAAAGGCAATGGTCTTTGTTTGCTTTGGTCGGTCATTGTGTCGATAAAGATTGTATACTTCCTTGGCATAACGTTTCTTTGAAGATTTGGTGTCACGACCAACCATCGTCCTACCAGATCAAAATAGTGTTAATCTCTCCACGTACTTGTCTCCTATTGTTCTAGGTTTCTCTCCTTTGCTCTTTGTCTTTTTCGATGAACCGATCCAGCTCCCCATCTTTAATAAGCCTCTCGATCAATCTTTTAAGGTTAAAAAACTCTTCAGTGGTATGTCCTGTCTCTTGATGGTAATCGCAATACTTGTTAGTGTTCTTCTTGTAATTTGGCAAATTCTGCTTCCGCGGTCTTTCGAAGTCTAGCCTATCTTTGATTTCATTTAAAATCCGAGATCTTGATGTGTTAAGCACTGTGAAAACAGTCTCGTCCATATTTCCTTTTCTCTCTGTAGACCGATTTTCATAGAATTTGTCCTTGGACCTATCGTTCTTTGATCGATCTGGTGATGTGTTTTTCTTATGCTCTGGAGACCTATCCTTCCTTGAAGATTTATCACTCCTTTTCGGGCTTCCTGTGCCAAGGGCTTCTTCTCTTCGGCGTATGTTCTCTACCCTGGTGTGCATGTCATTCAAGCTTGTAGGAGGAAAATCAAATAACGATTTCAATAACTTTTTACTTCTCTTGTTGTCTAGGCCACTGTTGAAGAATCCCATAGCTTGATTTTCATCCAATGATGACACTTTTTCACAATCCTGCTTGTAACGCTTCATATAAGATGTTAAAGACTCATCGGATCTTTATTTCACATTGTTGAGAGAAGCAGTCATCTGGCCAATCCTTCTGTTGTAGTCATAATGCTTTAGGAACTTAGACCTTAGTTGTTGATAGGAATAGATTGAGTTGGGGAGAAGAGTCTGTTACCAGCCTTGCGCTCCATCTTTCAAGTAAACTTCAAACATGTTACACATAGTAATTTCATCATGACCAGCACACTTCATATGCCTCTCATATTGGGTCACATGCTCATAAGGATCAGTTTTTCCATTGTAATAAGTCATTTTTTGGATAGCATGACCAACCCTTGGAACATAGTCTCTGATATTTTTGATCAATGGTGATTCTGTTGAATAATCTTCATTTCCTCCTCCTCGCATGTTTCTTTCCAACTTTTCCAATTGCTCTCGTAAAAGAGTTGCTTTATCAGATTGGTTGTTATTATAGCCTCCACCATCAGCATCGTACCCATTCCTTCTGTAATCATCATGCCGACGATGGTAATCTTCATCATCGTCCCAATAGCCACCATTATTGTTACTTCCACGACCTCCACTATTATTACCATGTCCCCCACTGTTCACACAAAATCACGCAAGCGTACGTGGTCACAAGTAATATAAGATTAAGTAGAGTTCGTTTCCATAGAGACTGGTATATTTCAGATTATGCAACTTATGCAACAATGTATGATTATTATTCACTGCTAAGACAAGTATCAAAAGTGTGTCTTTTTTATCTAATTTAACTAACAAGCAAATTAATAATACTAAGTCTTAATTAACTAATGTGATTTAAAATCGAATTACTTATAAGAGATAAAACATGGGATCCTAACTTCATTAAATACTTCGTGTAGAGCTGATGTCTTTAATCAATGTATGTGATGGTTATGATAACTGATCGGACAACACGAAATAAGTACACGCTACCTTTCAGTATACGCATACCAAACTACTCAACATCCACAAAAGAGATAGAAGCTGGGCAAACACCAATTATGTTTAGACCCTATTGAAGGAATTTATGACCGTAGCGGAAGCGTAAATCACATTTACTTGCATAAAAACCTAATTAATCATGTATATAGATTTAAAAATTGTATGAACACAAGAAAAATACCTTGATAGCTTTCCTGGGATTGTTATGAATGTATCTTTGATTTCCAGCAATCACCCCTCAAGTGTGGAGTGCTCTAATGGTATCCACTAAGATCAAATATCATATAGTAGATGAAGAACAATTGAGAAAATAATTAAAATGATTTGGAATGATTTTGATGAACTTCAAAAGCTCTCAATGATCCTCTCAAATCCCCTGTGATGTTTTTGTTAAGTGTTTTGTTCTATGTGTGTCTTCCAACTCTTGGAATGCTTGATATTTAAAGAAATAAAGTCTTTACTTTATCTAATTAAATAATCATTTAATAATTAAAACTTTTTTAATTATTAATCCCATTCTGAAAATAATTCTCTCATAAAATTTAATTTCTCAAACTAAATTTTGTAATTAATAATTATTAAGAACTTTTCTTAATTTATTTATAATCTATTAAATCTCATTTAATAAATTATAAATAATTGCTAATTAATTATTTATTCAATAAATAAATAATTTATAGCCATTATTAATTATTCTCATCATCTATAAATATTTAACCTTTTTATGGTGTGACCCTTTAGGTTCAATATTAAGCCGGTACGATGCTGAGGACAGCATCAAGAAGGAAGCCGCACTGGGCAATGGAGGGAACAACAAGCGGAAGCAAGAACAAGAGTACGATGCTAGGGACAAGTATCCCCGAACTAGCAGAGACTCTGAATGTCTATGAAAGTATAAACTCCATTAGTCGTTCATTAGATCAAGTCACGTTCAGTGAACTTATTCTCCAATAAGCACCTACATACTAGCTATAGTGTCACCACACGAATGTCTATGAGAACAGACATCCTTCCGAGGAAGCAAGCATAGTATGTACCGATCTTTACGGATTGACTAACTCCCAATTAGTTATCCTACGATCGGGAACTATTTAAGTTTATTGTTATCATCTTCTAGATCTCATTATTATAATCTCATTATAATTCTAGAAGCTTTACTCTAAACTATGGAACTTCTTATTTAAACACTTTAAATAGATAAAGCCCGTAATAAAAACAACAAGTCTTTTATTAATATAAATAAAATCAAATAAGATTACATGAAAGTATTTCCTAACTCATCATACATGATTGGGTTTAGGACAAAATACTATCAAACTCCCACTTGTACTAAAGCCAATCACTCTGGTATTTTATACCCATCTTATCTCTATGTCGATCAAAGTGAGCCTGAGACAATGCCTTAGTAAATGGGTCTGCTATGTTGTTATGTGTGTCAACTCTTACGATGTTGACATCCCCTCTTTCTATGATCTCTCGAATCAGATGAAAGCGCCGCAACACGTGTTTGGAATTCTTATGGGATCTTGGTTCCTTAGCTTGAGCTATCGCAGCGTTGTTATCACAATACAACACTATAGGATCCTCAATGCTAGGAACAACTCCCAAATCAGAAACAAATTTCCTCATCCAGACAGCTTCCTTTGCAGCTTCACATGCAGCTATATATTCTGCTTCCGCTGTGGAGTCAGCCGTTGTAGGCTGTTTGGAACTCTTCCAACTAATCGCTCCCCCATTTAGAGTAAATACATACCCTGACTGGGATCTGCTACCATCGCCTTCTGATTGAAAACTAGAGTCTGTATAACCCTCAATTTTCAATTCAGATCCACCAAAAACAAGAAAAACATCTTTAGTCCTTCTCAAGTACTTCAATATGTTCTTCACTGCTTTCCAGTGTTCTTCACCTGGGTTAGACTGATATCTGCTCGTCACACTAAGTGAATGAGCAACATCAGCTCTAGTACATAACATCACATACATGATGGATCCTATTGCCGAGGCATAAGGAATCCTACTCATGCACACCCTTTCCTCATATGTCTTTGGAGACATCTTCTCGGAAAGAGTAATCCCATGACTAATAGGAATGAGACCTCTTTTCGAGTTCTCCATGCTAAACCGTTTTAGCACTTTATCGATGTATGTACCTTGGGATAGGCCAATTGTTCGATTAGATCTATCTCTATAGATCTTCATCCCTAAAATATAGGATGCCTCTCCCAAGTCCTTCATAGTGAAGTTCTTTGATAGCCAGACCTTGACTGATTGTAACATCGGTATATCATTTCCTATTATTAGTATGTCATCCACATACAATATAAGAAATGTTACCGCGCTCCCACTAACCTTCTTGTAAACACATGGTTCATCTAAGTTTTTGATAAAATCAAACTCTTTGATTTTCTCATCAAAACGGATGTTCCATCTTCGAGAAGCTTGCTTCAAACCATATATGGTTCGCAGTAGTCTACATATTAGATTTTCGTTTCCACTGGAAATAAAACCCTCTGGCTGTGTCATATACACTTCCTCTTCAAGTTTCCCATTTAGGAAGGCCGTCTTTACGTCCATTTTCCAGATCTCGTAATCATAGTAGGCTGCAATCGCAAGCAAAATCCTAATGGATTTGAGCAAGGCTACAGGCGGAAAGGTTTCATCAAAGTCAATCCCTTGTCTTTGTTTGAATCCTTTTGCCACAAGCCTGGCCTTATAGGTCTCCACCTGGCCATCTGCTCCTAACTTTCGTTTGTATATCCATTTGCACCCAATGGGTTTAACTCCTTCAGGTGCCTCAACCAAAGTCCTCACTTGGTTTATATACATCGAGTCCATTTCGGATTTCATGGCATCCTGCCATTTCTCTGAGTCATTACAACTCACAGCCTCTTCATAAGTCATAGGGTCCTCATCATCAACAAATGACAAATCATCATCATTTTCAATGACAAGCCCGTAATATCTTTCGATTGGGCGGGACACTCTCTCTGACTTACGTAAAGGTTGTTCTACAGAAGGTTGTTCTTTCTGAACAGGTATTTCTTCTCTAATCGTTGCATTTTGTGGTTCTTGAACTTCATCAAGTTTAATATTTCTCCCACTGTTTCTATCAAGGAGGAACTGTTCCTCTAAGAAGTGTGCGTGTCTAGAAACAAATATCCTTTGATCAGAAGGATCATAGAAATAATATCCATGACCTTCTTTAGGATATCCCACAAAACTGCATTTCACGGATCTAGGTTCCAACTTATCATGTTCAACTTTCTTGACATAAGCTGGACACCCCCAAACCTTAACATGTTTAAGACCTGGTTTCTTCCTACTCCACATCTCATGTGGGGTCGTGAGAACCGATTTAGAAGGCACCTTGTTCAGTAAATACATTGACGTCTCTAAAGCATAACCCCATAGTGATACTGGAAGATCAGTAAAGCTCATCATGGACCTCACCATATCTAATAGAGTACGATTCCTTCTCTCAGATACTCCATTTAATTGTGGAGTATAGGGAGGGGTCCATTGAGAAACTATACCATTTTCTTTAAGATAACCTAAAAACTCTCCGCTTAAGTACTCACCTCCTCGATCTGATCGATGAACTTTTATACTACCTGCGGTTTGTTTTTCTACTTCATTTCTATATTCCTTGAACTTTTCAAAAGCTTCGGATTTGTATTTCATAAGATATACATATCCTAACCTGGATCGATCATCCGTAAAAGTAATGAAGTATGAAAATCCTCCTCTAGCACTTGTTGACATTGGTCCACATACATCTGTGTGTACCAAGTCTAACAACCCCGCAGCTCTCTCTCCATGTCCAGTAAATGGAGATTTAGTCATTTTACCCATGAGACAAGACTCGCATGTAGGATATGATTCAAAATCAAAATGTTCTAGTAACTTATCCTTATGTAATGTGCGAAGTCTGTTCTCACTAATATGACCTAGTCTGCAGTGCCATAAATAAGTTGGATTTTTATTATCTCTTTTTCTTTTATTATTTGGTTGTTCAATTTGAAATAAATTATGTTCTAAGTCACATATATACAAACCATTATGTAATGTACCGTATCCATAAGTAATATTGTTTTTCTTAATTAAACATTTATTATTCTCAACAATAAACGTAAAACCATCCGAATCAAGTACAGGAATAGAAACAATATTTCTTACAATTGATGGTACATAATAACATTTATTCAACACAATAGTTTTGCCCGTAGGCATATGCAAAGGAAATGATCCTACAGCTGCAGCAGCAACTCTTGCTCCATTGCCCATCAATAGAATCACTTCATCTTCCCCCAGAGATCAACTTTGCTTTAGTCCCTGCAACGAATTGCAAATATGAGACCCACAAGCAGTATCCAATACCCAAGTAGAAATCTGACTTAAAGACATATTTAGTTCAATCATGAACATACCTGGATCAGAAGCGGTAATCTCATTGCCCTTCTTATTCTTTAACTCTGCAAGGTAAACCTTACAGTTCCTCTTCCAGTGTCCCACCTTGTTACAGTGGAAGCAAACTCCTTTGCTTTTCGGGTCAGGCTTTGGTGGAACTGGCTTATTCTCACCCTTTTTCTTATTCTTCGGCTTCCAGTTCCTCTTTCTCTTAGTAGAGGTACTGGCACCGATCATAAGAACAGAATCCCTTTTGGTGGGAAAATTCGCCTCAGCAGTTTTCAGCATGTTGTGGAGCTCAGCTAAGCTGACATCCAGCTTGTTCATGTGAAAGTTCATAACGAACTGCGAGAACGAATCCGGGAGTGACTGCAAGACTAAATCTTGGCTTAACTCCCCATCCATGACAAAACCTAACTGCCCTAGATGCTCAATCAGATTGATCATCTTAAGCACATGGTCATTCACAAACGACCCTTCATCCATTCTACATTGGAATAGCTCTTTCGATATATCATATCGAGCGGTTCTCCCTTGTACATCATAAAGCTCCTGTAGATGTATCAGAATGGTAGGAGCATCCATTTTCGCATGTTGCTTCTGTAACTCAGGTGTCATGGATGCTAGCATGACACATTGAGCAACATTAGCAGCATCTAACCAATCATTATACACTTCTCGTTCCTGGAAAAGTGCATCATCAGAAGGAGGTACAGGTAAAGGCGAGTCAAGCACATAATCCTTCTTCTCAGACCTGAGAACGATTCTCAGGTTTCGAAGCCAATCAGCATAATTGGGACCAGTCAATTTGTTCGCATCAAGTATGCTACGGAGTGATAGAGTAGAAGACATGATCTATAAATCTGAAATTTGTGAATACATAACAACATTAGTAGATATCCAATTTTATTATAACACCTTATGAATCGGGTCTTTATTCATAGGTGGCTCCCACAGTTTTATTAAAATTATACAACCCTCAAATGTATAACTAAAGCATTCTCAATGCCTGTGAGAATAGGGATCCTACTTTCCATTATATAACCTCGGCTGTAGCACGAAACGCTATGTAATGTTCCATAGGCAGATAACTCTTTATCAATTACATCTCATGTTATTCCCTAATTCCATTTAGCCTCTTGAATCATTGAATCACGGCTGTAGCACGTCTAAATTCAATATTCTAAGTCAAGTGAGACCCAACATCTCGTTAAATTAATAAGATCTCAATAGCCCACGGCTGTAGCACGTAACGACAATTGGATTCTAATTAATTATACGCATCTCATGTAATAGACAAGTAATTCCTATTTTTGAAAACGAAGCCCTCGGCTGTAGCACGAAACAACAAAGCTCAAAACTAAGAATCACTTTCTACCATGTTGGAAGGCTATGACCGACACAAGCCCGTTGTGACATTGGCCATTTTATTACTTGATATTAAATAACGAGGGATTTTATATTATTTAGGTTACGAAACGTTTTCGTTAAAACCTAAAGTCAAACATGCATTTTATATACGATATATAAAACTATATATATTATCTCATGGCATTTCTATGCACACATATATATAGGGAAACATGTTATATCATGTTAAACATTGTTAAACATCTATATGAAACAATATTAGTATTTTAAAGCATTTTAACACAATTAAAACGGGCTTTAAAACACTTCCGGAAGCTATAACCATTTTAAAATTAATTTTTAAAATTTATTTGACGACTCCATTAGATCCGTCTCGAAAAAACGAATCCAACGATATATTATACGCCTCAAACGGAGTTACGGATCAACGGGAAAAATCAAAATAAGAATCAGGGCCATTACTGTCACCATTTGACCCTGTAACGCATTACCAGAATGCGTTTTAGGCCAAAAATAACATATTTATTGTGTCACGCATTCAACAGAGGCGTTACACAGTGATGACGTCATGCTGACGTTATGCTGACGTCAGCATCCGACCCGACCCGTGACCCGACCCGACCCATGACCCGACCCGACCCGGTGCGTGAGGTGCACGCGCGGACGTGAGCCGCCAGCGCGTGACCCCCACGCGTGAAGGACAGTCGCGGCAGTCTTTTCCTTTTTTTTTCAGTCGATAGAGTTTTGAATAATATTTAAAATCAGTCGGCCTTTTCTTCTTTTCAGCCCACCAGCCCAATAATTCAACCTTTTGGGCCCCCAACTTTAACTACCCATCTAGATATTTTATAAATAATATATATATATATATATTTATAAACAGATTATTATTTATTAATTTCTAAACTCTTTAAAAATCAATAATAAATAATCTATACATGGGAAAATTATGAAACTTTTTTTGGGACTTCTACAACATTTGTAGAAAATATATCAGTGATCAAAATTATTTTAAAAAATAATTTATTAATTAATTCGTAATTAATTTGATTATAGCCTCCAAGAACTTCAAAAATTCATAACTAATTCATACAAGCTTGAAAAATTCCGAAATTTTTTCTGGGATCTATATACATGCAACCTATGCTCTGATACCATTGAAGGAATTTATGACCGTAGCGGAAGCGTAAATCACATTTACTTGCATAAAAACCTAATTAATCATGTATATAGATTTAAAAATCGTATGAACACAAGAAAAATACCTTGATAGCTTTCCTGGGATTGTTATGAATGTATCTTTGATTTCCAGCAATCACCCCTCAAGTGTGGAGTGCTCTAATGGTATCCACCAAGATCAAATATCATATAGTAGATGAAAAACAATTGAGAAAATAATTAAAATGATTTGGAATGATTTTGATGAACTTCAAAAGCTCTCAATGATCCTCTCAAATCCCCTGGGATGTTTTTGTTAAGTGTTTTATTCTATGTGTGTCTTCCAACTCTTGGAATGCTTGATATTTAAAGAAAAAGTCTTTACTTTATGTAAGAACCCCAAATTTTGGATATAATTAAAACTTTTATTAAGTAATGATAAAATGAGGAACAATGATTCCAACAACAAGGTCACCAGCTCTAATGAATGGTGGTTTCAAAGAACAATGATTGTAATGAATGGATATTGCTTTGGACAATGATCCTGATGCATTGGTATATTGTCAGAATAGAGTAATTCGATGGTTGAGGACCTAGATAAGAATATTCTACCATCCAGGAAGGAGCTAATGGATCCTTGAAGAGAAATGAATACGTGCATAGTATTTCCCATACGTGCATAGTATTTCCCGTACGTGCATAGTGTTTCCTGTACGTGCATAGTAATTTGGTGGATGAATAGTGACTTTGTAAGTTGGAAAACTTTTCACGCCACCCTATGTACGGGACGTGTTATGGATGTTTCGAAGTCATATTAGTAATACGCGGAGGAAATAAGTGAATGCAGAGACGATCGGAATTCAGAAATTCCAAATTCTTTTTCGGTACAATATTTGACCGAACCGTAAAGAGCCTATCAATATGATCAAGACAAGAGTATTATAATGTTAAGGATTCAAGGATTTTATTTATTAAGTATGATTTGAGGATTTAGAATGAAAACCTTTGAGTTAGAATAACAAGTGTTCTAGAAATCGCTAGAACTTTATAACAAGATTAAGCGATCAAGCAAACGCGAAAGAAATTACGGATTAAATACGTAACGAGATAAAAAAAAACCCTACTTGATCAGCTGGGGTTATATATAAGAATATTTGGTGGAAATGAAATGAAGAAAAGAAATGAGAAAGGAAGTAATGAGGTGGATGGACAAGAAGAAAACAACAAGGCTTCACATCATCAATTTTTCTAACACACCATAAACCTTTGACACTTGTATTAAGAGGAGTATTAGCAGCTATACCCACTTATACATATCACAAATATCATTTGACAACTAGCCAAGCAAACACCACCTCTCCCCCATTTTTCCAGCAGTTGCATTTTCCAGGGCAGGGGTCTTTGCCATTTTTTTTCACCTAGATCTACTCATCTAAAAATCATGAAAAAATTCATGGAGCTTCTACACATCAAGGTGAAGTTGGGGATTTAATTTCATAATTTTTGAAGATCGTTTGGATGGGTAAATAAATTCGAGAAGTTCACTGTTTTTCCCCCAAAACCAAGGCACTTCGAATTTTGGAGTTTTAAGATTTCAAAATCCACCTTCCAACCATTGTTTGATCTCCAAATTTTTATGGTGAGTCCTATATTTCATAAAAATGATCTCCTAGAAATTTTAGCTTCAAACTCCATGTTTTCCATTTTCAAATATATCCTCAAAGATGAGGGTGAATAGTGTTTTCAAGAAACTAACTTTGATTTCTTGGTTTCTTTGGATGATTTAAGCTTTGTTAAAGCCATACAAGGACTATATAAGGGTTATTATAGCTTGTACACTCTCCAAGGAAGGTATAATTCTTAAGAACCCAAGATCTTACTTTGAGTTTTATATATGTTCTTGATGGTTTTAGATTAGTTAAGATTATGGTGTTGTTATATGCATAAAAGCATGATTATGTAGTTAGTAGTGATGATTTAAGAGTTTTGATGATTATGATGGTTAATTGAAACCTTCTTGGACTCGTTAAGATGAAAACCATGTATAGTATGCCCGGTGTGGCTTGGATTGATTGTTATGAATTTTAGAACGTTCGATTTATAGCCGTCGTAATGCCGAATTTTCGTTAGACTATTAAACACCGAGCATCACAGTAGCTATAACTCACTGTACAGCTTCATTTTCTGCCATGATAGGATAGATTATGTTTCAAGCTTCGTTTTGATATAAAGATCGCATGAAACGGACTTACGGTTTAGGATTTATGACCAAATTACTAAAAGTAGTTCGAATCCGTAAACGAAAGTTCGTAACTGTAATTGAACCCTCGTAAACTATGTAACGTCATGGCGAATCTTGGTAAATAAATACTAGAGGTAAAAAGGAAGGCGTGAAAGAAAACCATATGTCAAAAAGATCATTTTTCGATTTATTAAAAATGTTCGAGTCGAGGTTAAACGCGAACGAACCCCTAAAAGACGACTCTTTTATAACTTCGGTAAAACACTTAGAAAACGGGCGATAAAACTCGGAGTATAATATTGGTTCGTAACGATCAACCTTAGAACTCATATGACTTAAGTATGTCCCAAGTATAAATGCAATGACATGTCGTATTAACGAACGAATGTCGGGTCGGATCAGTGATAAAAGTAATCCACAAAAAGGGGTATAACGAGATAACTCGAGAACGTGTTTCGAATTAAGTATAACTTAACTTTTAATATGTTAAGTGATTAATCCCGAATGCCTTGGCTATTTATAGATCACCAAGCTGAACCGGGACCCGCTACCACTACCCCTTACCGTACTCGACTACCAGGCAAGTTCCAATTCCCTTCTTTTAGGCTGTTGTTGTGATTGAATAAATATATATATATATGCTGATATACATATGCCATTGCATGCATGCCTACTTTCAAGTTGAAGTGATATACTTGTTCCCTGAATGTTATTGTTGGCTTATAAGCTAGATAGTTATATATCAGTTATAAGCCGATTATTGTAAGACCCTCATAGAAGGGCGTATACATCTTATTAATCAAAAATAGACCGGGAGTCAATATTCCTTGATATATCGAGATTACCTCGGAGGAAAATATTTAAGTAAATATTTTCTATTATTTGGGCGACGAATATTATTTGAATATTCGTTCGAGACTAATTATTTTAACGATCCTTACTTCAAATAATTATTTGAACGTAATCATTCGACGAATAATATTCGTCAATATTCATTCGGAGTCGAATTGATTATCGATTATTATTTCGAATACTCTTCTAAAGATGAGACTACTAAATGAATATTATGTGGACATTCATTTAGAATATTATTTCATTAAATAAATATTACTTTTGAAAATTCATTTAAGGTATTAAGTACTTGATGAATATTATCTTCAATATTCATCTGAAGCTTGATTTACTTATCGAATATTATATCGAATATTCCTTTAAAGCTTGGATTACTAAATGAATATTACTTGATATTCATTTAGGATATTATTTATTAAATGAATATTACTTTATTGATATTCATTTAAATTCCTAATTAATTATGAATATTATTTTGAATATTCATCCAGGGTTCTATTTAATCATCGAATATTATTTTAAATATTTTAAATATTCCTTTCAGGTCTTATTGATTAATGAATATTATTTGGAATATTCATTTGAATATTTAATTATGCAATAAATATTCTCTCGATATTTCTTCAAGAATTATTTGAAAAATACTCTGATTAAAGATATTCTTTCATATTCCTGAATATTCTTTAAATATTTTTAATTCAATAAATATTCTCTGAATATTTATTCCATACTTAGAATAACCTCGATAAGGTTTATCTTCTTCGATTATTACGAAAAATATTTCGGAGTCATATTATTATTAATCCTATATCAAGGAAGGTTCTCAGACATCATTCTTCTTTGAGTCTACCTCCTTAATAATAAGGGAACCTTACTTGGAAAATGTTATTTATCTTGTCGACTTCCCGGTCATAAAGTATTCCCTTCACTCGCAACTCGGGTGCTGTTGACTTATTAAGTCGTTGCTTACCTTCTCATCTTTCGAGGGGTAAGATCACTTGAACAAGTTGATATCCGTTACCAAGTAATAGCTTGGGAGTTATTGGTAAATTTTCCTTTCCAACTAGATACGACTACTTTGTGGAGTCTTATCAACAAGTATTATACTTGGGGAAAGGGGGACGAACGTTACATTCAGAATCATGAATTCTATTTGAACTAGGAGTCGTGTAAGAGGCCGAGTAGCGCCGGTCCATCCCCTTTGGCCCAACCGTTGGCCGGGGAGAGCTAGTAAGGCGGTACACAAGTAAAGCCGTCAGTTCTTCCTTCTACCGGTAGTAAATCTAAATTGAGCTGTACGATCTCGACTGATCATCAAGATTGGAACAGCGGGCGCGGTGAATACTCCATCATTGGTTCATCATCCAAATTTATTTATTTCCTGCAACATGATTACTGTTGGCAGAGTTGGAAAAGGGTCATAACTGGAATTGCAACCTTTTCTTGCAAGTTCCTCTTCTTAATAACAATAAGAATATCTCGCTTACTTTGATGTAGCAGATATTTCTACAAACAAATACTTTAAGTTACCTTGTAACTTCATCGTTCATATTATACTGGCATCATTTCCGTAAAGGCATGGCATATGGTTTGAAAGATACTTTTGAACTGTTATACATTATCGTTCAGTCATATATTATTGTTGGTGGGCTATTGCTCACCCTTGCTTTATTATTATATCACAACAACAGCTAGAACAGATGACTCGCACAAGGCGCACTCGACGCGGGCGAGGACGATGAGACTACCAGAGCTGAAGAAGAAGCTATTGGCAGGGTATATTTATTCTTTCAGTACCAAGAATATGGTCTAGTATGCCTTATGTAAATGGATGGCAAAGAGTATGTATTTATATTGAAATTCTTTTGGATTGTAAGAACTCATAATGTGATTAATAAAAATTTGAGTGTTACTCTGATTTCATCTCTAGGACTATAACGGGTGTGTTTTATATTATTGTGTTGGGTTATAGAGACGTAATTTATTTTATGTTAAGGAAAGTTCAAGTGTTGTGGACAGAATTGGAAACCGTAACCACCGGATCCCGGACCCCGGATCTGGGGGTGTTACAGAAGTGGTATCAGAGCGTACGTTATAAACCCCAGAGATGAGGTGACGTTAAAACAATAAATTCAATAAGATAATAAGAACTCTTGCCAAGTTCATAGTCGGACTACTTAATGTAGTGATGACATATAAAACCCTTATGGGAACTCGTAAGTATAATGATAGTAACTTAGCTCGATATCGTATCGACGAGTAAGGTGACTGACCTTGAGGCATACGAGCAACAGCGCGATGATGCTTTATATGCTGAAGATCAGCGGGTAATTCGATGGAGTACCCTACTGGAGACCCGGAAGAGGTTCCAGCAGATAAGGAAAATCCTGTTAGGATGAGGAGCTTACCCATGGGTAATGAGGGTCGCAGCCAAAATGACTGTGATGATTAAGATATGGTGCTCAGAAAAGTGAGTATAAAGAACTGATATATTATTAAGAGATCTGAAGATGCAGGTTGAATTCATAGCCGGACTACCAGACGTAGTACCAGCAAGAAAGAAGGATTGGAAGAATTACTTGAGATCTTATACGGAAATAGATGAGAATCCTTAGAGATTTTCATCTTAACAAAGAAAGAGCTAGAGGGATGTATGATTATCAAAGACAGTGATATAGGGCGAGGAGCAGAGTCCCTAGGAATAGTTGAGAAGGAGGCAGTAAGTGCCATATCATTTGATAAATGAATTAGTATGAATATGGTCAGTAATAATTCGCCATGAGAAGGCAGGTGTCGTAGGTTGTAAATTATGGAACCAAATTGAGGTTAATAAGGTGGTTTTATTAAGGAAAATGTTCATTTTATGAATGAATCATTTAGAAAGTAAAGACATTGGGAAGTAATAGAATGATTGGGTAAAAGTTATATAAGGAAGTAGTAAGCAAGACAATGATCTCAGAACCTACCGGAAGATAAGACCAGTGAGTCAAGATGAACTCGTAATGAGACTACTGCCAGAGACTGAGTATAGAGTTAATTCAACTCAGTTAAATGATGAACCAGAAACGTTAGATGCATGTGATTCAGAGGAATATTAAATTCCTTCTTCTCTTTGAATGGATTATAGTAGTTACCTTAAGTTTACTCCGACACGGAATTATAATAGATCAAGTAATACGATCAGCAGTTAAAGAGAAAAATGTGAGAAAATCTTCCTGGAGCTAAAAGGTGAAATTGGTAATGACCAAGAGCTGGCATTGCTTAATGGAAAAAGGAGACTTTGTGCTTCCAATGACGCTTCGCATAAAGGGTTAGGTAGACCGACATTTGGTAGTATTGAATATCAGGACGTTGTGACAGGTTTCAGTTTGAAATTATTGATTCCCTTCTAAGGGATGGATATAATTGATTCCTCTCCAGTGGGTAAACTTCCAATCCGATGATGATTATTTCGTTAACTATGACTGCTTATGATTCCACCTGCTTGGAGGTTCATAGAACTATTCTTCAGGTTTCGAAACTGGTCTCCTTGATGTTACCAGTAGGTGGGTAGATTGATCAAAATTTCCCTGAGTCTGGAAAGGAATTCGGTGAATTTTGGCAAACCTTGTCTTTCTGATAATCAGAGAATGTCATGGAAGAGAGTAGAAACTGGAGCAAACCCTGTGATTTGGGTAAGGTTGCTATAAAATGGGTTAGTAAACGGACCCTGAGCATTACAATCGACGGTAGTGATAATATGATGAAGTGAGATTGGACGAAAACAGGAAATGTAAGTAAGAAACTAGCCGGACGGAGAAACTCCGGGATTGACTTAAGTGAAAAGGCTGTTATGCCAGGAATGGTAAGCTTGCGTGGCACGCGGGATTGATAAGAATAGTTGAAAAGATAAAAGTGGAGGAAAGGTGACCGGAGACGGTGCCGAGTAGTCGATTAAGACTTATATGGAGTAAAGTTTTGGAAAGGTAGAAAGGTATCAAAGAAGAAGGCACTATGCCGGCAATTGCTAGAAAAGTAATGCTATTAGCCAACCCCTAAAATCATATATTTTTATTTTAGTGTGGCCAGTTGAGGCCAAGTCACAACGGACTATAAAGTGACTAGACCAGCAATGAAAAGACAAAGCAGGGTTGCTTCTAAGTAAGCACCGACTGCAAGGGCTTCTGATATAAAGGAAATATTAATGAGATTGTAGGAGTCTTCTACTAAACCCTTTGCAACCCATGTTTTGATGGGGAATTTACTAGACCTTTTTGGGATGGGGTAACCCGTACTAAAGTGACTCATGTGTATATGGTTGTCCAAGATTTTGAGTAAAATGGGAGTATAGTGACTTGAGATGCATGATGTTAGGGTATCATGAATACCATTAACATATTACGACTAAGGGAAGTAAACAACGAAGGTTTATGAAGAGAGTATAGAAATGGTTAGAGATGGATCTGTATGCTGTAGAAATTTTGTCTAAGGCAAGTACATTTGAGAAGAACGATAAGTACTAATAGATTCACGTTGAACTCGACCAATATTTTCCAAAACATCCTTGCTGCCATTACCAAGTTCTGTAAGAGAGGAGATAGGCATACGTTGCCTTTTTGGAAGGCCAAATAGGCTGACAACTATCTGAAAGAAGAGGGTGGCATTAAGCCACCGATCGATTATCAAATGAGAATGATTGAAAAGAGACCTTTATTAAGGATACATGATCTGATTGCCAATTATAAGATGCAAGAATTCATTGATAGTTGAATTAAGGATAGGATATCAATGAATTAAGACAAACCCTGGGGAATGCACAAGGGGTGGCATTAACCCTAATAACGACATTATGACTTCAGATGATATGAGCTGGACTTGCTAAGGCAACAATGACCGGTAAGGATTATTAGAAAAAAAAAAAGTTCTGGAAAGAACATAGATAGAATTATTAGAGTATTGATCAATGACATTTTGATATACCCTGTACCCAGAAAATACAGGAGGAAGGATGAGGATGACCTATGAAACCTTACAAGGGAAAAGGTAATATTCCGAACTTCAAAATGGAAGTTTGGTAAGGAATGTATGACATAGTAACAGTAATGCCAGATGAGGCATGTATGAGACCATGAGGAAGTATGGATTGAACCTATAAAGGTTGAGATTATCCTAAGATAAGGAAAGAACTAAGAAGAGAAGTATCCTAAGTAGGATGGGGAATAAATGTGATAAAGTTCCCACGAGTAGGTGGAAGCAATGACTTATGGAGAAAGACTGTTAAATATATTTTTCTTCATCAGCAGAGCTTAAGGGAGAATGCTTTCACCCAAAAATGATGGGAATGAGGTAGAAATGTTTGAATTGGAATATATCCAAGGAACAAGGATTACCAGAAATTATTATTATCAGGAAAGGCCAATGAGGTGGCCGACAGTTTAAGTATAAAGGAATAATTATAAATGTTCATACCGAAGAAACAAAATGATATTTGGAAAGACCTTGAAGGTCATATTGGAGTGGAGGAAGTTACATTCCTTTTGATGATTGTGCAAGAATCGAAGGTAATAATAGTTTAAGTAAAGATTCGATTCCTGATGGAGTCTTAAGCATATTACGTACCTTAGAAGGTCCCGTTTTGAGGCAAACCAGGACCATGGTACAAAATTGATGAAGTAAACCGTTAAGTTTCCAGTCTTTTATGGAAGATGCATAAGTGATAGTTTCATCAACCGGACCTAGCTGCGATACTTGAAACTCTTCTGCAATTCTATCTACTTCATGTTATATCTACATCAAGTTCAGGAAGTGTTTCGTATGGATAAGGAATAGTGATCACTTTGTCTCCCTAAGGGATTTGAAACCCGTAGGGTTAGCTATTAATGCACTACGTAAACAACAAGCGATGGTGATTCTTCTAAGAAAGTAGATGACAATGTAAAGATAAAGACAGTGCTGCCATTGATTAACTAAATGGCATGTTGATGAATGACAAACAAGTTTATGTTAGTGTACTTCTGCGCAAACAAGATAGAGAATATGAGGTTGATGATTCATGATGTTAAAGATATTCCCATGGAAAGAATTAATGAGATTTGGAGGGAAGGGCGGTTGAGCCCGAGACTTATTGGGCCACCTGAGAGTTTAAAATGTTCGGACGGTGGTATTCGAGCCAGCCTTACCCCCAAAATTATAGCACGGTCATAACGGGTTTTCATGTGGCCAGGCTACGCCAGTAAAATGCAAATGTTCAACAGATGATAGGAGTACAAGAATGTAGATATACGACCTGGTCCGACTTACGAAAGACAACCTGTGGAAAACCATGGATAGAAAAGAACAAGTAATGAGAAACAAGGTTGGCAGAAGTAGATTATATGAATCTAAGTTAAAGGAATCGGGCCAGATTCATTTCGGAAAGTTTAAATTGAAATAACGTGATGATTATAGAGTAAATGAGACGGAATACCGATAAGGAGGTACCAAGTGCAAAAAGGTGTCTCAATAAAGAGGTGAAGGTGAAAGTAAATAACAGAAGTAAATAAGAATCAGATAATAAGAAGGATGTGATTGATAAAGAAAAGGCTGGGGAAGCAACTATGGAATGAGAAGCAAGGAGTGTTATGAATGGGTTTTCTAATGAATTCTCAGGATGACAACCTGATAGTGTCAATACTATAGTTATGAAAAAGCTAGTAACATGATATGGGATGTCAGTAATAATGATGCCAAGTGAGAAACCTAAGATTTAACCTGAAAGGTTGAAGGATTTCCCGAATGTGAGTATCGCTAAGATTGAACAAGAGTATTTGTCCATAGAATAATGGACAAAGCAGCAAGATATGTTGACACGTGAGATTGCGATCAAATAGTATTGGATATAATTATGATTAATTTCTTCTTTGATAAACCTCTATAGTTCAGAGGTAAATTCTGAGTATGATATTCTACAATCATGGAAGCTTTCTATAATCCTTTAGAACTCTTTTCTCTTCTTCTCTCTTATTCATCTTCTTTATGAATTGAGAAGAACAACCCTTTTTGGAGGGGAGGTACTGCTACGTGACTATCTGTCTATGTGATAGAAGTCTAAGTGGAATGCTATGACTTGTTTAATTGCTTGTCAAGTACTAAAGGCTGGCCCCCTTCTGTATTAACTATGCAATATAACAAATGTTCAATTGATCATAGTGATCTCTCAACAAATCTTTCCACTTCTCTATATTGATCTAGATTGCGAAGATTAAAGCGATCAGGAAATGCACAGTACGAGCGAGGTTACCTCCGAATCGTAGGGTGATAGTGATACCAATGTTACTGCAGGTATCAATAAGGATAAGACTGAGTAAAAGTATAACCCGGATAGTGAGTTGTACGAAAAGTAGCAACGTTGATGGAAAAAGGATAAAGTATGAATTGTAGCACTAGAAGATGTGCTGAGGAAGGGTAGAACGAATAAGAATTGACCGGGAAGCTAAAGAGTGAACGACAGGCAAACGACTCTTTGCTTCCTACCTGATTCCGGGACGGAATCCTTTTAAGGAGGGGAGACTGTAAGAACCCCAAATTTTGGATATAATTAAAACTTTTATTAAGTAATGATAAAATGAGGAACAATGATTCCAACAACAAGGTCACCAGCTCTAATGAATGGTGGTTTCAAAGAACAATGATTGTAATGAATGGATATTGCTTTGGACAATGATCCTGATGCATTGGTATATTGTCAGAATAGAGTAATTCGATGGTTGAGGACCTAGATAAGAATAATCTACCATCCAGGAAGGAGCTAATGGATCCTTGAAGAGAAATGAATACGTGCATAGTATTTCCCATACGTGCATAGTATTTCCCGTACGTGCATAGTGTTTCCTGTACGTGCATAGTAATTTGGTGGATGAATAGTGACTTTGTAAGTTGGAAAACTTTTCACGCCACCCTATGTACGGGACGTGTTATGGATGTTTCGAAGTCATATTAGTAATACGCGGAGGAAATAAGTGAATGCAGAGACGATCGGAATTCAGAAATTCCAAATTCTTTTTCGGTACAATATTTGACCGAACCGTAAAGAGCCTATCAATATGATCAAGACAAGAGTATTATAATGTTAAGGATTCAAGGATTTTATTTATTAAGTATGATTTGAGGATTTAGAATGAAAACCTTTGAGTTAGAATAACAAGTGTTCTAGAAATCGCTAGAACTTTATAACAAGATTAAGCGATCAAGCAAACGCGAAAGAAATTACGGATTAAATACGTAACGAGATAAAAAAAAACCCTACTTGATCAGCTGGGGTTATATATAAGAATATTTGGTGGAAATGAAATGAAGAAAAGAAATGAGAAAGGAAGTAATGAGGTGGATGGACAAGAAGAAAACAACAAGGCTTCACATCATCAATTTTTCTAACACACCATAAACCTTTGACACTTGTATTAAGAGGAGTATTAGCAGCTATACCCACTTATACATATCACAAATATCATTTGACAACTAGCCAAGCAAACACCACCTCTCCCCCATTTTTCCAGCAGTTGCATTTTCCAGGGCAGGGGTCTTTGCCATTTTTTTTCACCTAGATCTACTCATCTAAAAATCATGAAAAAATTCATGGAGCTTCTACACATCAAGGTGAAGTTGGGGATTTAATTTCATAATTTTTGAAGATCGTTTGGATGGGTAAATAAATTCGAGAAGTTCACTGTTTTTCCCCAAAACCAAGGCACTTCGAATTTTGGAGTTTTAAGATTTCAAAATCCACCTTCCAACCATTGTTTGATCTCCAAATTTTTATGGTGAGTCCTATATTTCATAAAAATGATCTCCTAGAAATCTTAGCTTCAAACTCCATGTTTTCCATTTTCAAATAAATCCTCAAAGATGAGGGTGAATAGTGTTTTCAAGAAACTAACTTTGATTTCTTGGTTTCTTTGGATGATTTAAGCTTTGTTAAAGCCATACAAGGACTATATAAGGGTTATTATAGCTTGTACACTCTCCAAGGAAGGTATAATTCTTAAGAACCCAAGATCTTACTTTGAGTTTTATATATGTTCTTGATGGTTTTAGATTAGTTAAGATTATGGTGTTGTTATATGCATAAAAGCATGATTATGTAGTTAGTAGTGATGATTTAAGAGTTTTGATGATTATGATGGTTAATTGAAACCTTCTTGGACTCGTTAAGATGAAAACCATGTATAGTATGCCCGGTGTGGCTTGGATTGATTGTTATGAATTTTAGAACGTTCGATTTATAGCCGTCGTAATGCCGAATTTTCGTTAGACTATTAAACACCGAGCATCACAGTAGCTTTAACTCACTGTACAGCTTCATTTTCTGCCATGATAGGATAGATTATGTTTCAAGCTTCGTTTTGATATAAAGATCGCATGAAACGGACTTACGGTTTAGGATTTATGACCAAATTACTAAAAGTAGTTCGAATCCGTAAACGAAAGTTCGTAACTGTAATTGAACCCTCGTAAACTATGTAACGTCATGGCGAATCTTGGTAAATAAATACTAGAGGTAAAAAGGAAGGCGTGAAAGAAAACCATATGTCAAAAAGATCATTTTTCGATTTATTAAAAATGTTCGAGTCGAGGTTAAACGCGAACGAACCCCTAAAAGACGACTCTTTTATAACTTCGGTAAAACACTTAGAAAACGGGCGATAAAACTCGGAGTATAATATTGGTTCGTAACGATCAACCTTAGAACTCATATGACTTAAGTATGTCCCAAGTATAAATGCAATGACATGTCGTATTAACGAACGAATGTCGGGTCGGATCAGTGATAAAAGTAATCCACAAAAAGGGGTATAACGAGATAACTCGAGAACGTGTTTCGAATTAAGTATAACTTAACTTTTAATATGTTAAGTGATTAATCGCGAATGCCTTGGCTATTTATAGATCACCAAGCTGAACCGGGACCCGCTACCACTACCCCTTACCGTACTCGACTACCAGGCAAGTTCCAATTCCCTTCTTTTAGGCTGTTGTTGTGATTGAATAAATATATATATATATGCTGATATACATATGCCATTGCATGCATGCCTACTTTCAAGTTGAAGTGATATACTTGTTCCCTGAATGTTATTGTTGGCTTATAAGCTAGATAGTTATATATCAGTTATAAGCCGATTATTGTAAGACCCTCATAGAAGGGCGTATACATCTTATTAATCAAAAATAGACCGGGAGTCAATATTCCTTGATATATCGAGATTACCTCGGAGGAAAATATTTAAGTAAATATTTTCTATTATTTGGGCGACGAATATTATTTGAATATTCGTTCGAGACTAATTATTTTAACGATCCTTACTTCAAATAATTATTTGAACGTAATCATTCGACGAATAATATTCGTCAATATTCATTCGGAGTCGAATTGATTATCGATTATTATTTCGAATACTCTTCTAAAGATGAGACTAGTAAATGAATATTATGTGGACATTCATTTAGAATATTATTTCATTAAATAAATATTACTTTTGAAAATTCATTTAAGGTATTAAGTACTTGATGAATATTATCTTCAATATTCATCTGAAGCTTGATTTACTTATCGAATATTATATCGAATATTCCTTTAAAGCTTGGATTACTAAATGAATATTACTTGATATTCATTTAGGATATTATTTATTAAATGAATATTACTTTATTGATATTCATTTAAATTCCTAATTAATTATGAATATTATTTTGAATATTCATCCAGGGTTCTATTTAATCATCGAATATTATTTTAAATATTTTAAATATTCCTTTCAGGTCTTATTGATTAATGAATATTATTTGGAATATTCATTTGAATATTTAATTATGCAATAAATATTCTCTCGATATTTCTTCAAGAATTATTTGAAAAATACTCTGATTAAAGATATTCTTTCATATTCCTGAATAGTCTTTAAATATTTTTAATCCAATAAATATTCTCTGAATATTTATTCCATACTTAGAATAACCTCAATAAGGTTTATCTTCTTCGATTATTACGAAAAATATTTCGGAGTCATATTATTATTAATCCTATATCAAGGAAGGTTCTCAGACATCATTCTTCTTTGAGTCTACCTCCTTAATAATAAGGGAACCTTACTTGGAAAATGTTATTTATCTTGTCGACTTCCCGGTCATAAAGTATTCCCTTCACTCGCAACTCGGGTGCTGTTGACTTATTAAGTCGTTGCTTACCTTCTCATCTTTCGAGGGGTAAGATCACTTGAACAAGTTGATATCCGTTACCAAGTAATAGCTTGGGAGTTATTGGTAAATTTTCCTTTCCAACTAGATACGACTACTTTGTGAAGTCTTATCAACAAGTATTATACTTGGGGAAAGGGGGACGAACGTTACATTCAGAATCATGAATTCTATTTGAACTAGGAGTCGTGTAAGAGGCCGAGTAGCGCCGGTCCATCCCCTTTGGCCCAACCGTTGGCCGGGGAGAGCTAGTAAGGCGGTACACAAGTAAAGCCGTCAGTTCTTCCTTCTACCGGTAGTAAATCTAAATTGAGCTGTACGATCTCGACTGATCATCAAGATTGGAACAGCGGGCGCGGTGAATACTCCATCATTGGTTCATCATCCAAATTTATTTATTTCCTGCAACATGATTACTGTTGGCAGAGTTGGAAAAGGGTCATAACTGGAATTGCAACCTTTTCTTGCAAGTTCCTCTTCTTAATAACAATAAGAATATCTCGCTTACTTTGATGTAGCAGATATTTCTACAAACAAATACTTTAAGTTACCTTGTAACTTCATCGTTCATATTATACTGGCATCATTTCCGTAAAGGCATGGCATATGGTTTGAAAGATACTTTTGAACTGTTATACATTATCGTTCAGTCATATATTATTGTTGGTGGGCTATTGCTCACCCTTGCTTTATTATTATATCACAACAACAGCTAGACCAGATGACTCGCACAAGGCGCACTCGACGCGGGCGAGGACGATGAGACTACCAGAGCTGAAGAAGAAGCTATTGGCAGGGTATATTTATTCTTTCAGTACCAAGAATATGGTCTAGTATGCCTTATGTAAATGGATGGCAAAGAGTATGTATTTATATTGAAATTCTTTTGGATTGTAAGAACTCATAATGTGATTAATAAAAATTTGAGTGTTACTCTGATTTCATCTCTGGGACTATAACGGGTGTGTTTTATATTATTGTGTTGGGTTATAGAGACGTAATTTATTTTATGTTAAGGAAAGTTCAAGTGTTGTGGACAGAATTGGAAACCGTAACCACCGGATCCCGGACCCCGGATCTGGGGGTGTTACACTTTATCTAATTAAATAATCATTTAATAATTAAAACCTTTTTAATTATTAATCCCATTCTGAAAATAATTCTCTCATAAAATTTAATTTCTCAAACTAAATTTTGTAATTAATAATTATTAAGAACTTTTCTTAATTTATTTATAATCTATTAAATCTCATTTAATAAATTATAAATAATTGTTAATTAATTATTTATTCAATAAATAAATAATTTATAGCCATTATTAATTATTCTCATCATCTATAAATATTTAACCTTTTTATGGTGTGACCCTTTAGGTTCAATATTAAGCCGGTAGTAGAAATAAATAATAATAAGCTGTTTATTATTACTTATACGAATTACTAATTAATTCGTTAAATATAATTACATAAGTAATTAATATTTATTCTACATCGTGAGTGATACTTTTGAATATATCGCGACTATCCGGATAATATGAATTCATTGCTTAGAATATATAAAACCTATTCAGCAAATGGTTACCGTACAATCAATTCCTTTTACCCGACAATATCCCGATTAAATACAAGGCATGGATCGCGTGTCAAGCCTATTTAATTTAATCATATAATTTCTTATACATTATGTCTAGTTCATTTGAATTAGAAACTCTTTCTAACTTCAATTACTCTGGCCAGAGATTCTAGAACTAACATAGTAAGAACATCATAAGATATTCACTTTATTTTACTGAAAGGGGTAGATTCTTTATCGATCGTTAACTATCTTCATATACAAATTCCTATACCCGGAATAGAACTAATGATCGTCCCTTGAGGACTTAGAACTAAACCAAAACATAGTTCATTGTATATAAGATTACTTTAACGGTCTCAAGTCTAAGGACACTTGTACCACCATCAACTTATGAACAACTATTAACACGTGAGTAAACTCCATTAGTCGTTCATTAGATCAAGTCACGTTCAGTGAACTTATTCTCCAATAAGCACCTACATACTAGCTATAGTGTCACCACACGAATGTCTATGAGAACAGACATCCTTCCGAGGAAGCAAGCATAGTATGTACCGATCTTTACGAATTGACTAACTCCCAATTAGTTATCCTACGATCGGGAACTATTTAAGTTTACTGTTATCATCTTCTAGATCTCATTATTATAATCTCATTATAATTCTAGAAGCTTTACTCTAAATTATGGAACTTCTTATTTAAACACTTTAAATAGATAAAGCCCGTAATTGATATGGGCTGAAAATAAGCCCTAAAGACACATTTAATGTGGCATTAACTAGGCCGAGAATGGTCCAAACGTGGGGCCCACCAGCTGGGCCCAAAACCCTAAATATAATATTAATTTCGTAATTAATATTAGGGGTAATAAACAGCTCAGCAAATAAGAGTTGGATAAGGATAATATCCCCTCCAGACTTATCCAATAAGGCATCCAATTCAATATGGAAACTGATTCCTACAAGGAATAGATCTAGAACTTTCCTCAAAGACTTTTCTACCAAGTCTCCAAATCCTACCATAATTCTAAGGCTTCTCAGCCTATATAAAGGGCCTGACCCCTCATCTCAGAACTACGTTTTATTGGCTTGATTCTCTATTTACAGAGATACGTAGGCATTCTGTGAGGACCGTTTAAGTCTCGAACGCAGAAGCAGCCATTAAAGCACGAAGCTCACGAACCCTAGCATTAAATATACAAACCCTAGCCGCAATAATTTCAACCTAGTTTTTATTCCACAACATTTGGCGCCGTCTGTGGGACGAAGACATCAACCATGGTTACCACTCGAAGAACAACACCGGTCTCAACCGAGGCTACCTCTGGAACCGTCGTTCCACCAATCACTGCTCCTCCTGTTGGTACAGAGCAAGGGTCTGTACCCCCGTTAACAGAAACAAACCCTCATACTCAGATCTCTCAACCACAAGGGACGAATCCCCTTGCTGAAGGACCTCAGCCAGTAATTATCCCTCTAGGACAAGAGACTAACCCGCCCCAGATGATAGTCTCTCCTCTCCCTCTGAGTAGCCGCCCGCCACCTCACAGTCTCTCCACTTCTTCGCTTCCTGTCAACACCAACCCACTGTATGGGCTGCCTAACTACCCCCAAGATCCAAGGGATCCGGGACCAAGCGGTCATGCTCGGCTGATCCATGGGCAACAACAATCCCCTTATCTTAGAGGCCCGGCCCCTCCTGAACCAGGATACTATGATTACTCTAGTCCTTATACTGGAGACTCGTCATCTGAAGACGATGATCGAGACGAAGCCCCAAGGAGGCGACGTGCTAGTAAGGAACCTCTGAGGAGGAATCCATCGAACCGTGATGGTCCTTTAATAATTGCAGAGAAAATTAAGGCTTATGAAGCCGAGATTCAGAAGCTGAAGGACGACCAAGCAAGGGAGCAAGAGAGGCAGAACCCTAATCAGATTCGACCTCCTCCGACTTCAGGAGGGATTCCCTTCATAGATTTGGAGAGGTCTTCAAGGAGACACTGAAGGGCTGAAGCCCCAACCAGAGGAACTACAAGGGTGGAACTCCCCAAGAATAACCCCAAAGATCTGGTGCTACAAGGAGATCTTAATGATCCAACCCCTCCATTCACTGAGGAGGTGATGAACGCACATATCTCCCGAAAGTTTAAGATGCCCACAATCAAAGCTTACGATGGAACGGGGGATCCCGCAACTCATGTGAGAACGTTTACAAGCGCATTATTACTGCAGCCTGCTAATGATGCCCTTAAGTGTAGGGCGTTCCCCCAAACCCTGTCGGGCATGGCGCAACGTTGGTATAGTCGTTTACCTCCAAACTCGATTAGCTCTTTCAAGGAGTTGAGTACCGCTTTTGTCAGTCAATTCATTAGTGGAAGAATTCATGAGAAAAGCTCCGCATCCCTTATGTATGTAACACAGGGAAAGAATGAGAACTTAAGAGATTATATCAAGCGATTCACTAAGGAGACCATGAATATCACTGATTTGGAAAATAAGGTGGCCATGGTAGCCTTGCAGCATGGAACCACGGATCTCTTTTTTAAGAGGTCGTTGGCAAAACACCCCCCTGAAAGCATGGATGAACTTCAACAAAGGGCGGACAAGTATATAAAAGCTGAGGACAGCATCAAGAAGGAAGCCGCACTGGGCAATGGAGGGAACAACAAGCGGAAGCAAGAACAAGAGTACGATGCTAGGGATAAGTATCCCCGATCTAGCAGAGACTCTGAATCTGCTCCAAAAAAGAACTCGGGTCCAAGGTTTTCCGAATATGCCAGGCTTAATGCTCCAAGAAGCCAGATCCTGTTAGACATTGAAAAGGAAAAGGACTTCCGATGGCCAAAGCCACTTAGAGGAGACCCAGCTAAGCGAAATAAGGAGCAATACTGCAGGTTCCACAAAGATGTGGGATATGACACCGACGATTGTAGGCAACTCAAGGATGAGATTGAGTTCATGATACGAAGAGAAAAACTAAGTCAGTTCACCAAGGGTGATGACCGTGGGAACCAAAGAAGGGACAATGAAAGGAGAGATAATAATAGGAGGGATGACAACCATGATCGCAATCCACAGCCCCGAAGGGCAGTTATCAACATGATCTGGGGAGGTCCGACAACAGCTGGCACGACTAAGAATTCTCGAAAGGCTTATGCTAGAGAAGTAATGCACATTGTGGGAGAAGCCCCGAAGCGTGCTAAAACCGAGATGGTAATTGGTTTCGATGATTCAAACTTGGAAGGGGTGAAATTCCCCCATGACGAACCTCTGGTCATAACTCCCGTGATTGGAAACTCAGAAGTAAAACGAGTCTTGATAGACAATGGGGCTTCTGTGGATATTTTATTTCATGATGCATTTGTAAAGATGGGTTACAACGACTCTCAACTGACCCCGACAAACATGCCTATATACGGGTTTAACGGAGTGGAGTCCAACGTTGAAGGGACTATTCAGCTACCCGTGACTATTGGGCAGGAGCCTAAAGAGGCGACTCAAATGCTGAACTTCTTGGTGATCAAGGCAGCATCAACATACAACGCAATCCTTGGGAGGACTGGGCTTCATGCGTTTAAGGCTGTGGCCTCTTCCTATCATATGAAAATTAAGTTTCCGACACGGAATGGTGTCGAAGAACAAAAGGGTGATCAGAAGATGGCAAGAAGTTGCTATGTAGCAGCACTGAGGGCCGATGGAGTTGGGGGGCAGGTCCTTCCGATTGAAGACATGGATGTCCGCGATGATGAAGAGCATAGAGGGAAGCCAGCAGAGGATTTGATTCCCATACCTCTAGAGCCGAATGATCCTGAAAAAGTTACTTATGTTGGAGCATCTCTAAAAGAACCCCTGAAGGGCAAGTTGATAGAATTCTTACAGAAGAATAGCGACGTGTTCGCTTGGACAGCAGCAGATATGCCAGGGATTGACCCCCAACTCATGACTCACAAGTTAAATGTTGATCCCAAAAGAAAGACAATAAAGCAGAAGAAGAGAAACTTTGCTCCAGAAAGGCAAGAGGCCATTAGGCAAGAAGTGGATAAGCTCTTGGAAGCTGGTTTTATTGAAGATATTCAGTTTCCCGAATGGTTAGCAAACCCTGTGATGGTCAAGAAAGCGAATGGGAAGTGGAGGATGTGTATAGACTTCACTGACCTGAATGATGCATGCCCAAAAGATTGTTTTCCCCTCCCAAGGATTGATATGTTGATAGATGCCACAGCTGGACATGAGATGTTAAGCTTCATGGATGGATTCAGCGGCTATAATCAGATTAAGATGCACAAGGATGACATACCTAAGGTATCTTTCATAACTGACTTTGGTGTATTCTGTTATCTTGTCATGGCTTTTGGTCTAAAGAATGCAGGAGCTACTTACCAACGATTGGTGAATAAGATATTCGCCCACCTGATTGGAAAAACCATGGAGGTATATGTTGATGACATGTTAGTTAAGTGCCTACTCAAGGCTGATCATATCGAGCACCTCAGAGAGGCATTTGAAGTGCTGAGGCACCATAAGATGATGTTGAATCCCGCCAAGTGTGCTTTTGGCGTCGGATCTGGAAAGTTTTTAGGACTGATGGTTTCAAAGAGAGGCATTGAGGCCAATCCTGACAAGATCAAGGCGATTTTAGACATGGAGCCACCACGCTCTATAAGAGATGTGCAGAGGTTGACAGGCCGAGTTGCAGCTTTGGGAAGATTCATCTCCAAGTCTGGAGACAAATGCTTGCCTTTCTTCCAAACGTTAAAAAAGGTGAAAAATTTTGAGTGGACACCTGAGAGCCAAGAGGCCTTTGAGAAACTGAAAAAGTACATGGTTGAAGCCCCGTTGTTGACCAAACCAAGTCCTGGGGAGATTCTTTGTTTATACATGGCGGTATCCGAACAAGCCCTTAGTGCTGTCCTTATTCGGGAAGAGGAGAAAGTCCAGAAACCTATCTACTATGTGAGTAAAGTGTTGCATGGGGCTGAGTTGAATTACTCACCCATAGAAAAGTTTGCTTTGGCATTAGTAACTGCCTCAAGGAAGCTGCGGCCTTACTTTCAGGCACATAAGATTCAAGTTCTGACAAACCAGCAGTTGAGGAACATATTGCATAGCCCTAAGGCCAGTGGAAGGCTAATCAAATGGGCGATTGAGTTAGGAGAGTTTGATATCACATACAAGCCTCGGATAGCTATCAAAGCTCAGGCACTAGCTGACTTCGTGGTTGAATGCACTATTAACAACCAAGAAGTCGGGGGGCAAGAGATAATGACTACCCCTGGGCAAGAGGAAAAAGAAGAAGAACTTACACCTGATCTGAAGGAATATTGGGTGCTCTATTTTGATGGAGCATCAAAAACAAAATCTATTGGTGCAGGTTTGGTTTTGCAAAGCCCCGATGGGTTCACAGTTGAGTACGCTTTGAAGTTGGATTTCCCTACTACCAACAATGAGGCGGAGTATGAGGCATTAATAGCTGGTTTGGGTTTGGCCAGAATCATGAGGGTCAAAAATCTCAAAGTTTGTGGAGATTCAAGGCTTGTAGTATCACAAGTAAATGGTGAGTTCGAGGCTAAGGATGAGACTATGGCAAAATACTTGAGGGTAGTAAAGGCTGTTATGTCCCAGTTTGAGGAATGCTATGTTGAGCACATTCCAAGAGAGGAAAACATTAAGGCCGATGCCCTGTCTAAATTTGCTTCTTCCGAGATAGAAAATTATGCTGGGAGTGTCTATTTTCAGGTCTTGAAGGCCCCGACCGTTAACTCAAAGTTATTGGCACCAATCGATGTAGGAAGCTCTTGGATAGACCCTATCAAGGCACACCTTGAGACCGGATGGCTCCCAGACAATGCCTTGGAGGCACGAAAACTTTCAGTAAGAGCATTGAGATACACTTTGATTGAAGGCATTTTGTACAAGAGGTCGTTTGTTGTCCCATACTTGAAATGTTTAAGACCTCAAGAGGCAAGAGAAGCATTGGAAGAAGTTCATGAAGGGATCTGTGGGCAACACTTGGGGGGCAGAGCCCTAGCTCACAAGATAATTCGTTTAGGGTTCTATTGGCCGGAGATGTTGGCTGACGCACAAAAATATGTCAAGAGATGCGAGAGATGCCAGAAGCATGCCCCAATTGTGAGGCAACCGCCTGAGATCTTAACTTCAATTAACTCTCCCATTCCATTTGCAATGTGGGGGATGGATATACTTGGGCCTTTTCCCATGGCTTCGGCGCAAAGGAAATACCTAATAGTGGCCATTGATTACTTCACTAAGTGGATTGAGGCTAAACCTCTGGCCAAGATAACCACCAAGCAAGTTTCCCAGTTCTTTTGGGAGAACATAATTTGCAGATACGGAATCCCACGAATCCTTGTAACAGACAATGGGACACAGTTCAACAATGAAGAGTTCAAGAAGTATTGTGAAGAGAATGCGATTGAGCTCCGTTTTACCTCGGTGGCACACCCACAAGCCAATGGGCAAGCTGAGGTAGCTAATCGAATTATCCTTGATGGACTGAAAAAGAGGGTCGAACGCTCTAGGAACACTTGGGTAGATGAATTGTTGCCCATACTTTGGGCATATCGTACCACTTGTAAGGTAACAACTGGAGCAACCCCATTTTTGCTGGCTTATGGAGCCGAGGCAGTTGTGCCTTTAGAGATCATGAAAGCATCACCTCGAGTTGAGGCATATGAGCCAGAAACTAATGACGAAGGAATGAGACTTGCCCTTGACTTAATTGATGAAGTTAGAGATGAAGCTAATGCAAAGAATGCTGAATATCAGAAAAGAGCCTCTTTTCACTACAACCAGAGAGTTAAGGAAAGATTTTTTCGACAAGGTGACATGGTTTTAAGGAAGATTGAAGCCTCAGGAGTTGGCCAGAAAGGAAAGTTAGCACCAAATTGGGAAGGACCATATCTAGTCAGAAAGGTGTTAGGGCGAGGATCCTACAAGTTAGAAACCTTGGACGGGGTTGAGGTGCCCCGAACTTGACATGTTGTGAACCTCAAAGTTTATTATGTTTAAGTTCTTTTGACAAAGGCTTGGACTTTTATCTATTTATTAGGAATAAGGTTCGAATGAAACCATTTTAGAGCATGTTGCTCCTAGTAGAAGATAGAATATTTATGTAAGGGTTGAACCCATTCTATTGATATCCTTTGACAGCATAATGGAATTTATACTGTTTTCTCTATGAGTTATTTCTCTTTGTTAAAGTAAACACGAAAGGCAAACGTTGAACTAGTTTGTGAGTTTAGTACCAGCCATGAGGCCAAGTACTTGAGAAATTCTAAAGTTTAACGAACTATAAGTCAAAAATGAGAACATGGAAACAAAAGAAACTACTGCATATATAAGTTAAGTCATAAGCCCCGAAGGGCAAAAGTTCAGAATAAATAAAGATAAAAAAACAGAAATAAGCCACGCAGGGCCATCTATGCATCTAGGTCATCAACAACAACATCTCCCTGGGTAGAAGAAGGATCTGCTGCCTCTAACCCGGGAGAAGAAGGTGGATCCTGAGTGGGCTGAGAGTCCCCATCCACAGCTGTCTTTGTAGCAGCCTCCATAGCCTCCGTCACTCCAGGGATAGTAGGAACTGGGAACCTCTCCAGGGATACCCCCTCAATCTTCCCACTCAGCTCCTCGATGATCCCCTCCCAACACTCCTTGAAGGTACCAGGAAAGTTTGCATCATAATCGGCATTCAGGACATCTTGAAAGTCCTTAGAAGCCTTGTAATCAGCAATGATGTGTTCCCTGTTTTGCTGCACCTCCAGCTGTAGCTTCCTGTTCTTCTCCTTCTCAGCAGCCAGCTCCTTCTCCACCTCCCTAAAACGAGCAAAGTTTGCCTCGGAGGAGTCAAAGTATCTGTCTCTGTCCCTCTCAGCAATAGTCTTATCAGCATGCACCTCCTTCAGTTTATGAACAGCGGCCTGAAGGTAAGCGTTCATCTGCAAAGAGAACAAGTGAATAAGGGAAACGTAAATACAATTAAATTAAAGAAGTTAAATAAGAAATTACCGAAGCAACAGCTTGAGCCCCAAGAAGCTCAATCTACAAGTCGTCAGAGGACTCCACAATGTGGACCCTGTCTCGTGGAGTAACCACGCTCCTGGACCACTCAGCTGCAGCCCTAGAATCACCTACAGCTGTGTCCCTATTGCATAAACCCCATCCCACTGTAAAGGGAGTGAGGTCTTCCTCAATAGGAACTGGCTTTTCTTGAAGAAAAGCAGGAACACGCTCCACCGCGGGAGAAGCTTCATCTGTCCTGGCCCTTTTGGCCCTAGGGTTCTCTGTTACCACCCTAGCAGTAGCAGCAGTCTCCCTCTGCTTAAAAATTGCTCCCAGAGCAGCTTTGGCTGCAAAATAATTACAAAAAAGTTAGAAAGTTATATCTAGCATAAAATGTTAACAAAGCAAGAAGTGAGAATTACCCTCAGGGCCCAAATCGCTTAGCCCATGGGCCTGCAACGAATCTTCAGAAATCAAATTTGCACATTGATGCAAATTATCAGATGTTAACAAAGTTATGGCAGCTTCTTCTTCCACGCCCAATTTTATACTCCTGACAGGCCCATCAACGGCTCTGCAGAAATTGGGCCGAAAATAGTTGTCCCAATCATCCCCATCCAAGAAGATATAAAACCATTCCCTCTTCCAATTAGGAAGGGAATCAGGAGCGGAATCCGAAACAAAACAAGAACGGGCTGAAGAACGGTGTTGGATTTTGACCCAGCCCGAATTGTCAGAAGAATTGACAAACTTGAATAAATATCGAAAAACAGAAATACTGGGCTCAAGCCCATGTTTCTTACATTGGACCAAGAAACAATAGATAAAACGCCACGCATTTGGCATAAGTTGGGTTGGACAAACCCTGGCTCGGCCAAAAGACGATAAACAAAAGGAGGAGGAGGAAGGCGAAAACCAGCATAAAAAGTCTCTTTATAAACCCTAATGGCCCCAGGCTTTGGGTGACAAGCCCTTTCATTTGGGGCCGGAACAAGGCCCTATAAGGCCCATTAATATGAAAAAGTTGGGCTAGAATATCTACCCTATGTTGTTTGTATTTCGATTTATACTAATAAGCATCTAAATGAAGCATATTTGGAAAAGCTTGACCAAACTCATTTAAAAGATCTCTAAGGGAAAAAACACTGGCATGGACAAGAGATGTTTTAGGGTTCTTACCCTTTGTAAGCCGTGGAGCGGTGGTAGAAGTGTTAGCGAGTTGAGACTGGCCAGAAGAGCTAGAATCTTCCATTGAAATGCTTCCCTTGAAACCCAGAAGTGTTGAAAAAAGAAGTTGGAGAAGATGAAGATTCAACGATCTTCAAACAGAAACTGGAAAACAGGGCGGAGGAAAGACGCCGGAAATCGCCTCGCGACAGAACCCTAGCAGAGCTTTTTGGAAAGTATTTGTGGTAAAGGAGAGATAATTTTTGCTGAATAGTGAGATGAGAAATGAGGGATGCACACTACTCTTTTATAGAGTTCATGGTTGGTCACTTAACCGGTTATATCAAGTAAATGGGTTGTCAACAGGTGACTGGGCCTTTGAATAGGCGGGAAGCCCATGAAATTCAAATTTTGAACTAATTCTAGAATGTTCTACGACATTTTTAGAAAATAGGATAAAAGCCCATCAGAATTTAAAGGCAGGAAGCCCAATTAAAAGGGGATACCCACGCCCAGGAGACCAAACCTCCTAGGCGTGCCTAAGGAAGGTGTCTCCTTGGCGGGGGTACCCACGCCTAACTTGACTTTCCTTAAAGAAGGCTATACCCACGCCCAGGAGACCAAACCTCCTAGGCGTGCCAAAGGAAGGTGTCTCCTTGGCGGGGGTACCCACGCCTAACTTGACTTTCGCTATACCCACGCCCAAGAGACCAAACCTCCTAGGCGTGCCTAAGGAAGGTGTCTCCTTGGCGGGGGTACCCACGCCTAACTTGACTTTTCCTAGAGAAGGGCATACCCACGCCCAGGAGACCAAACTTCCTAGGCGTGCCTAAGGAAAGTGTCTCCTTGGCGGGGGTACCCACGCCCAGGAAGCATTTCAAAGAACGAAGGGCATACCCACGCCCAGGAGACCAAACTTCCTAGGCGTGCCTAAGGAAAGTGTCTCCTTGGCGGGGGTACCCACGCCCAGGAAGCATTTCAAGGAACGAAGGTACACCCACGCCCAGGAGACCAAATTTCCTAGGCGTGCCTGAGGAAATTGTCTCCTTGGCGGGGGTACCCACGCCCAGGAAGCATTTTTGCCAGGATGACTTTTTTAAAAGTTAATCCTTTAAAAATTCTGAAAATAATGTTGGGAAATTGAAAAATAATTTCCAAAAATAATTAAAATACCTGTTGGTACATAAAAATTCCTAAATTATTAGGAAAAAATACGAAAAATACCTGTTGGTACATAAAAATTCCTAAATTATTAGGAAAAATTACGAAAAATACCTATTGGTACATAAAAATTCCTAAATTATTAGGAAAAATTACGAAAAATACCTGTGAGTACATAAAAATTCCTAAAATATTAGGAAAAGTACAGAAAAATACGAGGAAAATTATAGAAATATTTTCTTGACAAATTGAGCAAAAATCTCAAAGTTTGTGGAGATTCAAGGCTTGTAGTATCACAAGTAAATGGTGAGTTCGAGGCTAAGGATGAGACTATGGCAAAATACTTGAGGGTAGTAAAGGCTGTTATGTCCCAGTTTAAGGAATGCTTTGTTGAGCACATTCCAAGAGAGGAAAACATTAAGGCCGATGCCCTGTCTAAATTTGCTTCTTCCGAGATAGAAAATTATGCTGGGAGTGTCTATTTTCAGGTCTTGAAGGCCCCGACCGTTAACTCAAAGTTATTGGCACCAATCGATGTAGGAGGCTCTTGGATAGACCCTATCAAGGCACACCTTGAGACCGGATGGCTCCCAGACAATGCCTTGGAGGCACGAAAACTTTCAGTAAGAGCATTGAGATACACTTTGATTGAAGGCATTTTGTACAAGAGGTCGTTTGTCGTCCCATACTTGAAATGTTTAAGACCTCAAGAGGCAAGAGAAGCATTGGAAGAAGTTCATGAAGGGATCTGTGGGCAACACTTGGGGGGCAGAGCCCTAGCTCACAAGATAATTCGTTTAGGGTTCTATTGGCCGGAGATGTTGGCTGACGCACAAAACTATGTCAAGAGATGCGAGAGATGCCAGAAGCATGCCCCAATTGTGAGGCAACCGCCTGAGATCTTAACTTCAATTAACTCTCCCATTCCATTTGCAATGTGGGGGATGGATATACTTGGGCCTTTTCCCATGGCTTCGGCGCAAAGGAAATACCTAATAGTGGCCATTGATTACTTCACTAAGTGGATTGAGGCTAAACCTCTGGCCAAGATAACCACCAAGCAAGTTTCCCAGTTCTTTTGGGAGAACATAATTTGCAGATACGGAATCCCACGAATCCTTGTAACAGACAATGGGACACAGTTCAACAATGAAGAGTTCAAGAAGTATTGTGAAGAGAATGCGATTGAGCTCCGTTTTACCTCGGTGGCACACCCACAAGCCAATGGGCAAGCTGAGGTAGCTAATCGAATTATCCTTGATGGACTGAAAAAGAGGGTCGAACGCTCTAGGAACACTTGGGTAGATGAATTGTTGCCCATACTTTGGGCATATCGTACCACTTGTAAGGTAACAACTGGAGCAACCCCATTTTTGCTGGCTTATGGAGCCGAGGCAGTTGTGCCTTTAGAGATCATGAAAGCATCACCTCGAGTTGAGGCATATGAGCCAGAAACTAATGAAGAAGGAATGAGACTTGCCCTTGACTTAATTGATGAAGTTAGAGATGAAGCTAATGCAAAGAATGCTGAATCTCAGAAAAGAGCCTCTTTTCACTACAACCAGAGAGTTAAGGAAAGATTTTTTCGACAAGGTGACATGGTTTTAAGGAAGATTGAAGCCTCAGGAGTTGGCCAGAAAGGAAAGTTAGCACCAAATTGGGAAGGACCATATCTAGTCAGAAAGGTGTTAGGGCGAGGATCCTACAAGTTAGAAACCTTGGACGGGGTTGAGGTGCCCCGAACTTGACATGTTGTGAACCTCAAAGTTTATTATGTTTAAGTTCTTTTGACAAAGGCTTGGACTTTTATCTATTTATTAGGAATAAGGTTCGAATGATACCATTTTAGAGCATGTTGCTCCCAGTAGAAGATAGAATATTTATGTAAGGGTTGAACCCATTCTATTGATATCCTTTGACAGCATAATGGAATTTATACTGTTTTCTCTATGAGTTATTTCTCTTTGTTAAAATAAACACGAAAGGCAAACGTTGAACTAGCTTGTGAGTTTAGTACCAGCCAGGAGGCCAAGTACTTGAGAAATTCTAAAGTTTAACGAACTATAAGCCGAAAATGAGAACATGGAAACAAAAGAAACTACTGCATATATAAGTTAAGTCATAAGCCCCGAAGGGCAAAAGTTCAGAATAAATAAAGATAAAAAAACAGAAATAAGCCACGCAGGGCCATCTATGCATCTAGGTCATCAACAACAACATCTCCCTGGGTAGAAGAAGGATCTGCTGCCTCTAACCCGGGAGAAGAAGGTGGATCCTGAGTGGGCTGAGAGTCCCCATCCATAGCTGTCTCTGTAGCAGCCTCCATAGCCTCCGTCACTCCAGGGATAGCAGGAACCGGGAACCTCTCCAGGGATACCCCCTCAATCTTCCCACTCAGCTCCTCGATGATCCCCTCCCAACACTCCTTGAAGGTACCAGGAAAGTTTGCATCATAATCGGCATTCAGGACATCTTGAAAGTCCTTAGAAGCCTTGTAATCAGCAATGATGTGTTCCCTGTTTTGCTGCACCTCCAGCTGTAGCTTCCTGTTCTTCTCCTTCTCAGCAGCCAGCTCCTTCTCCACCTCCCTAAAACGAGCAAAGTTTGCCTCGGTGGAGTCAAAGTATCTGTCTCTGTCCCTCTCAGCAATAGTCTTATCAGCACGCACCTCCTTCAGGTTATGAACAGCAGCCTGAAGGTAGGCGTTCATCTGCAAAGAGAACAAGTGAATAAGAGAAACGTAAATAAAATTAAATTAAAGAAGTTAAATAAGAAATTACAGAAGCAATAGCTTGAGCCCCAAGAAGCTCAATCTGCAAGTCGTCAGAGGACTCCACAATGTGGACCCTGTCTCGTGGAGTAACCACGCTCCTGGACCACTCAGCTGCAGCCCTAGAATCACCTACAGCTGTGTCCCTATTGCATAAACCCCATCCCACTGTAAAGGGAGTGAGGTCTTCCTCAATAGGAACTGGCTTTTCTTGAAGAAAAGCAGGAACACGCTCCACCGCGGGAGAAGCTTCATCTGTCCTGGCCCTTTTGGCCCTAGGGTTCTCTGTTACCACCCTAGCAGTAGCAGCAGTCTCCCTCTGCTTAAAAATTGCTCCCAGAGCAGCTTTGGCTACAAAATGATTACAAAAAAGTTAGAAAGTTATATCTAGCATAAAATGTTAACAAAGCAAGAAGTGAGAATTACCCTCAGGGCCCAAATCGCTTAGCCCATGGGCCTGCAACGAATCTTCAGAAATCAAATTTGCACATTGATGCAAATTATCAGATGTTAACAAAGTTATGGCAGCCTCTTCTTCCACGCCCAATTTTATACTCCTGACAGGCCCATCAACGGCTCTGCAGAAATTGGGTCGAAAATAGTTGTCCCAATCATCCCCATCCAAGAAGATATAAAACCATTCCCTCTTCCAATTAGGAAGGGAATCAGGAGCGGAATCCGAAACAAAACAAGAACGGGCTAAAGAACGGTGTTGGATTTTGACCCAGCCCGAATTGTCAGAAGAATTGACAAACTTGAATAAATATCGAAAAACAGAAATACTGGGCTCAAGCCCATGTTTCTTACATTGGACCAAGATACAATAGATAAAACGCCACGCATTTGGCATAAGTTGGGTTGGACAAACCCTGGCTTCGGCCAAAAGACGATAAACAAAAGGAGGAGGAGGAAGGCGAAAACCAGCATAAAAAGTCTCTTTATAAACCCTAATGGCCCCAGGCTTTGGGTGACAAGCCCTTTCATTTGGGGCCGGAACAACGGCCCTATAAGGCCCATTAATATGAAAAAGTTGCGCTAGAATATCTACCCTATGTTGTCTGTATTTCGATTTATACTCATAAGCATCTAAATGAAGCATATTTGGAAAAGCTTGACCAAACTCATTTAAAAGATCTCTAAGGGAAAAAACACTGGCATGGACAAGAGATGTTTTAGGGTTCTTACCCCTTGTAAGCCGTGGAGCGGTGGTAGAAGTGTTAGCGAGTTGAGACTGGCCAGAAGAGCTAGAATCTTCCATTGAAATGCTTCCCTTGAAACCCAGAAGTGTTGAAAAAAAAAGTTAGAGAAGATGAAGATTCAACGATCTTCAAACAGAAACTGGAAAACAGGGCGGAGGAAAGACGCCGGAAATCGCCTCGCGACAGAACCCTAGCAGAGCTTTTTGGAAAGTATTTGTGGTAAAGGAGAGATAATTTTTGCTGAATAGTGAGATGAGAAAAGAGGGATGCACACTACTCTTTTATAGAGTTCATGGTTGGTCACTCAACCGGTTATATCAAGTAAATGGGCTGTCAACAGGTGACTGGGCCTTTGAATAGGCGGGAAGCCCATGAAATTCAAATTTTGAACTAATTCTAGAATGTTCTACGACATTTTTAGAAAATAGGATAAAAGCCCATCAGAATTTAAAGGCAGGAAGCCCAATTAAAAGGGGATACCCACGCCCAGGAGACCAAACCTCCTAGGCGTGCCTAAGGAAGGTGTCTCCTTGGCGGGGGTACCCACCATTAACTTGACTTTCCTTAAAGAAGGCTATACCCACGCCTAGGAGACCAAACCTCTTAGGCGTGCCTAAGGAAGGTGTCTCCTTGGCGGGGGTACCAACGCCTAACTTGACTTTCCTTAAAGAAGGCTATACCCACGCCCAGGAGACCAAACCTCCTAGGCGTGCCTAAGGAAGGTGTCTCCTTGGCGGGGGTACCCACGCCTAACTTGACTTTTCCTAGAGAAGGGCATACCCACGCCCAGGAGACCAAACTTCCTAGGCGTGCCTAAGAAAAGTGTCTCCTTGGCGGGGGTACCCACGCCCAGGAAGCATTTCAAAGAACGAAGGGCATACCCACGCCCAGGAGACCAAACTTCCTAGGCGTGCCTAAGGAAAGTGTCTCCTTGGCGGGGGTACCCACGCCCAGGAAGCATTTCAAGGAACGAAGGTACACCCACGCCCAGGAGACCAAATTTGCTAGGCGTGCCTGAGGAAATTGTCTCCTTGGCGGGGGTACCCACGCCTAGGAAGCATTTTTGCCAGGATGACTTTTTTAAAAGTTAATCCTTTAAAAATTCTGAAAATAATGTTGGGAAATTGAAAAATAATTTCCAAAAATAATTAAAATACCTGTTGGTACATAAAAATTCCTAAATTATTTGGAAAAATTACGAAAAATACCTGTTGGTACATAAAAATTCCTAAATTATTAGGAAAAATTACGAAAAATACCTGTTGGTACATAAAAATTCCTAAATTATTAGGAAAAATTACGAAAAATACCTGTGAGTACATAAAAATTCCTAAAATATTAGGAAAAGTACAGAAAAATACGAGGAAAATTATAGAAATATTTTCTTGACAAATTGAGCAATAATTTATGCTAATAATACATAAAAACTCTATGAAAGTGCCGAAATTGCTAAAGCAAGCACAAATTAAAGCCTCGAATAAGGCAAATCGTCGTAAATGTGTAGGTCGCTCCACACTTTACAATCAAGACGATACTCGTGAAACACTAGTGTAAACCAAAACTCCCATATGAGGGTAGGAAAATTAAGAAGTCCCAGGTAAGGGATAAAAACGACCCCGAGTCTCGATTAAGGCAAATATAACTTCTACGAAAACCTGATCAGTTTTCCTAAGAAGTTGGGGGGCAAATGATATGGGCTGAAAATAAGCCCTAAAGACACATTTAATGTGGCATTAACTAGGCCGAGAATGGTCCAAATGTGGGGCCCACGAGCTTGGCCCAAAACCCTAAATATAATATTAATTTCGTAATTAATATTAGGGGTAATAAACATCTCAGCAAATAAGAGTTGGATAAGGATAATATCCCCTCCAGACTTATCCAATAAGGCATCCAATTCAATATGGAAACTGATTCCTACAAGGAATAGATCTAGAACTTTCCTCAAAGACTTTTCTACCAAGTCTCCAAATCCTACCATAATTCTAAGGCTTCTCAGCCTATATAAAGGGCCTGACCCCTCATCTCAGAACTACGTTTTATTGGCTTGATTCTCTAATTATAGAGATACGTAGGCATTCTGTGAGGACCGTTTAAGTCTCGAACGCAGAAGCAGCCATTAAAGCACGAAGCTCACGAACCCTAGCATTAAATATACAAACCCTAGCCGCAATAATTTCAACCTAGTTTTTATTCCACAACAGTAATAAAAACAACAAGTCTTTTATTAATATAAATAAAATCAAATAAGATTACATGAAAGTATTTCCTAACTCATCATACATGATTGGGTTTAGGACAAAATACTATCACCTATATGTCTATAAGATTTGAAAACATAATGGTTTAAGTACAAGTTATCCATTGAGATCACATAGGGCAGCATAAGATGGTTAAAATTACACTACTAATCATGCATGTCAAAACATCCATAAACCTATGCTAGAATGGCAAGTTCTAAATCTCTATATCCACTTTCGCTTCAATAGAGATTAACAATTCAATTTAGATGTTAGCTACGCGTCCAAAAACATTAAGTATAACCATACGAGGAAATCAATAATTCATCAAACACAAATTTTAAAGCAATCAAACTACTAAACTCCGTAAATAAATCAGTTAGAATCCCATGACAACGATTGGTTCATAATCGAACGGTCGTCATCATGGGATCTAGAGATAACATGATAATAAACAAGATCGGAATGAAAACAATAGTGCTAGAGTAATAAGGTTTAGAAAACAAATCCAAAAGCATCCAAGAGTATCGCCTAATTAGAAGAATCCAAAAAGTAGATCTAGATCTCCGTTGCTTGTCACGTGCTTCGTAAATCCTTCTCCAAGTTGTATCTCCTGGCTCTTTCTGTAAAAACGTCTTCTTTTTGTTGATAGCATGTGTATTTATAGCCCCTCTATGCCTTAGCCAGCAAGAAATTCCAAATTATAATTAAAACAGGATTCTGGCAGCGACTAGCAGTGCCCCCGCGCTACTACATGGCGCGCCCGCGCTGAAGGAAATTGAGACCGCGCGCCCACGCTGCTGCATTCTAGAAAAATTCTGCTTTTTCTTGCTTTTCTTTATTTATGCTCCGCTTCTTTCGCACATTACCATTCTTCAGTTCTTGAGCTTAAATCCACCATATGAACATGCAAAAGTATCTCCCTGCTTCAAGTTAGTATCCCTGCACAATCTCACTAAAAACACATCAAAAACACGACATACTTGAGGTCAAGTCATCAATTTAAGCCGATACGAAGCGTTCCAAGTGGATATGAAATCCACTAATCACACCCCCAAACTTAAACCGATGTTTGTCCTCAAGCATAAACAGACTCGACACATACAAATGCAATGCATGAATGCAACTAATATGAAAATGCAACGATCCCCTTGGAATAACCAAAACCAATTCAACAAGCCAATGTCTTAGAGAATGCAATAACTCCAAACAGAGCTCGACTAAGTCCCCGTATACTAACATTACATGCACAGAAATGTGGGTGTGTGTGACGCTCATCAGATATACTCCTAACACTAGATCAAAATCATACCTATTCTTCGCCAAGAAAATCACAGGTTTATAAATAGAATGAAAGCTAAACACTTCATAACTTAGAGACACCTCCATCATCATTTGAGTTAGACAGGAATTCATGCTTTATTACGAAACAAAAAATGACACATAACATAACACACATGCTTATTTAACCGTACAATGGATGAGGCCCCGAAAGACACATCATCATGGGGTGTAGTGCCTCTACGGGGTGGTGATCCTCCAGGTGCTGTCTGATGCTGATCCCTTGATCTATATCTTCTCCTCCTTGGTAATCGGTCACCTGCAGGAGATCGTCGATTATGTAACCGACCACGTGGGGGTGTTCTTCCGCCTAGGTTCTCTCGAAGTCGGCGTCGTTCATCGGCTAGTTCATTTTCATGATCTTCCAATTCTCTAATTCTTCTCTGGATTTCTTCATCACCAAACCTTACAATTTCACGTTGTCTTGCTTCCGATGCTTCTCGATCTACGTCATCCGATGTACTATTAAACTCCGATTCAAGGTTTCTTCCCCTTATGAGTGTATCTTCTCTCCTCTCCTGAGTGTTGGATCTACCTCTTAATGCCAAGATGATATTTCTTGCATCCCTAAGAGGGGGTTGTTGTTCACGTTAATGACGATGCTCATCGTCGAAAGTTCTGTCCAGAGGGGTTGCACGACCATTGTTGTCAACAACGATTCGGGTGATGGTAGAGCTGACATGTTGAGACGTTTTGCTGACAGTAAAGTCGCCGAACGGATTGTAGGTACGAATAGGAGTTTCGTAAGATGTTTGACGAGCCATCGGTGACTAACTTAATATCGATTTATCTTCTTCTTTTTTCTTTAAATGATTCTCACAGACGGTGCCAAATGTTGAAGCCGATTTTCGTCAAGGACAAAGCTTAAAGATTAATTTATATTTGGGTATTTGGATAAAGATAATAAGGATAAAGATGTAAATATAAGAATACAATTAGGGTTTTTGATATATTTTGGGACTGCTCTTGAGAGTTTGTGAGGGGTGTGTGATTTCGGATCCCTCTCGAGATGCCTACGTACCCTCTTTATAGGGATCAAGTCCACGTAGTTCTATTCGATTTAAGATTGTATTTCTGGCAATATTAGGCCCAGCCCATGTCTTTTGTCTTCGACGACAAGTAATATCCATATTTGAGAGGATATCTCAATCCTTCTAAAATTGGGTTTCCGATCATATAATTTCTTTCCACCGCCTTAAGCATTGGGTTCGGTTTTAAGGGCTGCTCCAGTGTATCGGACTCATTAGATTTAGACAAACCCATATAAAAATAACCTTCGGATGCGAACATAGAGATTCTTGCTTTGGATACAAAACTAATATATATTTTTTGTATCAACACCTAGTAATTAAACCTCAACTGCAACTTAAGAATACAAAAAAAAATTGAAAGTACTAATCCATAGCATACCTTCTCGAATATTTGTAACTTCAATTGAGAATTCAGGAACGGGTACGATTGAATTTGATGAAACTACCCCTGCGGGGATAACTAGGAGGAGAAGAACGACTCAAGAATGTGAAGCTCGAAGCTGCGTACGAGTATATAACAGATTAACATATTTATAAAAAATAAAAAGTATCGAGCGTATCTTTGTAATTTTAGAAAGATGTAAGCTGTATTTTTAAAAGCCCAATAACTATTAGAGGTAGTTTTTTAAAAAAACCCTATATTATATTCAATTATAAGATATTTTTTAAAACTTCAAAAATTAAAAGAACGAATAAATAATGATCCGATAAGATCCGAACCAACTTTGATCCGAATCGAATTTCATTTGATTTTAATCAGAATTAGACCCGAATCGAATCAATCCGAGTCGATCCGAACTCTATTCAAATATATCATAATCAAAAATTGATCCGATTTAAAATTGATCCAAACTAAAATTGAACTAAAATCGATTCGATTATGTAAATTATCAGATCAAATTTTTAATTTTTATAAAAATAACGTACTTGCATCACTTAATAGTTATCCGCGAATCAATTACATGATGAAGAAACTCAAGCGGAGTAAGACTCCTGTGTAAGCCTTGACGTTGAATATGTAGCTTATGTAGCTTTTGCTATCACTAGCTTTATAGCCGTGCCATGCACGGATAAATTTATTAATATTTTAAAGTTAAATTTTAATTTTAGAAACATATTTATTGTCAAACCTAAAAATAGAAATTTTAATGATTTTTATCAAAATAATTTTTTCTTAAAGCATTTTTATTTGTTAAACGATTTTTTTGTAAATTATATTTTAAGTTTTAGCCTAACATATATTTTAATATTTCATATTTTTTGGGTAGTTTTTTTTTCTATTTTATTATAATATATATAATATACTTTAGAAATGTGGGAATTTATTGGTTTAACTATTCTTTATATATGTATATGTGATTATGTAATTGCGAAAGTTTGTACTAATTTTTTATGTTTTTATGTTGATATATATATATATATATATATATATATATATATATATATATATATATATATATATATATATATATATATATATATATATTTGTTTTAAGTACATTATATTAAAGTTTATTGTTGACTTTAGTTTTCTACATTTAGATCTTTTATTTGAATTGTCATTTGTTTTGTAGATTATATTTTGTTGAATTTTGGTGTCACATGTTTTTTGATTATCTTTTTATTATCTTATTTTACCATATATTTTCTTAAAAACCTATTTTTTGTTTTGTAATTAAATGTACATTCTTATTTTTTTAAAATTATTTTTTAAATTGAAATTCTGATGATATGTTTTGTTTACTTGTTTATTATATATAAAGAATGAATTCGACTTATTTTTAAGGGAATTTGTCTAATATGTCCCAAATTAAGTACTCAATTAAGAATATATCCTTTTTTAATCAATAATTATAATTATGTCCCATGGTTAAATTTAACTCATATACAAATAATTATACATATATTATATATACATTAAGACCATATTGTCCATACCCATAATATGTTGGGTTTGTGGAGTCTATTAGGTTTCAGAATTGGTTTCTGATTTGACTTGGGAATTCGTGAACTGGACTCTAATTAGAGTTAGGATTAGAGTTGGGAATTTCAGAATTAGACTCTGATTGGTTGACCCAGTTTCTTCTCTTATAAATACTCATGTAATTGTAACATAACACAACACAACACAATGTGAGAGATCAATACAAAATTAGTGCGGCTTGTGGAGTAGGAATTTCCGAACCACGTAAATCTTTGTCTTGTGTGATTGTCGTTATTTTCTTGTTCTTGTTTATTCGCTTTGGGTTTTGCTTTCGTTGTTGTATACTCAACAAATGGTATCAAGAGCCTAGGTTTTCAGGCGAGTGGGAGCGATGGCAGAAGAAGGGAAAGTAAAGATCGACAAATTTGATTGCAAAGATTTTGGGTTTTGGAAGATGCAAATTGAAGATTATTTGTATCAGAAAAAACTACACGAACCGCTGGAAGAGAAGAAGCCAGATGAAATGGATGACAAAGATTGGAATCAATTAGATAGGCAGGCCCTGGGTGTTGTCAGATTGACTTTGGCGAAGAACGTTGATTACAATATCGTCAAGGAAACGACAACTTATGGATTGATCAAGGTGTTATCAAATATGTATGAGAAGCCGTCTGCTTCGAATAAGGTATATTTGTGTCGCTTGTTGTTTGCCACAAAATTGAATGAAGGTGATTGTGTTGCTGATCATGTGAACGAATTTAACTCTATCCTATCAAGATTGACATCAGTGGATATTAAATTCAATGATGAAGTACAAGCCTTATTGTTGGTATCCTCGTTACCTGACAGTTGGTCAGGATTTGTCACTGCTATTTGTAATTCATCTGGGAGCAGTAAGATGACTTTTGATGGAGTTCGAGATGTGATTCTTGGAGAAGATATTCGTAGGAGAAACTCAGGAGAGTCGTCAGGTTCCTTGTTGAGTACTGAGAGTAGAGGCAGAAAGTCCGATAGGGGGCAGAATCAGGGGCGTAGCAGATCGAAGTCACAGAAGAGAGGACAATCCAAAGATCGCAAGGAGACTGTTTGTTGGAATTGTCAGAAGAAAGGTCACTTCAGAAATCAGTGTACGGCTCCCGCTGCTCCTAAAGGAAAGAAGAAAGAGGATAATTCAGCTAATGTAGTTGAAGAGGTGGTGAGTGACGATGCTTTGATTTGTTGTGTTGAATGTTCGGTTGAATCATGGGTTATGGATTCTGGTGCATCTTTCCATGCTACTCCTTGCAAGGATTTGATGATAAATTTCAGACTTGGAAATTTTGGTAAAGTCCGTCTTGCTGATGATGAGACTCTGGATATTACGGGCATGGGAGATATTAATCATAAGACCTCTTTGGGGACTAGTTGGACGTTGAAAGATGTAAGGTACATTCTTGGACTGAAGAAGATGTTGATATCCGTGGGTCAGTTAGATAAGGAAGGGTATCGAGTTACTTTCGGAGACTGACAGTGGAAGGTTATAAAGGGGACGTTGTACATAGTTGAACAATCTAGCTATGAAGCAAATATAGTTGCGAATGAGATTGGATCTTCAACTTTGTGGCACCAGAGACTTGGTCATATGAGTGAAAAAGGTATGAAGCTAATAACTTGGAAGGGTAAGATTCCAGAGCTGAAGAATGTGGAAGTTGGGTTCTGTGAGCCATGTGTTCTTGGAAAGCAGAAACGAGTTACTTTTGCAAAATCAGGGAGGACACCCAAGGCTGAGAGGTTAGAGCTAGTTCATACAGATGTATATGGTCCAACAGCAGTTGCGTCGTTGGGAGGATCTCGCTACTATGTCACTTTCATTGACGATTCCACTAGAAAGGTATGGGTTTATTTCTTGAAGAATAAATCAGATGTGTTTGCTACTTTCAAGAAGTGGAAGACCGAAGTTGAAAATCAGACCGGTTTGAAGGTTAAGAGTTTGATGTCAGATAATGGTGGTGAGTACAGTAGTGATGAGTTTAAAAGCTATTGCGCAGAATATGGAATTAGAATGATCAAAACTATTCCAGAGACACCGCAACAGAATGGTGTTGCAGAGCGCATGAATAGAACCTTGAATGAGAGGGCCAAGAGTATGAGATTGCATGCAGGGTTGCCAAAGACTTTTTGGGCAGATGCAGTTAGCACAGCAGCGTATCTCATAAATAGAGGACCTTCAGTTCCTTTGGGGTTCAAGATTCCTGAAGAAGAGTGGCAAAAAAAGGAGGTAAATCTTTCACACTTGCGAGTTTTTGGTTGTGTTTCTTATGTGCGTGTTAAAGATTCTAACAGGGACAAGCTTGATCCGAAAGCAAAGAAGTGTATCTTCATTTGTTATGGCTCAGATGATATGGGTTACCATTTCTGGGATGAACTAACGAAGAAGGTCGTTAGAAGTAGAGATGTTACTTTTAACGAAAGTGCAGTGTACAAGGATAAGCTTGCAGTCGATTCTGAGTTTTCAGTGGAACAACATGAGAAAGAGAAAGCAGTGCTTGAAGAGATTACAGAAGAAGATCTTGCAGGAAATAGTGGGAGTTTGGGGAATAGTAATGACACGGTTCCAGTTACTCCACAGGCTGAGGTAAGAAGATCTAGCAGAATTGTGAGGCCACCACAAAGATTTTCTCCTTCAACATATTATATGTTATTGACTGAGGATGGAGAGCCTCAGTGTTATTCAGAGGCAGTTCAGGTGGATGATTCAGTTCAGTGGAAATTAACCATGGAAGAAGAGATGAGTTCTCTTGAGAAGAATGAGACTTGGTCTTTAACAGAGTTACCAGCAGGAAAGAAGGCTTTACAGAATAAGTGGGTGTTCCGGATCAAAGAAGAACCTGATGGCAGCAAGAGATACAAGGCGAGGTTAGTAGTCAAGGGTTATCAACTGAAAAAGGGTATTGACTATACTGATATATTTTCTCCGGTTGTTAAGATGACTACTGTTAGAATTGTGCTAAGTATTGTGGCTGCAGAGGAGTTACATCTAGAGCAACTAGATGTTAATACCGCGTTCTTACATGGTGATCTTGAGGAAGACATCTACATGGTACAGCCAGAAGGATTTCAGGTAGCTGGGAAAGAAAACCTTGTTTGTAAGCTTATAAAAAGCTTGTATGGTTTGAAGCAAGCGCCAAGACAATGGTACTTGAAGTTTGATAGCTTTATGATGAAGAATGGGTACACTAGGAGTGCTATGGATCATTGTTGTTATTTTAAACAATTTGATTCATCTTATATCATATTGTTGTTGTATGTTGATGACATGTTGATAGCAGGATCAAACATGAGGGAAATTAACAGGTTAAAGAGACAGATGTCTGAGGAGTTTGAGATGAAGGATATGGGTGCGGCAAAATAGATACTTGGTATGAGCATCATAAGGGATAGATCTGAAGGTACTTTAAAATTATCTCAAGAGAAGTATATTGAGAAATTGTTGCAGAAATTCAGTGTCCAGGATGCGAAGACCAGAAGTACACCGTTGGCGACTCACTTTAATCTCACGAAGAAGCAGTCACCTAAAACGGATGAAGGCAAGAAAGATATGGCTAAAGTTCCGTATGCATCTGCAGTTGGCAGTTTGATGTATGCTACGGTGTGTACAAGGCCAGATATTGCTCATGCAGTGGGAGTTGTTAGCAGGTTCATGTCTAATCCAGGAAGAGAGCATTGGGAAGCAGTCAAGTGGTTGTTGCGCTACTTGAAAGGCACATCCAAGGTTGCATTATGTTTCAGCAAGAAAGATGTTATCTTGGAAGGGTTCTCTGATGCAGATTTGGATGGATGTTTGGATACAAGAAAAAGTACTACGGGATATATTTTCACGTTGGGTGGCACAGCAATTAGTTGGATGTCTCGGCTTCAAAAGAGTGTTGCTCTTTCAACCACAGAAGCAGAATATATGGCTATCTCTGAAGCTAGCAAGGAGATGATTTGGTTGAAGAATTTTCTTGAGGCGTTGGGTAAGAAACCGGCGGACAGTGCTTTGTATAGCGACAGTCAGAGTGCTATTCATCTTGCGAAGAATCCTGTGTTTCATGCTAGGACGAAGCATATTCAGCTGAGATATCACTTTACAAGGTACTGAAAGGCAGAGTGTGTAAACTTGTAACACTATAACTAATGTAACTCAAACTAAAGGAAAAGATACTTAACCAGAAGACAATCAAGAACAAGAAGTCACAAGAAATCAACACTAAATGAAGACAAGGTAATTGATACAATTCAACATGTTAACTATGATCAATCCAAGAAGAAATCATTGAGAGAAGTTCAAGTCAAAGTTGTTCATGCCTCAGTGATTTGGAAAGCCAAGAATCAAGATCATAACTATCAGTATCAATAAGACCAATTGATTTCAAGTGAACAAGAAGGAAAGCAAATATTGGAAAGCCACATTTCTAATTGGATATGGTAATTTATTCAAGAAGCAAAAACCCTATCAAGACTAGTCACTTATGAACCAGACCGTTGCATCAAGTGTCAGGACATTGATAGCAAGTTTATGTCAGTAATAAAGATCCATATTCAAGAGCTTGGTGAAAAATGAAGAAGACATGAAGATATCACAAGTTCAAGATGTGCATTGAAGTTTCAAGTTGAAGACCAGAATATTTTCTAAGTACTAAATATTCTAGATGGCCAAGTAGAAGTTTCTAAGTAGAAGTTCTACTTAGAACTTCGAGATGGCTAAGTAGAAATTCTCAAGTAGAAGTTCTACTTAGAGTGCAGCTTCAACATGACACATGGCATCTTCTGATTGGCAGATTTCCAAGCTTTCAAGATAAGGCAAGATTTATGTGGACATCATTGGGCCACGTACATCTTAGTCTTTGAAGACTACAGGACATAGATTACATGTAGTATAAATAGAAGTACTTGTGTAATGTTTTCAGTTAGTGAGCAATTCTTGAGAAAAACACAAGAGAAAGAGAAAGAGTGCATTCACAGAGCTTAGTATCATTCACTTCTCTCTGAACTTCTGTTATACTTTGTAATGAATGTTGTAGCAACCATTTCAAGTTATATATAAGACATATATTCCTTGAATCTGTGTGTTCATTTATTGCATTGTATTTATTGCTTCTCATATTCGAAAAGTTGTATTCACCCCCCCTCTACAACACATTTGGACCTAACAATTGGTATCAGAGCTATATGTTTAACATACAAAACATAGATCCTTGTGTTGAGTAGAAGAATCGTGAGTTTTCATTTTCTAGATCTACTTTTCATTTTCTCGAAAAGTGTGTTTTAATTCGTTGGTAGTGAAAACTCATCTGAAAAATTATTTAAATACTCCAGGTGTGATTATTTAGCTTGGGTGTATTTTAACTAATTTTTGTGAATTTATCTGGGTTCGTTCATATTTGGTGTTCTTGAGTGTTCATCATCTGTTCTTATCAAAGAAGACAACCCAACAACTTTTTGATCTCCTTTTCAAACAGAAAAATAGTAAAAGAATAAAAAGGTGTTTTTGGACTTTGTGATTTGCATTATTCACGGCCGAAAGTGAAACAAAACATATTCATTACCTAGCACGTGGGTTAGGTGGGTTAGGTGAGTAAAGAATTCAAAGTCAAAAGGTGTTAAAGAGATAATATTGTTTATTCAATATTAAAGTAATCTGCAGAAAAATTATTCTAAGGACAAAAGTTCTACATAGAATTTCTACTTGAGAATTTCTACATAGAATTTCGACTTGGACAATTTCTACTTGGTGATTTCGACTTGAGCAATTTCGACTTAGGCAAAAGTTCTACATAAATATTCTACATAGCCTAGTCTTGGGTACTTAGAAACTTTTAGTGACCAGAATTGAGATGGCTCCTAAAAATGCATTCAAGATCCCAATGTTCAACAAAGATCACTATGAAGAATGGGTTTTCAGAATGAGACTATATCTAGAGACTGTTAACCCTGAATATTTGGAAGTCCTTGACAAGGGTAAATTTGTCCCAATGGTGGTTATTCCTGCACATACCGAAGGAGGAGTGGTTATACCACCTCGGTCTGAGCCTAAAAAGGTCTCGGAGTTTTCGGATGCTGACAAGGAACAAATAGCTTATGATACTGCCATACGTCAAACCTTGATGGAATCTCTTGATCATGAAATGTTCAACATAGTCAAAGGTCTGACTACAGCGAAGAAGATTTGGGACAAGATAGAAGTTGTCATGGAAGGATCTGCAGAGGTTAGAAGCAACAAGACACTCATACTCAAGATGGAGTATGACACCTTTAGAATACGAAAAGGAGAAGGCATAACAGATGTCTACCTACGATTCAGTCAGTTGGTATTGGATTTGAATCTGAGAGGTGTAACTCTCCCCATGGTTGAGACTAATACGAGATATCTGAGGAACCAGCCAAAAAGCATTGAACATAGGGTCTACGCAATAAGAGAAACCAGAGATTTGCATACAACTTCTCTGGAAGAATAGTATGGAATATTAAAGACCTATGAGCTGGAAACACTTCAAGATCAAGCATGGGACAATGATTCAAAGGGAAAAGAAAGTGCATCAGGATTAGTTGCTGATGAGGAAGAGTCTAAGAAGGCAATGGTTGCAGCAAAGCCTAAAACATCACTTGCACCACATCAAGTTGATAATGATGACGAGTGCGCATCTGACAATGATGATGACTACTACACCCAAGAAGAGCTGGACAACATGGACGATAGTGTTGTGGCATACATGGCAAGGAAGTTCAGCAACATGAGATTTAGAAAGAGCAACCGACCACAGAGAAAATCTTCATCTTATTATCAGGCTGCTAGGGGTGGTGGTAGTTCGTCAGGCTACAAAGGAAAAGGCAAGAATACCAGCTACAAATCTCCTTTGGATTTCAAAATGAAGTTCAAATGCTATAATTGTGGTGAAGCTGGACACTTTGCCTCGGACTGCAAAAAGCCTAAACAGACTTATCCAAAAGAGACATTTGAAGCCCTCAAAAGCAACTATGAAGCACTGTTGAAGGAAAGACATGGAAAATGAGCTTTATTGGTGACAGAAGGAAGAGCTTGGGATGATTCAGATGAGGAAGATGTTACTCATGTAGCAAACTTTGCCCTCATGGCTGAGACATCAGAGGAACCAGAGGTACCAGTTCTGACTCTTAAAGTAGAAATGTCTATTGATGATTATAAGGAACAGAACGGGGCTCTTAGTGAAGAGATCTATATGTTGTGCAAAAGCCTAGACTCTTCTCAAAAGGAACAGAAAACACTTGTTGCCAAATGCAGAATGCTTGAGGCAAAAGTGGAAGAGCTAGAGGCTGCTTGCACTGTAGATACTTCCCTAAGAGACTTTATTAAATCTCTAGAACACAAGCTCATCCTTAAGGAAGAAGTAGAAGCATGTCTTAGGAACAATCTAGCTGAGTTAGAAACAAAATGCGAAGCTTACAAACTAGCTGCTAGTAAAGTGTATGTAGATAATGACACATTTAAGAAAATAACTGGAGTAGGTATAGGACTTGATTATTCTGACCTTCCTAAGAAAGAAGGAAAGAGACCTATTGACCCTAGTTCCAGTGACCTTAAACAGGAAACACCTAGAATTCTTAAATCGGCTGTCAAACCTATCTACAAACATCTTGTTCCTAGAATAGAAGAAGAAGAGACTGAATTGATAGCTAGATATGAGATTGAGATGGAAGATCGCCAGAAAGAACAACCTACAACTCCTATCAAACAAGTGAAAATCAATTTCCCTAGAGATGAATCTAGACTAGGATTAGGAGCTAAGGCTGTTAAGCAACAAGGAAAGAGAGAGAAAGGCATAAAAGAGGTTAAGGCTGAACGAATAAAGAAAGCATGTTATCATTGTAAATCTACTGAACATCTTTCTTATGCATGCAAAGCTAACATGAATGTTCCTGCTGCACATGCCATGCCTATCACACATACAATGAATAATCTGCATCAGAATCATGCACAGTGTGGTCAACCTAATTGTATGCCATGCACTTTTAACATCATGCAAACTTTTGTGCATTTAATGAATGCATCTAGCCAGTCATGCTCAAATACTGTTGCTAGTTCAAATATCAAGAAAAAGTATGGGAGAGCCAAGACTGTCAGTCCTCCTAAAGTTAGGAGTGACAAACCTTCTCCTAAGACTGACAAATCTATCAAGTCTGAGAAAGGAAAGGAGATAGTCGAAAGCTCTAGTAATGTGAAGAAAAATGCATCTCCTGTTGTTAAATCTGTTGATTCTCGATCTTATCGAAAAGCCGGGCCCAATCAAAGTTGGGTTCCGAAGAATGTCTAACCAATCTGTCATTGCAGGGCATTAAGCAGAATAGAAATAAAGTTATATGGGTGCTAGACAGTGGAGCATCGAGGCATATGACTGGAAACAAGTCCCTGCTTACAGAGTTGGTTATGAAGGCTGGCCCTTATGTTACCTTTGGAGATGACAGCATAGGTGTGACTAAGGGATATGGCAAACTGAAAACTGGCAATGTCATCATTGAAGATATTTCCTATGTTGAGGGACTAAAGCACAATCTGTTGAGTATAAGTCAATTCTGTGACAAAGGTTACGAAATTGTCTTCAACAAGAAAGGTGTATCAATCACTCACATCAAGGAAGGCTCACTAGCTTTGAGAGGAGTTCGAAAGGCAGATCTTTTTGTTGCAGATATGGATTCAGCAAATCAGGATGAGGTCACCTGTTTCTACAGCAAAGCCTCGGATGATGAAAGCTGGTTATGGCACAAAAAGTTATCTCACTTAAACTTCAAAACGATGAATGCTCTCGCGAGGCGAGAACTGGTGAGAGATCTACCTCAAATGGAGTTTGCTCCGAAAGGACTCTGTGAAGCTTGTGAAATGGGAAAGTCGAAGCGAGCATCGCATAAAAGCAAAGAAATTTCTAGTATTACTGAGCCTCTACAACTTCTTCATATGGATTTGTTTGGCCCAGTGAATGTCCTATCTTTGTCCAGGAAAAGATATGCTTTGGTAATCGTGGATGACTTCTCCAAGTATACATGGGTATTGTTCGCAATGACGAAAGACGAAGTACCTTTCTTAATCATTGATCATATCACTCAAATTGAGAATGTTTCAACACTTACTGTGAAGACGATTAGATCAGACAATGGCACTGAATTCAAAAATGCAGTGCTGAATGACTTCTGTGTATCTAAGGGAATACGTCGTCAGTATTCAGCCCCGAGAACTCCACAGCAAAATGGAGTAGTTGAAAGGAAGAATAGAACTTTGGTTGAAGCAGCAAGAACTTTGTTGTATGATTCAAAACTTCCTTTGTATTTCTGGGCCGAAGTAGTGAGCACCGCTTGTTACACTCAAAATAGAACCTTGATCATAAAAGATAAAGAAAAGACACCATATGAGCTAATGAACAACAGAAGACCAACAATCAAATACTTTCATGTCTTTGGAGCAAAATGCTATGTGCTTATAGATGATGAAAATCTAGGCAAGTCTGCAGCAAAAGCTCGTGAAGGAATCTTTGTTGGTTACTCTACAGACGTGGTGGCAGCTTATAGAGTGTTCTTGGTGAATGATCGAAAAGTGACTGAAAGTTACAACGTCAGATTCGACGATACCAAACTCTCATCAATTTCAAGAGATTCTAGTGAACCTGAGTCCCTAAAATTTCAGAATCTGGACTTAGAAGATCTTGAAGATGAACCTGAGTTGGTTGTTCCATTAAATGTTCCAAGTGTACATGAAGAACCTGAGTCTAGTGAACAAGCTAATTCTACAAGATCAGGAGAGACTTCTTCAGTACGAACCAGCAACAACTCAGGGGGAGTAAATAGCAGCTCAAGGACTACTGTTCAAGGCTCGAGTCGAGTTGACTCTAGTTCTGTAGGAGCTGGCACTAACTCAGGGGGAGTTAGTGAAAATCATCAAAGTAGTCAGCACCCCAACTCAGAAAGTCAAGCTAAATCAGCAAGACAATTTCCAGGTGAACGAGTATGGAATAGAGACCATCCGTTTGAGTTAATCATAGGTGATCCAGATGCTGGTGTGACTACTAGAAGAACTGCAAGAGCTGACATGGCTAATATCTCCTTATATTCTGGGTTCTTATCCAAGCTTGAACCTAAAGAAATAGAAGAAGCTCTTGGCGATGCTGATTGGGTGATTGCAATGCAAGAGGAACTCAATCAGTTTGAAAGGCAGAAAGTTTGGAAACTGGTACCCCGACCAAAGAACATATCCGTAATTGGAGCTAGGTGGGTATTCAGAAATAAACTGGATGAAAACGGACTTGTAACACGAAACAAGGCTCGTTTGGTTGCAAAAGGTTATTCTCAGCGAGAAGGAATTGATTATGATGAAACCTATGCACCAGTTGCAAGACTTGAGGCAGTCAGGATGTTCTTGGCATTTGCAGCACATAAGAACTTCAAGGTTTTCCAGATGGATGTGAAAAGTGCCTTCCTGAACGGAGAGTTAGAAGAAGAAGTGTATCTGGAACAGCCGCCTGGCTTCGTTGATCCAGAACATGCAGATTTTGTGTATCTACTCTTCAAATCTGTCTATGGCCTCAGGCAATCCCCAAGGCGATGGTATGAAACCCTATCCCTATTCTTAATTGAAAATGGTTTTGTTAGGGGAGTAATTGGTAAAACATTGTTCTATAAAGTTGTGAGAAATGACTTAGTACTTGTTCAAGTATATGTGGACGATATTATTTTTGGGTCATCAAATGAGCGCTTGTACGAGAAATTTGCCAAGCTAATGCAGGAAAAATATGAGATGAGCATGATGGGAGAGCTGTCTTTCTTCCTTGGATTACAGATCAGTCAGAGAAAAGATGGTATCTTTATCTGTCAATCTAAGTACGTCAGAGATTTACTCAAGAAGTATAATCTAGAAGATGCATCAGCAGCTAAGACTCCCATGGCAACAGCCACGAAGCTTGATGAAGACAAATCAGGTAAATCAGTTGACATCACAAGCTATCGAGGTATGATTGGCTCACTCCTCTATTTAACTGCAAGTAGACCAGATATAATGTTCGCAACTTGTTTATGTGCAAGGTTCCAAGCGGATCCTAGAGAATCACATCTCGTAGCCGTCAAAAGAATTTTTAGGTATCTCAAGGGCACACCGAATCTAGGGATTTGGTACCCAAGAGATACAGGTTTTAATCTTATTGGCTATTCGGATTCAGACTATGCAGGTTGCAGGATTGATAGGAAAAGCACATCTGGTGCTTGCCAATTTCTTGGCAGAAGATTGGTGTCCTGGCAAAGTAAAAAGCAACATACAGTATCTACTTCTACTGCTGAAGCTGAGTACATTGCTGCTGGAAGCTGTGTAGCTCAAATACTGTGGATGAGGAACCAATTGAAGGATTATGGCATGGAGCACAAGAAAATTCCAATCATGTGTGACAACACAAGTGCCATTGCCATAACCAACAATCCTGTAGATCACTCAAGAACCAAGCATATTGACATCAGGTATCATTTCATAAGAGAACATGTCGAGGAGGGGACTGTGGAGCTACATTTTGTGCCCACAATGCAACAAATTGCAGATATATTCACCAAACCTCTTGATGAAGTAACATTCAATAGGTTGGTTGGTGAATTGGGAATGCTTAACACAAGTTAGTAAAGCCTTCTATCTGTAAAATCCATGTTTATGTTTGTATGTGCAAGCTAATCGATCATTATGTGCTTAGACTTTAATATGCCTAATTAATGATTGTTATAGGTTGCATATAGTGTGATTTTGCATGAATTCATTGTGTTTTAAGTGTCTTTTATAGCACAAATCTGTGAATTTATGCTTGTTAGATTGCATGATCATAGGGGGAGTTAAATTCATAATATTCTAAATATTGCATGATTTTTAGATGAATTTACCTTTGATTTTCATGTAATTAGAGGCCTTAGAATTGAAAAACTTCAAAATTTCGAGTTAGGTTCTATCTCGAAACTCATCTAGAAATTCGACTTGAATTTTGACTTAAGCTATCAGAATGAAGTTTTTGAAAAAAATTCTAAGTCTGGGAAGAATTTCGAGTTGGCTATCTCGAAATTCATCTCGAAATTCGACTTAGAGTTCGAGTTCGAGTTACCAGTGTGCCTAGTTCTATCTTCAAAATATTCGAGATAAAGTCTATCTCGAATTTTATCTCAAAGGTTGAGATGAGGTTTCTATTACGGGAATATTTTGAAAAGAACTGAGAATTAACTTCGAGTTAGTCTATCTCGAAACTCAACTCGAATTTCGACTTGATGTTCGAGATAGAGTTCTTAGTCTATCTCGAAACTCAACTCGAATTTCGACTTGGTGTTCGAGATAGAGTTCTCAGTTAAGCTAAAGGGAATTTTTTGAGTTACACTCCTAACTCGAAACATATCTTGAATTACCCTGTACTTTTTGCTTCAAGGGGGTATTTTGGAAAGTATTTGGGATTAACTTCGAGTTAGTCTATCTCGAAACTCAACTCGAATTTCGACTTGATGTTCGAGATAGAGTTCTTAGTCTATCTCGAAACTCAACTCGAATTTCGACTTGATGTTCGAGATAGACTTCTAACTCGAAAAGTATCTTGAATTTCCTTGTCTTTCTTAGAAGGGAATTTTTCCAAGTTTACTACAAATCAATAATCTTCAAGATAGGATTTCCCTATAGTTTCTGCTGTAATATTGGTTAAAGTGCTTATTTGTGCATAATTGTTCGAGTTAACCTCTATCTCGAACTTTATCTCGAAGTTCGACTTGATGTTCGAGATAGAGATGTTCGAGATAGAAATGTTCGAGATAGAGTTCGACTTAGATGTCCCCTGTATGGACTTAGTACTTTTCACATTTTTTAACAGGGACATTTTTGTCATTTTACAATCATCTATATATACATCTTTAACCCGATGCATCATTCACTTTACCTAATTCTAATTTTCACAGCAGCCTCTTCACAAAACAAGGCGATTTCATAACTTCATACCATTAATCTGTGTTTTGTGATTAAACTCATACTAATCACGAATTACTGCCAATTTTTGGACTAATCTTGACTGTGTTATCCTTAATCCTTGTGTTGGTGTGTTTTGTGTCCATCCATATACACGCGCATATACATACACACGAACATATATTGTTTGTGTACTGTTCATAAAACGCGATTTCATATTCACCATTCATAAACACACACGATTTCACTGGTACACACGAATATTCATCTTCTTTGAATATTCAGATTTAGTAATTGGCTTTTTGATTGTTCATCCCGTAGTTTAATTTTCTCTAAGGGACTTTTGTTCTTTTTGATAAATTAAAAGGGATACATCATTTAATTCGTAAATTATTTGTTTTTCAAAATTAAAAAAAAATTCACATCTTTTAAAGAAAAACATTTAATCAAAATGGCTCACCAATTTTCACTTGCTAAAAACAATTTTTATAATATTTCTACGGAAATTGGTGATCAACTCCCGCGGTTTAAGTTTTGGATACGATTTCTCAATTTGTACTCCAAAGCTAGCCATGCTTTTACTGCTAAACCTACATTAGTACATGATGCTTTACAGCAGTTATGGACTAGTGCGGTTACTTTTGGGAGCAAATCAACCCCCTTTGGTTTCAGGTTTACCTTAGCGGGTCAGGAATATGAGGTGACCGAAGAAATTGTCAACAGGGTTCTGGGATTTCCAATTAAAGATGCCTATGATCCAGAACCTACTGCTGCAGAACGCCTCAGATTCTTTGAAGAAATTGGATGTTATCCTCCAAAAGGCCCAATCACGGGAAATATCCAAAAACAATTCTTCCATGTGGAATGGAATTACTTTTTCGAGGCCATCACACGATGTTTTCGGGCACGCGAAAAAGATTTTCATCAAATTCCAATTCCAATGCAAACCTTTGCAGTTGCCCTAGCAAGAGAACTGGATATAAACTATGGACGCATAGTTCTCTCTGAAATAGTGGGCTCAATGGGATCTCCTGAAAGCAGAGACCTCTCTACCACTGATGTCGTCTGCTGGTTTCCTCGGTTTCTTCAAATGCTGATCAATGACTTAATACCGAAGGATGCTCTTGCTGTTAGACAGGGATTTGCCAGAAGCCCAACATCTGCATCGCTAGGGATGGGCACTAAGTCACTTTCAACCATTGCTAATCAGGATAAACATCAAGGTAAACCAATGTCTACTCCTGAAAATCTTCAAATGTGGCTTAGATATGATGCAGGAGTTACCAATTTGGAGGCATCATCACAAGTTTCATCACATGCTCAAAATCCATCTGTTCATGCTGAGGCATTTGATGAGATTCCTGATGAGGAAAGCGATGATGCACAAGGTAATCAATCAGGTAATCTCTCCATGCATACTATTCATTCCTCCTCCTATGTATCTGATTCCGCGACCCAAGAGACTGCTAACCCGCAGGATCTATCCCAGGGTGAGAGCCATATTTCTGACTCTGAGTCTGACACACATTCCTATTCTCTATCACCCTTGTTAACGGAAGTCAGAAAGCCAGCACGTGTCTATGTAGAAACTTATGAGGAGAGTGAAACCGAAGAGCAGCAACTTATTCGAAAGAAAGCCAAAATTTTCCACGCTGCTACTTCAAAACCACAGTCAAACCCTAGCGTGTCACACGCAACCACTCCACCTCACGCGAGTGGTTCACCCCTTGAACAATCTGCACATAGGGATTTTGATTTTGGTGAGGATGATGTACCTCTTGAAGATACTGTTGCTTCAAGAGGACATGAAGTCTTAAGAACTTCAGCCGTACCTTCACCGGTACGTACTGATGCTGCAAAGAGGATCGGTTCTGATGTCGTACAAGGACACATTGCAGCCTCTCAGCCTGAGATTCCAACTCAGGAACAAACAGAATTTGATCCCATAACTGTCAACAACATTTCTTATCAATTTTCTGCAGGTACTGCTTCATTATTTGGATCAATCATTGAAGACATACACGAGCGTGAGACAGGGAGTGTGTGTGAGAGGTTAGGGAGAGAGGGACCTTCATTTTCAAGGCCCGAAACCGAGCGTCAAATACCAACAAAACGAGTATTAGAGCGAGGTCACTTAAACCAAACACCGTCCCTTAACACTGAAAATCTTGATACGCGTATGACTTCTATGGAAAATCAGATGAAGCAGTTCGGACAGACGATGGGGCAGTTTGGGATGAATATTGGAAACAATCAAAGGGCTCTAGACGACTACGCAGCAAGAATGGCAAGTCAAGCTACAGCTTTTGATGATTTGACAAATAAGGTCAATGACTTGGGCCATGCTGGTGGTGTCTTGGGAAGCACTCTCAATGAGAGGATGGGGGCATTGGAGTCTACAATGCATACAATGGCTGTGGAAATCAGTAGAATGATGTTCGCAGTCAGGAGTTTTGTGCCCCCGGAGTGCTTCGAGTCACAACAACCTCCCCCCGATGCTGGTGCAGGTGGTGCTAGTGGAGCGGGAGCCTCTGGTTCTGGTTTTGGAGGTTCCTATGCAGCTGGTGGATCTGAAGACCAAGGTGGAGCTCAGGATAACTCACCTAAGGGGGAGAGTGGAAAGGAGACGAGACAGCAGGCAGTTCACATCGAAGAAATTGAAGAACCCGCTGATCTTGTCAAGGAACCAGAAGTTGAACCGTCTGTTGATGAAGAGGCTCTGAGGATGAGGAAGGGTAATGCAGTAATGGTTGATGAACCATTTATTGACCTGAGTCATCAGGAAACAGTACAGGAGGTACTTGACTCAGATTCTGACATGGAAGACGTACCGTTGGCACACGCTATAAAAAGATCTTTGAAGGAACAAGGTGGAGGTGCTGGGATGTCTTCCGGAATGCCTGAAGAATTTCCTGTTGATGAGGAAACCCTTAAAGCTCAACAGTTAGCCTTGGAACAAGCTCAGTTCCATAAAATGAAGATGATGCAAGAACATGCTGCATTCCTAGAAAAGAAGGGTGAGCTACAAGGGAAGCAGTATGAGTATGAGCTTGCAAGGCTAGCTGATCCTCAAGTTGATCTGGACAAATGAAGGATAGGGCAGAAATGGGATGAAGCAAGGAAGATAATGATGGGACCCTGTGCGAAAGGAGTTCATAACAAGGATGCAAATGATCTGTTCTACAACTTGAATTTGCAGAATCCAATGACTGGGGACTATATAAATGCTTTGAAGAGATTAATTTCTAAAGTCAGGGTTGGATACAATGCAAATCTTAAGGAGTGGCAGGTTATCTTGTCTTTGGTAGAAGGAGTCCCAACATCTTTCCTATATGTGGATGACCAATTCATAACGAGAAGATCTGCGTCAGAGTTGTTCTTGCTAGCGACTAAAATTCAATACTCTCAATCTGAGGAGCTAAGCATTCTGTACAGGGATCGGTTAATGCAGCTAGCAGAGGACAAGGGTCCAGAATTCTCAGCTTATCCAAATTTTGTCCGGATGGTAGTTGACGGAAAGATGAAGAGGGTTAGCATGGAGGAAAATGATCTAATGGAGCTTTCAGTAGAATCTCTCAAAGCTGTCTGTAGACAAATGATGAGCAAGGGATTCGCTTCTGAGCTTAAAGATAAATCCGTGAAGATCATTGAAAGAGCAATATTCAAGAAGAGCAATGAGGTGTGGAAGTGTGATGTCATTGCTCCAAACCCTCTTGATGACGTGAAGATTGAGCCGGAGCTGATAGAGAAGAAATGGAATATTCTTCAAGCCATGAAGAATGTAGATGAAGCTCTGACTCTTCCTTCTGGAGCACTAGAACAAGGAGAAATAAGGGAGGCTATTGGTGTTCCAGGAAGTGATAGTGTATACTGGATACATGCTTATGTTGAAGATACAGCTGATGCCTTAGTATTCATAGATGCAGACCAGAATCAAACAATCTTGCATATGAGTAGACAATGGCTGCTACGGACTCAAGATGCTGCATTTCTGGAGAGAGTATTATATGTATTCAAATGGGGCGAAGTGGAAGATAAGTTTGTTGAAGAAAATCAGAGACTCATGAGTTACCTGTCTGAAGTAGTGGTGGAAAAGAAGCGAATGGAGCGAGATGCGGCCAGTGTCCACAATACTGACCGTGTCAAGGGCTACCCCAAGATGATCTATTGTCAGTTTAAATCTGATAAATCTCACTGGAAACCTCAGCTCATCATGAAGAACTTTGAGGATATTCCAAAGATCAGGACTACTCAGGAGGTGGACAAACTCAGAAGGCTTTTCAAACATCCTTATCCAGAGCCCAAGAACCCTCTAGAAATGGAAACTGTGAGTCTGTTGAATGCTAGGTGGAAGCAGCTTAAAGATCCAGTATACAAGAAAGAAAAGCAGCAGAAGGAGAAGCGCAAAAGGCAGAAAGAAGAGAGAGACCAAGTTGCTGAAGCTAGAAAGAGGAAACGGAATTAGGGTTAAAGGTCAGAGTGGTGTGAACTTGAAGTTGGAAAAACTTCATGTCTTTCGGTTGCTTTAACTCACTTGAGGAAAATTCACCTTAGAGTGAATCCAATAAGGTGATACAAGTTTGACTAAAAGGTATGAAATAATCCAGGTGATAGGAATCACTCAAATGATCTTTAATTCGAAGTTCGAATTCTGTTTCTAGTTTAAGTTCTTTGTATTGTTTTCATGTAAATTATTCAAGACTGTAATGTTAATTATCTTTTCTCGTCTCATTGTTTAGTTGAGTTATCCTTCATTAATTTGAATGTCATTGTTAGACAATCAAATTGGGGGAGATTGAAAGGCAGAGTGTGTAAACTTGTAACACTATAACTAATGTAACTCAAACTAAAGGAAAAGATACTTAACCAGAAGACAATCAAGAACAAGAAGTCACAAGAAATCAACACTAAATGAAGACAAGGTAATTGATACAATTCAACATGTTAACTATGATCAATCCAAGAAGAAATCATTGAGAGAAGTTTAAGTCAAAGTTGTTCATGCCTCAGTGATTTGGAAAGCCAAGAATCAAAGATCATAACTATCAGTATCAATAAGACCAATTGATTTCAAGTGAACAAGAAGGAAAAAAAATATTGGAAAGCCACATTTCTAATTGGATATGGTAATTTATTCAAGAAGCAAAAACCCTATCAAGACTAGTCACTTATGAACCAGACCCTTGCATCAAGTGTCAGGACATTGATAGCAAGTTTATGTCAGTAATAAAGATCCATATTCAAGAGCTTGGTGAAAAATGAAGAAGACATGAAGATATCACAAGTTCAAGATGTGCATTGAAGTTTCAAGTTGAAGACCAGAATATTTTCTAAGTATTAAATATTCTAGATGGCCAAGTAGAAGTTTCTAAGTAGAAGTTCTACTTAGAACTTCGAGATGGCTAAGTAGAAATTCTCAAGTAGAAGTTCTACTTAGAGTGCAGCTTCAACATGACACATGGCATCTTCTGATTGGCAGATTTCCAAGCTTTCAAGATAAGGCAAGATTTATGTGGACATCATTGGGCCACGTACATCTTAGTCTTTGAAGACTACAGGACATAGATTACATGTAGTATAAATAGAAGTACTTGTGTAATGTTTTCAGTTAGTGAGCAATTCTTGAGAAAAACACAAGAGAAAGAGAGAGAGTGCATTCACAGAGCTTAGTATCATTCACTTCTCTCTGAACTTCTGTTATACTTTGTAATGAATGTTGTAGCAACCATTTCAAGTTATATATAAGACATATATTCCTTGAATCTGTGTGTTCATTTATTGCATTGTATTTATTGCTTCTCATATTCGAAAAGTTGTATTCACCCCCCCTCTACAACACATTTGGACCTAACAGGTACTTTGTCCTTGAAGAAAATCCTTGGTTCAAAGAATCCTGCAGATATGTTGACTAAGGTGGTTACTAATGAAAAGTTGAAGCTTTGCATAGCTTCAACTGGCCTTCAGAACTGATTGATGAGAAGGCATTGCACTAGTTAGAGTTATTGATCGAGGGATTATTTGTTACTAGATTTACAAGAGTGAAGTGAAGATGTGGTCAGACTCCAAGTGGGAGATTGTTGGGTTTGTGGAGTCTATTAGGTTTCAGAATTGGTTTCTGATTTGACTTGGGAATTCGTGAATTGGACTCTAATTAGAGTTAGGATTAGAGTTGGGAATTTCAGAATTAGACTCTGATTGGTTGACCCAGTTTCTTCTCTTATAAATACTCATGTAATTGTAACATAACACAACACAACACAATGTGAGAGATCAATACAAAATTAGTGCGGCTTGTGGAGTAGGAATTTCCGAACCACGTAAATCTTTGTCTTGTGTGATTGTCGTTATTTTCTTGTTTTTGTTTATTCGCTTTGGGTTTTGCTTTTGTTGTTGTATACTCAACATAATAGACACATAAGGCAGGACTAGAAAATAGGTTACTTAGAATATAATAGAAAATCCAAGCTTTTACTTTTCATGTCGGAAAGAAGTATACTTAGTTTTCAGGAAGAGTTTTCCACGGACTCTTTAGACAGACTTGAGGAAGAGTCTTCTGAGAGGGTATACATAACTGGATAGCGTAATATAGTCATACGTGTTGGAAGCCCTATGTTTCCAGAAAAGTCTTATGTTTCTGGAAAATATAAACTCCACAAACCCATGTGCACACGGACGATCGTGGATTCGTGGGTCATCAACCATCAACAGTATTATGTAACCCAACTTTGAGAAGCACAGATTATGTACCTACATTCTGTGCTGCAGCAAGTACAATTTAATTTAAAAATACGATTTTAATGCTCAACTGATGTAAAATTCGATTTTCATATCAAAATGATGATTGTTAATGAGACATCCAAATTAATGACAAAAATTAAAAATAAATAAGTAGAGGACAAAATTGTCTTTTAATAATGTATAGTTAGAAAGTTAATCATGGTTACAATTAAAAATGGGACATATTAATAAAAAGAAACATATTTATAATTACAATTAAGAATGGGACATATTCATAAATGACTTATTCAAATGGGACAAATTAGAAAAAAAACCCTATTTTTAATTATGATGTTTTGCTAATTTATCCTTGTTTGTTAATATTAGAAACATTTTTGTTGTCAAACCTAAAACATAGAATCTTTAATGTTTTTTATTAAAACAATGTTTTTCTTACAACATTTTTATTTGGTAAACGGTTTTTTTGAAAATTATATTTTAAGGTTTAACCTAACATATATTTTAATGTTTCATATTTTTTATCGTTTTCTCTTCTATTTATTAGAATATATATATAATATACCTTAGACATGTGGGAACTTATTGTAATTTAACATAGAACACACATACATTTGTACCTTTTTTTAAAGAAAGTTTATATTTTCTTTTATATTTGTGTACTGAAATTCTGATGGTATGCTTTGTATACTTGTTTATTTTATATAAAAAATAAATTTGTGATTTATTTTTCATTATGATTTTTTGCTATTTTATCCTTATTTGTTAATTATGTGTAAGTTTTGTGCTACTACAACTTTTTTTCCTATAATAATAACAATTACTTAAGTTGATGATGAATATTTTATTAGTTTTATTCTTTATTAATTTACTTTAAATTTTATTGTTAATGAAATTTAATATTTTTGTAACTTTTAAATTATTAAATTATTATAGGATTTTTTGTACTTATTATATTTAGATTCTCTAGTAATTATTTTATTTTGGATTGTTTTTAATTTATTTACAATTTTAGTACCGAATCTAGAATCTTTGTAAAATAATAAAATATTAATTTATTGATTTTTGTTGACTTTTGTTAGTATAAATTTTTAAACATGTTTGTTGTAAAATCTAAAAGTAAAAATTTTTTTATGACTTTTTTTTTAAAAAAAAAATAGGTTTCATTAAAACTCTTTTTTGTGGTAAGATTTTTTTTAATTATATTTGAAACTTTAGTATAAGCTAATTTTGTATTAATTTTAGTTAATAATAATTTTTTCAACTTTAATTTTTTCTATTTTATCATATGTTATTTATTTTAGTGCATCATTTTTTGATCTTGCTTGTTAAATTAAAAATACCATTAGTTACTTGGTAGCATGGTTTTAATTTTTTGGTTAGGGGCATAGTTTTAGTTTTTAAATCAATACTCTAGCCCAACTTATTCTCTAGCCCATTTCTAATTTTTAATGAACTTACCGACAACGATCACCTAAACCCCTTACTCCAATTATATATAGGATATAATGTGCTAGTAGAATTTATTCATAAATATGCGAATTATCAGATTTAGTTGAGTTCACTTATTTTTGTAAATTATTTTAAAGTACTTTGCAATCTCATTATTTTCAACAAAATTTCAATAGAGAATTTTTTGATCTTGATTACAATCTACCTTTTTATAAATTTAAATCAAGAGAAACATTATCAATTTTTAGATGCCAACAAATTAAACAATATAATTCAACTGAAGAATATGACATAAAAAAATTAGTGAAAAGAGAAAGTTTAACATATTTAACACCATCCTAGTATAACAAGATCAAATTCATCCCGTACAACAAAAAAGAGAACAAATTCATAGCTCAAAAAACTAAAATTCCAAACTTTTATTTTTCTTTGTTGCAATTGCAACACTTAAAACAGGGGGAAATATATATTTGGCATTAAATCATTCATAATACCAAAACTCCACTCATCATATCCACCATTAATTGAAAAAAAAAAAAAAAAACCCAAATAAACAGTGTTTCATTTCTCTGCGGTAACTCTATAATTCACCATCAAAGCCTACTCTTAACATCACCTTCCGTCTTATAAGCATAACTCGGCAACGGACTCGCTCTCGGCGACCGACTCGGTAACTCGCTCACTCTATTCCCATCGTTATCGTAATATATCACTCCCGAGAAATCCAACGGCTGACATTTATCGCCCATCAGGATCGTCCGTCGCCACACTCCGCCGTCCACTTCTTCGCCGGAAACTCGCTTCTTTCGCCTGAAATTGATCGCCTTGTTGCTGATCGTCGACATCAATTTTCTCGGTGATGAGTTGCCGGAGGCGAACTTTCGAGAAGTTCGAGAAACGTGTTTGGTTAATAAGGACCAGAGAGAAGTTACCGAGCCACGGACGACGATGGATAACTTGTTGTCCGGTGTGGCGTCGGCGCCGCGGCGGTGCTGCGGCGTTGAACGGAACATTTTGATTTCAGTTATTTTCGAAGTTATAGTCTTCTTATTTTTTGTTGGTTAGAAATGTGAACAAAGAGGAGAGATAAGGAGAGATATTTATAGGTGGAGGAAGAAGTTCAAGTGACTGGGAATAGCCGGTAACAGGTTCATTTGTACTCCCTCCGTCCCATATTGTGTTTCCTATTTTGACTTTTTACACTGTTTATTTTAAGCGATTGACTACTAATTTACGTATAATTTATAAGATAAAATATATTCATGAGTGATCTTGTTGGATTCGTATTTATGAATACTTTAATACAGTAAAATTTTTATATTTAGTACTAATACGAAATTCAAGATATTAACGATCAAAGTTGTGTGTTGGCAAACGTGTTTTTACAAACAGGAAACATATTATTAGACGGAGGGAGTAATAAACTGGCTCGTATTGTTTCTATTTTTTATTTGTCGAAGGTTTGACTTTTGAAATCCAATAAATTTACTTTTTCATTGGATAATTATAAATTTATAAATAGTAGCTTATAGCTCGTGTAAAGTACGAATTTTTTTTTAAAATTTATTTATAGTTTAATATATAATATTTTAAACATTATTTTTAGTTTAGTATTAAATCTAAATTAATATGCTGTTTGTGGGAATCGAACCTTCAACCTTTTTATATAACATAATCTAGTATTAATTTTATATTAAAATGTTGTTGGCGGGATTCGAACCTTAGACCTTCAACTTTTAGTATTGTTGTATCTAACGGTCATAATCTATTTGAATTGAAGATCTAACGGTTGTGAATGAGGATAACCAAAAATAAGGGGATAACCAAAAATAAGGGAGTAACCAATTACAAATTATATCCCCTTTGGATTATTATAATATAGTATAGATGTTAAATCAGTAATCGAATCAGCAAACAGATAATTACTACGTTTTTGAATTTAAATTTGTAGTCGAATCTGTTAACAAATGATTATCTTCTTTTTTTGTTTCGAAACTGAATAAATCGATGCTATCAGAAAAGAGATAACAATAATATTCGAGTTTATGACATGCAGATTAAAAATGTTGTTTGTATCTACAGATTAGATATTAAGCATTTTACGCTACATAAATAGCTTGTAATTATGTAATCAGGATATGTTACACATATTTGATCTGGTATAAAATCGAGATAATCTAAATATTAAATCAGATATTTATGTCCTATTATCTTCTTTTCTATATAATCAATTCTCCTAATATCTTATTAACTCATTTTACAATATTGAATTGTGTTCTTTAAAAATATTAATGATGCAATATTTTCATGCTCGCATCATCCCCCTGTATTAAATACTGTTAATTCTTTTACTAAATTTCATTTGCAATTTTAAATATTTACATCAAAATTGGATTTTGTTTCTATAAGCGAAAATTGTATTTTATTGATGTTAAGTAAATAAATCACTACAAGTAAGTAATTGTTACACGATGCAGGCATACAAGTCTTAGGACATCATACTGTCGAGGAGCACCAAAATTTTTATACGTATACATATATAGTGTAATTAAAAAATTATGGTTACATAAGAAAGAAATTGAAGAATTGGAAGGGCACCAAAATTTTTATATATAATTATATAACTTTCAATTTGAAATTTCATAAAAAATAATAATGAGCATTTTATAAATTTGATTGTTTAATTCGAGTTAGACGTGCATATGTAGAAAAATTAAACAATTAATAAAATTGGACAAGATACAACAAATAAGATATGAGAAAAGTTCTTGATATGGGCTGAAAATAAGCCCTAAAGACACATTTAATGTGGCATTAATTAGATCAAGAATGGTCCAAACGTGGGGCCCACCAGCTGGGCCAAAAACCCCAATTATAATATTAATTTCGTAATTAATATTAGGGGTAATAAACAACTCAGCAAATAAGAGTCAAACAAGGATATTACTCTTGTCTGACTTAGCCTCCAAGATACACAATTCAATATGGAAACTGATTCCTACAAGAAATGGATCTAGAACCTTCCTCAAAGACTTGCCCACCAAGTCTCCGAATTCTACCATAACTCTAAGGCTTCTCAGCCTATATAAAGGGTCTGACCCCTCATTCCCAGAACTACGTTGACTTGATTCTCAATACGAGATACGTAGGCACTCTATGAGGACCGATTAAAGTCTCGAACGCAGAAATAGCCATAAAAGCTCGAAGCTCAACCACCCTAGCATTAATTACAAATCGTAACCTAGTTTTTGATCCACAACATTTGGCGCCGTCTGTGGGAAGACAACATCAACCATGGTTCAAACACGAAGAACAACTTCAACCGAGGCCGTGCCCCTTAACTCTGCTCCACCAGCCACTTCTGATCCACTTATCGTCACTGAAGAGGGACAAATACTCCCGTCAACAGGGGCGGTCATTCAACCTCTGCCCACTCAGCCCCCAGGGACGACTCCCCATGTAGAGGGGACCCACTCTGTGATTGTCCATCAAAGCCAAGAAACTAACCCTCTCCAGATGGTGGTTTCTCCTCTTGGTAACGTTGATCGCACGGGGGTACAGATCCATACTACGGATCTCCCTTTGAACACCAACCCTATGTATGGGCTGCCTAATTACCCCCCTCAACGAAGGGAACCTGGACCAAGCGGTCACGCCTTACAGATCCGGGATCGAGAATATGATGACTACTCTGGTCCCTATACTGATGATTCAGCATCATCTGAGGATGATGATCGAGATGAAGCCCCGAGGAGGCGACGTTCTAGCAAAAAACCTCAAAGAAGGACACGAAGAATCCATGATGGACTCCCCTTGACAACTGCTGAGAAAATCAAGGCTTATGAGGCAGAGATCTTAAAATTGAAGGACGATATTGCAAGAGAACAAGATAGATTGAATAAAGCTCAGCCTCCTCCAACTGCAGAGAGGATTCCAATTATAAATTTGGAGAGGCCTTCAAGAAGGCAAAGAAGGGCCGAAGCCCCAACTGAAAAGTCAACAAGGGTGGAAACCCCCAGAAGCAACCCTAAGGATCTGATGCCACTCGGGGATCCTGATGATCCCACACCCCCGTTTACTGAGGAGGTGATGAATGCTAGCATCTCAAAGAAGTTCAAGATGCCGACAATCAAGGCCTATGATGGAACGGGCGATCCCGCAAACCATGTTAGGACGTTCTCAAATGCACTGCTGTTGCAGCCTGCGAGCGACGCCTTAAAGTGTAGGGCGTTCCCTCAAACCTTGTCTGGCATGGCTCAAAGGTGGTATAGCCGCTTACCTGCAAACTCAATTGGCTCATTCAAAGAACTGAGTGCCGCCTTTGTCAGCCAGTTCATTAGTGGGAGAGTTCATGAAAAAAGTTCTGCATCCCTTATGTATGTGGTGCAGGGGAAGAACGAGAATCTGAGAGATTACCTCAAGCGGTTCACCAAGGAGACGCTGAATATCACAGATCTGGAAAATAAGGTGGCCATGGTAGCCCTGGAACATGGAACCACTGATCTCTTCTTTAAAAGGTCTTTGGCAAAATACCCTCCTGAAAATATGGATGAGCTCCAACGGAGGGCCGACAAATATATCAAGGCTGAGGACAGCATGAAGAAGGAAACCACAGGAGGCAATGGCAAGGGTTCTAATGATTCGAAGAAACGAAAGCAAGAACAAGAGTACGATGCTAGGGACAAGTATCCCCGGACTAGCAAGGATTCCGAGTCACCGCCAAAGAAGGGTTTGGGACCGAGGTTTTCTGATTATGCAAGGATAAACGCTCCTAGGAGCCAGATCTTGCTAGATATTGAGAAGGATAAAGACTTCCGATGGCCGAAGCCACTTAGGGGTGATCCCACGAAAAGGAACAAGGATCAATACTGTAGGTACCACCGTGATGTGGGTCATGATACAGATGATTGTAGACAGTTGAAAGATGAGATTGAGTTCTTGATCCGGAAAGGAAAGCTAAGCAGGTTCACGAAGAATGATGATCGTGGAACCCAAAGAAGGGACTATGACAGGAGAAACAATGACAAAAGGGACAGCGATCGTGATCGTGATCGTAATACACAGCCCCGAGGGCCAGTAATCAATATGATTTGGGGAGGACCAACAGCAGCTGGCACTACCCGAAACTCCCGAAAGGCCTATGCCAGAGAAGTGATGCATATCGTAGGAGAAGCCCCGAAGCGTGCCAAGACTGAGATAGTGATTGGTTTTGATGATTCAGACCTTGAGGGGGTGAAATTCCCCCATGACGGCCCGTTGGTCATAACTCCTGTAATTGGAAACTCGGAGGTGAAACGAGTCTTGATAGACAATGGAGCTTCTGTTGATATCTTGTTCCACGATGCGTTTATGAAAATGGGGTACACCGATTCTCAGCTGACCCCCACCAACATGCCAATCTACGAATTTAATGGAGTTGAGTCCAAGGTCGAAGGTACTATTCAATTGCCCATGACCATTGGACAGGAACCTAAGGAAGCTACTCAGATGCTGAATTTCCTTGTGATCAAGGCATCCTCAACTTATAATGCAATCCTAGGAAGGACTGGACTTCATGCCTTCAAGGCTGTGGCCTCCACATATCATTTGAAGATTAAGTTTCCAACCCGGAATGGTGTTGGAGAACAAAACGGTGATCAGAAGATGACAAGAAGTTGTTACGTATCCGCACTAAGGGCTGATGGAATCGGGGGGCAGGTACTTCCGATCGAAGACATGGATGTCCGTGGTGATGATGAACACCGAGGAAAGCCAGCAGAGGACTTAATACCTATTCCTCTGGAGCTAGGTGACCCTGAGAAGGTGACTTATATAGGAGCCTCTTTGAAGGAACCCCTGAAGGGCAAATTGATATCATTCTTGCAAGAAAATGGCGATGTGTTTGCTTGGACAGCAGCTGATATGCCAGGGATTGATCCCCAACTCATAACTCACAGATTGAATGTCGATCCTAATCGGAAGATAATACAGCAGAAGAAGAGGAACTTTGCACCTAAAAGGCAAGAGGCCATAAAGCAAGAAGTGGAAAAGCTCTTAGAAGCTGGGTTTATCGAAGAGAATCAGTTTCCAGAATGGTTGGCTAACCCTGTGATGGTCAAGAAAGCCAACGGTAAGTGGAGGATGTGTATAGACTTCACCGACTTGAATGACGCATGCCCTAAGGATTGCTTCCCTTTACCAAGGATAGACATGTTGATAGATGCCACAGCTGGACATGAGATGCTTAGCTTCATGGATGGTTTCAGTGGCTACAATCAGATTAAGATGCACAAGGATGACGTCCCTAAGGTATCTTTCATAACTGACTTCGGTGTTTTCTGCTATCTTGTTATGGCTTTCGGTCTAAAAAATGCAGGAGCTACTTACCAACGACTGGTGAATAAGATATTCGCCCATCTGATTGGAAAAACCATGGAGGTCTATGTTGATGACATGCTAGTCAAGAGCCTGTTCAAGGCAGACCACATTAAGCACCTCAGAGAGGCATTCGAAGTGCTGAGGCACCATAAAATGATGTTGAATCCAGCCAAGTATGCCTTTGGTGTTGGATCAGGCAAATTTTTTGGTCTTATGGTTTCAAAGCGAGGCATAGAGGCCAATCCTGACAAGATCAAGGCGATCTTAGACATGGAGCCACCACGCTCTATAAGAGATTTGCAGAAGTTGACAGGCTGAGTAGCGGCTTTAGGAAGATTCATCTCCAAGTCTGGTGACATATGCTTGCCTTTCTTTCAAGCATTGAAGAAGGTGAAAAATTTTGAGTGGACCCCTGAGAGCCAAGAGGCCTTTGAACAACTAAAGAAGTACATGGTTGAAGCCCCGTTGCTGGCCAAACCAAGTCCCGGAGAGACTCTTTATATATACCTGGCGGTATCTGAGCAAGCGTTGAGCGCCGTTCTCATTCGAGAAGAGAAGAAGGTCCAGAAACCTATCTATTATGTGAGCAAGGTGTTGCACGGGGCGGATCTGAATTACTCTCCCATTGAGAAGTTCGCCTTGGCATTGATAACAGCCTCGAGGAAGTTACGCCCGTACTTCCAGGCACATAAGATTGAGGTCCTGACGGACCAACAGTTGAGAAACATTTTGCGTAGCCCGAAGGCTAGTGGAAGGCTAATCAAGTGGGCGATTGAACTTGGAGAATTTGACATCACGTATAAGCTTCGAACAGCCATTAAGGCTCAGGCATTGGCTGACTTCGTGGTTGAATGCACCATTAGCAACCAAGAAGTCGGGGGGCAGGAAATGATAACAACCCCTGAGAAGCAAGATAAAGATGGAGAACTTGAACCTGATCAGAAGGAATATTGGGTGCTCTATTTTGATGGAGCATCAAAAACAAAATCTAGTGGCGCAGGCTTAGTATTGCAAAGCCCCGATGGGTTCACAGTCGAATATGCTTTGAAGTTGGATTTCCAGACAACCAACAATGAAGCTGAGTATGAGGCCTTGATAGCTGGTTTAGGCTTGGCCAGAATCATGAGAGTCAAGAATCTCAAAGTTTGTGGAGATTCAAGATTAGTAGTCTCTCAAGTAAATGGTGAATTTGAGGCCAAGGATGAAACTATGGAAAAGTATCTGCGAGTTGTGAAAGCTGTCATGACTCAGTTTGATGAGTGTTATGTAGAACACATCCCGAGAGAAGAGAACGTTAAGGCCGATGCCCTATCTAAGTTCGCTTCTTCCGAGATAGAAAACTATGCAGGGAGTGTTTACTTCCAGGTCTTGAAGGCCCCGACCATCGACTCGAAATTAGTGGCACCAATTGATGTGGGAAGCTCTTGGATTGATCCTATCAAGGCACACCTTGAGACCGGGTGGCTCCCAGACGATGCCTTGGAGGCACGAAAACTTTCAGTAAGAGCATTGAGATACACTTTGATTGAGGGCATTCTGTACAAGAGATCATTTGTCATCCCGTACTTGAAGTGCTTGAGGCCTCAAGAGGCAAGGGAAGCTTTGGAAGAAGTTCATGAAGGGATCTGTGGGCAGCACCTGGGGGGCAGGGCCCTGGCTCAAAAAATAACTCGTTTGGGATTCTACTGGCCAGAGATGCTGGCTGATGCACAGGATTATGTCAAGAGGTGTGACAGGTGCCAGAAGCATGCTCCGATTGTCAGGCAGCCGCCTGAGATGTTAACATCAGTCAATTCCCCCATTCCATTTGCAATGTGGGGGATGGACATTCTTGGTCCTTTCCCTATGGCATCAGCATAGAGGAAGTTTTTGATTGTCGCCATTGACTACTTCACCAAGTGGATTGAGGCTAAGCCTTTAGCCAAAATAACCACCAAGCAAGTTTCCCAGTTCTTTTGGGAGAACATAATCTGCAGATATGGCATCCCACGAATCCTTGTGACGGATAATGGGACACAGTTCAATAATGAAGAATTTAAGAAGTACTGTGAGGAGAATGCTATTGAGCTTCGTTTTACCTCAGTAGCACATTCGCAAGCAAATGGACAGGCCGAGGTGGCCAATCGGATCATTCTTGATGGACTTAAGAAAAGGGTTTAACGCTCAAGGAGCACCTGGGTAGACGAGTTACTGCCTATGCTCTGGGCTTATCGCACTACTTGCAAGGTGACCACAGGAGCAACCCCGTTTCTACTTGCTTATGGAGCTGAGGCAGTTGTGCCACTGGAGATCATGCATGCATCACCTCGAGTGGAGGCATTTGAACCTGAGACAAATGAAGAAGGTATGAAGCTCGCCTTAGATCTGATTGATGAAGTCAGGGATGAGGCAAACGCCAGAAATGCGGAGCATCAAAAGAAATCATCTTTCTATTACAACCACAGGGTTAATGAGAGGTTCTTTCAGCAAGGTGATTTGGTTATGAGGAAGATCGAGGCTTCTGGAGTTGGCCAGAAAGGAAAACTAGCCCCAAACTGGGAAGGGCCGTATCGAGTCAGGAAGACGTTGGGACGAGGATCATATAAGTTGGAGACCTTGGACGGGGTTGAGGTGCCCCGTACTTGGCATGCCTTGAACCTCAAGATTTATTATGCTTAAGCTGCCTCTGCGAGGATGTATTTTTTTATTTATCTAGTAGGAGAAGTAGAAATAAGGTTCAATGAAACCATCCCAGGGTTTTGATGCCCCGAGTAGGACAATAATGAGCTGTGTAAGGGTTGAACCCTTTTTGAGTTATTAATGCAAACTTGTTTTCCATTTTATGATTCTATGTTTTGTTTATGTACCAAGCACCTGTTGAGTGTGAGTCTAGGAAGACCAAGTATCAAAAATAAATGAACATACGAATAAAACAAACAAGTGCATAAATAAAGACCCCGAAGGGCCAACAGTTAGGGTTACATCACTTAAACCAAATAAAATTTTAATCACGAAGGACCGTGATTGAAACACTAGAAATAAAAGCCACATACGGCTAAGCTAGGCCATGCAAGGCCCGAAGCGATCCCAACTACTCATCCGAGGAATCCTCCTCTCCATTCTCCTCCTCATCGGTTTCTTCCTCGCTACTCTCCTCCTCGTCACTCTCTTCCTCAGAGCTTTCATCAGCATGGCCTTTACCCGGTTCGGCTACCGCCACTGGTGGAGCTGTCACTTCCATCGCCTCAACCTCTTCCTCCTCGGAAGATGAGCTATCTTCAACTACCTTGTTTGAGGGGACTGCTTGACGAACTACTCTCCCCTTCTGCACGTTCATAGGCCGTTTCCCTCGAGGATCCGAGGAAACTGAACCATCCATAGTTGCTCGGACACCCCTCGAACCAGAGCCGGAACGGCGATGACTTCCCCTAGAGCCAGATCCCGAAGCCTGAGCTACTGGGATGGCCTCGGCGCCCGAAGCAACTTGACAGTAAGGACTTGGAAAGTCCCTCGGGAAAACCACAGTAGGGTGCCTCTTACTCACAGCATTGATGGCTCGATCCTAGCCAACAGACATGATACCCGGGCGTACTTCATCGTCATGCTTATCTATAAGCTGAAAGAAATCCTCAGACTCCTGGTAAGCTTTCACCACTAGCTTGCATTCTACTGCCCTCTTGTTATAGGAGTCATACTGTCTCTGGAGAGAATGAGCATCAGCTTCAGCCCGGATGGCCCTGGACTCCAAGTCTTGGTATTTCTCATCAAGAGTTGCTTTCTCCTTCTTCAAGGCCACATTCTCATCTCGGTATGCACGACCTAGCCGAGTGCTAGCCTGGAACTGGGCATTTACCTGAAACAAAGAAGCAATGAGACAATTATAATCACAAGTTAAGTGAAAACACTACTTCTAGGATGAAAGATTGGAAACCTGATATAGGGCTTGAGCTCCGAGTTTCTCCGCTTCATCAAATTTGTCCCCGGCAGTTACTGTCAAAAAGGTCGGGGGGAGTGATGCTGAACTTGGACCAAGCCAAGGCTGACTCTAGGCATCCCAAGACAGAATCTTTCTCACAAATCCCCCAACCAGGGATGAAGGGGGTCTTGACTCTCCCGTCAGCATTTCGCGATCTCTTTGAAGAGCATCCCAACAGGAACTGAGGGATCTTCGGCCCAGGTTGAATGCAAGCCGCCTCAGCTTTCTTGATCATCCTTCTAGTAACTTTCGGCTGGTTTTCGGGCGGACGGTCGATCTCCTCAGCAACTGAAAAGACAACAGAAAAGATATCGGAATAAGAACAAACAGAGTTCATAACATGAAGGTAAAAAATTACCATCAGCAGAAAGTAGGCTAAGTCCAGCTTCTACAAGTCTCTTCTCGGTTAAGAAAACTTTGTAGTGAGTGCGACCATCGTCAGCAAGTAGTCGATCACGATCAAGAAGCTCCTTCTCGTCAAGATCACATACAAAGTGCGTAGCATCATGCACTTCCCCAAACTTAGACATAAAGAATTGGCCCCAGTCGCCACCACGCCATACCAGAATCACGAACTCCCTGTCCCAATAGTGATGGGAATCTGGGAATGAAAAGGCATTCACAATATGTGGAACGTTGGATCTATGCTGAATAGTGACCCATCCCTTCTGAATCTCAGAAGAATTCTTGGTGGCGAATATACTCCTGAACATTGTAGTAGTTGGTTCGATACCCAGATCTCGGCATCTCAGCATGAAGATGATGATCAATCGCCATGCATTGGGATACAATTGGCAGGGGTGAACCTGAAGCTCCGCTAGGAGCCTTATGATGAACTGGTCTACCGGGAATCTCAGGCCTGCTTCAAGGGCACCTTTGTAGACAAATAATCTCTCTGGGTGCCAATTACAGGTTCTATCAGCTAAGCCAGGAAGGCAAACCTTGATCGCGTCCGGAAAGCCATATAACTTCTTAATATTTTCGACATCTTGCCTGTCGAACTTGGACGGACTATGATACGCAGCTAACTCAGAGTTGTTGGGAAATGCATCCCTCATAGTACTCAATAATTCAATTAAAGAATCAAATCGACGATCAATATATCTAGGGGGATTCAGTCGAAGATTACCTCGCAATGTTTTGGCCAAAGCTCTCTTGGCCATCGCCTCGGACATAGAGAATGACGAAGCTGGAGCGCGGTCGCCATCTGCCATCTTGAGCTCGAACTTGAAGCTAGAACTTGAGAGCTTTAGAACTTGAGAACTTCAGAGAGAATTTTAGAAGTAAGAAGAAGTGAAGTGAATGAAAATGAAGGCTCCTCCCACTCTTTTATAGAAGATGGATGACCTCCTATTTCAGGTTGAAACACAGCCTGGTTCATGTTTGCAGGTCATCTCTCGTTCATATACAGAAAAAATGGATTTCATCTGCTATATCCGGCAATAATTATACCGGTATGTATGATTCCGGGAAAGAAAAGAAGGATTTACGTGAAGATATAGTAATAAGCTGTGCCAAGGCACTCATCTGAGCTTAAGGAGCAAATTACGTTTAAGGAAGATAGAATAAAATCAGTTAGTCTTTGCTATTAAAGAGACTGATTATGTTCTGAAAAGAGGTATACAACATCCATGATCAAGGACGTGATTCTAGAACGAGACTCATACATCCATGATCAAGGACGTAATTCTAGAACGAGACTCCAGGCATTGCGAAAAGCTCCGAGAGGCACGACACAGCAACCATGGAGCACCTATCGGGCGATCAAGAAGCACCCGGCAGGCAACCAGAAGCACCTGACAGGCAACTAGGATCTCCTGGCAGCCGACCAGGTGCCATGGAGAGGGTCTGGCCGACCGGGATCTCCTGGCAGCCGACCAGGTGCCATGGAGAGGGTCTGGCCGACCAGGATCTCCTGGCAGCCGACCAGGTGCCATAGAGAGGGTCTGGCCGACCAGGATCTCCTGGCAGCCGACCTCATGGCACCTCCCGTGTAAGAACCCAGATTTTGGGTGGAATTAAAACTTTTATGTATTTAATGATGTAAGAATGAATAGTGGATACGGCTACAATGTAATAATTGATATTTGGGAAAGAATGAATGGAATTCGACTTTATTATGTTTATGTCTTGAAGAATGCTAAAGGGTGACAACATAGGTAAGAATAATCTATCTTCTAAGGGAATAAGATATGGCAACTTCAAGCAAGAGAATACTCTCATGTCATCCAGATCGATAACGATTAATCCAGTAGTTCCGTAAAAAGGTTAAGGAACGATCGAAAGAGAATACGGACAATTATACAACCCTAAGAGAACAAGTAAAGAATACAGAATGAATAGTGTTTTGGTGGGAGTACATAATAATATGAGACGACGCTATATAGACGTATTCGGAACGGATTTCCGAGTTCGTATTAGTGATCCAGGGGGAAAATAAGTGTATGTAAAAGCTGTCGGATTCTGAAAAACCGCACTTTTATTTTCTCCGAGAGTTCCCTGGACACTGATAGCCTTAAGTATTTAACGAATGGATTAAAGGAATATAAAATGGAAAGTTAGAATGAAAGATGGAGAATGAAAGTATTAATATTAAAGAGGATTCCCGGTAAACCCTAATTAGAAATCCGTGAAATATTCTCACGAACGATCAATCGAAACGGGTAATAACCGGACACAGAAACAAGCAGAGGAAGCAAGAGTCTTGTGCAAGCTACTAGTATAAATATCTAGTAACTAAACTAGAAGCAAGGAACTAGCACCTTAGAGGAAGAACTAAGTACTTAGCAAGTAACTACCTAGTTAGGCTTTAACGACCACAAAACCAACACATGTCTTGCCATTTGAACATCCAACACCTCATCACTTTATTAAAGTGACTTTTACAAGATATTATGTTGTAAGTGGATGAGAGTGAAGGATATTAAAACACAAAAATCAAAAGAACCAAGCAACTCTCTCCCCCCCCTTGCAAAGAAACCATTCGGCTATACCCATTAATTCAAAATCCAAACTCAACCTTCCCACCATTGTTTGTTCTTGAAATAATTAAGGCGAGTCTTACATTTCATAAAACATATCTCCTCAAAATCTTAGCTTCAAACTCATCCATTTCCATTTTCAAAAAAATCAAACAAGAGGAGGGTGAATAATGTTCATCATATACTAACTTTGTTTTCTTGATTTTCCATGGTTAATCTAGCAAGCATAATCACTCCTAAGGACCATACAAGGCTTAGTAAGGCTATATCACTATCTAAGGAAGGTATAAAGCTCTTGAAACCCTAACCCTTGTTTAAGATTTAAGCATGTTTATGATAGTTATAACTTAGTTATAGTTATGTTAAAGTTATAAGCATGATTATGTATGGATTTTGGATTAATGATGTAAATAGCTAGATGAACGGAAAGGCATTGCTTGGCCTCAGTTCATGTATATAAGTCATGTATATGTTGTTTGGGTTGGATGCTATGTTTATGGGAAGATTCGAAATTGATAGATATTCGATTTACAGCCGTTATAATGCCCGATTTTACAATATCATGTTTTGTATGCCATTTTCCATGTCGAACCCCTACTGTCCAGAGACCTTATCTGCCATGATAGGATAGGTAATGTTCTAAGCTTCGTTTTGATATAAAGATCACGTGAAACGGACTTACGGTTTAGGAATTATGACCAAATTACTAAAAGTAGTTCGAATCCGTAAACGAAAGTTTGTAACTGAAATTGAACCCTCGTAAGCTATGTAACGTCATGGAGAATCTTGGTAAATAAATACTAGGGGTAAGAAGGAAGGTGTGAAAGAAAACTGTATGTCAAAAAGAGCATTTTTCGATTTATTAAAAATGTTCGAGTCAAGGTTAAACGCGAACGAACCCCTAAAAGACGACTCTTTTATAACTTTGGTAAAACACTTAGAAAACGGGCGATAAAACTCGGAATATAATATTGGTTCGTAACGATCAACCTTAGAACTCATATGACTTAAGTATGTCCCAAGTATAAGTGCAGTGACATGTCGTATTAACGAACGAATGTCGGGTCGGATCAGTGATAATAAGTAATCCACAAAAAGGGGTATAACGAGATAACTCGAGAACGTGTTTCGATTTAAGTATAACTTAACTTTTAATATGTTAAGTGATTAATCCCGAATGCCTTGGCTATTTATAGATCACCGGGCTGAACTGGGACCCGCTACCACTACCCCTTACCGTACTCGACTACCAGGCAAGTTTCAATTCCCTTATTTTAGGCTGTTGTTGTGATTGAATAATATATATATATGATTGCTGATATACATATGCCATTGCATGCATGCCTACTTTCAAGTTGAATTGATATACTTGTTCCCTGAATGTTATTGTTGGCTTATAAGCTAGATAGTTATATATCAGTTATAAGCTGGTTATTGTAAGACCCTCATAGAAGGGCGTATATATCTTATTAATCAAAAATAGACCGGGAGTCAATATTCCTTGATATATCGAGATTACCTCGGAAGAAAATATTTAAGTAAATATTTTCTATTATTTGGGCGACGAATATTATTTGAATATTCGTTCGAGACTAATTATTTTAACGATCCTTACTTCAAATAATTATTTGAACGTAACTATTCAACGAATAATATTTCTCAATATTCATTCAGAGTCGAATTGATTATCGACTATTATTTCGAATATTCTTCTAAAGATGAGACTATTAAATGAATATTATTTTAGAATATTATTTTATTAAATAAATATTACTTTTGAATATTCATTTAAGATATTAAATACTTGATGAATATTATTTTAGTCTTCATCTGAAGCTTGATTTAATTATCGAATATTATCTCGAATATTCCTTAAGGCTTGGATTACTAAATGAATATTACTTGATATTCATTTAGGATATTATTCATTAAATGAATATTACTTTTGAATATTCATTTAAATTCCTAATTAATTATGAATATTACCTTAAATATTCTTTTCAGGTCTTATTAATTAATGAATATTGTTTTGAATATTCATTTAAATATTTATTTGTTCAATAAATATTCTCCTGATATTTCTTCAGGGATTATTTTGAGAAATACTCTGATTTAAGATATTCTTTCATATTCCTAAATATTCTGTAAAATATTTTAATTCAATAAATATTCTCTGAATATTTATTCCATACTTAGAATAACCTCAATAAGGGTTATCTTCTTCGATTATTACGAAAAATATTTCGGAGTCATATTATTATTAATCTTATATCAAGAAAGGTTCTCAGACATCATTCTTCTTTGAGTCTATCTCCTTAATAATAAGGGAACCTTACTTGCAAAATGTTATTTATCTTGTCGACTTCCCGGTCATAAAGTATTCTCTTCACTCGCAACTCGGGTGCTGTTGACTTATTAAGTCGTTGCTCACCTTCTCATCTTTCGAGGGGTAAGATTACTGGAACAAGTTGATATTCGTTACCAAGTAATAGCTTGGGAGTTATTGGTAAATTTTCCTTTCCAACTAGATACGACTACTTTGTGGAGTCTTATCAACAAGTATTATACTTGGGGAAAGGGGGACGAACGTTACATTCAGAATCATGAATTCTATTTGAACTAGGAGTCGTGTAAGAGGCCGAGTAGCGCCGGTCCATCCCCTTTGGCCCAACCGTTGGCCGGGGAGAGCTAGTAAGGCGGTATACAAGTAAAGCCGTCAGTTCTTCCTTCTACCGGTAGTAAATCTAAATTGAGCTGTACGATCTCGACTGATCATCAAGATTGGAACAGCGGGCACGGTGAATACTCCATCATTGGTTCATCATCCAAATTTATTTATTTCCTGCAACATGATTACTGTTGGCAGAGTTGGAAAAGTGTCATAACTGGAATTGCAACCTTTTCTTGCAAGTTCCTCTTCTTAATAACAATAAGAATATCTCGCTTACTTTGATGTAGCAGATATTTCTTCAAACAAATACTTTCAGTTACCTTGTAACTTCATCGTTCATAATATACTGGCATCATTTCCGTAAATGCATGGCATATGGTTTAAAAGATAGCTTTGAACTGTTTCAAATTATCGTTCAGTTATATATTTGTTGGTGGGCTTTCGCTCACCCTTGCTTTGTTTATATTATGTCACAACAACAGCTAGGACAGATGGCTCGCGTCAGGCGCACTCGGCGCAAGCAGGTTACCCGACCCACCGGACTACCCGCTGAGATGCTAGCCGCCATTGCTGAGGTAGCATAGTTAGATAGCTTTTGTTTCCTGTTTAACTATATGTATAATTAATGTAATCAACGGCAAAACTTTTAAACCTATGATGTTATCCTTTTGGGATTGTAATAACTTTTATTCGTAAACCCTTTGATGTAAGACCGTAACCACCAGATCCCTGACCCCGGATCTGGGGGTGTTACAGAGATGGTATCAGAGCGAGAGTTATATATCCCAAGAGATGATACGACTTTATATAATAATAAATTCAATAATATAATAAGAACCCTTTCCAGGTTCACCTAAAACCCTTACGGGAACTTTTTAAGTATGATGATAGTAACATAGTTCGTCTTGTGTAGGCGAGCGACTTGTCGGCCCAGGAGGCAGCTGCGAGACAGCATGATGAGGACATGTTCCGGACTAGGGACCCATACTATGAGCACTTGCCTGAGGAGGATACTGAGCCTGAGGAGGAGGACGCTGAGGAGGTCCAGGTTGATGCTGATACTGATGTGATCGAGTCTGAGGAGGAGGACCCTGAGGAGGTCCAGGATGATGCTGACACAGATGTTGTTGAGACTGAGGGGGAGGAGGACCCGGAGGGGATCCAGACAGGACAGGATGCTGAGTTAGTGGTTGAGGATGATGATTATTGGGTTGTGACTGAGATCAGGACTATGGGAGATGACACTGACATGACCACGGATCAGGTGGTGCCGGTATATGAGGGTGTTGAGGGAGATATAGATGAGCCAGTAGTTGGTGCTGTAGGGAGTTCTGGACTTTTTGTGCCACTCCTCCCTGTTGAGAGAGCCCCTACCCCACCACCACTACCAGTGAGCCCGTACCCCGACGAGTTTGAGGAGCTTACCCCAGAGCCCCAGCAGACAGAGACTGCCGCTCCAGCTGAGCCATCCACCCCACCTCATGCCCCGATAGGAGGAGTCCCAGTATGTGTTCACAACTTGATTGTGAACGGGCTTTATAGAGAGTTGTCTGTGGCAGATGCCAGGTTGGCAGAGTCTAGGAATGAGTTAGCAGCAGAGAGAGCCGCCCGGATGAGGTTGCAGGGCAGGAGGACTATCAGTGACCAAGTTGGGTATAGGGCTGTGACCCGCATCGAGCTGAGGGCTCGGGTGAGGGTGCGACAGTTGCCTACTGATGGGCATGGTAGGGTAGACAGAGCAGAGGCTGAGGAGGTTTTCCGCATCGCCATGGGGAGGGTTCGGAGGATGTTTCGTCGTTGCGGCTGATTTCAGATGTAGTGATGCAGTGGTCTAGTTGTCTAGTCATGTAGGGACATAGTAGTGCCGGCTTTTGTAGGGATGGTTTTCTTGTACTTGTTTTCCCTTTTTGCAGACTAGACAGATAGACAGCGTATTTCACTTTTGACTTGTTGTTGTTAGGATGGCTGTACTTTAAACTATCGTTGTAACTCGGATGTTGTACCTTTTCGGTACCTAGTATATATTTGTTTCCATTTCAGTCATTACAATTTTGTTGGGATGTGATCACTAGTTTATTAGTATATGTATTACTTTTCGATTAAGTTGCCATGAGATATAAAACTGTGGGATTTTAAACCCAATCATGTAAAGAATTATGCAAGGAAAAATCCTTTAAAACAGGTAAGTGAACCTAATGTATAATTTTCTAAATTTTCAGTAAAATGCCTCCAAGACGAATGGGCACTAGGGCTAACCCCCGCGAATCTACTGACCAAGAGAGTCACAACCAACACGAGGAAAACCGTGAAAGTAGTGAGGAACAAGATCAGGACTATAATGAGCAAGAAGATTCCCAGTATGGAGCAGAGGATGAACCCCTGTACTCTGAAGAATTTGAAAGGGAAATAGAGGGTGGAGAAACTGAAATAGAACAGGAAGGGGAGAACCCGGGCGGAACCCCATGGGCCAGTTTATGGATCTACTTAGGCAGAATTTGAACCAATACCCCCAACCACCACCAGGCAACAACACTTCAGTGGCAAATTCCTTTAGGGCCTTTAAGTCCCTTAAGCCCCCAGAGTTCCACGGATCGGCTGATCCCGTTGAGGCGAGGGCCTGGATCAAGGAAATGGAAAAATCTTTTGAGATTCTGAGTATCAATGAGGCTCAGAAGACTGTTTTTGCTACTTACCTGCTAAAGGGAGAGGCCAATTATTGGTGGGAAGCCAAGAAGAACATGGAGACTGATGCTGTCATAGCCTGGGAAAGGTTCAAACAATTATTCCTGGAGAAGTACTTCCCGAAGTTCATGAAGACCCAGATGGAACTTAAGTTTTTGGAACTGAAACAGAACAATATGTCAGTGGCGGACTATGAGGCCAAATTTACTGAGCTATCGAGATTTGTGCCAGAGTTTGTAGACACAGAAGAGAAGAAAGCTAACAGGTTTCAACAAGGGCTGAAGCAGTGGATCCAGAATAGGGTGGCGGTTTTAGAGATTACAGATTATGCCACCTTGGTGCAGAAGGCAACCATTGTGGAGGCTGGTAGTGATCAGATGCAGAGAGAGAGAGAAAAAGGGGGGATAAAGAGAAAGCATGTTAGTATGGGCGGAAGATCCGCTGGAGGAAAACCCCCAACCAAGTTTAATCGAGGAGCGGTTTCCCTACCAGGGAGGAATGTAGGGTTTAAACCATCTGCGAGCGTAAGTGTGAGCCAGGGCGGCCACCAATCAGGAATGTCCCGTTCCAACCCTTCTCGACCTCCATTGCCATTGTGTGCTACTTGTGGGAAGAGGCACTCCGGGGTGTGCAACCTGAAGCAGATAAACTGTTATAAGTGTGGGCGAGCTGGGCATTATGCTACCTCTTGCACCACGGTCATCCCTAGCAGCACAACCTGTTTCCAGTGTGGACAGCGAGGGCACATGAGGAAGGATTGCCCAAAGAGCAAACCAGCAGCATCAGGAGCAAGCAAGGTTGCCTCAAATAGGCCACCGACTGCTAGGACTTTCAATATGTCAGTACAAGATGCCGTGAGGGACACAGATGTGATAGCAGGTACTTTTTCTCTCAATTCAGTCAGTGCAAATGTCTTATTTGATTCAGGAGCAACTAAGTCTTTTATATCTAGAGATTTTGCGCATAAGTTGAAACTTAAAACCCAGCAACTAAGAGATTCCTTACAAGTAGAAATAGCTAATCAGGAAATCGTACCGGTTAATCAAATTCACCCCGATTGTAAGCTAGAAATAGGAGGACGATCCTTCTATGTCGATTTAATTCCTTTTAAGCTAGGGGAATTCGATGTCATTTTGGGTATGGATTGGTTGTCTCGCAATGATGCGCGGATAGATTGTAAAGGGAAAAAGGTTAAGTTAAAAACCCCAGGGAAAAAAGAAATAGTGTTCAAGGGGATGCGACAGACCCAGAAAATTCTGACCATGGCGCAAACCAAGAGATTGTTACGAAAAGGGAACGAGGCTTATTTAGCCTACGTTATAGATACTCAGAAGGAAGTGCCAAGATTGCAAGACATTCTGGTAGTTAATGAGTTCGAAGACGTGTTCCCCCAAGATCTTCCCGGACTACCACCTGATAGGGTAATTGAGTTTGCCATCGAATTAGCCCCGGGGACGGCGCCGGTTTCGAAGGCCCCGTACCGACTAGCCCCAGTAGAAATGAAGGAGCTAGCTAAACAATTACAGGAATTGTTGGATAAGGGCATGATAAGGCCCAGTGTGTCGCCTTGGGGCGCACCAGTGTTGTTTGTTAAGAAAAAGGATGGAAGTATGAGGTTATGCATCGACTACAGAGAATTGAACAAGCTAACCATAAAGAATAAGTATCCATTGCCCAGGATAGACGATTTGTTTGACCAGCTAAGAGGAGCTGAATACTTCTCTAAGATTGATTTGAGAACAGGATATCACCAACTGAAGATCAAACCTGAAGATATCCCGAAGACTGCATTCCGCACCAGATACGGACATTATGAGTTCTTAGTTATGTCATTTGGATTGACCAACGCCCCAGCAGCCTTCATGGACCTAATGAATAGAGTGTTCAAGGAATATTTGGACCAATTTGTGATAGTTTTCATTGATGATATTCTCATCTACTCAAAGACAGAGGCAGAACACGCTGAACATTTAAGGATAACCTTAGAAATACTCAGGAAAGAGCAGTTATATGCCAAGTTCTCCAAGTGTGAGTTTTGGAAAAATGAGGTACAATTCTTAGGGCACGTGATCAATAGAGAAGGAGTGTTGGTTGACCCCTCCAAGATAGAAGCAGTTTCAAACTGGGAATGGCCAACTACTCCAACCGAGGTGAGGAGTTTCATTGGACTGGCCGGATATTACAGGAGATTTGTCCAAGACTTTGCGAAACTCGCAGCTCCATTAACTCGACTTACCCGTAAAACCGAGAAATTTGAATGGACTGAGAAATGCGAGAAGAGTTTCCAGGAGTTAAAGAAGAGGCTGGTGACAGCCCCAGTGCTGGCATTACCTGATGGAAAAGGAGATTTCGTGATTTACAGTGATGCTTCGCATAAAGGACTGGGATGCGTGCTTATGCAGCACGGCAAGGTAATAGCGTATGCGTCTAGGCAATTGAAGGATTATGAAGTCAGATATCCCACGCATGATCTAGAACTAGCAGCCATAGTCTTCGCTTTAAAGATTTGGAGACACTACCTGTATGGGGAAAAATGCGAGATTTACACAGACCATAAGAGCCTCAAATACATTTTCACTCAGAAAGAGCTTAACATGCGCCAGAGGAGATGGTTAGAGTTAATCAAGGATTATGACTGTGAAATTCGCTATCACCCGGGCAAAACCAATGTGGTGGCTGACGCCCTTAGTCGGAAGGAGAAGCTCAAGATGATAACTTCAGAGAAAGAGCTAGTGAAGGATTTTGAGAAGTTGGAAATCGAGGTTAAGTTATCTGGAGAGGGCCAAGAAAAGTTAATGCAAATTAGAATCCAACCTCCATTGCTAGAAAAGATTATACTGTGCCAGGAACGGATGATGGAGGAAGAAAAGAACTCCACAGAAGAGCTAATGACCGGGGAGGAAATTAAGTGCGAAAGAGACAAGGAAGGGATCATGAGGTACACATACAGGATATGGATCCCAAATGTTCAGGAGCTCAAGGATGAGATTTTAAATGAGGCACACAACTCAAGATACTCAGTGCACCCCGGTAGCACTAAAATGTATAGGGATTTGAAGGAGTATTACTGGTGGCCCAATATGAAAAAGGACGTAGCAGAGTGGGTAAGCAGATGCTTGACCTGCCAACGAGTGAAGGCAGAGCACCAGAAACCCAGCGGACTTCTACATCCCTTAGAGATTCCAGAATGGAAATGGGAACATATAGCCATGGATTTCGTAGTAGGTTTACCAAGGACCAAGGCTAATCATGATGCCATATGGGTAATTATAGATCGACTGACGAAATCGGCTCACTTTCTCCCGATCAACGAAAGGTACACGGTCGACAGACTAGTGGACATCTACTTAAAAGAGATAGTGGCGCGACATGGAGTCCCAGTCGCAATAGTATCCGATCGAGATCCTAGATTTAACTCCAGGTTTTGGAGAAGTTTTCAAGAATGTGTAGGGACCCGGCTGAACATGAGCACAGCCTACCACCCCAGACAGATGGGCAAAGTGAAAGGACCATCCAAACGCTAGAGGATATGTTGAGAGTCTGCGCGATAGACTTCAAGGGAAGTTGGGATGATCACTTGCCATTGGTTGAGTTCTCCTATAATAACAGTTATCATTCAAGCATTGGGATGCCACCTTATGAGGCCCTTTATGGAAGAAAATGTCGATCTCCCTTGTATTGGGATGAAGTTGGAGAGCGAAAGATGCTCGGGCCCGAAGTGGTCCAACGAACTAAAGATGTAGTAGATCTAATCAGAGGACGGTTGGTAGCAGCCCAGGATCGACAAAAGAAATATGCCGACTTAGCTCGGAAAGGCAAGGAATACGAAGTAGGGGACCTAGTGTTCTTGAAAGTGTCACCTTAGAAAGGTTTAATGAGATTTGGGAAGAAAGGAAAGCTGAGTCCCAGATACATTGGACCATTTGAGATCTTGAGACGGATTGGGGAACTAGCTTATGAGCTCGCATTGCCCCCGAATCTACAGCAGGTGCACAATGTGTTCCATGTTTCGATGCTGAGGAAGTATAATCCGGATGCTAAGCATATTGTAGAGTATGAGCAAGTGGACATGCAACCAGACCTGACCTATGTGGAGCAACCTGTGGAAATCATAGACCGGAAAGAACAAGTGCTCCGAAACAAGGTCATTCAGCTAGTCAGAGTTTTGTGGCAGAACCACAATGTAGAAGAATCCACCTGGGAACTTGAAAGCGCAATGCAAGAAAAGTACCCCCACTAGTTTTCAAACTGATTCCGGGACGGAATCCTTTTAAGGAGGGGAGACTGTAAGAACCCAGATTTTGGGTGGAATTAAAACTTTTATGTATTTAATGATGTAAGAATGAATAGTGGATACGACTACAATGTAATAATTGATATTTGGGAAAGAATGAATGGAATTCGACTTTATTATGTTTATGTCTTGAAGAATGCTAAAGGGTGACAACATAGGTAAGAATAATCTATCTTCTAAGGGAATAAGATATGGCAACTTCAAGCAAGAGAATACTCTCATGTCATCCAGATCGATAACGATTAATCCAGTAGTTCCGTAAAAAGGTTAAGGAACGATCGAAAGAGAATACGGACAATTATACAACCCTAAGAGAACAAGTAAAGAATACAGAATGAATAGTGTTTTGGTGGGTGTACATAATAATATGAGACGACGCTATATAGAAGTATTCGGAACGGATTTCCGAGTTCGTATTAGTGATCCAGGGGGAAAATAAGTGTATGTAAAAGCTGTCGGATTCTGAAAAACCGCACTTTTATTTTCTCCGAGAGTTCCCTGGACACTGATAGCCTTAAGTATTTAACGAATGGATTAAAGGAATATAAAATGGAAAGTTAGAATGAAAGATGGAGAATGAAAGTATTAATATTAAAGAGGATTCCCGGTAAACCCTAATTAGAAATCCGTGAAATATTCTCACGAACGATCAATCGAAACGGGTAATAACCGGACACAGAAACAAGCAGAGGAAGCAAGAGTCTTGTGCAAGCTACTAGTATAAATATCTAGTAACTAAACTAGAAGCAAGGAACTAGCACCTTAGAGGAAGAACTAAGTACTTAGCAAGTAACTACCTAGTTAGGCTTTAACCACCACAAAACCAACACATGTCTTGCCATTTGAACATCCAACACCTCATCACTTTATTAAAGTGACTTTTACAAGATATTATGTTGTAAGTGGATGAGAGTGAAGGAGATTAAAACACAAAAATCAAAAGAACCAAGCAACTCTCTCCCCCCCCCCCCCCTTGCAAAGAAACCATTCGGCTATACCCATTAATTCAAAATCCAAACTCAACCTTCCCACCATTGTTTGTTCTTGAAATAATTAAGGTGAGTCTTACATTTCATAAAACATATCTCCTCAAAATCTTAGCTTCAAACTCATCCATTTCCATTTTCAAAAAAATCAAACAAGAGGAGGGTGAATAGTGTTCATCATATACTAACTTTGTTTTCTTGATTTTCCATGGTTAATCTAGCAAGCATAATCACTCCTAAGGACCATACAAGGCTTAGTAAGGCTATATCACTATCTAAGGAAGGTATAAAGCTCTTGAAACCCTAACCCTTGTTTAAGATTTAAGCATGTTTATGATAGTTATAACTTAGTTATGGTTATGTTAAAGTTATAAGCATGATTATGTATGGATTTTGGATTAATGATGTAAATAGCTTGATGAACGGAAAGGCATTGCTTGGCCTCAGTTCATGTATATAAGTCATGTATATGTTGTTTGGGTTGGATGCTATGTTTATGGGAAGATTCGAAATTGATAGATATTCGATTTACAGCCGTTATAATGCCCGATTTTACAATATCATGTTTTGTATGCCATTTTCCATGTCGAACCCCTACTGTCCAGAGACCTTATCTGCCATGATAGGATAGGTAATGTCCTAAGCTTCGTTTTGATATAAAGGTCACGTGAAACGGACTTACGGTTTAGGAATTATGACCAAATTACTAAAAGTAGTTCGAATCCGTAAACGAAAGTTCGTAACTGAAATTGAACCCTCGTAAGCTATGTAACGTCATGGCGAATCTTGGTAAATAAATACTAGGGGTAAGAAGGAAGGTGTGAAAGAAAACCGTATGTCAAAAAGAGCATTTTTCGATTTATTAAAAATGTTCGAGTCAAGGTTAAACGCGAACGAACCCCTAAAAGACGACTCTTTTATAACTTTGGTAAAACACTTAGAAAACGGGCGATAAAACTCGGAATATAATATTGGTTCGTAACGATCAACCTTAGAACTCATATGACTTAAGTATGTCCCAAGTATAAGTGCAGTGACATGTCGTATTAACGAACGAATGTCGGGTCGGATCAGTGATAATAAGTAATCCACAAAAAGGGGTATAACGAGATAACTCGAGAACGTGTTTCGATTTAAGTATAACTTAACTTTTAATATGTTAAGTGATTAATCCCGAATGCCTTGGCTATTTATAGATCACCAGGCTGAACCGGGACCCGCTACCACTACCCCTTACCGTACTCGACTACCAGGCAAGTTTCAATTCCCTTCTTTTAGGCTGTTGTTGTGATTGAATAATATATATATATATGATTGCTGATATACATATGCCATTGCATGCATGCCTACTTTCAAGTTGAATTGATATACTTGTTCCCTGAATGTTATTGTTGGCTTATAAGCTAGATAGTTATATATCAGTTATAAGCCGGTTATTGTAAGACCCTCATAGAAGGGCGTATATATCTTATTAATCAAAAATAGACCGGGAGTCAATATTCCTTGATATATCGAGATTACCTCGGAAGAAAATATTTAAGTAAATATTTTCTATTATTTGGGCGACGAATATTATTTTAATATTCGTTCGAGACTAATTATTTTAACGATCCTTACTTCAAATAATTATTTGAACGTAACTATTCAACGAATAATATTTCTCAATATTCATTCAGAGTCGAATTGATTATCGACTATTATTTCGAATATTCTTCTAAAGATGAGACTATTAAATGAATATTATTTTAGAATATTATTTTATTAAATAAATATTATTTTTGAATATTCATTTAAGATATTAAATACTTGATGAATATTATTTTAATATTCATCTGAAGCTTGATTTAATTATCGAATATTATCTCGAATATTCCTTAAGGCTTGGATTACTAAATGAATATTACTTGATATTCATTTAGGATATTATTCATTAAATGAATATTACTTTTGAATATTCATTTAAATTCCTAATTAATTATGAATATTACCTTAAATATTCTTTTCAGGTCTTATTAATTAATGAATATTGTTTTGAATATTCATTTAAATATTTATTTGTTCAATAAATATTCTCCTGATATTTCTTCAGGGATTATTTTGAGAAATACTCTGATTTAAGATATTCTTTCATATTCCTAAATATTCTGTAAAATATTTTAATTCAATAAATATTCTCTGAATATTTATTCCATACTTAGAATAACCTCAATAAGGGTTATTGTTGTGAAATAAAAACTAGGTTACTAGTGTTGCGGCTAGGGTTTGTGAATTTGATGCACAGGTATGTGAGCTTCGAGCTTCAATGGCTGATCAAGTGTTTCGTGACTTAACTCGGGTCCTCACAAGATGCCTACGTATCTTGCAAATATCAAGAATCAAGCCAATAAAAACGTAGTTCTAGATGTGGAGGAACAGGTCCTTATATATAGGTGTTGAAAACCCTAGAATTAGAGTTGAAATAGGAGACTTGGTGGGCAAGTTATTCAATTGGCCCAATTTTAGAGCCTTCCAAGAGATAAGGAGATAAGTTTTGAAGGTGTATGCCTTGGAGGCTACTCCTAGTATGATTTAATTTCCTTTTCAGACTCAATCTTGTAGACTAAAATTGGCTGATTTATTAATTACGAATTTATTATCATAAATAAGGTTTTGGGCCTCACTAAAGGGCTTTAGCCTTGGACCAATCTAGGCTTATTAAATACCACATTAAATGTATTTTTAGGGTTTACTTTTAGCCCATATCATTTGCCCCCCAACTTCTAGGAAAACTGATCAGGTTTTCCTTGAAGTTATTACGGCCTTGTTCGAGACTTGGGTCAGGGTTTATCTTTAATATCGTTTTGATGTAAAGCGTGGAGCGACCGACGCGTATACAACGATGTTAGATTATACCAACAATATTGAACGGTGCTAGACGGCACTAAACGTCACTAAACGCTACTAAACAGCCTTAAACAACGTTTAAACGATGTTAAACGATGCTAAACGGCGTTAAACGGCACTAATTTTCACTAACTCGAAAATATTAAATTGCGCTTCGAGCACAAAATTATTTTTATGGAATTTCCAATTTTTCCCAACTTCAGGAGTAAGTATTATTCTCAATTTCCTTACTTTTGATTAATAATAATTTGAAAAGAATAAACTCTTTGTACGAGCAGGAGACACTTTGCTACCGTATATTCAACCTACTCGTGGTTTAAAACACGAGCAGGAGACATTCAGTATTTGCCAACAGGCTCTAGCTGCTTATTCAACCTACTCGTGGTTCAAACACGAGCAGGAGACACTCAGTATTTGCCAACAGGCTTTAGCTGCTTATTCAACCTACTCGTTGTACAATCACGAGTAGGAGACACTCAGTATTTGCCAACAGGCTTTAGCTGCTTATTCAACCTACTCGTTGTACAATCACGAGTAGGAGACACTCAGTATTTGCCAACAGGCTTTAGCTGCTTATTCAACCTACTCGTTGTACAATCACGAGTAGGAGACACTCAGTATTTGCCAACAGGCTTTAGCTGCTTATTCAACCTACTCGTGGTTCAAACACGAGCAGGAGACACTCAGTATTTGCCAACAGGCTTTAGCTGCTTATTCAACCTACTCGTGGTTCAAACACGAGCAGGAGACACTCAGTATTTGCCAACAGGCTTTAGATGCTTAATCAACCTACTCGTTGTACAATCACGAGTAGGAGACAATTTACAAACCACGAGCAGGAATATCACCTGCTACTCGTTGCAAAGAGGGAAATACCACTTGCTCGTGGTTTAATAACGAGCAAAATACATGATTTTTGCCACGAGCAAGTATAATACATTTCCTCAAAAACCTGGGCCTGGGCTTGGCCTTTAATAATTATTATACAGAGTTTGTTATACTCTTAAATATAATTATTATTAATATTATTATAAAATCTTTCCTCAATCTGAAAATACAAGCTACTCGTTGTACAACCACGAGTAGGAGACATGCAAAAACCAATGAACACGACTGATGCCTTCCAGTATTGGATTTTCTCATTATCTGCATTGTACTCGTGAGTTAACCACGAGCAACCCGGCTCTACTTGTTGTTTTCACTATGTCTTTTTATTGTACTTTTACGCATCCTTCTGGAAGATAATTAAATAATTAACTTCCTATTTTTTACGAGGAATTTTTCTTCAGAACAAATGGGTTTCAGACCTTTTCTTGGAATTTTCTTTGGGCCAGGCCTTTATACTATATAGATTTAGTTCTTTTTAAGCCCACGAACCTTTTTTACTCTGACTTTCAATATATTTGCCTAGAATTTTAAATTTCTAACGGTAATATGTCCGTTAGAAGCTTCCAGAATAAGTTTCTGACTTGGGCTGGCCCGTAAACCTGAAATTTTATGGGCTTTTCGCTTTTTACCGCGTACAGGCGGTTACCAGGTGATATCAACCGGCTGTTTTGCAGCTATATAATAGTGAGATGAGACACTTGTTTTTCTCACTATTCTTCTCTCAAAAATTTTATCTCTAAAATTTCTTTCATTTAAGTGAAGTTTCAAAGGTTCTTTCTTGGGGTTTTGAGAGCATTGTTCTAGGGTTCCACCCAAGGCGATCACCGTCCCTCGTGCTTTTCCAGTTTCCGGTTGAAGATTTAAAGAATCTTCATCTTTTCCGTTTGCTACTAATCGATTTCTGGGTTTCAAAGCTTCATCCTACCATTATCAATGGCAGACTCCGGCAGTTCCCAGCAATCCGAGCAATCTCAACTCAACCCAACGGTGGCTTCAACTAAGCCTCCAAGATCTTCAAGAGGTAAAACCAAAATCTCTCTTGTTCATAGCAATGTTGTTACACTTAGGGACTTGTTAGAGGAATTTTCTACTGCTTTCCCCAATATTGCTCATCTTGATGCATACAATATCCCTAGCAAATATGATCAATCAAAAGTAGATTTAATATCCACTCTTTTTGGTATTGTAAGCCCTTATAGGGCCGTAGCTGCTAGTCCATTTGATAGAGCCTGTAACCCTAAAGAGGGTGCCATTTGTATTTTTAAGGAGACATTTTATGCTGGGTTTAGGTTGCCTCCTCCACCCTTTATCTTTCGCCTCTTGGCTGAGGTAAGAGTTTGTCCAACTCAACTATACCCTAATGCTTGGAGATTCATATATTGTTATATGGTTCAATGTCGTAAACACAATCTTGAGCCTAGCGTCTCTGTATTTAGATATCTTTTTAAATTCACGAATTCCCCAAACAACACGGGTTGGGTTCAAATCTCTCATAGGAGCCTTTCTCGCACTTGTTTCATCCCTGGTACTTCCCCAGACTCTCTTCCTAATTGGAAAAAAGAATTCTTTTACCTTTTCATGGATGGGGCAAATTGGGGAGACTTTTTTAGGCTTAATTTTTCCAAAGCCGTAGACGGGTCCATGCGAGACATTAAATTGGGTGTAGACGAGCGAGCTGCTATTGAGATCCTTACAACTGATGGCACAAATCATTGTGCTCAATTAATCTCTGAGGGGTCCCTTCAAGCAGCAAAGCTAAGTGATTTGGGAGAACAGGGTAGACATGCCTTCCTTTGACTTAATTTTATACCTCTTTATTTTTGTTTGTGGTCTTATGAATTTTCATGTTTACAACAGCCTTGACTGCGCTTAATGCTGTTTTCCAAAAGAGGGAGAGAATGGCTGAACAAAGGTCAGGAGTGAACACACAACGATCCAAGAAGGTCAAAACAGGCCTTACTACTGAGGCTGATGGATCTGAGGTAGTTCCTGCATTTCTCACTCACTCTGATAGGATTGATGTTTCTGAGGATCCCTCTTCTTTCGAAGTTGGTTGGGGACTTCGGAAGAAGGACACAGTTGTTGGTGATACTCATCGTGCGGCTGAATGGTCTCGGAGCATAGTTACCCCTCGTGACCGGGTTAATGTGGTGGAGTCTTCTGATGACCTCCAGGTTGAGAATTCGCCCCTGGGGGCACTTGCCCTCCAATCGGGGGTGTGGTGGTGTTAGTGATGGTTTCAGAAAGTGTTGGTGTTCTCCGGGTGGTAACCATGGTTGATATCCGAAGGTTCCCACAGACGGCGCCAAATGTTGTGAAATAAAAACTAGGTTACTAGTGTTGCGGCTAGGGTTTGTGAATTTGATGCACAGGTATGTGAGCTTCGAGCTTCAATGGCTGATCAAGTGTTTCGTGACTTAACTCGGGTCCTCACAAGATGCCTACGTATCTTGCAAATATCAAGAATCAAGCCAATAAAAACGTAGTTCTAGATGTGGAGGAACAGGTCCTTATATATAGGTGTTGAAAACCCTAGAATTAGAGTTGAAATAGGAGACTTGGTGGGCAAGTTATTCAATTGGCCCAATTTTAGAGCCTTCCAAGAGATAAGGAGATAAGTTTTGAAGGTGTATGCCTTGGAGGCTACTCCTAGTATGATTTAATTTCCTTTTCAGACTCAATCTTGTAGACTAAAATTGGCTGATTTATTAATTACGAATTTATTATCATAAATAAGGTTTTGGGCCTCACTAAAGGGCTTTAGCCTTGGACCAATCTAGGCTTATTAAATACCACATTAAATGTATTTTTAGGGTTTACTTTTAGCCCATATCAGTTATCTTCTTCGATTATTACGAAAAATATTTCGGAGTCATATTATTATTAATCTTATATCAAGAAAGGTTCTCAGACATCATTCTTCTTTGAGTCTATCTCCTTAATAATAAGGGAACCTTACTTGCAAAATGTTATTTATCTTGTCGACTTCCCGGTCATAAAGTATTCTCTTCACTCGCAACTCGGGTGCTGTTGACTTATTAAGTCGTTGCTTACCTTCTCATCTTTCGAGGGGTAAGATTACTGGAACAAGTTGATATCCGTTACCAAGTAATAGCTTGGGAGTTATTGGTAAATTTTCCTTTCCAACTAGATACGACTACTTTGTGGAGTCTTATCAACAAGTATTATACTTGGGGAAAGGGGGACGAACGTTACATTCAGAATCATGAATTCTATTTGAACTAGGAGTCGTGTAAGAGGCCGAGTAGCGCCGGTCCATCCCCTTTGGCCCAACCGTTGGCCGGGGAGAGCTAGTAAGGCGGTATACAAGTAAAGCCGTCAGTTCTTCCCTCTACCGGTAGTAAATCTAAATTGAGCTGTACGATCTCGACTGATCATCAAGATTGGAACAGCGGGCGCGGTGAATACTCCATCATTGGTTCATCATCCAAATTTATTTATTTCCTGCAACATGATTACTGTTGGCAGAGTTGGAAAAGTGTCATAACTGGAATTGCAACCTTTTCTTGCAAGTTCCTCTTCTTAATAACAATAAGAATATCTCGCTTACTTTGATGTAGCAGATATTTCTTCAAACAAATACTTTCAGTTACCTTGTAACTTCATCGTTCATAATATACTGGCATCATTTCCGTAAATGCATGGCATATGGTTTAAAAGATAGCTTTGAACTGTTTCAAATTATCGTTCAGTTATATATTTGTTGGTGGGCTTTCGCTCACCCTTGCTTTGTTTATATTATGTCACAACAACAGCTAGGACAGATGGCTCGCGTCAGGCGCACTCGGCGCAAGCAGGTTACCCGACCCACCGGACTACCCGCTGAGATGCTAGCCGCCATTGCTGAGGTAGCATAGTTAGACAGCTTTTGTTTCCTGTTTAACTATATGTATAATTAATGTAATCAACGGCAAAACTTTTAAACCTATGATGTTATCCTTTTGGGATTGTAATAACTTTTATTCGTAAACCCTTTGATGTAAGACCGTAACCACCAGATCCCTGACCCCGGATCTGGGGGTGTTACATCCCGTCAGTTGTTCGGATCGTTTGATGGTTCTGTTGAAGATTTCTTACTTTCTGAAACGAACATCGACCTCCAACTACACATCGTTCAAGCATCGATTAACACCGTGTAGTGCCGACAAATGCCATTCAACGTCATTCAACATAGATTGAAACGTCGTTTAAACACTTCCAAACAACTTGGGGCACCTGTCGGGCGATCAAGAAGCACCCGGCAGGCAACCAGGATCTCCTGGCAGCCGACCAGGTGCCACAGAGGAGGGTCAGCTGACCAGGATCTCCTGGCAGCCGACCAGGATCTCCTGGCAGCCGACCAGGAGCACCTGGCAGCCGACCAGGAGCCACGGAGAGGCTCCATCTGACTTCCCGATACTCATCTTGTCACCCCCTATCGTTTGATTGAATCGTTTGATGGTTTTGTTGAAGGTTTCTCACTTTCCCTGACAAACATCGACCTCCGAATTAGCACCATTCAGTGCCGTTTTATGCCATTTAACGTCGTTTACACAAACATTGAAACATCGTTTAAGCATCGTGTGACATCATTAATGTCAACCTGGATCTCCCGTCAACATGTCAGACGATCGAGAAGCACATGTCAGACGATCGAGAAGCACATGTCAGACGATCGAGAAGCACATGTCAGACGATCGAGAAGCACATGTCAGATGATCGAGAAGCACATGTCAGACGATCGAGAAGCACACGTCAGGCGATCGAGAAGCACCCGGCAGGCAACCAGGATCTCCTGGCAGCCGACCAGGTGCCTCAAGGAGGGTCAGCCGACCAGGATCTCCTGGCAGCCGACCAGGATCTCCTGGTAGCCGACCAGGATTGCAGCCGACCAGGAGCACCTGGCAGCTGACCAGGACCCTTGTCGGTTGACACGCTGCCCGGAAGAGGTTACAATTTTCCCGAATCTCCTCCGTTCAGCACTGTTTATCGCCGTTTATCGTCGTTTAACATTGTTTAAGCGTCGTTTAAAGCTGATTAGCACCGATTAGTGTTGTTCAAGCACCGTTTAGTGCCGATTAGCACCGATTAGTGTTGTTTACGCACCGTTTAGTGCCGATTAACACCGATTAGTGTCGTTTAAGCACCGTGAGTGCGAGTTTATCCTTTCAACATTGTTTAACACTGTTTAAGCATTGTTTAAGCACCGTTTTGTGCCGATTAACACCGATTAGTGTCGTTTGAGCACCGTGAGTGCCAGTTTATCCTTTCAACATTGTTTAACACTGTTTAAGCATTGTTTAAGACCGTTTAGCGCCGCTTAGTGCCGTTTTGTGCCGTTTAACGTCGTTTAAACATTGTTTAAGCATCGTTGAGGCTGATTAGTGCCGATTAGCATCGAATTAACATTGTCGTGAATGCGTCGGTCGCTCCACGCTTCGCATAAAGACAATACTCGTGAAACACTAGTGTACAAAGAGAAACCTTGACCCGAGTCTCGAGTTAGACAAGTAAAACTTCAAGGAAAGCCTGATCAGCTTTCCTAGAAGTTGGGGGGCAAATGATATGGGCTGAAAATAAGCCCTAAAGACACATTTAATGTGGCATTAATTAGGCCAAGAATGGTCCAAACGTGGGGCCCACCAGCTGGGCCCAAAACCCCAATTATAATATTAATTTCGTAATTAATATTAGGGGTAATAAACAGCTCAGCAAATAAGAGTCAAACAAGGATATTACTCTTGCCTGACTTAGCCTCCAAGATACACAATTCAATATGGAAACTGATTCCTACAAGGAATAGATCTAGAACCTTCCTCAAAGACTTGCCCACCAAGTCTCCGAATTCTACCATAATTTTAAGGCTTCTCAGCCTATATAAAGGGCCTGACCCCTCATTCCCAGAACTACGTTGGCTTGATTCTCAATACGAGATACGTAGGCACTCTGTGAGGACCGATTAAAATCTCGAACGCAGAAACAGCCATAAAAGCTCGAAGCTCAACCACCCTAGCATTAAATACAAATCGTAACCTAGTTTTTGATCCACAACAGTTCTAGTCATGATAATGCAATTAAAAAAAAACTGTCATTTACCATAATTTAACATTTTGTGTAGACGAAGAGAAGATCGATATATAGAAAATTAAATAAATTAATTTACAAATTTATAGAAATGCTTGCATAATTTGATCCAATAATGAAAGAACATGTTAGATTTGTCAAGGAAGATATATTGTATACATTTTATTTAACTATAATATTCAAAGCCATTTAATGAGATCAAGGCTACATTTATATGATGTTCTCTTCTCTACTCTAAATTTAGGTTCTCTACTAACGTTTCTATTTTATCGCTAATGTTTCCGGGTGTTACTACTTGTAAACATTGCTATTAATAATATTTTATTAAATGAAATCACCTATTGTTATTAGGAATTTAACGTAAATTTATAAAGGACACCGCTTTATAATCACGTCTAGGACATTCAAGTGTAGATACTTCGACAATTATCAAATAATTATGATTTCCACCTTGTTAAATGTATAGGAGCACAAAATATGAAATGGGTGGTTATCAATATCATGCAAATTTACTTGTTCGACCATGCAGACTTGAGGTGTTTTGCGACATTGGAAAGCAAACTGTAGATGCGAAGTTGTTGAAAGAGTAAGACATCAAAGGATCGTCCTATACCACTAACGAAAAATTAAAGTGAAAAATTAAAGCGGAGATCGCGCCTGATCCACGTGTTTTGCACTTCGGGTCGGAATAAATGTATGGTTGAGACCAAGTCAACTCGGGCTTTTCTAGTCAAATGATGAAAAAAATGTTTACTAAGTACATAGAGTAGTTTACAGTTTGAACTTGTCGGAATAAGTTAGGATTAAAAACCAAAAAATCTTGTGGGAACAAAAACACACCGATCGGCTATCAATATCATACATGAACTATGATGCATAGAACTTGAGCTATTATGAATCCTAGGGACTTTGCCTGTGCTACGCACGCGATCCGAAAAAGTTAATACAAATATTAAAATGGTTACAAATTTTTTAATATGATTAGTACTTATTAATTTATATATTCCTCTAAAATTGATTAATACATATTAAAAATGTGTTACCCTTACTTAAAAATTAAAAATTACACATATCAGCAATACATTGATAGATACAAAATGTGATTTCATTTATATTTATTTTGTCACACTTAAAAGTAAGAAATAAGGAAAAAATATATATATAAATTAATAAAAAGATTCCAAACAATAAATTTTTTTAAAATTTATACATAGATAGGTGTTATATAAAAAATGGGGAGTTAAAACCTAATTCGGGTAATGCAAAACATAGCCCTTAAGGCTATGGTTAAAAATAATATAGGTGGATAAATACATTTAATATATCAGTTCTGCACTTAATACATCAGTCTTGCACGAAACTCAATAGGATTATTTAACAGTTTGGGATGTTTTATTAGTAGAAATCAATGTAAATGCAGGGGGTCCACTATTATTATTCGAGAAATTATATTAATATTGCAAAGAGATATTGGGAAACTAAAAACAATTAATTAAATACTTAAAAATAAATGTTGAAAATATGGAGGCAACTACCCGCAGATGAGTTGGCAAACATCTCTTAAGAAGTTTGAGTTCTCTCAAAAGTTTAATATATTGCTTTAAAAAATAAAAAGGAGAATTTTGATGGAAAATGGTCACCTGATATATAAGATAAAACAGAAAAGTGGTGATCTAAGGTATAGTAAAATATAATTGTTACAATTTAATAATTCTTCACTCAATAAAGTCAATATTGTTATATAATATATTGTTACACGACATCGTCTCACGGCGACATCGCGCTTTGTATAATATGAAAATTCTAATTATAATTGGATTACAAATAAATGATGAATAATTTCAATTAATGAGCAATGAAGTTATGAAAAAATTATCTGATCATATTCTTTTATCGACATAAAACTCTAAACGATGAGTTTTTGACATCTATCTTCAATCATATTCATTAAATTTATTAAATAAAAAATTTGTGTTTGTTTGATTTAGTTCATTAAGTTTTGAATAAAATGTGATTCAATAAAGTATAATAAAATATAATAATTACAATTTGATAATTTTTCACTCAATATAAGTCAATATAATAATTTATTTAACAGAGTCAATAAAGTTATATAGTATAATGTTGCTTGAGGTTACCTCACGATATCATCTTGCATTTTATATTATTTAAATTAAATCTTTAATTGGACTAATTAACCAATAATATTCTTTTATCAACATAAAACTCTAAACAATGAGTTTTCGACATCTATATTTAATCATCTTGATTAAATTTTATAAATGTAAAATTTGTGTATGTTTGATTTAATTAATTAAATTTTAAATAAAATGTGATTCAATAATGTATAGTAAAAATATAATTTTTACAATTTGATAATTCGTCACTCAATATAAGTCAATGTAGTTATATAGTATAACGCTATAGTATAACGCCTCTTCTTATAGATGCGGGAACTCACGATCATAACAATTGAAAAAGAAATCGAAGAATATGGAGGTAACTACCCCTCAGATAAGTTGGCAAACATCTCCTGAGCAGTTTGAGTTCTCTCAAATATTTTATATATTACTTTTAAAAAATAAAAAGGAGAATCTTGATGGAAAATGGTTACCTTATAGATCAGATAAAACAAATAGGTGGTATCTATAATATAATTATTATAATTTGATAATTTATCACTCAATAACGTCAATATATATAGTTATATAGTATAACATTACTCGTTGTCGCCTCACGACGTCGTCTCGCTTTTTTGTAATATGAAAATTATAATTATAATTGGACTAAAAATAAATTATGATTAAGATCAGTTATTGAGCAATTAATTTATGAAAAAAATATCCGATCAGATTCCTTTACTGACATAAAACTCTAAACGATGAGTTTTCGACATCTATCTTCAGTCATCTTCGTCAAATTTATTCCATATTAAAATTTGTGTATATTTGATTTAATTAATTAGGTTTGAAATGAAATGTGATCCAAGAAGATGTAGTAAAATGTAAGTTTTACAATTTGATAATTGCTCACTCAATATAAGTCAATGTAGTTATATAGTATAACGTTGCTCGACGTCGCCTCGCGGCACCCACTCGCATTTTATATTATGAAAATAAATTATATTTGGACTAAAAATGAATTATGAATAATTCAATTATTGAACTATAAATTTAAGAAAATAAATTATCCGATCATATTCTTTTATCGACATAACACTCTAAATGAAGAGTTTTCGACATCTATCTTCAACCATCTTCATTAAATTTATTAAATATAAACATTTGTGTATGTATGATTTAATTCATTAAGTTTTAAGTGAAATGTGATCCAATAAGGTGTAATAAAAATATGATTCTAAAAAGTTTATAAATTTTCACTCGATATAAGTCAATATAATTATTTTTAACAAAGTCAATATAGTTATATAGTATAATGTTGCTCGAGGTTGTCTCATGGTGTTGTCAAGCATGTTATAATATTTAAATTAAAATTGTAATTGGACTAAAAACAAATTATGAAGAATTTTAATTATCGATGAATAAATTTATGAGACTTAAAAATTATCCAATAATATTCTTTTATCAACATTAAACTCTAATGAGTTTTCGACATCTATCTTTAATCATCTTCATTAAATTTTTAAATATTATAGTTTGTGTATGTTTGATTTAATTAATTAGGTTTTAAATGGAATGTGATTCAAGAAATTGTAGTAAAATGTAATTTTTACAATTTTATAATTTCTCACTCAATATATGTCAATGTAGTTATATAGTATAACGTTGCTCGACGTCACCACGGCTCCGTCTCGCATTTTGTAATATGTAAATTAAAATTATAGTCAGACTAAAAATGAATTAAGAATAATTTCAATTATTGAGCCATAAATTTAAGAAAAGAAATTATTCGATCATATTCTTTTATCGAGATAAAACTTTAAATAATGAATATTCAACATCTATAATAAATCATCTTCATTAAATTTTTTAAATATAAAAGTTTGTGTATGTCAAATCTAATTAATTAATTTTAAATGACATGTAATCCAATAAGGTTTATCAAAAATATAATTCTTACAACAAAATAATTATTCACTCAATATAAGTCAATGTAGTTAATTAGTATAATGTTATATATTGAAAAAGGAATCGAAGAATATGGAGTAACTACCCCTTAGATGAGTTGGTAAAAATCTCCTTAGCAGTTTAATACACATTAATATTTGTGTACTTGATATAATTATTTAAGTCATTGCCAAGAATATTACAAAATAATCTTTAAGTTGGATGAATATTTTTCAAAAGTTTTGGATGAATTTTAAAATTAAGAAAAAATAAATAAAAAAATTCCAAACAACAAAAAACAAAAATTAAAAAATTAAAAAAATGGGAGAGAAGACCTAATTCAACATTACCCTAAACATGAAGGTGGGGTCTGTTCTTATAGATGCGGGAACACACAATCATAAAAACTAAAAAAGCAATTGAAAATATGGAGGTAACTACCCCTCAGATAATATGTATTAACCAAGGCAAACATCTCATTGGTTGATGCTGACAAACATTTCTTTAGTATTTTGAGAATTCTCAATTCTCAAATGTTCTATATATTGCTTTAAAACATAAAAAGGAGAATCTTGATGGGAAATGTTACTTGATAGATCAGATAATATATTTATTATATGATAAATTTATTGAGCAATAAATTTTTAAGTTTTAAATTATCCGATAATATTCCTTTATCGACATTAAACTCCAAACAATGAGTTTTCGATATCTATCTTCAATCATCTTCATTAAATGTTAAAATTTGTATATGTTTGATTTAATTAATTAAGTTTTAAATGAAATGTGATCGAAGAAGGTGTTGTAAAATGTAATTCTTACAATTTGATAAGTTTTCACTCAAAATAAGTCAATGAAGTTATACAGTATAACGTTGCTTGACTTCGCCTCACGACATCGTCTCGCATTTTGTAATATGAAAATTAAAATTGTAGTGTATTAATTTTTTATTTTTGAACAATAAATATATGAGGCTTAATAATTATCCGATAATATTCTTTTATCGACATCAAACTCAAAATAATGAGTTTTCGACATCTATCTTCGATTATTTTCATTAAATATTAAAATTTGTGCATGTTTGATCTAGTTAATTACTCCCTCCGTCCCAACTGATTCTTTACCTTTCAGAATACACTTTCTGGCACGCATTTTAAGGTGCATTTTATGGATAATTCCATAGTTTATTTTTAAAATTTTCTTTTTTTGTATTAAAAATAAAATGTATATATTTTTATACAAAACAATAAAAAAAATTTTGAAAATAAAACAATAAGTTAAAAATAAGTTATGGAACAATAAAATTTTAAAAATAAGTTATGGAACTATCCTTAAAATACACCTTAAAATGCGTGCCAGAAAGTGTAAAAAAAAGGTAAAGAATTGGTTGGGACGGTGAGAGTAGATTTTAAATGAAATGTGATCCAAGAAGGTGTAGTAAAATGTAATTCTTATAATTTGATCATTCGTCACTCAATATAATTCAATGTAGTTATATAGTATAACATTCTCGACGTCGCCTATCGGCGTCGTCTCGCATTTTCTAATATGAAAATAAAAATTATAGTCTAAAATTTTAATTATTAAACAAAAAATATATGAAGCTTAAAAATTATCTAATAAAATTATTTCATCAACATTTAACTCTAAAACAATGATATTTCGACATCTATTTTCAATCATCTTCATTAAATATTAAAATTTGTGTATGTTTGATTTAATTAATTAGGTTTAAAATGAAATGTGATCCAAGAAGGTGTAGTAATGTAATTCTTACAATTTGATAATACCTCACTCAATATAAGTCAATGTAGTTATATAGTATAACGTTGCTCGACGTTGTCTCGCGGAGCCATCTCGCATTTTGTAATATGAAAATTGAAATTATAGTCAAAGAATTTTAATTATTGATCAAGAAATATATGAGGCTTAAAAGTTATCCGATAAATTTTTTTTATCGACATAAAACTCTAAACATTGAGTTTTCGGCATCTATCTTTGACATTATTTATTAATTAGGTTTATTAAATATTAAAAATTGAATATATTTGATTTAATTAATTAAATTTTAAATGAAATGTGATCCAAAAAGGTATAGTAAAATGTAATTCGTACATTTACTTTAAAATGTAATTTTTTTAATTAATTAGGTTTTAATGATTTAATTTGAATATTTCGTAATTCTTCACTCAATATAAGTCAATGTAATTATATAGTTGCTCGACGTCGCCTCACGGCGCCGTCTCACATTGTAAAATATACAATTTTAAATTCTAGGTGGACTAAAAATGAATTATATATAATTAATTTCAATTACTGGGCTATAAATTTTAAAAACAATATCCGATCATATTTGTTTATGGATATAGAACTCTAAACGATGTGTATTCAAAATTTATCTTCAATCCTGCAAATTATATTTGTAACATGTTAGTTTAAAATCCTGCAAATTTAATATAATTTTATGCAACTAATACCAACACTATTATGCAACTGGCTGATGCCAACACTATTAACATATAAAATTAAAAATATTTCATATAGTAATAATTTTCGAGACAACATCTGAACTCAATTATATTGATAAAAAAACATAATTTTACACAGATATGTATTGAAAATAATAGGTGTTTATGTATGTATTATATTTGTTTATTTTTATAATTAAAGTACATTTACATTTGTTTTAACATATGTTTTATTTTTCAAACTTATGTAATAAAACTATTTTGCACCCTTTCTAATTTATAAGTCCACATTTTGGTCATTCCAAACACCTTTCTTGGAATTTAAATAAACAAAATTAATTATTTTGTTAGTACTTTTATTCTGCTCTTTTGGTAATCTAGATGAATATCATCAAATGTTACAATGACAACCGCCAAGAAACAACATTGCTGCAGCTGCAAAGGGAGAACAAAAGGACGTGCTTTAAAACTTTAAACCACAGTTGCAAAGAGAGACCTAGACCCTAAATAACTTTAAGAACTAACAAAAGACATCCAAAAAACATAAAAGGCAATAACAAAACACACACCCCTAGCTAAGACAAAGATAAAGCACCGAAGAATAAATTGTTGAATGCAAATTCTTCCCACCATTTCTGATCAAGGTCCGCCATAGCCATAAGAATTTTCCATGACCAAAAACCAAGAACGGGGACGGTCTGCACATCTTGATCACTTATTCAGCCAGCTTCAAACCACCCAGCTTCTCTTGACTCTGCATATCATTAAAAGCAAGCCCCTGCAAAATGCCAAGCACAACACCTTCAAGTAGTTCTTAATATAACCACAGTAATATTAACTTACTAAAACACCCAACTAATTACTAAAATTTCTTGAATAATTAGTACAAACATGAACGATTAGAACAGCCTCTACAAACTTGTGTGATTGCACTTAAAATAAAAATAAAGTCTCAAAACAAAATTTTGACCTCAAATCTTGGGCGCAAGGATTGAATGCACACTACTCATCCTTTCACACATTAAATCACCTTACCTACCAAAATATAGAACTTAAAACATCGTCAAAAAAGGATAGAGAAACCTCCATGCACAAATAGTGCTTTTGATAACTTTACTGACTATTAAAATTAGTTGTTACTTGCTAGGCTTTTTGTTGGTGCCATTTGAATTTCTTCCAACATATGAGATTATCCCACTTGGTTATGACCTCCTGGCTTCCAACAGTGTTTCCAATATTTCCTGGCTTATTTTTATTTGCAGACCCACCCTTCATAGAGATCTTCCCTTTATAATAAAGACAATTTACCAGGTTTTGATCCGCCCTAGCCTAATAAGGTCCACTCCTGAGTGCTGCTCAGATCATTTCGTAGACAATAACTTTCATCTGCTCTTCAATCTATAACTCGAAATTCAAAAACTTCATCGGATACATTAATTATGTTCATAACAGTCTGATGTTGCCATTTTAGTTTTGTTCCCGGTAGTACTTCTTGGTTTATACTGGGGAAATAAATATTTATCAGTCTGACTCTGGAGTTCGAGACACACGGTTAGAGGTTATGGAGGTGGAATGCCCATTACTTAAAAAATGGTGTAACCCGAGGATGAACATAAAATGGGTAGTACTGACCACCATATAGACTATAGTTCGGATAATGGGGCAAATGCATCCCAGCTGGGGTCATCCAAAAAAAAAAGAAACTTGTTGTTGCCTTACAGCTACTAAGTTTGAACTAACCTTGGCAGCTTGAGTCACAGGAGTACTCGAATCAGTTGTAGACAAAATTAAAGTGTTCTTCCCCTGCAGGTAACATTTACAAGGGTCAGCAAGCATAACAATTCTATTGGATGGACAATATATAACTAAATACTCATATCAAATCAAAAATAATATTGTAAATTGTGGGAAATAAAAGCATGGCAATACCTGTCAATAACATAATTTAACAGGTTAGATAAATTAGAAAGTATGGACAATGTTTTAAATAAAACCATAGACCCTTTTTTTAATACTTGTAACACGTTTTCTTTTATCTCATTCTAAAAATTTCATCAAGATAAAAAAATCAATTAATGTCTAATAAAAAATTGATTGAGCAACTCATGTCACATGTTAAAAATGCATAAAATCTAAAATCCATATTTAGACATTTTTGGAAATGTTCATATATAGGTGTTTATTATGCCACCTACTTAGATGTTAAAATGTTAAATAAGTAACGGGCATTGCTTCAACATCCAATCTTTTAGATTGTGACCTACGCTATATCTTTATCGGAGAAATTAGAGATCTTTATCTATGAAATCATGTACTACACGCGATACTAAAGAACTTCTGTTTCTCTCAAGTAAAATAATTCGGAATATTAAGATTGATGGTTCCTAACACTATCAGAAAAATGCAGCATGTCTTTACTAAAATGAAGATTGTGTCTCTCGAGTCTCGACTATAGGGTATGCGGATGCCTCTGGTAAAAAAGATAAGGACAACTCCTCGTTAAGAGTTTTTATCATTAAGAAAGAAATTAATTTGACTCAATTATCAAAAAATAAGAAATGATCTACACGATTGGGGTTCTAGATGAAGCTGACCTAGCACCCATATTATAGGTCACCCATATTCAGTGGCATATAAGTTATGCTAAAACATTGTGGGTTGTCCTAATTACTAAAATATATTTATGCACATAAGCAACAATCCATTGTGGACTGCTCCATAATCGAATTTTAATAAATCTTAATTGAAACAGAAAAATCTCCAACAAATTTCTAAATGGCCGAAGCCTTAGTTCCACAATAACAGTCATACCAAAATCTTGATTATTCTGTAAGCCAGATGATTGGAATTGCGCACACATATATACATCTGTATGTTTGTGAGCTTCCATGTTGAAAAAATTCATGAATTTGATTCTCTATATGATAATATTGCAGGTAGCATTTGTGGCAAGTCATGGAGCAGTAAGATTACTGGAGATCAGTTTTGCCAAACACTCCCATGCCTAAATCCATTAGCGAACTTCTTCAATCTCCTGGTTAGTGAACTCCCCAAATTTCATCTGTACTACACTTCTTCTGGCCTAGCCAAATAATTGTTCCATGTTCCGAAAACCGATTCCTAAACAATTTCTCTGTATAACAAAAAAAAAACTGGACAATTCAAATCAATCTTACAATTATCAATAAGAACCAAAGGTATAAGAAAGTGTTTTTTTGAAATATAAATAGGTTCTAATATCAGAGTACCTTGGATATATACACAGAATGGGTGGATGATAAAATAAGGTTTAAAACCTGAAAGTCAAATCAATCCAAGCTTACATTTCTACTGCTTTTACAACTCAGCACACTGGCATAGGTGGTGTAGCAGTCAATTCGGGAAACAAAGGAAAGCCAGTTTACGGTGGAGTCAATCCAGGCCCAAACCTATTATACTACGACTATGCTGCCTCTGCAGCTCAACTGCATGACAATGTAGCCCTATTTTTTTTGAAAATGATTTACACCAAGGAACAAACATGAATCTACATTTTGCCAAGCCCACTACTCCAACAGCGTTCTTGCCTCGAAAAGTTGTCGAGTCCATTCCATTCTCGTCGAATAAACTACCAGAAATATTTAAGTTCTCTGTGATACAGAACACATTGGAATCTGAAACAATTAAATAGATACTCAGTTTAATTATGAGGGTAATATTCTCTTGCCATGTCCATGTCCAGTTTAAGATGAGACGCAGATTGCAGAGCTCAAATCGAGAATTCAGAAATGCATCTATAAGTAGAATAACATTGACGACTCTATTGCTTGTGTTCATCCTGTAGAGCACCAGTTCCTGTACTAAAAACATTAAAAACATATGTTAAGTAAAAAGTAAAACTAATATCGCTTCTTAACCACGAAAACTTCGTGGACAACTGGATATGGCAAGAAAAATAACAAAGGCCTAAAGTAAGTCACATTCAGTGGTGTTGACTCAAAAACATAGTCGCATAAATTGCTTTGCAAGATTATTTATAAATCACATGGAAAAAATGTTAAAATAAATCATTTATCAAATACAGCCCTTTGTATCAAACCAAAATAAACATTATGAAGTGTTAATGTATGCATAAATAGTGTTTAAAATGTGAAGGTTGACGATCTTACCTGCTGAAATGTGCTGAGAGATGCCAAGATAGAGCCTCCAATCCACACACTGTACTTTCTCTCTGGAGGTGCCACCACCTTAATTTTCATGCTAGTTGGTGGCAATGTTGTGATTTCTTTGCTCATTCTGTTAGCAATATATGGGAACATGGTTGTTCCACCACTGAGAACAATGTTTCCGTAAAGTTCCTTCCTAATATCCACGTCACACTTCATGATAGAGTTGTATGTAGTTTCGTGTATTCCAGCAGCTTCCATTCCAATCATCGATGGCTGGAAGAGGACTTCTGGACAACGGAATCGCTTAGCACCAATGGTCATATCCAATAAATGGCTTTTTTCGGTCTTCTGTCTTCTTTATTTCTTTTTCAATTTTCTCCACCGCATCCATCATCATAGCTTCTGCACCAAGTTCATCAGTAAGACCTCTCCTGCAAAAAGAGGAAACTAAAAAGGAAGACAGAGAGATTGAAAAAGCTCACCTTAAACTTTATATATGGATTATCAGCAAATCAATTAATTTTGATAAGCTTATGCATAATAAACAAATTCATTAGTGACACAATCAAAGAAATAAAAAACACATAGATGATCAATACAAATTCATTAGTGACCAATACAAAACACACATAAAAATTGAATTTTTAGCTAATAAACAATCAATCAATAAGAAAAAAAAATAGAATTACATAACAGTCAAGATTAAAAATCACACCTTTAGCATAACAGAGGATCCACAAACACCCATCAAGAAAGTCAATACCAAAACCAAACCCTGCATACAAAACACAAAAAGGACATCTTTTTAATACCTTAGTTGATGGAGTGGATACAAATTCATACCGTCGTCATACAGGTATGAGCGAAACCTGTAAAAGGCAACCCAGAACTGCGATTATAAGGGTGGTTTCAGTTTTTCTTACACTGGCAGATAATATTTGCGCTCCACCCTCTGTTCTTGAACCGGAGACCATCTCCGTTGATTATTAAACCCTATAAAGAATTGTAATTCGATATCAATTCAAGATTTAGCACAGCGAATTGAGAGACATGCATTTGATATTAAACAGTGACTAACTGTAATGATTGTATATATGTTTGTGTGTGTAGAGGGAGAGAGAGAGAGTATACCTGTTACACAGAGAAGTCATAGATTACAACCTTGAGTCGTTCATGTAAGAACATTGATAAGATGAACATAATACATAATTTAGCCCAATTCAAATAATAACTTACGTAAGAGAGTCATAGATTACAAACCTGAGTTGTTCATGTAAGAGCAGTGAGGAGAGTAATGGAGGAAGACGGTGAAGATGATATTAGGTAGTAGGTTACATATTCAAATATATATGATTACATAACACGCACATATATACACAAACGTATATCTAAAATACAAAAAAATTAGGACTTATATATAAAGAGACAGAAGTAAGATGAATAAAAAGTATTCGTAAAAGCATATAGAACATCTAAAACATATGAAGATGAGCTCCTCAAACTGTCCAATGCTTGAAACTGGTAAACCCACCCAGATTATTTCCATTGAATTACTATAACTATAAGAACTTATATATAAAAGAGACATGAGTAAGATGAATAAAAAAAGTATGCGCAAAATGTAGCGCATAACTCAAAATATAGAGGACACACCAGTGCTGCAACTTGCTATCATGTTTGCGTCAAACGTGCACAAACTTGAAACTTGAAGTGATAAAGAGACTAGCTGAAATAGCCGGTGCCGGATAATCCACAAAATGTGTAAATATATATTATAGATGTGCTGGTGAATTATACATAAATAATCAATCTACAAAAGCTATGCGTACCTTTAAAACCCGAGTCGCACTGCAGCAAGTACAACGAAATAATGAAATGTATATCGTGCCTAAACAAAGATGCAATAAGAAAATGTGGAGAACAAAAAAGTGTATTGAATGCAACGGCAGCAACATGATAGCAAGTATGAATTGAGAAGCCAAGTATGAGAAATGTTATAAAACTATTGAGGTTACAGAATTGAAGAAAACTCACACCCGCTGCACCGACAGAATTGAAGAAAACTCACACCCGCTGCACCTGCACAAAAATTGACCATTTATCTTTTTAGGTTATAAGAGAAGAAAATAGTATATATCAGGAAGATCCCCTGTAATATGGACATACCAACATAAGCAAAGAAAAGACATACAAAGCAGCAAAAAATGACGATGGAATATAGGCGAATATCGCACCAAACTTTGTTGCAGGAACATTGTAATGTGATTGACATATTAGAACTTGCACATACAAAGCAAATATTACATATACCTATGATTCATGTTAGACCAACTTGCACATAAAAAGTAGATTTAGAAAATATGTTGTAACTGAATTAGTAAATTAAAGAAACATACCAAAATGATTGTTAATGCTAAAAGACCACCATTCTCACTGCATATAAACCATACATCAATCAATTAAAAAATTCTATATAATAATATATCAATCGACATTAAATATTAGAGAGATAAAAGTGAATCACAAAGGGTTACAATTTAGACAAAGAAATCAAAACCTGATTCCTTTAACGGCTTGGAACCCATGGAGATTATGAACATTACAAATAGACTGCAATACATACAAATCTGAAAAAACACACAAACATAAAAACGTCGTTAGATAAGATAATCATAATAGATGATATATATGTATATACAAAACATGAATTCACGTAGATGATAAAGAAGATACAGAAGATATGGTTGGAGGAGAAACGAAAAGAAATATATATAATATACCATATATTTGTATATATGTAAACACATACAAATATACAAACATCCGTAGAAATCCAAAAGACAAAGATGAAAGAAAAAAATGAGAGAGAGATTTACCAATGGGAAGAAGAAATTATCGATTATTGTATTATCGAATGGGATTATGATAGGAGAATTCAAAAACAAATCTAGGATATTGTGTAATGATATTGTTGGCTTGATTTTAGGGAAGAAGTTGTTATTTTTCCATATACGTGTGAATATAGCTATCAATCTTTACATTCAAAATTCAAAAAATTACTATAATTATGGAATGTAGTTATTATAATACACGTTAAATTGGGTAGGTTTAATGGGTTAAGAAATGGATTATCCATTTAGGAAGTGGGTTAAGTATGTGAGAGGGATGGGTAAATTTTTTTACCCATGGGTAAATTTATATGGGTTGCACCACTCATTAAGAATATATAGATGAGAGTAGGGAAAGTTTACTGAGATATATGTATTTTATACGTAAATATGGTGTGGGTAATTTTATAAAATCAAGGTTTATTTAAAATTTTATTAATTAACCCTGCGAGTCCAATAAATTTTAAAGGATATTATTCATATCTCATAAGAGTTATCTGAGATATATCTTAGGTTCTTTTTCTCTATGAATATCACCTTTTTGACATTATTAGGAAAGTGTATTAATTTTTTTTTTGAGTAAGGTATTTTCTTCGTCCGAATTTAGGTGAATTTTTTTTTTGATGTTCCAAAAAGAATAAATTTATCTTTTTTATTATTAATTTAAGATTATTATAATCATACATACATTACTCCTCTAATTTGTGTGGTTAAATAATGAAGTCAATTTAAACTTTCTTAAACAATATGTAATGTTGATTAACTCACATAAAATGGAACGGAGGTAATAATTTTTTAAATTTATTGATCAAAATTGGTAATCATTTAATTTTTTTATTATGATTTTATTAAAAAAGTATACAACATAAATGTGTGACCAATTATTGAATTTGATAACGTTTTAAAACTTTTCATGTTCTTGACCAAAAATAAGTCTATAAGCATTGAAATCTATATCCGAATTTATGGTACATGTATTCGAGACAAATTAAAAATGCTTTCAGCTTCTTTAAAAAAAAAGAAAAAGAAAATGCTTTCAGCAACTATTAATTTAAACTAGCGTAATAACCCGTGCGAGGCACGGATCATCTTTTAGAAGTTGATGTAAATTTTTACGATTTAAAGACTATATATTCACATGATTGTATAGTTTCCGTTAAAACATGTTTGTTATAATGTCCCAATTTTGTTTTACAGAAAATTTGATTTATTTATTCAGATAAACACTCAAAATAAAATATTTCGTGGCATATAAATGTGTTGGATATAGTACAACACATTTACACCAATTTGTACAAATTTATGTCACAAGTAGAAAACATCTAATAATTTGTTATTATAATAAATTTGGGTAAGAGAACACAAAATTTGAATTAATAAGTGGGGGTTTTCTGTTTAATTCTCCTTAGTGTTTTTCATCACTATAAATCAATTTTTGGAGTGATATTTTTTAATATTTTATCCTCATTTTTTTGCCATTCTTTCATAAAGAATCTAGTCAATACATAAGAGGGAGAAATAAAGTTCTTTTGATGTCTTTCTCTTTCAAGGTATATTTAAGAATACAATCATAAAATAAATGAGTCGTACACGAATGACATATGTTGAGTATTGAATATACCGAACAAAATACAGAGGGGGGTGAATGGATTCTCAAACTTTTCTTCTGATAAGTGTTTTAGGTGAAGGTTGTTTGAAGGGTTTGAATCTGGTTGTGTAACAAAGTGTGTGTTTGTGTTTAACAAGTGTAAGTGAGGAATATAAACACAAGAACACGATCACTCACTTTAATCTAATAATGTATTAGATAAAGATTTGCTACAAACTGTGAATACAAATGTTAGTATTCTCAGCGTCACTTTTCTCAGAAAAATGTATATATCTAAATGTTCTTGAAAAGCTCTTTTTACTAGAGAAGTGAGGTTGTACTCTTATAGAACATGAGTACAGCTACTTACTACAAACAGGGTGACATACAAAATTACTTTCTAATATGTCTATCCCTTTTTGAGTAATATCTAAAAGGCTTGAGATTTGACTTTCTTTAACTCTGTTCAGATCCACTTCTTTAGCAGCTTGTCTTCTGAGACATCTCTCTAAGCTTCTTGTAGTCTTTCCAAAATTACTTTACAGTACTGTGGTATCGAAAGTATTTTGGCTTGCTGCAGGTTTCTGACTTGTACAATTCTCCAGTATTTTGTCTCCAAGACTGCATTCGAGAATTAACTAAGTGGTTGATTCGAGAACTAGAATTGACTTGATAGATAACTCCGAGTTCTCGAATATTGTATAATTGATACATTGAATCACTTCTCGAATTAATCTTTTCTTCAAGAATCCTTGACTTGTCGAATAGAGCTTTTAGTTTATGGAGTCCTTGAGATGTCGAATAGCTTCTTTAGTCCTTGAAATATCGAATGTAGCTTTGACTTGTTGACTCTTATAGAACTCGAATGATGCTTTGACTTGTTCACTTCTTGAGTTCTCGAATAGAGTATTAGACATGTCGAATCTCTGAGTTGTCGAATGAGGCTTTGTCTAGTTCACTTCCAGAGATATCGAACAGTGTCCTTGTAGATATCGAATCCTTGACTTGTGGAATGCTAGACTTCTCGAATAGATCAAAACACTTCTCGAATTGGTACTTAGGCAAATCTTCATTCTCCAAATTCCAACTGTGTTTCTTTTGAAAGTCTTGATCTTCAAGCTTGAGGCATGATCCTTGGAACTTCTTTCAAGCATTATTCTCTGACTTTAATTACAGTTACACAGGTAGAATTTGATGTCTGTTATAAGTACTACAACAAGTAGAAACTCTACAACTAGAGGTTCCCTCAGTTAAGAGGTCATATAGGTAATGCAAAGCATTACAGTCAATTAGGCTTGTTCTTACATGTATACAGGCATGCCTCTGTGACTAACAATCTCCCCCAAATTGTGAGTGAGACCCTTAGTCACAATTTCATGTCTGATAACAAGCCTAACATACATAAAGATAAAACTTGAAAAGTACAGGTATGTAATTTGATTGAAAATACAAAGAGGCATCCTTACAAGTTATGAAGAATTACTAGCCATATCCTTTTGGATTCATCTCTTAAGCTTTGGCTTGCAGATTCTAATTTTTCTTCTTTTCTTCAACTTCTTTAGCTTTCTTCTTTGCATTTTCTTCCATAGCAAGAACAATGTCTTCTATAGAAGTGAGTTCCTCAATTAGAGGAGAGCCTGATAGATCTTTAAGAACTTCATTCATCTATTTCTCAGAGTAGGAACTGATGTTGTCCATTCTAATCTTCACAGTTCTTCCATATTTCTTGTATTCAATAATGTAAGGATTATACTTGACTCTACACAGACCCATGGCTCTTAACTCATCAGCCTTAGCTTCCATAGAAACAAACTCCTCCTCTCTTTTATTTAACAGCTCCTCACTTTTCTTTTTCTGTTCTGCCTGGTGATCTCTCTTCATCTTGACAAAGTCAATCAACTCCAGCTTCCATACTCTTTCCACTCTATCTTTAGAATCCAACATAGAAATAATCCTTTCTATATCATCTAGCTTGCCCCAATGCTGACATGTCCCTTGCCTAAATTTCTTATGTCTTCCATCAGTATATTTAATTTCAAGACAGTCATCAACAATGGCAACATGATAGATTCTTTGAGCCCATAGGAAATGTAGTTGGTCTTCATCAAAGTCTTCATCTAGTGGTTGGAGTTTTAATCCTGGAATGATAGTTAGGGCCCTTGATTTAGATGGATTTACTCTTCTTGCAGCTTGTTTGAATTTGATCTTTTTCACTTGATTGCTTGACAGAAACTTGTGACCTTTGCTGGTAGACCATTGTAGTACACCATTAGCAGTTTGCTTTTGGAAACATACAGATGGTTTCTTGAGTTGAATATCCTTCTCTTCTTGAGGTGGCAAAACAGTTGCAGAAGCCATAGATATAGATTTTAATAGGTCACTACTAACTGTATTCACCCTAGACTTAGAGTCTTGTGTTATGGTGAGGTTACAGTTAGCAGTGCCTAAGGCTTGCTGTTTTCCACTTTTCCTCTCATAGACTTTGCCTTGGTCAACATCTCCTTTCTTATCCTTACTATCTTTCTTCTTCTTGTCCTTATCACCCTTATCACTCCTGTGATGTCTTCTCCTCCCATCACTTTTGTCCTCATCTTTATCATCATAATTTCTCCCAGGCTTGGCTATTTCTGGAATTGCACGAGTTGTAATGAATGTTCTGAGAATATGCAATGCCTCTATTTCTTCAGCAGTTCTTATCCCATCCTTCTTTTGCAGTTGCTCAATAATAGTAATGACAAGTCTGTGATTCTGAAGAGTGAGATCACTAGGAATGACCAGCTGCTTGACATCTTGAATTTTAGTACCAGACTGATAAAGGATGGTTCCTGAATTAGTGCACACTTCAGGCAGTATGGCCTGTTGCTCATTCCTTAAGTCATTGTATAGACTCTTGTTATTCTCATTGACATCTCTCTTCTCAATTAGCTTGATTAAAGCATCCACCTTTGTGAACTTTAAAGCTTGTAGTGTTTTGTAGTTTAGATGCCATATCTTGGACTTTGAAATCATCAGTATCTCCTTGAACCATGAGCTGTTGACTTTCTTGGGTATTACAGTGAAGTATTCAATCTGATCCTTCAAGCTCCTCAGATAGAGTAGAGTGTCACCAGCCTGTTCCTTTAGGGCTTTCAGAAACTCCAAGAATGCTTCATCATGATAGACATTTGAGTTAGCAATTTCTTTTAGCTTGGCCTCAGTAATCAACTTCACTTCTACAGGCTTGGCACTTTCAGTCTTGGAGATTTGAAGCTTGTCAGATGGCATACTCCCTGAAACCACTGTGGTGGTGATATATTGCTTTTGGCCACCTGGAGTAGTGACATGCACAGTTGGTAGAGTAACCACTGGCAGAGAGGATAAAGGTTCATCAACCTTGGCTATCCCTTTGCCTGGAACATGAAGTTCAAATTTGGAGGTTCTTCTTGATTGACCACCCTCATTTATGGTTATGCCCTTCTTCTTAGGCTTCTCTCCCTTAGTCTGCTGCTCCCCCTTAGACTTTGGTGTCCTTAAGTTCCTCTTCTCCCCCTTAGGCTTGTTGTCAGGCACAGAGGCTTTGGTAGAGACCCTTGGGTTGGAAGAGGTGGGATTAACAGATTCATCAGGTAGAGGGAGCCCCATATGCTTCATCATAGCAGATAGCATCAGTTGTTGATGCAGAAGAACATCAGCTGTTGTGGTGGCCTGAGTGTTCAATTGTTCAGTAAGTGTTGCAACTGTGTCTGTAACATGAGCATTGGATTGCTTGAGTGAGGTCACTTCTTTTTCCAGAGCATCCACCTTCTTTGACATCAGCTGTCTGACCAGATAGTTTCTCCATTTGAAGTGCCATATTCTTCACAGCCTCTTGAACCAATGCCAAGCCATTGTCCATCTTGGTGTAGGTAGATTTGCATTCTTGAATGTCTCTGAGAACAGGGCCTAGAGTAGGAAACTTTGCAGCAAAATCCCTCTTGATGTCATTAACTTGATGGATTGTGGCTGAACACATTTCATTGATTTCTGTCTTTAGGCCCTTGCCAAGATAGTGTGCAGCTTTCAAGATTCCCTTGTAGGTTTCATTCATTGCTTCATACACATCACTAGGGGTTAGGGATTTGGCATCTGACCCTAGTGAGGTGATGTACTCTTCTCTAAGAAATTGAAGACCTTCTGAGAGAGCAATGTCATAAGAACCTTGCAGCCAAGCATCCACATTACCATATCTTTCAGTCTCATCTGCTATTTTCTGCTTTTGACTCTCCACATCTTCTTTATGACAGAGCAAGATGGCTTCATACTGTGGATTGGGCAAGTTGGAAGTGACAAGGTGTTGAGCAATTTTTACTAACTCAGGAATCTGATCCACAACTAAGCTTTGAAGTGCTTCAACCGTTAATTTTGGTGGGGCAGATCCTGATCCTGAAGCACTGTCATATTGCACAGGCTTCACCGATTGATTTATGAAGTCAGAGCTAGAGCTAGGCAAGCTAGACTCCTCAGTTACAGATGCAACTTCTGCAACCGGATGGATTGACTCTACTACTATTGTCTCCACAGGTGTGGGATGAGTTACAATAGTAGATGACACAGGCACAGAGTCTCTAGTGAAAACTAGTGAATCCTCTGTGTTTGTGATGGTGTCATTAGGATATTCCCCCAGCTTGAATTCCCTCACCATCTAAGTGTGGTTCCTGGGTGGTGAACAAAGTGTCACGCACTAAGTCACTTGAGTCCACTGGCTCACCAAGAGAAGAGAATTCTTGGTGATCAATGCCTTGCTCCTCAATTACTTGAGTTGCAGGCTCCAAAGAAATATCATTATAAGATTCTGAAAGAAGAGTGTCTTGTAGATTGGATTTTGGCAACTCCTCCTGAGAAATAGAGGGAGTTTCAAGTGTGATGTGCTCTCCACTCAGTGTTATGCCAGCCTTATCACTCCCAGGTGCTGACTCATTACAAGATAGTGCATTGGGGAGGATGCTTGATTCTATAGATGCACCCTATTGAGAGGGTACATCTAGTGAGCTGTTTGCCCCTGATTTTACAACTTCAGCCATTTGTGTGACTGAAGAGGTGGTTTTAGATTTCTTCTTCTTTGGCCTTAGTAAGGGTGACTCAGGTTCCTCACTTTCTAAACCTAATTCTACAGCCAATGCTACTTCAGTTAAGATATTCAATGGTTCAGAAACAAACTGTTTTCTCTTCTTTTTATCCTTTTTACTAACACCACCCTGTTGAGAGGATGATGCAGGTGGCTCTGTGTTTGGTACAGTGTTTGGTTGAGGGGGTTGGTTAGCAGGCCCTGGGTTAGCATTTTGTTCTACTTTCCTGGGCTGTGCTAACTCAGATTTAGAGGCAAATGTTGGCATGTTGTGGGGGTAAGACTCAAATAACCTCTGCATATGAGGGGTTATTACAAGCCTAACATCCACATCATTCCTAGTCTCCAAGTTACTAAAAATGAGTTTGGTCATGGATTTCGGATAGCCTATTCTATTTCTATCTATCCCAGGCAATTCAATCAGTTTATTATCTACAAAATTAAGAGCAGATTGAATAAAACGAGGGAAGAAAATTTCAGTACCTCTCTTGGTTGAGTTCTTACCATGTCTCCCATATAGCTCCTGAATAATTAGATTACCCACATTGATTTTCCTATCATTGCCAGGGAGTATGCAATTTGCTGTGCAGGTGCACTGATTTGATCAAAACTCGACTTTCTAGCAGTGAATACCTGTAGAAGTGTGGCGAATACAAAACTCCATTCCTTTCTGAGACACTTCTGGTTCATTTTTCCAATCTTGATTGTATCAGCATATATGATAAAATCAAAGAATGTAATCAAATCATCATCAGATACCAGAGGGTGATACAGGTCCTGATGAAGTCCTAGTATTTGATTCATATCCTCTGTCGTGATAGTAACCTCTTTCTCTTGTATTTTGCAGTAGATAATATAAGAGGTTATTGCATTTTCGAGAGAAATAACTTCCACAGTGGTTGTCCTCCAAAATTGTTCTAGGAGATCTAGGTACAGAGTTGGGTTGGCTGAGGGTGCATCCTTGATGTATGACTCAGACATCCAGCGAACAAAGCACTTGAAATTAGCATTGGGTGCTTCCACATCACTAGTAATAGCAATGAAGTTGGTGTGGGTAGGAATTGTGAGTTGGGTATTTGCCATTGTTACACAGAGGGACGAGAGAAGAGAATGAAGGTTGAAGAAGAAATTTAGCTTTTGAAGTTAGGGTTTTCAGAGGTTTTGGAACTTTAGATGCTTGGAAATCGAATGAAATGAGACGAATAGATGTAAAAATGTATAAGTATGAAGTACTTGAATTGTCGATTAGATATATGTTTTGTATCGATAAGTCAGTCATTCGAGAAGTAGAAATCAACTATTCGATAAGTCAAGAGAGGCTTAATCGATATCTCAAGCAGTTTGTAACTCACAGCTGGCTATTATCTAACTTAGAAATAATTCCAAATTAAATAAAATATGTTTTTATGAGTGATTTAAAATTCTGAATAAAAATCGAAAAACGGTTAAGATTCAGCGAAAATTCAGCCTTTTCAAATGATTCGACAACTCAAATGTTCTATTCGAGAACTCAGTCATTAGAGAACTCAAATGTCCTATTCGAGAAGTCAAGCAAGTCTCTATTCGATTTCTCCAAAATGCACTATTCGAGAACTCAAGAGTGTTCCAAATAGACTTGTTAGAGAAGTCGACCATAGACATGAAAGTCATTAGAGAAGTCTAACTTATCGAGCTACTCTTTCCACTCATAAATGTTAATTTTCACTATCTTTTCAAAATTCACCAGAATTATTCAATGAAGAATATTCTAACAAATTAAATATTGATAATCTTAAAATTTCATAGAAATTTCAAGCTAATTCGAATAAGATTTTCAACATATGCTACAGATTTGAAATATTTATAAATCGTATTTCAGCCAACACTTACGTCAAAAATATTGAGAATTTAGATAATGTAAGTGTTTACTGCTGCAACAATCTAGTTGATATTTTCACTTAGCCAGATTCTGAAGAATTCAGCATTCTAATCTCACTAACCAACCTTGTGAAGGTGGCTTCATCCAATGGCTTAGTGAATATATCAGCGTTTATCTGTTGGACATAATGCAACTCAATGGTTCCATTAGTTGCATGCTCTCTAATGAAATGATATCTAATTTCAATGTGCTTTGTCCTAGAATGATTGACAGGATTGGCAACTATAGAGATTGCACTTGTGTTGTCACACATGATTGGAATTCTTTCCATCACAAGTCCATAATCTCTATGCTGATTTCTAATTCAAAGCACTTGAGCACAACAACTTTCAACAGCTATGTATTCAGCCTCGGCTGTGAAAGTTGACACAGATTGTTGTTTCTTTTTTTACCAAGAGACTAACCTTTGTCCAAGAAACTGGCAGCTACCTGAGGTGCTTTTCCTATCCACTCTGCATCCAGCATAATCAGCATCAGAATAACCAACAAGATTGAACCCTGTGTCATTAGGATACCATAAACCCAAGTTTGGAGTGCCCTTCAGATATCTAAAGATCCTTTTTTTTAGCAATCAAATGTGACTCTTTTGGATTTGATTGAAACCTTGCACACAGACATGTAGCAAACATGATGTCTGGCCTACTTGCAGTGAGATAGAGTAGAGAACTAACCATGCCTCTGTAGATTGAGATATCTACTCTCTTGCCTTTGACATCATCCAATTTGGTGGTAGTGGCCATAGGTGTCTTTGTAGGTGAGCAGTCTTCTAAGTCAAACTTCTTTAATAAATCCTTGATGTACTTGGTTTGACTGATGAAGATACCATCCTTCCTCTGACTAACTTGCAATCCAAGAAAGAATGTTAACTCTCCCATCATACTTATCTCATATCTGCTTTGTATGAGCTTAGAGAATTTCTCACACAGCTTCTCATTTGTAGAGCCAAATATGATATCATCCACATAGATCTGAACTAGGATAATATCATTACCATGCTTCTTGTAAAACAGTGTCTTGTCCAATGTTCCTCTAGTGAATTGATTTTCAAGAAGAAATTGTGATAAAGTGTCATACCATGCCCTTGGAGCCTACTTAAGTCCATACAATGCCTTAAGCAATCTGTAGACAAATTCTAGGAAATGTGGATCCTCAAATCCAGGTGGTTGTTGCACATAAACTTCTTCTTCCAACTCCCAATTCAGAAATGCACTCTTGACATCCATTTGATAGACTTCAAAGTTTGAATGAGCAGCAAATGCCAAGAAGATTTTGATGGCTTCCAATCTAGCAACAGGAGCAAATGTCTCATCATAGTCAATGCCTTCCTGTTGAGAGTATCCTTTTGCAACCAACCTTGCTTTGTTTCTTACTATTACACCATCTTCATCCATCTTATTCTTCAGAACCCATTTTGTTCCAACAATGGTTCTGTTCTTTGGTGCAGGCACAAGTTCCCATACTTTGTTTATTTCAAATTGATTCAGCTCCTCTTGCATAGCAATAATTCAATCTGGATCCAACAGTGCATCATCAAGTTTCTTAGGCTTAATCTGAGATAGAAAGCAACCATAGAGGCATTCATTTTGAGTTGCTCTCCTAGTTCTCACTCCTGCATTTGGATCTCCAATAATTTGCTCTACATTGTGTGACCTATCCCATTTCCTTGAGTTCTCAGTTTGATTTCTCAACCTTGATGTTGCTTCATCATCCAAGTCATGATCATTTTCATTTCCTCCCCCTGTGAAGTTGTTACTATTCACAGGTGTGTCTTGGATGCTAGTCTCTTCACTGTTGATTAGATCAGATTCTTTTCTTGCTTCATCATTCACTTGAGTTTGTTGAACTAGAGTTTCAACTTCAGTTTCAATCTCTTCATCAGAATCATCTAGATTTTCAAACTTTAATGGATCTCTATCTGCATCATTGGCTTCTTCTAATCCAAGTAGTTTGCTGTCATCAAATGCCACATCTGTGCTTTCCATAACTTTCTTTTGACTGATGACATAAACTTTGTATGCAATTCTCTCCATAGAATAGCCAAGAAAAATTCCTTCAAATGCCTTTGCATCAAACTTCCCAACATATTCTGAATTGTCTTTCAATACAAAGCATTTGCTTCCAAAAGTATGAACATACTTTAGAGTAGGCTTCTTTCCAGTCATCAAATTATAAGATGTCTTTCCAGTGTTTTTGTTGATGAGGATCCTGTTCTGGATATAGCATGTAGTGCTCACAGCCTCAGCCCAAAAGCATGTAGGCATCTTTGCATCAAGCAACATTGTTCTAGCAGCCTCAATTAGAGTTCTATTCTTTCTCTCAACTACTCCATTTTGTTATGGAGTCCTTGGAGCTGAGAATTGTTGAGAAATGCCATTCTCTTTGCAAAATACTTCAAGTAAGGCATTTCTGAACTCTGTTCCATTATCACTTCTCAATGCAATCACACTTGCATTGTTGGCTTTTGCTTCCTTATCAACTTTCTTTATGTGCTCAATGATTACTTGTGGAGCCTCATCCTTTAATGCTAGAAATTCCACCCATGTATACCTTGTGTAGTCATCAACCATCACTAGGGCATACTTCTTTCTTGAGAGTGACATAATATTGACAGGCCCAAACAAATCCATATGAATTAATTGCAGGGGCTTGGTGATTGATGTCACTGTCTTTGACTTGTGGCTTGACCTTTTCATCTTTCCTTTTTGGCAAGCCTCACACGCTCCTTCTTGACAGAATTCAAGTGTGGACATGCCTCTCACTAACTCTCTTTTGACTAGAGAATTAATGGCATTGAAGTTCAGGTGTGATAACTTCTTGTGCCATAGCCAACAATCTTCATTTGATGCTTTTGAGTAGAAGCAACAAACTTTGTCCTTGTTTGCAGAGTCCATATTGGCTACAAACAGGCTCCCTTTTCTTACTCCAGATAGAGCAAAATCATCAGTCTTCTTGTGGGTGATCAAACATTCATCTTTGTCAAAATTTACCTTGAATCCTCTATCAGTAAACTGACCAACACTTAGCAGATTATGCTTGAGTCCCTTGACTAGTGCTACATCTTCAATGATGACATTACCAACTTTTAACTTGCCATATCCCAATGTGTTACCCATGTTGTCATCTCCAAAAGCAACCATTGAGCCAGCCTTCTCCTCATATTGTGATAGCAGGGCCATATCACCAGTCATATGATTTGAGCATCCACTGTCCAAAATCCACATGACCTTCTTTTCACTTTCTTTGCCCTGCAAGCACAAAGGTATTACTTTTTCTTTGGTACCCAAACAAGTTTGGGTCCACTTGGCTTAGAAACAGATTTATCAAAAACAGCATGCTTATCAACTTTCTTAGGACTAGTCTTCTTGTCACTGTTAGAAGTCTTAGAATCTGAATTCTTAGACTTAGGTGACATAGGTACCTTCCTAACTCTAGGAGGACTTGAAGACTCTGGCCTTGTGTAGTGTGTGTGAATGTTGTGATTGATTCAACCGTCCATGAATTGTCTTCTCAAATTAAAACAGCTAGTCATAACATTCATGTTGCATGGCATACAATCAAGTTTATCACAAAAAGGTGAATCTCTATGTCTTAAAGGCACAGAGCAATCATAGAAAGGCTTAGCTACACTACAGTTGGTTTCTTGCATGCATGATTTAAGTGATTAGTGTTAAAACAGTTTTGACAAACTTTCCTAGGGGCATTTGGCACATAAGCATAATTATTATTCTTGTTTATCCCTAGCTTGCCATTCATGTTTTGTTTCTTATTAGCCACTTTCTTCTCAGATTCATTTTTCCCAGCTGAAACAAACTTCACAAACTTCTCAGGTCTAGGTCTACCTCCTACTGGCTTCTGAACTTTTACCTTGACACTCTCACTCTTAGAGGATGCTGGTTGTTCATTAGACTGTGCCTCATCCTCATCATTCAACATTTGCTTAATGAGTAAGGCATCCTCATCAATTTCAAATGTTGGTTCTTTAAAAATTTGAGACTCAGTCTTTTTCAAAATGTGAGGCACTTCATCCTAAACAACTATGTCATCTTCAATGAAAACATAGTCTTTCCTCTGTTTAAGAGTGCCATAGTCAAGTCCAATGGCAGCCTTGGGTTTAGCTTGGTTTTTCTCATGGTAGGACTGCAATAGACTAGAGGAGTTCTTAAAGGTTTTCAGTTTGAATTCATTTTCAGCTAGTTCATCCCTAATAGCCTTCTCAACCTGACTAGCACATAGAACCTTATTCTGCAGATATTCAACTTCTTTCTTAAGGTTATCTACTTGCATAGCAGTTAGCTCAAGTTCCTCATTCTTCTTGTTTAACAATTCATTCTTAGCAGACAGTTTGGCAATCTCTTCACTAGCAGCAGTCATACTAATATGAATATTAAACATTTCAATAGATAGTTATTCAACCATGCTTTTATACTCAGAAACAGACATATCTATGGTAGTGAGAGATGGTTCCTGAGAGTCAGATAGAGATTATTCATCCTTGGAATCAGTCATCAAGGCATAGTTGCAGAATTTTTGCTCCTCTCTATCACTATTAGAGTCATCCCAACACTTCCCTTCAGCAATGTAGGCCTTGCCTTTTGTTTGCTTTTTCAGAAGAGCCTCATACTTAGCTTCAAGCTCTAGAAACTCCTTATCCTTCTATTTAGGCTTCTTGCATTCACTGGCAAAATGCCCTAGGTCATTGCATCTATAACACCTTACAGATGACCTATCCACATGGCTGGTTTTGAATTTATTCTTGTTTGCTTTCACAGGTGCCTTACTCTTGTTGAATGAATGGTTTTGGGGTCTAGGTTTGAAGGGTTGGTTCCTCTTGAATCTGATGTTTGGAAACTTTCTGTCCATGAAAGCGTATGAAGTGTTTTCCATGCCATCTAGCTCTTCAAGAGTATAGAACTCTTCTTCTTCCTTCTCCTCAACAGGTTCAGTCACTTCACCTTCATTTTCTTCATCATCTACTATCTCTTCTATCCTCAGCTGACTTGTAGATGCTTCTAGGTCTTGAACAGATTTGCTGACAATCAAGGCACATGATGTGTTTATCATTCTACCTTGGTTGGCTTGGATAGCCCTATTCTGAAGCAACTCAAGCTCATGAGTCTTTAAAACCCCATAGAGCACATCATATGTGACTTTGTTCAAATCTCTTTCTCTTAGAGAAATGACCCTTTGCTCTAGATGGTTTGGTGAAGACAATAGAAACTTCATGTTCAACTCCTTAGTGCTGTAAACCTTCCCATTCATTTGTAGCTCAGTCATTAGCTTGTGAAACCTTTCAAACATGTCAGTAATGCTTTCCTTGGTCTGAGCCATAAAAGCTTCATACTGTGTGACCAGTATCTGTTTCTTGTTTTCTCTAACCTCCTCTTTTCCTTCACATAACACCTCAATACGATCCCACATCTCCTTTTCTGTTTTGCAAGAGGCTATGTTAGCAAACATTGACAGTTCCATAGAATATATGATTAATAACATGAGATGACTGTCGAGAGCAACCATCTCCTTTTCTGTCTCCGTCCATTTGGATGGTTCTTTAGCCACATAGGATCTTGGAATGGTTACAGTTCCAACAGTCTTTTTAGGAATCTCCTGTTGTGGAACAAAGGGACCATTCTTGAGTATCTTAGGATATAGAGGGTTGGTAGCTTTGATGAACAACAGCATTTTAATCTTCCAGAGGTTGTAATTCTCTTTGTCGAACTTAGGGACCTTCACTGTTCCTGTAGTCTTTGGTGTATTCATGATCTTTTTCTGTTTTTTAAATAAACAGCCTGCCCTGATACCACTTATTGAGTATTGAATATACCGAAGAGAATACAGAGGGGGGGTGAATGGATTCTCAAACTTTTCTTCTTATAAGTGTTTTAGGTGAAGGTTGTTTGAAGGGTTTGAATCTGGTTGTGTAACAAAGTGTGTGTTTGTGTTTAACAGATTATGTAAGTGTGGAATATAAACACATGAACACGATCACTCACTTTAATCTAATAATGTATTAGATAAAGATTTGCTAAAAACTGTGAATACAAATGTTAGTATTCTCAGCTTCACTTTTCTCAGAAAAATGTATATATCTAAATGTTCTTTAAAAAGCTCTTTTTACTAGAGAAGTGAGGTTGTACTCTTGTAGAACATGAGTACAGCTACTTACTACAAACAAGGTGACATACAAAATTACTTTCTAATATGTCTATCCCTTTTTGAGTAATATCCAAAAGGCTTGAGATTTGACTTTCTTTAACTCTGTTCAGATCCACTTCTTTAGCAGCTTGTCTCCTGAGACATCTCTCTAAGCTTCTTATAGTCTTTCCAAAATTACTTTACAGTACTGTGGTTCTGAAAGTGTTTTGGCTTGCTGCAGGTTTCTGACTTGTACAATTCTCCAATATTTTGTCTCCAAGACTGCATTCGAGAAGTAACTAAGTGGTTGATTCGAGAACTAGAATTGACTTGATAGATAACTCTGAGTTCTCGAATACTGTATAATTGATATATTGAATCACTTCTCGAATTAGTCTTTTCTTCAGGAATCCTTGACTTGTCGAATAGAGATTTTAGTTTATGGAGTCCTTGAGATGTCGAATAGCTTCTTTAGTCCTTGAGATATCGAATGTAGCTTTGACTTGTTGACTCTTAGAGAACTCGAATGATGTTTTGACTTGTTGACTTCTTGAGTTCTCGAATAGAGTATTAGACATGTTGAATCTCTGAGTTGTCGAATGAGGCTTTGACTAGTTGACTTCCAGAGATATCGAACAGTGTCCTTGTAGATATCGAATCTGTTATGCCCAAATCTGGCATAATGGCTAAATTGATTTGATTAGCTAAATTGATGCTTCATAATCTATGATGGGCCTAGAAGATGAACATTGGGTCACCAAAGCCCATTATTGGAATCAGCCCAGCATGCCTTGGACATAATATTTCCATTACAGGAGCACCTCGCTCGCTACATGATTGCGCCTCGCATTATAGCGCCTCGCTATGTAGCGCCTCGCTTCGCTTTTTTCTCACATATGTAACTCACAGCGGGATCATCATCTCCTCTTCTCTGGAAGACTCATGGCCAGACTCAAGGTCGCATGAGTAGTTAAGCACAGGGATCGCTTCGCGTGGCCAGGCCTCTCTAGGTCGCATGCAAGGGCCCTGATGGATCTTTCATTCCAAACCTATCCGTTCGAGGTCATGGGCTTCTACAGCTGGATCGTGGATATGATTGATGACTCATTGCCACGTCAGCCCTAGCTACATGGGCTTGGACTTTGGCTTATCTCTTAAAACCCTAGCCCGCCTAGGTAACTTGTGGCCCAAGAACTACGTCAGGCTTGATCCCTATAAATAGGGTACGTAGGCACCTTGATACGGATGAGAAACAGTTTACCTGAAAACACCTATCAAGCTCAGCCACATTCATACACACAAACCCTAATCCTTTATTCTTCTTTTGTTAGCAAAATATCCGTATTTTGCTCCGATAATCCAGCAAACCTCCAAAATATTGTTATACAATATTCTCCCTATAACATTTGGCGCTAGAAGGAGGGGCCTAGTCATTGAATTGGGAGAACGATGACTAAATCACACAAGAAGAAGAACGAGGGTGAGACCCCGGGATCGCATAAGGTGAACAAGGACGATCCCCTACTAAGAGACCCCTCAGAGGACGAGGCGTCCAAGGATAACTCTAAGACTGGGAACAGGGAGGAGCACACCCCCCGGCACAGAGGGTGACATTGAACAGCGAGGTCATGTCTTTTCTAAAAGGCCTCGGCGAGCAGGTGACCGCGGTACATGAAAGGGTCGCAAAGGTGGAGAAGCGCTATAGTTCTAGAGGATCGAAGAGGAATGCAAGGACAGGCGGTAGAGCACCAGGGGAAGGAAGCAAACTCCCCCCTAAGAAACTCGTTGATGACTTCGAGGATGTCCTAACGGATCAGACCAACCCTGACTGGAATGAGGGGGAGGACTCGCTCGGACAGAAAGGGGGATCGCATGACAAGGTCGCCTCATCTGAGGGGAGATCGGTCAGCGTTTTTGACCGTCTCGGAAAGAAGCTGACTGAGCATGACCTTCGTCTAAAATTGGAAAAGGTTAATGCGCCTCGTCATGAAGAATCTAAGAACAGAAGTAGGGGCACACATCGACAATTGTCTCCTCGAGATCGCGAGCGGTCATATCGTCGCGATGACAGACCCCCCTCTCTCCGTAGAGAGCGTGAGCGGTCCCATCGTCGCGATGACAGACCCCCATCTCATCGAGACCAGGAACGATCTCAATATCTTGAAGAGGATCGTAAAAACAAGGATCGCAGGAATGACCAGGAGGAGTCCAGTGTCCTAAAAAAGACCCAGTCTCATCATGGAAGTACTGGAGGTAAAGGAGGCTGAAAAGGAGGTTAAGGTAGGAGACTATAAGCTGGAGGAGTTGAAGAAGGCCCTGGACGCGATGAACAGTGAGAAAGGGATCTTTAGCACTATGGGCTCGTCATCGCCCTTTACTCACGAAATTCGAACCGCCCCGCTTCCTGCAGTGTTTCGAGGCCATCAGCATGATATGACCTATAATGGCGACACTGATCCAGCGGAGTTCGTGATTCGGTTTAATAATGAGATGGATGTTTATCAGGTTTCATTAGTAGCGAGGTGTAGACTATTTGCGGCCTCGCTGAGGGGAAGTGCTCAGCAGTGGTTTTCCAAGTTAGGGGCATTGATTGTCATCGAGTCTTGGGAGGAACTCGTGGACATCTTTATCAAACAGTTCCAGTCCTCGATGCTCTATGCACCCCCTGTATCCACCTTAGCAAACATAAAACAGAAGGAAGGCGAAACCCTTCATGATTACTTCAAGAGATTCAATGCTGAGGTGCCTCGCGTGCGAGGTGCAAATGACGAAGCTGTGAAAAATTTCCTCATCGCTGGAGTAAGGGAAGGTACAAAATTTTGGAAGAAGCTACAAGAACAGACCCCTAGTACTCTCTCTGAATTGCACAAGATCGCTGAGCCTTTCAAGCGTGTTGAGAAGTCACTCGCAGATTTGAAGAAGAATAATGAAAGGAGTGGCAGTTGGAATAGGAATCGGGGGGTAAAAAGAAAGGACTCCAGGAGTCCAAGGCGAGGACGGGATCAAAGTCGAAGCCCCAGCCCAAAAAGGAGAGATCGCGATCCTTTGAGGCGATCCCCACCGAGATCTCGCCCCGCGAGGGATGGAGACAAGTATATCCCTCTGGTCGCCCCAATTGATCACATTTATGCAGTCAATGAAAACAAGGGGATATTCAGGAAACCTACACCGATGGGTCTGAAAGGGACCGCAAACACTAGCAGGTATTGTGCCTTTCATGAACAAACAGGGCATGATACATCAACCTGCCGAGAGCTGAAGCAGCAAGTGGATCAGTTAATTCGTGAAGGAAAGTTAACTGAGTGGGCTGTGCGCGAGGTGAAGAAACATAATCCCAAGTCTGGCCTTGGGTATAATCAAGCCCCCCACTTGAACAGAACCCAGTCATTAAAGAAAGGGAAGCGCGAGGCGGAAGTATTCATGTGATAATTAGGGGACCCCATATCGGGGGAGACAGCAATAAAGCCAGAGAAAGATATGCTCGCGAGGCCAGGGAGCGACCCCTCACTAATGTATATCACTTGCAAGAGCGACCCCCAAAGCTCTTTAAGGGGGAAGATACAAACATCATGTTCACTGAGGAGGATGCGAAGTTGGTTCATCACCCTCATTCTGATGCCCTCGTTGTTCGAATTCGCATTGGATCGCAGAATGTCTACAGAGTTCTGGTTGATAATGGGAGTGCTGTGAATCTCCTGACATACGAGGTCTACCAAAAGATGGGCTACGTGGATAAAGATCTCATCCCAACTGTGGGACACTTGTATGGTTTTACTGGAGCCTCAGTCAGTGTCAAGGGTCTCATACGACTTCCTGTGACTTTAGGAGACGAGCCCTGCATCACTACCCAGATCGCAGACTTCATGGTGGTGGATCAACCTTCAGCAAACAATGCTATTGTAGGGAGGCCTATACTTAGGGAAATGAGGGTGGTCACTTCTATCTATCATCTTTCCATGAAGTTTCGTACCCCAAATGGAGTGCGATGTGTCAAGGGGGCGCAGCATGAATCACGAGAATGTTACAACAAGGCCCTTAAGTCCGCTGAAAAGGGTAGCATATCTATGGTAGACGGGATGGAAAGCGAGGAGGAAGATAGGGCTCGCAAATCGGCCTCGCGACCCTCAAATGAATGCAACATCATATCAATCGAGGAACTCCCAGCTGGTTATTTTGATAATTTGGGAATTCAGGTAGAACCAGTACCAGGTGCTTTAATGATGGGAACCTCGCAGCCAGTAATGGTTCTTCAGGAAGGGATTGTTCAAGAGGCTACAGATAGTGATAGCGAGGAGAGCCCAGAGCAGGCCGCTGTGCGAGCCCGAAAGGGAAAATGGGTTCGCAAAAAACATCTACACTGACAGAATTGCCAAATGGTATCACACAGACAACAACTGTTGTTAAGGAGTATGGGCACGCAGGTGTCAACCCCTGCGAGGCAGAATCTAGTCAGGATCGTGAATATGATCTAGACCTGGATCCTCGCATCCCAGAGCATGTGGAGCGAGCTAGGGCAGCTGAAGACACGATCCCTATTCTTGTTGATGTGCAGGACCCTTCGAAGGTTTTGAAAATAGGGTCGCAACTCAACCCTGATCTGAGAGAAAAATTGGTCACTTTTCTGAAGGCCAACCTTGACGTGTTCGCCTGGTCGCATGAAGACATGATTGGGATCGATCCTAATGTGATGTGTCATAGGCTCAACTTGGATCCAAGCAAAAAGGGTGTTAGACAGAAAAGGCGACCAATAAGTGGAGAGCGAGCCGAGGCTCTCAAAGAAGAGGTGGATAGACTACTTAAGGTCGGGCTCGTTAGGGAATCATTCTACCCTGACTGGCTCGCGAACCCTGTCCTCGTGAAGAAGCCAAACGGAAAATGGAGAACATGTGTGGATTTCACTGATCTCAATAAGCATTGCCCAAAGGATAGTTTCCCATTGCCAAGGATTGATCAGCTAGTGGATGCAACAGCAGGGCATGCACTTCTCTCCTTCATGGATGCTTATTCTGGGTACTATCAGATACCCATGTACGGTCCTGATCAAGAGCACACCTCGTTTATCACGGATAGAGGTCTCTATTGTTACATAGGGATGCCCTTCGGTCTCCTTAATGCTGGGGCTACCTATCAACGGCTCGTTAATATGATGTTTGAGAAGCAGATTGGGAAGACAATGGAAGTTTACGTAGATGACATGCTGGTAAAATCCAAAGAGGCTGGGGATCACATCACCCACCTCGCTGAAATGTTTGATATACTAAGGAAGTACAGAATGAAGCTCAATCCACAGAAGTGTGTCTTTGGAGTTGAGTCTGGAAAGTTCTTGGGGTTCATTGTCAATCATAGGGGAATTGAAGCGAACCCTGCAAAAATAAAGGCCTTGATGGAAATGCGATCCCCAAGAAATGTGAAGGAAGTTCAGAGTTTAACGGGACGGATCGCAGCCCTTAACCGGTTCGTCTCTAAATCATCAGATAAATGCCATGAGTTCTTCAAGGCGATTAAGAAGGTTGGAAAAAACTTTGAGTGGACCCCTCAATGCGAGGAGGCTTTTCAGAAGATCAAGGAGCAACTTGGATCGCCACCAGTATTATCTAAGCCCAAGAACGGAGAGACGCTCATTGTCTACCTCGCGGTGTCAGAACATGCGGTCAGTGTAGTGCTAGTTTGCGAGGAGGGGAAAGTTCAGTATCCTGTGTACTATGTTAGCAAAAGGATGTTAGATGCTGAGACTCGCTACACCAACATGGAGAAGCTAGCCTATGCCCTGGTGCTGGCCTCGCGGAAATTGAGGCCCTACTTTCAGGCCCATAGCATTGAGGTTCGCACAGCCTATCCATTGAGGCAGGTGATGCATAAACCAGAATCCTCAGGAAGATTGTTGAAGTGGACAGTGGAACTCAGCCAATTTGATATTGAGTTCAAGCCTCGTGGTCCCATTAAAGGCCAGGCACTTGCAGACTTCATTCTGGAATTCCCTCCTCAATCTGAGGAAGATAAATTGGCTATCATAGCGATCCCAGAGGCCGCATCTAGCGAGGCCAAGAAAGAAAATTCCGCCTCGTGGTGGGAACTATATGTTGATGGAGCATCAAATAAGGAAGGAGCTGGGGCCGGCATCGAGTTAGTAACTCCAGAAGGTCGCAAGATACAAAGTGCAGTGCACTTCGCCTTCGAGGCCACCAACAATGCAGCAGAATACGAGGCCCTCATTATTGGCCTCAAACTGGCACTGGAAATGAAGGTAGAGAATCTCACAGCTTACAGCGATTCCATGCTAGTAACATATCAACTCTGGAGTGGGTGGCAAGCTAGAGGTGAGCAGATTGAACTATATCTGCGATGTGCACAGAAGTTGATGAAAAAGTTTAACAATATCAGAGTGGTTCATATTAGAAGAGAAAAGAATCAGGGGCTGATGCACTAGCAAAGTTGGGGTCGCGTCGCGAGGCCACCCTACTTGGAATTATTCCACTGGAAATTCAAACAAAGCCCAGTGTGCCAGAGGAGTTTGTTATGGAGATAGCGATCCCAGGTTCGACCTGGATGACCCCTATATGGGAGTATGTGAAAAGTGGAGCCCTGCCTCAAGACAAAAAAGAGGCAAGAAAAATCAAATATCAGGCAGCTCGCTATGTCATCTATGACGAGGTCCTATATAGAAGAGGGTTCAACACCCCGCTCCTAAGATGTGTGGATGGAGAAGAATGCAACTACATTCTCAGAGAAGTTCATGAAGGAATATGTGGCAATCACTCGGGGGGTAGTTCTCTAGCCCAAAAGATTCTTCGCCAAGGGTACTACTGGCCTACTTTGAAAAGAGATGCTTTTGAGTTCGCTAGAAGGTGTGATAACTGCCAAAGGATTGCTAATTATAGCAACGCTCCTGTCTCGCACCTCACCTCGCTAACGAGCCCATGGCCCTTCGCTATGTGGGGCATTGATTTAATTGGGGAGCTACCTAAGGCCAAGGGAGGTGTTAAGTATGCAGTTATGGCCGTTGATTATTTCACCAAATGGGCCGAGGCCGAACCACTTGCCACTATTACTGCAAAGAAACTCAAGGACTTCGTGTACAGGGCAATTGTGTGTCGCTATGGGATTCCTTATCAGCTCATATTAGATAACGGAAAGCAATTTGATAGCAAAGACATGAAAGAGTTCTGTGAGAACCTGGGGATCAAGAAGAGTTTTTCAGCTGTGAGTCACCCCCAGACAAATGGTCAAACTGAGGCCATCAACAAAATCATCAAACATACTTTGAAGGCCAAGTTAGAGGAGAGCAAAGGCAATTGGCCTGAAGAATTACCAAGGGTCTTGGGGTCATACAACACGACCCCAAGGACCACAACTGGAGAGACTCCCTTTTCCCTAACATATGGCTGCGAGGCTATGGTCCCTGTTGAAGTAGGCTCCGGGTCGTTTAGAAGGGAACACTACGATCCCGATGCAAACGAGGTGAATCATAGATTGTACCTAGACATTATAGAAGAAACAAGAAGCGAGGCTCAGCTTCGCCTCGCGGCTTACCAACAGAGGACAGCGAGGTACTATAATGGAAAGGTCAAAGCGAGTTCTTTAAAAACAGGTGACCTCGTGCTTCGAAGAGTCATGCCTAACACTAAGGTCCCGAGCCATGGTGTCTTTGGTGCTAATTGGGAAGGGCCTTACAAAATCTATGCTACTCTCTCAGAGGGAACTTATTACCTCACAGACATGAAGGATAAGGTCATTCCGCGAGCTTGGAATGCGGAACATTTGCGCAAATACTATCAGTGAAGGCATCGCTCCTGGTAGTTTCTATCTATTTCGCATGAATAAATCCATACAAAATACTGGGGGGTAGTGGTCGTATAGACACCTTCCCTTTATGATGTAATGGCATTGGGCCTCGCCCCACTTACCACTTTTTTGGGCCTCGCCCCACTTATCATTTTTTGGGCCTCGCCCCACTTATCATTTATTGGGCTCGCCCCGCTTGTCAACTTGTTTGGGCTTCGCCCCGTTTATCAATATAAAAGTTCAATTTCTTTATGAATTACTTTTTATTGTACATTTTACTTGCCTTTTTGTTAACATTAACATACTAAGGTCCAAGCCATCTCAACGATGCAAGGATCGCATTTGAAGTTACAGCTACAACAATCTAAGGAACCTAAGCAAAGTCATGCAAATTTAGTACTATTCAAGACAATTCAACATGCAAAGATGAAAAGTAAAGATATAATTTCGAGGCCAAGGTACTAAGCAAGCGAAGCTAAATTACATGTGCAAATATGTTACGTGCAAAAATAACGAGGCATTATTGGAGTGAAAAGTTAAAACGCACGAATTCATAAACAAAGGGTCGCCATGCGATCCCAGTTCAGTTGATGATCAAAGTTAAGGGGTTATCAAAGTTAAATAAAACAATATTACATGATTGCGAGACATTCAAGGGGTGTCCGCATCCCCATTTCAATATTCAGAAACAGAGAAATGATTTAAGGCTTGGTGGCTTCAGCTGCTTTGGATTGTGTGGCTTCGCTAGCGAGCCTGCGAACTCAGCATTTCCAGGCCCGAGCTTCTCCCAGTCGAAGTCAGGAACCCTTCGGATGAAGGTCTTCATAAATTCAACCTGGGCAGCCTCCACTATAGTATCGTGATCAAGCTTGGCAGCCTCAAGTTCCTTCTTCAGCTTGCCGACCTCTTCCCCATGCTCTCTCCGAAGAGTCTCCTCGAGCTCCTCTGCCTCCTTCAGGGATTTGCTGAATGTATTCCTCTCATCAGTTATTTTCTTGAGCTCGGATCGCAGAGAAGCAGTTTCTGTTTCGAGGGCGAGCCTGTGAGTCTTCATCAGTGATCTCTTGTCCTCTTCCTTCTGGAACCTAAGGACTGCGACCTCCTTCTCCAGTTTGGTTTTAGCGGAGGCAAGGGTCTTCAGCTCCTTGAGATGAGAAGTTTGACGGATGAACGCTTCAGACAGACACTTGGAGAGAGATTCGGCATTATCGATCAGTTCGGCCCCCACCCAGCTCGTACACTCCTCTTCGGTAGCATGGTTATACCCATGCTTCGCGAAGAGGTGATGAACAGGGGTAGCGGTGCCTGGGTGCTTAGGAGAAGGGAGCACAGATTCATCCTTCCTGGCCTTTTTGGAGATGTGGTCCTCAGGGGTACCCTGGGTTCGCTGAACGATCTCAGTGCTCAGTGATAGAGGTGGAGGAGGTGGCAGTTCAACAGTTGAAGGTTTTGGAGGGATTGGAGCAGTCTTCGCGACGGGGATGGCCCCGCTCTTTTGGAGAAAAGGAGGTCTACGGCCACTCTTACCCGACATGCCTGAAAAATAGAAGTAAAATGATATTAGAAGCATGATCTAATAATACAAGTTATGCAAATGCGAGAACAGTAAGGATGAATGCAGTGTTAAAGTTAGCGAGGACGGAATAATGATCATGTTATGACGAGGAGAATACCCTCGCTTGTGGTAACAACAACTCGAGAGGACGAGGCCTCCTCGCGAGCCTTTCTTTTTAAGGAGGTCTTCCTCGCTCCTGAGGGCCTCGTTTTCGAAGGAAGACCAACCCCTTCTTTCAAAAAACCACACTCGATTAGGTTCTCGAGGGAAAGAAGAGTTCTAAGGTTGCGGGCCTCTCTTGGGGTCTTCAGCACGTCGTCAGCACTTTGCTTCTCTTCGCCCTTCAGGACGGTTCGCACTTGGCCAACTGCGATCTCAGGAAGGACGAGTTAGCGCATGGATCGAATGAAAGGGGGATGAAATTAAAAGGTTAAGTTCCATACCTGGAAGATAGTTAAAAGAAGTCTTGACTCTGGGCACGTCGTGGACATAGAAATAAGGACCTTTCCACGAACCGGCATTACTTGGGGCACTGTGGTATAGTTCCTTCTTGTTGAACTCTGGCCACATGGAGAAATAAACGTAGCCAAAGTCTGATGCCCCGCATCGCTTCAATTGCAAAAAATAGCCCATGGTCCTCGCATCCAACTCAGGATAGCCGAGCTTGTGGTAAAGGATGTAGAGGGCAATCATAGCTCTGTAGCCATTGGGATTTATTTGAATTGGGGCAAGATGGTACGTTTCACAAACATCCCTAATAAAAGGGTGAAGGGGAGAGGATACGCCTATCTTCATCATTGCCGAGGTTAGAACCATACGAGGCACTCTGCCACCATTCTCTCGATGATTGAAGCGGTAGCATCGCATCGCGGACTTAGGGAGAATAATTTTGCCTTCTGGCCTGAAAATGTCGACCGCTTTAGATAAAGATTCTGTATCTAGGGTCGTTGACAGATCTCTGCAGCCTAAAACGCGAGCTTGGCCGGGTTTCACTTTCGAACCTGGTTCAATGTCTTCGGGACGAGGACCGCCAACATATATGGTTCCTTCTAACTCAGGCTGGGGAGTTGGTTCGTAAGGCTCAGGAGAAGCTTCTGGAATGTAATTGTAATCAGTAAAATTAACGACCTTGGCTACTTCATCGAGGCCGCCATCATCAGAGGAAGGCTCTTCGTAGTCAGAGTCATCAGAGTTGGCTTCGTTATCAGCACCTCCCTCGATGTCATAATAGGCATCGCCTAATGAATCTGTTGGAGAATCGCTTATGTGAATGGGTGACACGGTTTGTGATGGAGGCATGGTTCGTGGTGGAGGCGCTTTGGAGAGAATTTCCGCTGCCCTAGCGCTGAATTCATCTCCTTTCTTTGTCAAAGTTGCGATGTCATGTTCGATGTCAGTCATGGTGTGAGGCTCGTTCTCAGCTGGGAGAACATCCAGAGATTGATCCCGCGAGCTTGAAGGGTGCTTTGTTCTCCATGAAATCAGAGGCACTTCACGGGTATATTCTTCGTTAGACCATAAAGGATCGAAGTATAGTTTGAACGAGCTTTCGCTGGTGCTCGTAGCTTTTGCGATGTTGGCTGCTGCAGCATCGCTGATTTGTATATGAGGCATGGGAGAAGGTATCCTTGAACTATCGTCTTGAGACATCTGAAAAGGGTGAAATGATTAAGTGTGTGTCCTTACAGAAAACAAATGAAGGAGGAAAGAAACAAGCGGACAGAAAGGCTCTATGTGTTCTCGCGTCGTTCACAGAGAATATGGGGGTTCGCAATCCTATGGGAAAGGCTAAAGTTCTTACCCTATCTTTCTATCTAAGTAATTACGGATCGCACTCCTACAATAGCGAGGACGGATCGCATCATAAAATTGGCATTTTGGGGGTCGCAGTTATTTGGGTTCGCATCGCATGCAATTTAAGCTATTTAATCATGCAATTACAATGAAGAACAGTAATTTAAATGCAAGAAGAGAAAAGAGACTTACTTTTTCTTGAAGAAGGTTGAAGAAATCGAAAGAAACTTGGGGTCGCTGGTGAAAGAGCCTGAAAATTCTTTACGTTTGATCTGGGAGCAAACTGACAGCACTTCAACAATGTGTTTGTAAGAATAAAAAAGGAAATGATAGTGACAGGGGTATATATAGTCATCAGGAGAGAGAAAGACATGGGACACGTGTTGAAATCTCGTCCGTTGGACACACATCTCGAGACACAACAGCTGTCAAAACCTTTCAAATTCTTGGGGTCGCGACTACTCCAACGGTTATATCTGTTTTTGGGCTCGCTTCGCAATGACAACTCGTATTCTTTGAGTCCACATCGCATCTCCAATGGCAATATGGACTCGGGGGGGAGTTGTTATGCCCAAATCTGGCATAATGGCTAAATTGATTTGATTAGCTAAATTGATGCTTCATAATCTATGATGGGCCTAGAAGATGAACATTGGGTCACCAAATGTAACACCCCCAAATCCGGGGTCAGGGATTTGGTCATCACGCGGAAATCCTTATTAACAATTCACCTGTTTAACAACATTAATCCATCTATAATCATTGAATAACTGAAGTACATCATTGAGACCCCAACTACCAAGCATCTTATAGGTTATAGGGCTAGAAACAAGAACTAAAATCTTTGCATTACTCACTTCATTACATCCATTGAATCAAATTACACTGTGTCTTACAAATCTTATCCCGTTAGTATAGCTTCGTTGAGAAGTATACCAGCAACTAGTTCTACTCTATACAATGTGATATATATATTACACATTAATAAAACCATATGTAACTCACTCCAGCTATAGATGTTCTGGATCCTGTCTTCTTCACAAGGGTAGCCTGCCTGCTTCTTCCGAGCTATGCAGATAATCCTCATCCGTTTACCTCTTTATGAAAGGCTAATATATATAAAACAAACAAGTATGAGCGAAAGAATTGCCCAGCAAGTTGTTAATAGAGTTCACAAAATATCCCATCATATACTTGGGGTTTTCATAATACCACGGATACTTAATGTCATTAATAAAATATCTGTATCCAAGAAACCTCAATAGGGAAAGTATAATGATTAAAATAATCAGTAAATGAACATGATAAGTTCATAATCACAATAATGACCTTTCCGTCAAAATATCTGCTATGAAAAGAAGATAAGTAGAAAATCAATATATAAATATCATCTTTCATGATATATCTTTAATCTTTATCGCAATATGAACAGTTCTTGCATTTTATAAAAGGATGAGGTTTCAAAGCACACCAATAACCTTTTCAAAAAAATCATGTCTGCTATATCAACCATAAGCAGAATATTAGCATATAGCTTAAAAATGAAGTTATAAGGAAGGTTATTGTAACATTAGTTTTGAACACTTTTCAACCCTGCCAACACTTATCGGTCACCCAGCCGTAGCTTTCCGATCGGGGTGCTCTCGATAATGTTGTAGAAATATCCAAATTGGATGATGAACTAATACTGGAGTATCTCGCGCCAGATGTCAAACCTTATGATGATCAGTCATAAGTTTGTGCATCTCAAAGTTTGTTTCTCTACATGTAGAAGGAAGAACATATGGACACCACCATACGCCGGATCTCCCTAGCCAACAGTTGGGCATAGTTTGGGACCGGCGCAACTCGGACCCTATTTCCAGGATGGGCTGTCCCACAGTCTCTTACACCTGTTATCAGTGATGGACTGATTCACAGCCTCATACACACATACTCCTAGTTCGAGTAAAATCCATGACTCTGAAACGTAAGGCTCATCCCCCTTCCCCCAAGTATAATACTTGTTGACCAGACTCCACAAAGTAGTCGTCACCATTGTAAAGGAAGGATTCGCCAATATTTCCCAAGCAATAGCTTGTTAATGGATTAACACTTGTTACATCAATCTTACCCCTCGAGTGTTGAGGAGGTAACCAGAGTCATTCTGACTCATACGCAATAATTTGAAAATAATTTTTCTTTCAACATCCTTGACTCAAAAGTCAAGTAATAATAAAGTTATATCAAATAAGGTTCCCCAGTTTTGAAGGAAAACGACGCCTTTACAGGCAAGAAGTTGATTTGGAATCATGGGGACCTGAACAGTATACTGATGATCTTTTTCTGAAAATCTTTGTTATGCCAAATGAGATAGGCTCTCAACATGATTCATAGAAAGTCCAGAAGTCAGAAATATACAAGATACCTTGAATAAAACTCATAATACACTTCATAATTATTGAAGTCAAATATGCATTTATATACATAAACTATTCCATCTATATTGAAAGTATTTAATAAATATTCAGATAATATTTATTAAATCGAGAATGTTTAAAGAATATAATTAAATAAAATTATTACGCTTAAACCCAGAAGTGAATATTCAGAATAATATTCATTAAATAAATAATCATTAAATGATTATTCGAAAAGCCTTTAAATGAATATTCAAAATAATATTCATTTAATAAATAAATAATGAAATAGTTTATAATTAACAACCTTTAAATGAATATTCGAAATAATATTCGTCAATTAAACAATCCTTATTAATAATAAGGAAAACTTTAAATGAATATTTAGAATAATATTCATTAAATAAATAGTCATCTAGAGATAACTAGAAACCTTTAAATGAAAATCCGAATTAAGATTCATTTAAATAAATAACTCACGTATGATTATGAAATCATACTTTGAATAAATATTTGAAACGATATTTTCCATGTAATTCTAATCCTCGAATATTATTTACTAAATAAATAATATTCAGAAAATAATTGTAATACGTGTACGATATACCGCCTCGCGGTTTGTAACAAATTAATCGAAACATATGCCCTATACTAAGGGCTGTCGTAAACCCGGCTTATAGCTACTAGATCACCTCTAGCCTATAAGTCGACTAATTAAAAATCACACTTCAAGTATGACAATATATTAAGTCAAAACAACTATGCATATACCTTGCATCGTATATCGTGAAATATTCAATAATACTCTTAATGAAATAATATTTGATTAATATTCCTCAAGTGAGATAATACTCGAATAACAATCCTTGAATCTTTACCAAGTAATAAATACTTTTTGAAATTATGATAATAATACTAAATAACATTCCTCAGAATACATAGTACTTTGCCGCTGGAATCCCTTCTGGTTTCCACGACTATTTACATATATCCAAATACCGACTCCCGGTCTAGAATCGAACACAATAAGTATGCTCTTATACTTAGAGCTACAAGATCCACCGGTTCATAATTATTCATCTCAAATCTTATACGTGAATCAGAAGGCCAACTATATATATATATTGCAATATAAGCAATAACTGCAAAACTATATAATACAATACATGGCAAAACAGGAATATAGAACCAATACTACAAAGTATGGTTTAGAACACTTGCCTGGTACTCGAGATACGATAGGGCTCATGACGATGTCGGTCCATCTAGACAAAGTCAAATAAGAACATACCGTTAATCCCCTGGATAACCATTCTTAACTCACGGTGTAAACATGCAACAACATAACCAAAGCATTACTTGCTCGCTCTAGCGTCATACTAAGTTCATGTTGGTCGTCAAACACTTACGTTATGAGTTTGGTTCAAAATCCATCCGCAATTCCAAGTTATACTTAGCCATTTAGAACGTTGGTTTCTAAGTCTCGTTTTCAGTGGTTTTCACTTAAGCGACCTTGGCTTAAACTTTTCTATAAAATCAACCGATTACTCTTTTAAGGTGATTCTTTCGCACACATACACCTTATGATATCTAGTATTTAATAAACTTGATTCGCCACCAAAACTGTTTCATTAAGGGGTTCAATTGAAGTCATAAACTTAGCACTTACGCGATCGCACCACTTTTACGAATTTTGCGATATCTCCTAAACCGTAAATCAGTTTCACATGAACTTTATATCAAAACGAAGCTTATGACATGATCTAACTTATCGTGGCAGAATACGCAACTGGGCAGCGAGTTAGAGTTACTGTCAAACACGATTTCTTAAGGTTAACGAAATTTCGGCATAACGACGGCTATAAATCGGATATTCCAAAAATCGTAATCATCAAACCAAGCCACACCGGGCATCAACACAACTTATCCACATGGTATACACCTCCACAAGTCCAGAAGCTACTGATCTTAGCATCAAAATAATCATGCTTCTTAATCTAACTAAACCACTTAACTAATCATGCTTATAATCATTATCATGAACATACTACTCTAAAATCACCAAGAACATGTTTTAATCTCAAAACAAGAGCTAGGGTTTCAAAGTTTATACCTTCTTGAGAGTATGTACTAGCCTTACAAAGCTTGATCTAGTCCTTGTCTAGCCTTAATAACCCTTAGATCATCCAAACAAAACAAGAAATCAAAGTTAGTTCTTAGAGGGTTACTATTCATCATCATCTTGTAAAATCCATAACAAATCGAAAAATAAGAGTTTGGTGCTCAAATTTTTACCTCATCTTATACCATTCAAGGGCTTTCTTTTGAGCTATAGAACACAAGAATCCAGCCATGGGAGCTAGGGTTTTGAGCCCCATCTTTCTGCTGGACAGAAACTAGACAGTTTGGTTTCTTCAACTTGGGGAGGTGATTTGCCTAGGCTACACTACTTGGATTGCTATTAAATTTGGAGCGAATCTTGCCAATGGAGTGGAGAGGCTGTGGTTAAAATTTGGTGATTTTATCATGGATAGAAATGAAGATATGAATTTTTCTTTCATTGTTGGTCCTGCTGGGCAGTTTTGGAGAAAAAGAGATGGAGAGCTTTTCTTCTTTGGTTACTTTGCATAAAGTGAATTATTTGGCCACAAATATCTCAAGTTACTTTAATAAAGTGATTGTGTCATGGTGATGATCTCATCCAAGGCCAAGTGTTGGTGTTTTATGGTGATGATGATGCAAGTTGGTTAACTAGCTTGGTTAGTTTCTAAGGATGCTTGTTTCTTTTCAACCAACTTAGTTCCTCTTGCTTTAATGTAGTGTCACCCATCCAATGGTGCCACTTAACACTTCCTTATTCATCCAAGTGTTGGCTTTAAAAATATGTTACCCCTTTTTGGTCAAAGTGCAACTAATTAAACCACTTAGTTGTTTGTTGACTTTCATGTAAGTCATTTTGATCTTTCCCTTTTCCACAAATTTGATTTCTCTTTGTCTTTTGAATAAAATAAATACGTTACAACTTATACTTTGCATATTATTGCTCTAATATGGCAAAATACCTCGAACGAATATTTATTCCAACATTCCTTGTTTATTTCTCTTTATCTCAAAAAAACGTTCTCCCGATTTCTCAAGCATTCTCTATTTCTCAATTCTAGGAGTTTATTCTCAATCTTCTTTCTCTCTCATAATATATCCTTCTTTGGACTCTTAATATACCATATCCTTAATCCATGATTCGTTCGCTCAATCGCTTAATCTCATTATAAAGTCTCAACGGTTTCTAGAACGTTCGTTCCATTTACGTTCTAAATCCTCAAATCAAATTTAATAAAATCCTAACATATTAAATCCTTACTTCCTCAAATTTAATATCTCATTTCTTGAATATAATAATATATCATTCACTGCCCGGTCAAATATTACACCGAAATACAAATTGGAATTTCTGAATTCCGATCGTCTTTGCATACACTTATTTGCTCTGTAGATCACTAATATGACTTCAGAATATCCATCCTATGTCTCGTACATAGATGACATGAAAAATTTTCTTAATCCTCAAAATCACTATTCATCCACCAAAATCACTATTCATGCATGACAAACACTATTCACGTATATACTCATTCTTAATAAGAAAAGTTTTAATTCTACCGAAAAATCTCGGTTCTTACAGTCTCCCCTCCTTAAAAGGATTCCGTCCCGGAATCAGTTTAGGAATCACTGGGGTTACTCCTTCTTCGTTTCACTCTTTCCATTTCCAGGTGGATTCTTCCACATCTTGATTTTCTCACAATTCCTTATTAGTTTGAAAACCTTGTTCCTTACACTTGTTCATTCTTTGCATGATTTCCACAGGAATATCTTTAGCATCGCGCCTCTCCAATCTTATATTCTCTATCTTGTTTGCGCAGAAATAAACCAATATAAACTGGCTTGTCTTTCTTTTACATGCCATTTAGCTTATCAATAGCAGTACTATCTCCATCCATCCCGGGCTTCCACTAGCCGTTTGCTGATAAAACCTTTTGTCTCTTTTACTTGTCAAATTAACTCGGTTTCCAGTATCTTTATCTTGCCAGCCTCCTTCCAACACAAGGAAGAGCGACAACTCTTCTCATAACGGCCTCGTAAGGTGGTATCCCTATACATTATGGTGCCGTCTAGGTGCATCTAATATCTCGGACTATGGGTCTGGTGTAAAATCTCATCCTTGGATTCTCGAATCTTTGAAATCCATCTCCTTCTCATTTTGACTAAGGTATCGGCCACCACATTGGCCTTCCCTGGGTGATAGTGTATCTGACAGTCATATCCTGATTTCTATCATGACATAATATCTTAATACTCCAACCTTTAAATATATCTTCTCTGTAAAATTTTCCAAAAAAATAAGCTCTAATAATACTCCTTGAAACAATTGTAAGAAAATATTGGTTATAATATATATTTCCTGTTCGTACTTAAACGGGCATATACTTTACCCTCTTTCTTGAAAAATTTTCCTTCTGCATAATATATACTTGAGGCTTTTATGGTCCATATAATGTTTCCAAATCTCTTATAGCGAAAACCATCGCTGCTAATTTCAATTTATGGGTGGGTATCTAGCCTCTTACTCTTTCAACTGTCTGAATGCATACATACTTACTCTACGGTGCTGTATCAGCACACAATCTAAACCTTTATGAGATGCATCATTATATATCACAAAGTCTTCCTTATCATCTAGTAGGGCCAACACTGGGCTGACACCAACCTCTTTTTCAATTCTTGCAAACTCTCCTCACACTTAGGAGTCCATTCCAACTTCTCAGTCTTTCTCATAAATCGTGTCAACGGTGTTGCTATCTTAGCAAGGCCCTGCACGAATTCCCTATGATAGCCTGTCAGGTCTATAAAACTTCTCACCTCTGGTGGTGTAGTTGGTCTCTCCCAATTGAAACAACTTCTATTTTAGCGGGATCCATTAATACTCCCTTGATAATAACCACACGTTTTAGAAATTGGGCTTCATTAAACCAAAATTCATACTTTAAGAATTTGGCATGCAACTGCTCTTCTCACAATACTCCAGAAACAATTCTTAAATGTTCATCCTCTGAATATATCGAGACGTCATCAATAAATACAATAAAAAAACTCATCGAAGTATTTCTTGAACACTTGATCCACTAAATCCTTAAAGCTGCGGGTGCATTAATCACCCAATTGACATTGTTAAAACTAATAGTGTTCATTCCTAGTGCTAACGCAGTCTTGGGTAGTTCCTAAGGTTTAATCTTTAATTGGTGGCATCCAGTTCTCCTTTCAATCTCAGAAAAAGTACCCAACATCTCTTAGCTGGTTTAGCAAATCGTCTATCCTTGGTAATAGGCCTTTACTCTTAATGATAATCTTGTTCAATTCTCGTTAGTCGATATACACTTTCATAATTCCATTTTTTTCTCACAACCAACATCGAGGCTCCCCACGGCGATGCACTGGGTCTTATCATACTCTTGCCCAGCATTCTTGTTACTGAGTCACTACTCTTTCCTTTCTACTGGGGTTAATCCATAACAGTTTCTATTTCTCGGTCCGATGGTAATCCGGGTAGATTCACTGGAATACGTTATCGAACTTGTCAATTGCCGAGGTTCTCTAACCCTTCACCTCAACACTTATTCTGCAATTTCAGAACTAGAGTCCGTTTGCAAACAACTTTTCCATAATCTCAATCCAACTATGGTGTCTCTGTTGGACCACGTTGTTATTGAAGTCTCCCATTACTTCGTTATCCCTTGCAAATATGGTTTGACTCACTTTTCATTCGCATAATCTCCTTGAGGGAGAGTAAACTGATTCTATCGATATGTCGCTGGTATACTAATCGTTTTGGGACTCACTCTTATCCTCGGCGATTCCATTGCGAATCTAATCTATATTAACGAATTTCGCTTATCTGACCTGGTTGGCATCCCCTTGGAATTCATTAGAGATAACAAGAATTATAGAGCTTTGAAAAGATAGCTGCCATATCAAGACAAATGTCATACAATGGTAATCATAAGATTATGAATTTTAAAGCAAATCTTATTTGAGATAAGAGAATTTACCAAGAGATCAATATGATCAAAAGAACTAACGTTGCGTGCCTTAGTTAAGGCATTACTAAAGGTAATTAGCCTTCTTGTATTTCACAACACACAAGTGATGGCGTCCCATCAGACTTCTATCACACAGACAGACAATCCTTGTGGCCCCTATAAGAATAGGGTTGTTCGTCTCGGTGGAAGAAGAGAAATAGGAATCAATTTGAACTCTAGTTAATAAATTATCGTCTTTCGACAAATAATTCTCAAAGGGACACCTTGAAGAAAATTCTAAGGTGTGATTCCAAAAGTAAAGAATATCCAAAAAGATACTGATATATATCACAAGCAAGTGGTGTTGTATCACCATAAGATTATTCACTATTGAAGGAAAGTGAAAGTTTAAATAACATCAATAGACAGGCTTCAGAACCTGAAAGTAGGTATCATGACAGCCTCTGTCATAATTGAAACCCAGTACGGGTGAACACAAGTATAACAATGTATCTTTTAGAAGAAGCATATCCCATATAAGGAAGCTCTCGCTTGGAGAGATGTCAAATAATTCATAGGTCGGGGAGGTAATCAAAATGATTCACAAATGGGGAGGGTACTGCCAACGTCTCTACGGATGCCTTCTATGTCGGGTCATCTGGCGGATAATCGTTTGATTCTAAAGTTTTTTTTTTCTTCTGCATGCACCTTGGAGTACTCGATAACTTACACCATTATCGACTCGTACTAGTCACCACAGTCTCAACCATCAGCATTTACAATCGTAGAGAGTTATACCCAACTCGGCGCAATCATCTCAAGCAATGTTCCATTCCACATAAAGGCTTCGATATCGGTGCCATCCTTAGTGTTGACAAATTCCATATTTCGAATAGGCGGTATTCCGGACGATCATTAGAAAAATACATGCCTAAATTCGGTATCTATCAATCCTGTGTGCCATATAGCTTAACACTTTTGGCATAATAGCCTTTCATTTAAGTCAATCCCAGAATTTCTCAGTCCGTCTTGGTCCTTTAAATATGGTTCATCTTTACCGTCCAATCTCAACTTCATCATTTTATCTCTACAGCCCATTTTAACAATCCGGGTCTGTCCACCAACCCATATGGCGATTACCTTAACCCCCCACTTAAAGGGAACATTACTTTATAACTAGTCATTCATTAAAACCAGCAGTACCCGGATCTGACTCCGGCTTCTCAGTTCTATCCTCGTAATTTCCTTTTCGGCCGTCAGCCAGGTCCTCTACTCATTTGTCCTTGTATTTATTCCAATCAAATCAACAGCCAAATTCCAAATGATCCAGTCGCGAGAAACAGTTGATACCACCTCTATCTCATCTATTCTTAAAACTCTACTCCATTCGCTTCATCATATCTCCTGATGAATCATAATCGACTCCGAATTCTTGTCTTGTCACTTAATCACTCTCGAAGGACTCTTTCGGTCCTCAAGTAAACATATCACATCTTTATCAATCGGCTCGTTCTCTACAAGATTATTCCTTTGACCTTCCATGAGGTCCTCCTGTAGATCCTCCTCTGGATCCTCCTCTATCAGGTCAGCGTCCATCTCAAGGAATGCATCATTATGTGTCTGCTCGGAGGCCTCGGGGTCTGGCATATTCGATATCTCAACCCTCTCTACCACCATATCCGATGTCAACTTTCTATCCTTTATCATCATTTTGAAAATTCCCTATAGTTCGGGGAATACATAACTGCATCCATGAATTCCCTCAAATAGTCTTAAATTCATGTCTCGGGCGATATATGCCCCTGCCGACCAATACTTATCTCTGAGAATTCTTTGGTAGATATTCATCACCACAAGAAGCGAGTTCTACATCATCATATTCTTCAACGTAGCATTCATACCTTAACTTAACCGTTGGTACTATATCCAATAGTCCAACAAGAACTCTACATGAGTTCCGACGTTCTCACATAACTATACACACTCCTACTCACTCTCATTTCTAGTTTACTATAACCTCAGCTCTGATACCATTTCTGTAACACCCCCAAATCCGGGGTCAGGGATTTGGTCATCACGCGGAAATCCTTATTAACAATTCACCTGTTTAACAACATTAATCCATCTATAATCATTGAATAACTGAAGTACATCATTGAGACCCCAACTACCAAGCATCTTATAGGTTATAGGGCTAGAAACAAGAACTAAAATCTTTGCATTACTCACTTCATTACATCCATTGAATCAAATTACACTGTGTCTTACAAATCTTATCCCGTTAGTATAGCTTCGTTGAGAAGTATACTAGCAACTAGTTCTACTCTATACAATGTGATATATATATTACACATTAATAAAACCATATGTAACTCACTCCAGCTATAGATGTTCTGGATCCTGTCTTCTTCACAAGGGTAGCCTGCCTGCTTCTTCCGAGCTATGCAGATAATCCTCATCCGTTTACCTCTTTATGAAAGGCTAATATATATAAAACAAACAAGTATGAGCGAAAGAATTGCCCAGCAAGTGGTTAATAGAGTTCACAAAATATCCCATCATATACTTGGGGTTTTCATAATACCACGGATACTTAATGTCATTAATAAAATATCTGTATCCAAGAAACCTCAATAGGGAAAGTATAATGATTAAAATAATCAGTAAATGAACATGATAAGTTCATAATCACAATAATGACCTTTCCGTCAAAATATCTGCTATGAAAAGAAGATAAGTAGAAAATCAATATATAAATATCATCTTTCATGATATATCTTTAATCTTTATCGCAATATGAACAGTTCTTGCATTTTATAAAAGGATGAGGTTTCAAAGCACACCAATAACCTTTTCAAAAAAATCATGTCTGCTATATCAACCATAAGCAGAATATTAGCATATAGCTTAAAAATGAAGTTATAAGGAAGGTTATTGTAACATTAGTTTTGAACACTTTTCAACCCTGCCAACACTTATCGGTCACCCAGCCGTAGCTTTCCGATCGGGGTGCTCTCGATAATGTTGTAGAAATATCCAAATTGGATGATGAACTAATACTGGAGTATCTCGCGCCAGATGTCAAACCTTATGATGATCAGTCATAAGTTTGTGCATCTCAAAGTTTGTTTCTCTACATGTAGAAGGAAGAACATATGGACACCACCATACGCCGGATCTCCCTAGCCAACGGTTGGGCATAGTTTGGGACCGGCGCAACTCGGACCCTATTTCCAGGATGGGCTGTCCCACAGTCTCTTACACCTGTTATCAGTGATGGACTGATTCACAGCCTCATACACACATACTCCTAGTTCGAGTAAAATCCATGACTCTGAAACGTAAGGCTCATCCCCCTTCCCCCAAGTATAATACTTGTTGACCAGACTCCACAAAGTAGTCGTCACCATTGTAAAGGAAGGATTCGCCAATATTTCCCAAGCAATAGCTTGTTAATGGATTAACACTTGTTACATCAATCTTACCCCTCGAGTGTTGAGGAGGTAACCAGAGTCATTCTGACTCATACGCAATAATTTGAAAATAATTTTTCTTTCAACATCCTTGACTCAAAAGTCAAGTAATAATAAAGTTATCTCAAATAAGGTTCCCCAGTTTTGAAGGAAAACGACGCCTTTACAGGCAAGAAGTTGATTTGGAATCATGGGGACCTGAACAGTATACTGATGATCTTTTTCTGAAAATCTTTGTTAGGCCAAATGAGATAGGCTCTCAACATGATTCATAGAAAGTCCAGAAGTCAAAAATATACAAGATACCTTGAATAAAACTCATAATACACTTCATAATTATTGAAGTCAAATATGCATTTATATACATAAACTATTCCATCTATATTGAAAGTATTTAATAAATATTCAGATAATATTTATTAAATCGAGAATGTTTAAAGAATATAATTAAATAAAATTATTACGCTTAAACCCAGAAGTGAATATTCAGAATAATATTCATTAAATAAATAATCATTAAATGATTATTCGAAAAGCCTTTAAATGAATATTCAAAATAATATTCATTTAATAAATAAATAATGAAATAGTTTATAATTAACAACCTTTAAATGAATATTCGAAATAATATTCGTCAATTAAACAATCCTTATTAATAATAAGGAAAACTTTAAATGAATATTTAGAATAATATTCATTAAATAAATAGTCATCTAGAGATAACTAGAAACCTTTAAATGAAAATCCGAATTAAGATTCATTTAAATAAATAACTCACGTATGATTATGAAATCATACTTTGAATAAATATTTGAAACGATATTTTCCATGTAATTATAATCCTCGAATATTATTTACTAAATAAATAATATTCAGAAAATAATTGTAATACGTGTACGATATACCGCCTCGCGGTTTGTAACAAATTAATCGAAACATATGCCCTATACTAAGGGCTGTCGTAAACCCGGCTTATAGCTACTAGATCACCTCTAGCCTATAAGTCGTCTAATTAAAAATCACACTTCAAGTATGACAATATATTAAGTCAAAACAACTATGCATATACCTTGCATCGTATATCGTGAAATATTCAATAATACTCTTAATGAAATAATATTTGATTAATATTCCTCAAGTGAGATAATACTCGAATAACAATCCTTGAATCTTTACCAAGTAATAAATACTTTTTGAAATTATGATAATAATACTAAATAACATTCCTCAGAATACATAGTACTTTGCCGCTGGAATCCCTTCTGGTTTCCACGACTATTTACATATATCCAAATACCGACTCCCGGTCTAGAATCGAACACAATAAGTATGCTCTTATACTTAGAGCTACAAGATCCACCGGTTCATAATTATTCATCTCAAATCTTATACGTGAATCAGAAGGCCAACTATATATATATATATTGCAATATAAGCAATAACTGCAAAACTATATAATACAATACATGGCAAAACAGGAATATAGAACCAATACTACAAAGTATGGTTTAGAACACTTGCCTGGTACTCGAGATACGATAGGGCTCATGACGATGTCGGTCCATCTAGACAAAGTCAAATAAGAACATACCGTTAATCCCCTGGATAACCATTCTTAACTCACGGTGTAAACATGCAACAACATAACCAAAGCATTACTTGCTCGCTCTAGCGTCATACTAAGTTCATGTTGGTCGTCAAACACTTACGTTATGAGTTTGGTTCAAAATCCATCCGCAATTCCAAGTTATACTTAGCCATTTAGAACGTTGGTTTCTAAGTCTCGTTTTCAGTGGTTTTCACTTACGCGACCTTGGCTTAAACTTTTCTATAAAATCAACCGATTACTCTTCTAAGGTGATTCTTTCGCACACATACACCTTATGATATCTAGTATTTAATAAACTTGATTCGCCACCAAAACTGTTTCATTAAGGGGTTCAATTGAAGTCATAAACTTAGCACTTACGCGATCGCACCACTTTTACGAATTTTGCGATATCTCCTAAACCGTAAATCAGTTTCACATGAACTTTATATCAAAACGAAGCTTATGACATGATCTAACTTATCGTGGCAGAATACGCAACTGGGCAGCGAGTTAGAGTTACTGTCAAACACGATTTCTTAAGGTTAACGAAATTTCGGCATAACGACGGCTATAAATCGGATATTCCAAAAATCGTAATCATCAAACCAAGCCACACCGGGCATCAACACAACTTATCCACATGGTATACACCTCCACAAGTCCAGAAGCTACTGATATTAGCATCAAAATAATCATGCTTCTTAATCTAACTAAACCACTTAACTAATCATGCTTATAATCATTATCATGAACATACTACTCTAAAATCACCAAGAACATGTTTTAATCTCAAAACAAGAGCTAGGGTTTCAAAGTTTATACCTTCTTGAGAGTATGTACTAGCCTTACAAAGCTTGATCTAGTCCTTGTCTAGCCTTAATAACCCTTAGATCATCCAAACAAAACAAGAAATCAAAGTTAGTTCTTAGAGGGTTACTATTCATCATCATCTTGTAAAATCCATAACAAATCGAAAAATAAGAGTTTGGTGCTCAAATTTTTACCTCATCTTATACCATTCAAGGGCTTTCTTTTGAGCTATAGAACACAAGAATCCAGCCATGGGAGCTAGGGTTTTGAGCCCCATCTTTCTGCTGGACAGAAACTAGACAGTTTGGTTTCTTCAACTTGGGGAGGTGATTTGCCTAGGCTACACTACTTGGATTGCTATTAAATTTGGAGCGAATCTTGCCAATGGAGTGGAGAGGCTGTGGTTAAAATTTGGTGATTTTATCATGGATAGAAATGAAGATATGAATTTTTCTTTCATTGTTGGTCCTGCTGGGCAGTTTTGGAGAAAAAGAGATGGAGAGCTTTTCTTCTTTGGTTACTTTGCATAAAGTGAATTATTTGGCCACAAATATCTCAAGTTACTTTAATAAAGTGATTGTGTCATGGTGATGATCTCATCCAAGGCCAAGTGTTGGTGTTTTATGGTGATGATGATGCAAGTTGGTTAACTAGCTTGGTTAGTTTCTAAGGATGCTTGTTTCTTTTCAACCAACTTAGTTCCTCTTGCTTTAATGTAGTGTCACCCATCCAATGGTGCCACTTAACACTTCCTTATTCATCCAAGTGTTGGCTTTAAAAATATGTTACCCCTTTTTGGTCAAAGTGCAACTAATTAAACCACTTAGTTGTTTGTTGACTTTCATGTAAGTCATTTTGATCTTTCCCTTTTCCACAAATTTGATTTCTCTTTGTCTTTTGAATAAAATAAATACGTTACAACTTATACTTTGCATATTATTGCTCTAATATGGCAAAATACCTCGAACGAATATTTATTCCAACATTCCTTGTTTATTTCTCTTTATCTCAAAAAAACGTTCTCCCGATTTCTCAAGCATTCTCTATTTCTCAATTCTAGGAGTTTATTCTCAATCTTCTTTCTCTCTCATAATATATCCTTCTTTGGACTCTTAATATACCATATCCTTAATCCATGATTCGTTCGCTCAATCGCTTAATCTCATTATAAAGTCTCAACGGTTTCTAGAACGTTCGTTCCATTTACGTTCTAAATCCTCAAATCAAATTTAATAAAATCCTAACATATTAAATCCTTACTTCCTCAAATTTAATATCTCATTTCTTGAATATAATAATATATCATTCACTGCCCGGTCAAATATTACACCGAAATACAAATTGGAATTTCTGAATTCCGATCGTCTTGCATACACTTATTTGCTCTGTAGATCACTAATATGACTTCAGAATATCCATCCTATGTCTCGTACATAGATGACATGAAAAATTTTCTTAATCCTCAAAATCACTATTCATCCACCAAAATCACTATTCATGCATGACAAACACTATTCACGTATATACTAATTCTTAATAAGAAAAGTTTTAATTCTACCGAAAAATCTCGGTTCTTACACCAAAGCCCATTATTGGAATCAGCCCAGCATGCCTTGGACATAATATTTCCATTACAGGAGCACCTCGCTCGCTACATGATTGCGCCTCGCATTATAGCGCCTCGCTATGTAGCGCCTCGCTTCGCTTTTGTCTCACATATGTAACTCACAGCGGGATCATCATCTCCTCTTCTCTGGAAGACTCATGGCCAGACTCAAGGTCGCATGAGTAGCTAAGCACAGGGATCGCTTCGCGTGGCCAGGCCTCTCTAGGTCGCATGCAAGGGCCCTGATGGATCTTTCATTCCAAACCTATCCGTTCGAGGTCATGGGCTTCTACAGCTGGATCATGGATAGGATTGATGACTCATTGCCACGTCAGCCCTAGCTACACGGGCTTGGACTTTGGCTTATCTCTTAAAACCCTAGCCCGCCTAGGTAACTTGTGGCCCAAGAACTACGTCAGGCTTGATCCCTATAAATAGGGTACGTAGGCACCTTGATACGGATGAGAAACAGTTTACCTGAAAACACCTATCAAGCTCAGCCACATTCATACACACAAACCCTAATCCTTTGTTCTTCTTTTGTTAGCAAAATATCCGTATTTTGCTCCGATAATCCAGCAAACCTCCAAAATATTGTTATACAATATTCTCCCTATAACAGAATCCTTTACTTGTCGAATGCTAGACTTCTCGAATAGATCAAAACACTTCTCGAATTGGTACTTAGGCAAATCTTCATTCTCCAAATTCCAACTGTGTTTATTTTGACAGTCTTGGTCTTCAAGCTTGAGGCATGATCCTTGGAACTTCTTTCAAGCATTATTCTCTGACTTTAATTACAGTTACACAGGTAGAATTTGATGCTTATTATAAGTACTACAACAAGTAGAAACTCTACAACTAGTGGTTCCCTCAGTTAAGTTGTCAATTAGGCTCGTTATTAGATGTATACTGGCATGCCTCTGTGACTAACATCATATTTATTCATATTCCAGTTATAATTTTGACAACTCAAGAAACTTATTATTTACCCACGTAATGTTTCACAATAAAGATGTTGTTCAATCAGTATATAAAAAACTAATTGCATAATTTAAAATTTTATCTTTTTAGGCAAATAATTTTAACTACCATATAGTATATAATGTGATTGATCGATCATAATATTTTGTGTATGTGCATGCTATGCAATATACTATTTTCTAATATATTTGTTAACTTGATTGTATTTTTAATCCTTTTTACAATTTATTTTGAATTTTTTAATATTCTTTCCAACCAAAATTTTTTTATGTGTATTATACGACTTTTAAGCGATGTACATATGATATGAACTGATTCCTATATTTTGTATTATTATATGTTATATGATCTTTTTTCAAGGAAGAGTATCTTTTCAAGGAAGAGTATCTTTCTCAACTTATCTACAAGATTCATTCTTTTTACCTTTTGTACTATCTGACATTTTTAAAAATCTCATCTTCTAATTATATATTGTTATGTAAAAATATAAAAGGGATATTTACAAAAATATATATGTTTTTAACTTTCTTTTACGTTTTTACTATCATTAACTTCCTCTTTCAATTCTATACTTTTACTTTTACAAAAATACTACCAACTTTGTTTTTAACTTTTTATTTTTCTAAAAATACGTTTTGCAACCTTTGCAACCTCATTTGCAACTTCAGGGCGGCGCCAGCCCTGTGAGTTGCAAATGAGGTTGCAACTGAAAACTGGAAGTTGCAAATGAGGTTGCAACTGAAAACTGGAAGTTGCAAAAGTTGCAACTGAAAACTGGAAGTTGCAAAAGTTGAAACTTCGATGCTATATATGGGAGCAGACGTATTTCTGATTGTAAGTTCCAGTTTTCAGTTGTCATTTTCAGTTTTCAATTTTCGGTTGCATATAATGGAGCAGACGAATTTCCGATTGCAAGTTCCGATTTTCAGCAACTGAAAACTGGAAGTTGCAAATGAGGTTGCAATGATGTTGCAACTGAAAACTGGAAGTTGCAAATGTGGTTGCAAATGAGGTTGCAAAAGTTGCAACTGAAAACTGGAAGTTGCAAATGAGGTTGCAAATGAAAACTGGAAGTTGCAAATGAGGTTGCAAAAGTTACAACTGAAAACTGGAACTTACAATCAGAAATTCGTCTGATTGCAACCTTATATAGCATATAAGGTTGCATATAAGGTTGCGTAGCAACCTCATATGCAACCTTATATGCAATCGAAAATTGAAAATTGAAAACTGGAAGTTCAAGTTCCAATTTTCAGTTGTCATTTTCGACCAGTTTTTTGAATTCAAAAAACTGGTCGAAAATGACAACTGAAAATTGGAACTTGAACTTCCAGTTTTCAGTTTTCAATTTTCGATTGCATATAAGGTTGCAATCAGACGAATTTCTGATTGTAAGTTCCAGTTTTCAGTTGTAACTTTTGCAACTTCATTTGCAACTTCCAGTTTTCATTTGCAACCTCATTTGCAACTTCCAGTTTTCAGTTGCAACTTTTGCAACCTCATTTGCAACCTCATTTGCAACTTCCAGTTTTCAGTTGCAACATCATTGCAACCTCATTTGCAACTTCCAGTTTTCAGTTGCAACCTTATTTGCAACTTCCAGTTTTCAGTTGCAACCTCATTTGCAACTCACACGGCGCACGGCTGGCGCCGCCCTGAAGTTGCAAATGAGGTTGCAAAGGTTGCAAAACGTATTTTTAAAATTAAGAAAAGTATGGATGGTAATTTTAGAATTTTAGAAAGTTGGGCTGTATATTTTTAAAAGTCCAATAGTTAACATATGTAGTTTTGAACTTATCCCAATATAAAATATATTATAGTTAATATTATATGTAAGAAATGTTTAATTAATTGAAAATAAATCAATTTACATTGCATGATATTATTATCAAATTTTTATATTACTTGTATATATAATCACGTACCATATTTTGTAAACTAAAATACAATATTTTAAAAGTAATGTGAATTACCATTATCTTTTGCTCAAAAATTAAAGTAGCACTAAAAATAGAATAAATAAGTGGTCAAATTTATCTAAAAAAATTTAACTAAAAACCAAAAATATATGTAGTACAATGATCGGAAAGATGAATTGTTTGGACAAGGTTAATGATTCAATTCACAACAAAAATAAACTAACTCATTTAAAATAGGAGTGTGGAATTAAATTTTAAAATTAGTGTATATAATTACGTACCATATCTTGAAAAGTAAAATTTCAAATTTTGAAACTAATATTTGTCATTACTATTTTTACTCATAAATTAAAATAATAGTAAAAACAGGATAATATAAAGATCGAACTTATGTAAAAAGAGTTTTAACTGCATACGAAAAAACGTAATGTAGCATAATGGTTTGGAGGAAGAAATATATGGAGGAGGTTGTGGGTTCAATTCTCCACAAACATAAAATAACTTATTTTTTCTCTTCAAATAAGGGAGTGGCAAATCAATGTAATTTTGTAATATATAAGGGCAAACTCGTAATTTCACAAGAGGTTTATTGACTCAAAATTCCCCTATGTACCATATTGTGAAACCTAAAATATAATATTTTTAAAATAATGCGAATCACCACTATTTTTACTCAAAAATTAAAATGATAATAAAAATAAGATAATGGTCGGATTTATGTAAAAGGTTTTTTAACTCATAACAATAAAGTCCAAGTTGCACAATGGTTAGTAGAATAACTTGTGTAGAGGAAGTTCTAGGTTCGATTCACCACAAAAACAAACTCATTTTTTTCCATTAAATAAGAGAGTGACATTTCGTGTAATTTTATAACTTGTAAGGGTATAATTGTAATTTCATAGGGGGTTAATTGGATAAATTATCCATGTATTGCTCTATTATATATATAGAAAGAGATTCTAATCTAACTTATATGCTTTTTAATTTAGTATCCATTCTAAAATAATTCTCTAATATCCATTCTAAAATAATTCTCGGAGTGAGCGAGAGTCGAACCCATGACCTGGGACGACATAGAATTTAAAACTTGTAAATTGTATTTATCAAACTTATACAGTAGTTCCTTGGACCCTTGGTAGAAACTAGGGTCGGGTCCAGTACAACTATCAAATATGTGCATGTTGGGTTAGCATTTTAAATGATGTCTATTCATGCCACCCCACTTGCATGCAAGGTCAAGAGTATGTAGAAACACATATATACCACTTGAGCGTACAACACCAGTGGAAATCTAAGGCATGATGCACGAGATATGCACATTAATTATAGGTTCGGGTAAAATGGCTTAAACATCATTGAACTCACCCTCAAGTTGCAACTGGGTCATTGTACTCAAAAAGTTCGCAATCGACTAACTACACTAAATAAAAGTTGCAATCAGGTCATTACACTGAAATAAAATTGCACAACCGTTAACTCAGGTTTGACTTTAACGGATTCCGTTAAACTCATCTTTGCTAAAACATCACTGAACAGCCCCGAAGTTGCAGTTGGATAACTGAACTCAAAAATAGTTGCATAAATGTCATTGCTATTAACAATTAATCAATTTTTTTTTTTCTAAATAAATTAGTTATTTTTTTTAATTTTTTACTAAATAAATTATTTAGTTTTTATTTACTAAATAAATCCGTTATTTTTTTTGCTAAATAAATCCGTTATTTTTTATTTACTAAATAAATCCGTTATTTTTTTTCTAAATAAATCTGTTAGTTTTTATTTACTAAATAAATCCGTTATTTTTTTTTTGGCATCTTTTTTTTGTAAAAATATGTACTTATTTTCAGAAAAAAAATACATAATTACGCATTTTTGCACCATTTTCACTTTCACTCTTAGGGGCTATTTGGAAAAGTTGTTTTTTTAACCAAAACAAGGACTTATTTTTTACCAAATTTATAAATTTTACCAAATTATAGATTTTATTAATTTTATAAATTTATAAATTATAGATTTTATGAAAAAAAAATTAAGTTCAGTTACCCAACTGCAACTTAAGGAGCAGTTTAGGTACCCAATTGCAACTTTTTATCATATTAACCTGATTTTCGTTTATTCCGTTATGTATTTTAACGGTCCGTTATGTATTTTAACGGTCCGTTATGTATTTTAACGGTAGTGATCTAAATGCAACTTTTTATCAGTTTAATGAGTTGACTGCAACCTTTTTGAGTTTAGTTACCCAACTGCAACTTAGGGGGCAGTTCAGTGATGTTTAAGCCATTTAACCCGTTCCTAAACTGTAAACCACATAGTTTTAAGGGTCCGTTTGGATTTGGGGTTGAGAAGGATTAGATTGAATTATGTTCAAATTTAAAAATTCGTTTTTGAGAATATTATAAAAGTAAAATGCTAGGTTTTGGTAGTTTATGAAAAAATTAAAATAATATTACATATTAAATCAAAAATCCAACATTTTACCTTTAAAATTTTATCAAAAACGAATTTTAAAATTTGAACCCAACCCAACCATTCTCAATCCCCAATCCAAATATATATTTTAGTTTTTTTTTTCTTGAAAATTTGCTTTATTTCCGACCCAGTGGCTTGTCTGCTGCTGCACCTCATTGTAGGTGAAAGAATACCTGATGCATCGAAACTTTGTAGATGAAAATCCACAACCAACCGGAGAAACACTTTGTTAGGTCACCTTCCATTTCCTCCAGTGGAAATATAACAGAGTGCTGTAAATTCCTTGTGATATGCTAGTTACTTAAAATGGAATTTTCCTATCGATCCAAATAATCTTGGTTCGGTATTTGACTTGCCGAATGCTCTGCTTTAATTTCATAGACCCATATGGCCAGGAGTCTGCTTCTGCGCATTGTAGGTAAACAAATACCTAATGTTGCAAGTTTTTTGTCACCCTCAATTTTAAGTGGAAATGCTGCCAAAAGGAGAAGAGTAAACGTATAAATGGGTAGCTACCTAACTGCTATTTGTATTTTCTACATTAATATTTGCATACAAATCTCACCATTCCAAAACAGATTTATCCAAAGAGCCACTTTGCTTTAAATCTTGACAAAATTAACCAAACAAACTCTAAAGTATACAACACTTTTGGCATGGAATTTATATAGTTGTGTTGCAATCTCCAAGCCTTTGAGCAGGCTGAACCATATATGACTGAATCACAGGGGTCTAGTAAGCCTAGCTCACCGGTACATGGATGTTGTCATATCTATGTAATAGAGATTTAAAACAGACCCAACCATTACTTGCTTTCATGGTGGCAACCTTCCCCTCCCGTCCAAAATCCCCAGCTCCAGCTGTGCGACTATGCAAGTATAAATTTCAATTGATACATCAATACAGAACCATAGGCATCTCAATGGTAACCAAGATAAGATACATTTTTTGGAGCTTAAGGTCCGATAACTTTCTGTAATATGTAAAGTACCTTAAAATGCTATAGGATTTAATTGTACAGGACTAGAAGTGACTAGATGTTCTACCCACAACTAAAGACACTAGTTTGGCGATTGCGCCCATTTTCTGATTGGATTTAGCCCTCCTCCCAGTCAATGTCATCTTCTTCATCTCCTAAAGCATCAGCTTCAACATTCAAGTCCAATGTTCCACCTGTATTTCCTGAATAGGAAAAATGGAAGCTACAGTCAACTGCCATGACAAATGTTGTAAATCAACTGTTTCTCCGACCAATAATACCAAAAGCATTTCCCAATAAGCTTAAAAGAGTAAAATACCAATAATACTAGAATGAACCACCATAAGCTTAAAAGAGCATTAAATTTTATTGGTCAAGTCTTAACTACAAGTGTAATACTAGTTTACATTGTTTTAATGCTTATACACGTTCATCTAATTACTCTTTTGAATGTTCCTCAAGGGACTATCATCACTACTCTATTGGAGGTCCTAAAGAGAATAACACCATCACTCTATGCTGCAGAAGTATGTTGCTAGGAGATATCACTACAACTCTTTGATTGCTATATATCTGTTTTCTGTTTTATTCTCTCTTCTTTACTTATTTTTGGTTTTAGGTAATAGTTTAAAGATAGTCAGTTGCAAGCATTGTTTTATGATGTTATAAATACAAACCAAAAATTATCAGCAGAAAGTGTTAAGGCTTTATATATACCAGCTGTTGGAGCTTCTTCCCATTCAACATTTTCATCTTCGTCATTATTGTCATTGTAGCCACGCTTAGATTTCATGCCAACTTGACGCAAAGTTGTATCATCAGTAGTGTTAAAAGGCTCCTGTTCTCTCTTATTAGACTCCTCTTGTTCTTGTTGCCTTTGAAATAGAGCAGCATAATATGCTTCCAAATATGCATCTTGTAAGATCATCAGTGAGAGGAAACAAGTGAAAATTTTGTATATGAAGAAATTAAGGCAAAAAAGGTCACTGAACTAACCTGTAAATTCTTTTCATCTTTTTGATCTATAGACTTCTTGTCTTCAGATAGTCCAGCAGTAGCTGAAGCACCCTCCATATTTGACTCTTGCTTAACCTCACCACGCTGCTCATCAGTAAGAACCATCCCTTTCTTAATCATCCATGGAGGCAAAACTTTCGTTGGTGTACTTGTAATTTCAGATTTCGCAGTTGCTCCTTTTTCTCCGACATCAAAGGCAACTTCAACCTGATACAAGCAAGCCATAGCTTGTAATTACTAAGACTACTGTGCCATTATCTTAAACCAATAAGAAAACCGCTCACTGTATTAAACCAATATCCAAAGGTAAGAAAAGATGTGTTTCTCTTTTACTTGCTGTCAACAAGAAAACACTAAACCAATGTGCAACTATTTATAAAAAAAGGAAAAACTAAGAAATTGAAGACATTACACATGCAGCAACACATCAATCAGAACGACACCGTATTAAAATTTCATATTAAATTTTTTTTATTAAGCTTCAATCAAAAGAATAATGAGCACTTGAGCAGAACTAAACGAATTTTGAATCCACCATTAAAAAGATTATACAGAGCATTATCAGTATGTTTTGTACCTTTGTCTCTCCAAGAGATGGCATAGGAGTTCCATTATAAGATTGTGAAGATTTAGATGGATCATTGTCGTTGGCATCACCATTTGAACGTGCAGCAGCATATGCTTGAACTTCCCAGTCTTGGAGGGTTTTAAATTCAGGTACAGGTAAGTCATTGACTCTGTTAAGTAGATCCATTAAAGGCTTAAGCTTCTCCTGCAACAATATCAAGCAATTTTTTGAGCTGCACTTACTGAAGACTGCACACAAACATGGTAGATATCAAAACATTTCTTAGAATGCAATATTTTGAAGTTTTTATCGCAGTCAAGCCTGCTAAATAGTAATCCAAATGCTCCTAATAAGGCTGAGATTAGGACTCTTTTCAAATTTTCACCTTTTTTTAATCTTGGTGCATAAATACCCAACTGATTACGGTCCTCATTGGCTGAGAAGGTACTATTTAGTCCATAATTACATTTTTTAATACTCCATGAGCTTTAGATCTATCCGAAGTTATCTATAAAGTCTAAGGTTTTTATGCATAGCCAAACTCTAATTGCCTTTATCTTAGGTAGTTGCATCCTGTAGTCATACAATGTGTATTCTGAATTTCAAACTGACACTAAACTACTACAGAAAGACGTTCACATGTCATCTTTTACGTTTTGTGGCACTTTACAACCCCTATCTTCAAATCTCGTTTCAACTTGAACCCCTTCATTAAATCCCCGTCTAATTTGAGTTGATCGACGAATAAATTCGTACGAAAAATATTTTCCGAAAATTCTGAAAATAATACTAGAGCTTTCTAAATATTTTTTAAGATATTCCCCAAAATTTCATAATTTTTGGAAAAGCGCACGTCGACTAAAAATAATCGAACAAAAATAATGAATAGTAAAAATAGAAGCGAGATTTAAAGATAAGAGTTGTAAAGTGCTACAAAAAGTAAAAATGTTAGTAAAGGGGTTCAATTTGAAGTAAAATTTGAAGATAGGGGTTGTATTGTGCCACAAAACGTAAAAATTGACCAATTTGACAAAACCTCTATACATGAGGGGTACAAACTGTCATTTTGTCATATATATATATATGATAGAATTGTAGATTGCGGTGGAAATACTGGAAAAGTTTTAACTACAAAATTAAAATTCCATAACCTGTCTACGCATATTTACCTCAGCATGAATAATATACCAATACAAGTTGTAACTGGTAAATTAAATGCTAAACAAAACCTCAAACTTTTGAAGCATGTCTTTAAATTTTTCGCGACGCCTTCTTCTTGCATTGTCGTCTCCATCTCCCATTTCTTCACCTGCTAACTTGTCACTCTCCACCACTAATTCTCCGTTGCAATGTTCGCAGTGAAAATATTCATCCTCCAAAGAAAGAAGTTGGAGTGCATCTAAAGCAGTATATCTGGTAACAAAGGAAATACTTTACCACCACAAGCCTGTTTAAATACATAATTATTAACTACAGCAGAGATCTCACACCTTCTCTTGCAGTTTGGGCATATATACTCCTGAATTGTATTCCTATCCTCCAGTTCATCTTTTATCTTCTTCTTCATGCGGTGCATCCGGTACCTCACGACATCGTATATCTGCCATAAAATACTTTCTTAAAGAATTAAATATATATAATAATTTTAAGCCAGCAGCATCTTAACTAATAAAGTTAGAGTAAGCAAAAGAACACTGGTTCGAACATGACATGGATGGTGTCAAGGACATGCATGTTGATTGGCTAAAACCGAAAAATATCCAATCAATCTTAACAATCAGTCTAGGTGTCTAGGAAGATATATCTGGCACGAGCAGTCCAAGCGGTCTCAGCAAGCCCCAGTCTGATTAAGGGATCGTTTATTTAATGTTAGTGGTTATTAATTCAAGTAAATTGAAAATTTTACGTGAATTGTTAGTTTTCAACATTGCTATTTCAGCTCTTTGATGCTAAAGTTGATATTTCGTGACTTTTAAAAATGTCCTCTGTGAGTTATAATTTACATATATAATCTTGTACTCCAAACTCTGATTTACTTGACCAATGCTTATGGATACAATTCCTTCAAGAATTCAATGTACCGACGATATATTGATAATCATTTCATGGGCACTTATAAACATGACTCCTGCACACAGATTGTTATATACGCACTAAATTATCTTTTTAATATTTTAAATATTACCAAACAAAATATCTAAAAAAGATTCATTAGGAGTTTTCATGGAAGCGGGTGGTGCTCCAGGATTTGGTCCGAAATGTATCTGGTAAATGTGTTCCCAATTTTCAGGATTTGTAGTTGTTTCATCTTTATAATTCTTTAGTACAGTCATAAAAGAGAAACATACTACGAAAAACATGTTAATTAAAATGTTGAAATAAGATTGAATACAAACATCAATGTATAAATTAACTAAAAGAACCTGTGCATAATCCAGACAACAATAAGAGTGAGTATGCAACTTTATCTTTCCCTCTCCCTCTCTTCCAGTTTGATGCCCGTCTGCAGTGGCAGCAACAGCGGCAATATATATTTTTGCACCTTTTGCAGTCTGTAACATTATCAATTCTCAGTAACTTTATATATCACAACTTAGGAGGAAAACAATTTCTGCTACAATCATAACCTGATGTATGCCTAGTGCTAGCAATGTTACACATGTTTCAGTTACTTAATTGTCTAAAAGTAGTGCTTAAAACTTTCTTTGCTAGTTTTGGAGATCTAAAAGGAGTATTTAGTAAACCTCTTCTATAGAAATATCTTGTTGGAGAGCAATTTCAGGTCATTTTCAAAAAAGTTTCATGAAGAGAGAATATTTGAAAAGGAAGTGGTAGAGAGGACTCAGGAGTCAGGATAGCCAAGAGGAAAGGCTCTTCCACCCATGACAAGGTCATGGCCCAAATAATTATCACTTCCCCATCCCCGTGTACAAAACACATTATGACTGAAAATGTGTAATGTACCAAAGTCAGGCAACAGAAATATTCCTAATCAATAAGTCGATTCAAATTTTCTTGAACATCAAAGTGCAGTTATTAAGGTATATATTATAGTCTGAACAGTTTGTAAATAATGGCAATATCTAGATATTTTAGAAAAAAAGAAGACACTACAATGATATTATGGAAGTACCCATGTTACCATATTCGGGTGTGAGGATGCAATAATCAGACCGGGTTCAGATCTTCAGCGTTAGATATTCGTTTATAGAAATATTTGAATTTTTTGTTCCATCTAAAATTGGATGCAGGTGCAGGGACCCGTCATGCAGGTGTAACACGTAGAATCTTATGCAGCCTGTTTTTCTGTTTTGTTTTCGTATATTTTTATACAATTTCCTATTTCCAATATATTCGGGCAGCATAAAAACAAGTTGCTTAGAGGCCTTACGACCAACAAACAAGTCACCCAAAAGTCTTCCTATCTACAAACAAATCGCCAAGTAGCCTTAAATCTATTGGCAAAATGGATGGTTCAATGGTGAAGCACATGATTATAAATAAAGATCAGGCCAGGATCCCATATCCACACCCACATGACACTGGTATGACAGCAAACATTATTTAACAGATAGAGTTAAGAAAATATTATACCACTTACCATGCATTATTTATAACGAAGATAAAATGCATCCATAAAATATGTATTCAACTTTTTTCATTGAGCGCATGAAGCAAAACACCTTAAAACTTTGAACTTACCATTGTAGTATCCACTAAAATGCATGCATAAAAGATGTACATTATGGCAATAGTATTTTTACTGCCCTTCCTATTAACTTTTGTTCCTTTCTTTTTTGGACTTACTGAGTGATGCCAACTTAGATATGTTTGCAACTTAGATATGCAGCTAAGAATTAAGATGTGATGTACTACAGTATATAGCGGAGTGACTTATACAAATTGTCAAGATAAAGCATAAAGGTCCTTGACATATAGGAGAGACAAATAAACAATACACTGAGCTAGACCTGCAACAACTGACCTCTTTCCTGTGATCTCGCGTCACTAGTTTCTCTTCTTCAAAAATCCTTAATATTCGTCGAAGTTGCTTTGTGTGCAGCTTTAAGTCCTTTGCTAAATCTTCTTCTCTTACCCATTGACGCCTTAAAACAACAAAGCAAAATATATACAGCTCGATGTCAAGAATGATGATGGCAGAAAAATGTCTATAATTGACATAAGACAAGAAGCTATAACCAGAAAGTGAACAGTAGTGAGCAATCTGCTAATAATTATATCAAATACTAGATTACATGAAGTTATTCTGCACAAATTAATCATGGCATTAGTCATAGTAATAATCTTTCAAGATGAAAATCCCCCTTCCCCCTCTGTTATATGCTTATGAATTATAGACTCTGCTTCTCTACTTATCTACTACTGTTTACTACTCCCTCCATTTGTAATTGTTAGTTATTTTAGATCTTTGTTAAATAATCCGTCACATAAGCTGCTTTTATTTTCCAACGACTAAACATATGCAATCTTTTATCTTTTCGTTTCCAGTACATCTCGTAGGACTAAATTTGGAATTAAATATTCTGTGAAGTACAAAATTCACTGTACTAATTGTTCGAGTCCAACTCCTCTACACCATTTTATGTGTGTCATTCCATGTTCTATTTTTTTGATTGGTTAATTAGGTTGAGTTGGATTCCACTAACATCAATAATTAATATTGGTTGTTATAAATATGATGATATTATAAATAATTAATATTGGTTGTTATATATTGGTTGTTATAAATATGATGATATTATAAATAATTAATATTGGTTGTTATAAATATGATGATATAAATTTTTGTTAGTGGAATCCAACTCAATCTAATTAACCAATCAAAAAAATGGAACATGGAATGACACACATAAAGTGGTGCAGATGATTTGAACTCTAATTGTTCTCCCGTTAAAAAACCTAAAAAACGCAAACAGAGGGGGAAACTCATTAATTTCTTCGTCGCTCCTTCGTTACCACAAATCCAAGTAGAAATTAGTTCCATATTAAATCAGTCATACTTACACATAACGGAATACATGACACACATTCCAAATGAAAAATTAAGAATTCATAGGTTCCATAGTCCATACACTGATCAAATAAAAGCAACATACATTCCCAACGTAAACCTTATCATGCCAAGCTACATTCCCAACTTGCTATTCGAAACCATATCATCCGAGTTAACGATTTCCAATAGTTAAGACTGCGAAATGTGGTAAAAATCGAATACCTGTTTAGGGCATCAAGTACAACCACAGCAAGGCCTCTATTATCAGTCCTGCCAGACTTGGGCTGATTATCTCCTCTAGCAGTAATGTCATTGTTGTGAAATAAAAACTAGGTTATGATTTGTAATTAATGCAAGGGTGGTTGAGCTTCGAGCTTTAATGGCTGTTCTTGCGTTCGAGACTGATCGGTCCTCACAAGATGCCTACGTATCTCTGTATTACTAGAGAATCAAGCCAACGTAGTTCTAGGTGATGGAGCCCTCGAGGCTAAGGCGGCGAGAGCTCACCTAGGACGCAGTGGCTTGTATGTCCTTATTCGAAGATTAAGCCAAGACGTAAGTGACGTATTGAGCTCTGCCCAAAAACGTGGTTCTGAGATGAGGGGTTAGACCCTTTATATAGGCTGAGAAGCCCTAGAATTATGGTAGGAGTCAGAGACTTGGTGGATAAGTCTCCCTTGAGGAAGGTTCTAGATCTCTTCCTTATAGGAATCAGTTTCCATGTTGAAATATGTATCTTGGAGGCTAAGTCAGGCAAGAGTAATATCCTTGTTTGACTATTATTTGCTGAGTTGTTTATTACCCTTAATATTAATTACGAAATTAATATTATAAATAGGGTTTGGGCCCATCTGGTGGGCCCCACGTTTGGACCATTTCGGGTCTAATTAATGCCACATTAAATGTGTCTTTAGGGCTTACTTTTAGCCCATATCAGTCATCATAAAAAGCCCTAGCTGTCAATTTCACCAACCTATCCCCCCAATACACTCAAATTATCAGTCCATATACATAAACACACACAAACACAAACACAATCATGTGTGTGTTGTAAATGTAATGCAATTGAAATAACAAAGTAGTAATAATTATTATAAAATTACCGATTAAAGGAATCCATACTAGTGTTGTTAAAATTTTCAACTTTAATAGATATAGAATTATGATCCATGTTGAGAAGGTTCATTCGCAACAAGAATCCAATTGATTTGATTATTCGGTTGTTCAATTTTTTGAATTAAGGTTCCACAGCCCATACAAACCAGGAGGTCGACAAAATCAATTTCTCTTCGCCCAGAGGCTCTATTTATAGGCATTCTAGATGGGCTTTGCATCACCTGGCCCGCGAATCGCATCCAGCCTGTTTTAATAAATTACAAACTTAATTTGAATTTTCAAGCACCGAAAATCGTTTCCAACAAAAAAGGCACATTTTTAGTTAACATATTATATATTTAGGCTATTATTCTAGAGAGAACCAAATTATATAGAGTACAAGAGAGAACTTTCTTCATTAATTTCAACCCTTTGATTAAAATTATATCCGATGGTTAGGATATTTTAGCAATTAAAGGTATGAAAATTTGGAAAGTATATCCCTTAACAGTTGTATGTATAGGTCAATATACACTCGGTCAATTCTCTCCCGCTAACTGTCTCTTTCCGGTAATCTCTCCGACGATCTTTCTCCAATCTCTCCGACGATATCTCTCTATACTGCATCTCTTTCACTCTATGCGATTTCAAAGATGAACTCTCTCCGACATTCTCTCTGTCACTCTGTTATTTTCAACGGAAAGTATAGGGTTTGTTACGACCAAACTCAACACGCAAGTGCACGTGATCTCAAGTAATATAGATAGCAAATAAGATTCGTTCCTACAGGGACTCGTTGTATTGTCTAGTTAATTCACTCACCAATGTATGACTATTATTCGATGCTACGACAAATTAACAATTGGATTTTTGTTTATCACTACAATTACTCTAAGATTTATAACTAATTATCAACTACTTGAACTAAGAATTATGTCGAATTACTTATGCGAAACAAACATGAGATTTTAACTTCATTAAACAATCCATCTATAGTCTCCACTTCTCTAGCCTTTTCATGTGATTTGTTTATACCTGATCGAATACACAAAACTGATATAAGCCAACCTTCGTTGCACAAATACCATCCTAAATAACATCCACAATAAAGATAGAAATCACTTAGTCTCCCAATTATGCATAATCTCCATATGTCTATAAAGATTGAAACATAATGGTTGAAGTACAAGCATTCAATTGATCACATAGTCGTCATAAAACGGTTAGAGTTACGACACTAATTATGAATGATATTTTCACGCATAAACCTATGCTAGCATGGCAAGTTCTAAACTCCTATATCCACTTTCGCTTCAATAAGAATTAACACACAATTACAGGAGTTAGCTACTCTCCTATAACGAATTAAATCAACCATGATAGGATATCACATCACTCACACTATAGGCATCAAGAAGATTCAACAAATAAACTTCATGAATAAATCCGCTAAAACCCCCATGACAACAAATTAGTTCATAATCAAACTAATCGTCACCATGGTTCCAATGTAAACATGATAGAAGGAAACGAAATATGATTAAATTAAATATCAAAGGTTCTAAAGAATACACCCAAACCAAGCATCCACAAACTAGGAAGAATACAAGAATAAATTGAAAACTATCTTCTTTCTCGCTTCTTCGTGCTTTAAAACTCCGTAAATACAATACGTGGTCAGAACCTCCCTATTCTAGGGTTTTTTCTTCCTTTATATAGGCCTCCAGGTGCAAGTAGTTCGAAAGGAATTTTATTTTTTTCTTTATCTCAAAAAATCAGCAAATCAGGAAATTCCCGTCAGAACACCCGGCGCTGCCGCGCCACTCCTATGTGTATAACCGGCGCTTCCGCGCCTCCTCGATACTCTCAGCGCTGCCACGCCATAATCAAGCTCCAACACGGCGCTGCCGCACCGTGCCTTCTGTTCAGCAACTGGATTTTTTCCCTTTTCTTCATTATAACTCCGATTTTCGCTCCGATTGCTCCGCTTCATTCCTTTAACACCTGTGATTAATATTCCTGCACAATACCCTTAAAAAAGATCAAAAATACCACAACTCGAGTACAAACATTCGTTTTAAGCCAAATGGAAAAGCTTTAAGTGAATAAAATACCCACTCATCACACCCCCAAACTTAAACCGATGCTTGTCCTCAAGCATAAACAGACAAATTATTTACAACTAACTAGTACCACTTCCGTAGGTGATCACGGTTGCATTTGGCATATGCAACAAGCCCTTTAAACCCCTAGGCAGCCCTAGTGGACGAGTAAGGTCTCGTGAGGGCCTATAGCGAATGTACCCACAAAATCCGATCTATAATGCAACTAACAATGCAACTAACTATATGTATGCAACTACATGAAAAAAATGCAAAGATCCCCTTTAAACTCACCAAAACCAACTAACAAGCAACTATCTCAAAGAATGCAACAAATCCAAATAGAGCTCGACTAAGTCCCCGTATACTAACAATGCATGAACAGAAACGTGCGTGTGTGCGATGCTCATCAGAAATACTCCCAAACTAGGTCAAAAATCATACATGCTTTCAGTCAGGACAATCACAGGTTTATAACTAGAATAGACTGTAGACCCCTCATAACCTAGGAACACCTCCACCCTTATCCAAGGTAGACAGAAACTCATGGTTAATTACTATGACACATAATACTATATACAATACTCATGCTTATTTAACCGTGCAATGAATGAGACCCCTAAAGGCTTATACAATAATACCCATGTAACGAGCGTTAGGTCAGTGGATCCCAGACTATAAAAGCCTTAGGTCACTAGGACTAAGTCCCCTCAAACTTAATTACTCGAGTATTAAAGAGCTCACTCTGGCTAATTTTGCATTTAACAAATAGACTTTTGACTTTTTTTTTCTTTTTTTTTATGATTTTTTTCTTTTCTTTTTCTTTTTTTTTCATTGCGATCTGGAATGAGCCTTTCTCATTACCAACCCTAGACTACTCATATAAATATGAGCCGGCTACTAGCCATTTGACATCTAGCCATTATTAACAAATATTTACAACTAGCATGAAATCCCTAGTTTCCCCCAAACTTAGATTTTAGTGCTCCTACGCTATCAAGGGAATAACGAAAATTATAACTATAATCAAGCGATTAAATCTCTAAACATCCAACAAGCATGACCCTAACCTAGCCCAAAAGCACCCAATCAGACTGTGTAAAAGTTTTGTTTCTGAAACACGCAAGTCAATTTCATAGGCACTATAAATCAACCCTCTATTCATCATTACCACACTCAATTAGACACCTACCTACCAGTCAGAATTAGCAAGTTCTACGGGATCATGAAAATGCATGCCATGCTCATGCAACTATATGAACATAAATATCACAATAACAGAATGTCCTATATGGCATACATAAAAAAAACAAAATGCTCTAACTAACATGAAAATATGCTAACATACAAATATGCTCCTAACATGCACACACCTATTATACAAATGCACCTTGTATCCCCACCCCCAACTTAAAAATTTTCAATGCCCTCATTGAAGGTAAGAATAACAAGTGTGCAAGGCATACCTACTCGTCACCCGAACCACTCCCATCGGGAGTGTCCGGTGGCGGATAGACAGCGCCAGCTCCAAAGGACGGAAAAGTCACGTCCACTCCACTCGAACGAAAAGCCGTGCCCAAAGCTTGTGCAAACTGACTAAAATCTGCTGCAAAACCTGCCTGCATATCGTGCACCGCATCGATACGCCTCGTCAAACGCCTATATTGTCTCTGAGTAATAAAAGAACGTCCTCCCTGAGGCTCCTCCTGCTGCTGCTCCTGTTGCTGCTGTTGCTGCTCTACTACATAACCAAGACCCCACCAATCCGGCTCACCTCCATCCCACTCAGCCAGCCTCCGTATACTCTGATGATCCAGCGCTTCCTGTGGCTGCTGTACAACCTCCTCTGCTGACCAACGAGCACCACAATCCCTAGCCAACCTAGAAATGACCGAACCATAAGGCATCGCTGCAGTGGTACTACCTTGCATAAAACGCATAATCCCCTGATGGATCAAATTACCTACATCCACAAACTCTCTGCTGCAGATAGCATACAACAGGATAGCCCTCTCAACTGTCACCTCATTCGAATGCCTAGTAGAGATGAGATTGGCACAAATGAACAAGTGCCAAGTACGCCCATATATATTCAGAGCCGTCGACAAGAACGAAGTTGGCTCAGTAGTGCCTCTCCTCACACGCCACTCTGTACCTGGAACACACAACCGCTGAATAACCATCTGAAGATCCACAACATCCCGAGTCTTTCCCGACCAATCCTCTTGACCCCTCCTAGGAGCCGCAAGCCCAAGAACACGATGAATAGCAGGCGGCTGATAATCCACACGAAACCCACGAACCTGGCTAATCCCATTCCTCTCCACACTAGCGTTCGCATAGAACTCGCGAACCACAGTCATCGGAACAGGTTCCGGAACCTCACAGATCTGCTCCCAACTTCTCTCCAGAATATTCTCCAACATGTTCCCATCCGCTACATTAGGCAAAAGACCCCTCTCACGAGCAATAGGACGCCCCAACAATCGATTATACTCATCACGAGCCCCATTATTAATAAATTGAGGCCCACCATTGCCTCCCTTAGAATCAGATGAAGATGAAGAACGAGGGTTCCTCCTACCAGTCCCACTACCACCAGCACCCTCACTACCACCACCAACAACCCTTTGTCGCTTGGATGCCATTGAATTGATAGGAAGAAGTGTTTAGAGTGTTTAAGAATTTTGAGATCTGTAAGTGGTGTATGTATAGGTAGGGTTGTGTATTTGTAGGTATATATAGGAGAATTTAGGGTTAGTGGGTGTAAGTAGTGGGCTTGGGTCGTGGGTCACTACTAACAAAACTATTTTTTGTGTTTTCAATTTTGTGATTTTTTTTTTCTTAACAGACAGACCGCGCGGCGCTGCCACGCCAGAAATACATGTGGAACCGGCACTGCCGCGCCGTAGCTACTGTTGCAACATTTTTTTTCCAACAACAATCCACGTGGGTTGCCTCCCACGAAGCACTTTTTTCACGTCGTTAGCTTGACGTAGCTCCATTTCCTTACGTTGCGCAAATTAGAACCGCGGTCTCAACTTCGCGATTCAACTTCTCTAAAAAATATGGCTTTAACCGCTGACCATTGACCTTGAACGACTGATCCGGTAACTTATCGAAAATCTCCACTGCCCCATGCTGAAAAATTGTTTTGACTGTGAATGGACCTGACCAACGTGACTTCAACTTCCCAGGAAATAACCGAAGTCGAGAGTTGAACAACAACACCAATTGCCCTGGCTCAAACGTCTTAAGAACCAAACGACGATCATGCCACCTTTTTACTTTCTCTTTGTATAGCTTGTTGTTCTTATAAGCTTGCAATCGAAACTCGTCCATTTCATTCAACTGAACCATACGTTTTTCACCTGCTGCTGTAAGATCAAAATTCAGCTTCTTCAATGCCCAATAAGCCTTGTGTTCTAACTCAGCTGGAAGATGGCATGCTTTCCCATACACTAGCTGAAATGGTGACATTCCCAAAGGTGTTTTATAAGCTGTCCGATAAGTCCACACCGCTTCATCAAGCTTCAACGCCCAATCCTTCCTAGAAGGACTAACTACCTTCTCAAGAATCCGTTTAATTTCACGATTAGACACTTCGGCTTGTCCATTGGTTTGAGGATGATAAGCTGTAGCAACTCGATGATTGATGTTGTAGCGTGCCATAAGAGATGTAAACTTTCGATTGCAAAAGTGCGTACCTTCATCACTGATGATCACCCGTGGAGTGCCAAACCGAGTAAAAATATTCTTGTGAAGAAAATTGAGTACCACCTTAGCATCATTCGTGGGAAGTGCTTTTACCTCCACCCACTTTGACACATAATCCACGGCTACAAGAATATAATGATTACCACATGACGGAATGAACTGTCCCATGAAGTCGATTCCCCACACGTCAAAGATCTCTACCTCCAACATGACATTCAGAGGCATCTCGTCCCTACGAGAAATATTACCAACTCGTTGACATCGATCACATCTCAACACAAACTGATGAGCATTCTTGAATAGAGTCGGCCAATAGAAACCTGCTTGAAGAATACGTGTGGCTGTCTTTTCACCTGCATAGTGACCTCCATAAGCTGTAGCATGAAAATCACTAAGAATAGCCTCGGTCTCACTGTAAGGAACACAATGTCTAATAATCTGATCAGCTCCTTGCTTGAACAAAAACGGTTCATCCCAAATATACTGCTTGACATCGTGCAAGAATTTCTTCTTTTGAGCATAAGAGAGCTCAGGTGGAATGATGTTGCTTACTAGATAATTCACAATGTCGGCAAACCATGGTTCATCATCTTGCACTCTGAATAGTTGCTTATCGGGAAAAAACTCATTAATAACCGTGTTGTCCTTAGGTGACTTTCCATGATCTTCCAATCTAGAGAGATGGTCAGCTACCTGATTCTCCGTCCCCTTTCTATCCTTGATTTCCACATCAAATTCTTGCAACAGAAGAACCCAACGAATCAACCTTGGCTTAGCATCTTTCTTTGCAAGGAGGTAGCGAATAGCAGCATGATCCGTGTAAACTATCACCTTAGTACCAAGCAGATAAGAGCGAAACTTTTCAAACCCATAGACAATAGCAAGTAGTTCCTTCTCAGTGGTAGTGTAATTCAATTGGGCATCATTGAGAGTTTTGCTCGCATAGTAAATAACATGGAACATTTTTTCTTTCCTTTGGCCTAGAACGGCCCCAATTGCATAATCACTAGCATCGCACATCAAAGAAAATGGTTGACTCCAATCAGGAGCTGTAAAAACTGGAGCAGAAATTAATTTCTTCTTCAAGATCTCGAACGCATGTAAACAAGCCTCATCAAAATTGAATGGTACATCTTTTTCCAAGAGATTGCAAAGCGGCTTAGAAATTTTTGAGAAATCCTTTATGAAGCGCCTGTAGAACCCTGCATGACCAAGAAAGCTACGAATACCCTTGACTGAGATAGGAGCAGGAAGATTCTCAATAGTTTCCACCTTTGCCTTGTCAACTTCCAAACCCTTACTCGAAACCTTGTGTCCCAGAATGACACCTTCTTGTACCATGAAGTGGCTCTTTTCCCAATTAAGAACAAGATTCGTCTTCACACAACGTTTTAAAACCAAACTCAAGTTTTCCAAGCACTCAACAAAAGAATCCCCAAAGACTGAGAAATCGTCCATGAATACTTCCATATTAATTCCAATCATGTCAGAGAAAATGGCCATCATACACCTCTGAAAAGTAGCTGGTGCACCACACAACCCAAAAGAAACACGTCTGAATGCAAATGTACCAAATGGACAAGTGAATGTAGTCTTCTCCTGATCCTCGGGTGCTATGCAAATCTGATTGTACCTAGAATACCCATCAAGCAAACAATAGTACTGACGTCCAGCCAATCTGTCAAGCATCTGATCAATGAACGGGAATGGAAAATGATCTTTCCGAGTGGCTTTGTTCAACTTTCGATAATCCATGCAAATTCTCCAACCAGCAACTGTTCGCGTCGGAATGAGCTCGTTCTTCTCATTAGTAACCACTGTCATGCCTCCTTTCTTACGCACACATTGCACCGGACTCACCCAAGAACTATCAGAAATCGGATAGATAATGCCCGCGTCAAGCCATTTAAGAATTTCCTTCTTCACAACTTCTTTCATAACAGGATTCAGTCTCCTTTGATTATCGACTGTAGGTTTAGCTCCCTCTTCCAAAGGAATTTTGTGCATGCAATACGAAGGACTAATACCCTTGATGTCTGCTATAGTCCACCCAATAGCTGATTTGAATTCCCTTAAGATTCTCAATAGTTTTTCCTCTTCTATGCCTGAAAGCTTAGATGATATAATAACAGGTAAGGTAGAAGAATCACCAAGATAGGCATACCTTAGATGTTCAGGCAATGGCTTAAGTTCCAGGGTAGGTGCTTCCTCAATGGATGGTTTAAGTCTAACATGAGACTTCTTCAATTCTGACAACCCCAATGATTCAAATGGAATCCCAAACTTCTTCCATGGAGATGCATTAAGATATTGCAAGTGTTCTTTATCCTCCTCGTTCTTAACCTCCGAGTCATTAGCAAGAACTCTTTCCAACACATCAGCTTTTATCAATTGTTGAGCCGCGGAGTTAACCACCTTGTCGACCATATCAATTTTGAGACACTCTTCATCGTCAGTTGGAAGCTTCATTGCGTTGAAAACATTAAAAGTGACGTTTTGATCGTGCACCCTCATAGTGAGTTCTCCCTTTTGGACATCAATAAGAGTTCGGCCCGTAGCCAAGAATGGTCATCCCAAGATAATAGGAATCTTCTTGTCTTCCTCGAAGTCAAGAATAACAAAGTCGGCTGGAAAGATAAGCTTGTCGACCTTCACCAAAACATCCTCAACTATCCCTCGAGGATAAGTAACTGAACGGTCCGCAAGTTGTAGAGTCATGGTAGTTGGCTTTGGTTCTGAAAGACCAAGTTGCATGAAAACTGATAAGGGCATGAGATTAATACTTGCACCCAAATCACACAAGCATTTGCTGAATGAGAGATCTCCAATAGTACATGGAATGGTAAAGCTCCCGGGGTCCTTCAACTTAGGCGGCAACTTTTGTTGCAAAATAGCACTACATTCCTCCGTCAAGGCAACGGTCTCTAGCTCCTCAAGTTTCAATTTCTTCGAGAGTATGCCCTTCATAAACTTCGTATAGCTCGGCATTTGCTCAAGAGCCTCCGCAAATGGTATGTTAATCTGAAGCTTTTTGAAGACATCCAAGAACTTAGCAAATTGCTTGTCAAACTTTTGCCTTTGAATTCGTTGTGGGTATGGAGGAGGTGGAAACACCTTATCTTCTACTTCTTTCTGAGCATTATCATTCTTACAAGTTATAGGAGTCGAGGGAGTAGCATTAGGTAGCAATTTAGGACCAGACTCGACCCCAGCATCGAAATCACTTTTTCCTTCCAGAAGCTGCGGCGCTGCCGCGCCAGTATTGTACTGGGAAATGGCGCTGCCGCGCCGTGCAGTCTGTTCAGATTTTTCATTTTTTTCCTCGGTTGATTTTTCTTTGTTCTGACCTTGTAGAATTCTTCCTGATTGTAATGTTACTGCATGGACCTGTTCCTTGTGATCCTTCTTGCCTGGATTCATCTATGTGTCACTCGGAAGCGTTCCTAGTTGACGGTTCAACAATGCATTGGCCAGTTGACCAATTTGATTCTATAAAGTTTTTAATGACACCACCTGACTCTTGTACATCATTCGAAGCTCTTCCAATTCAGACTTCTCAGACTGATTCAATGAATTCCCTTGAGATGGTTGAAATCCCGGTGGATTGAATGGTTGCCTTGGAGCATAAGGTGGTGGTTGATAGTTCTGATTATATGGCCTTGCATTGAACTGCTGATTTTCGGGTTGCTGAACACCACCCTGATTGTTGCTCCAACTGAAATTAGGATGATTCCGATTGTTGGGATGATAAACATTAGGCACTGGTTGCTGAGCTCTTTGAAAATTACTGACAAATTGTGCGGATTCAGATGAGATAGCACACAGACTCGTGTCATGAGCCCCTGCACACAATTCACACACCATAGCAACCTGGTTAGTCCCATGATTAGAAAGGGAATCTACCTTCATTGTCAACTCCTTGAGTTGAGCAGCAATAGCAGTAGCTGCATCCAAGTCAAGAACTCCAGCCACTTTAGCAGGTGGCAAGTGTTGAGTAGGATTCTGAAACTCATTGGCCGCCATCATTTCAATAAGATTATAGGCATCCTCATAGCTTTTTGCCCATAGCGCACCTCCAGAAGCTGCATCTAACATAGGCCTGGACTGAGCTCCCAACCCGTTATAGAAATTGCTGATTATCATCCAATCCGCATCCCATGATGAGGACAACGTGCCAATATCTCCTTGTACCTTTCCCAAGCTTCCCCCAAAGATTCCTGAGGTTGCTGAGCAAACTGAGAAATAGAATTCCGATAAGCTGCTGTCTTCGCCATGGAAAATACTTCGTCAAGAACTTTTGAGCACAGTCTGCCCATGTTTTAATAGAGCCTGATGGCATAGAATGTAACCAACTCTTGGCTTTATCCCTAAGAGAGAAGGGAGATAGTCTCAATCTGATTGCGTCATCTGTAACTCCGTTGAATTTGAAGGTGTCACAGATCTCAAGGAAGTCCCTAATATGAGCATTGGGATCTTCAGCCGGACTACCCCCAAACTGTACTGTATTCTGAATCATCTGAATGATGTTTGGCTTAAGCTCGAAATTATTAGCCCCAATAGCTGGGCGAACAATACTGGTATGAATATCCTCCACTTTTGGCTGAGAGAATTCACTCAAAGCCTTCGCTGGTTGTGCTTGATCTGCCATTTCTTCTTTTGATTCAAGATCGTCTTCTTACCCGATGTTCTCAAAATCAAGTTTTCTTCTTGCTAGTTCTTCTCTACGTGCTTGAGCTCGTGTACGCATACACTCTCAAAAAGTACCTGAAATTCACCAACAAGAAATTTGGTGAGAAACATCCTCGTCACCGAACTTTAATGACCACTGATGGCAAATACTGAAACTAAACAAACAAAACCGCATCCCCGGCAGTGGCGCCAAAAACTTGTTACGACCAAACTCAACACGCAAGTGCACGTGATCTCAAGTAATATAGATAGCAAATAAGATTCGTTCCTACAGGGACTCGTTGTATTGTCTAGTTAATTCACTCACCAATGTATGACTATTATTCGATGCTACGACAAATTAACAATTGGATTTTTGTTTATCACTACAATTACTCTAAGATTTATAACTAATTATCAACTACTTGAACTAAGAATTATGTCGAATTACTTATGCGAAAGAAACATGGGATTTTAACTTCATTAAACAATCCATCTATAGTCTCCACTTCTCTAGCCTTTTCATGTGATTTGTTAATACCTGATCGAATACACAAAACTGATATAAGCCAACCTTCGTTGCACAAATACCATCCTAAATAACATCCACAATAAAGATAGAAATCACTTAGTCTCCCAATTATGCCTAATCTCCATATGTCTATAAAGATTGAAACGTAATGGTTGAAGTACAAGCATTCAATTGATCACATAGTCGTCATAAAATGGTTAGAGTTACGACACTAATTATGAATGATATTTTCACGCATAAACCTATGCTAGCATGGCAAGTTCTAAACTCCTATATCCACTTTCGCTTCAATAAGAATTAACACACAATTACAGGAGTTAGCTACTCTCCTATAACGAATTAAATCAACCATGATAGGATATCACATCACTCACACTATAGGCATCAAGAAGATTAAACAAATAAACTTCATGAATAAATCCGCTAAAACCCCATGACAACGAATTAGTTCATAATAAAACTAATCGTCACCATGGGTTCCTATGTAAACATGATAGAAGGAAACGAAATATGATTAAATTAAATATCAAAGGTTCTAAATAATACACCCAAACCAAGCATCCACAAACTAGGAAGAATACAAGAATAAATTGAAAACTATCTTCTTTCTCGCTTCTTCGTGCTTTAAAACTCCGTAAATACAATATGTGGTCAGAACCTCCCTATTCTAGGGTTTTTTCTTCCTTTATATAGGCCTCCAGGTGCAAGTAGTTCGAAAGGAATTTTATTTTTTTCTTTATCTCGAAAAATCAGCAAATCAGGAAATTCCCGTCAGAACATCCGGCGCTGCCGCGCCACTCCTATGTGTATAACCGGCGCTTCCGCGCCTCCTCGATACTCTCAGCGCTGCCACGCCATAATCAAGCTCCAACACGGCGCTGCCGCACCGTGCCTTCTGTTCAACAACTGGATTTTTTCCCTTTTCTTCATTATAACTCCAATTTTCGCTCCGATTGCTCCGCTTCATTCCTTTAACACCTGTGATTAATATTCCTGCACAATACCCTTAAAAGAGATCAAAAATACCACAACTCGAGTACAAACATTCGTTTTAAGCCAAATGGAAACGCTTTAAGTGAATAAAATACCCACTCATCAGGGTTTTCTTCAAATCAAACTCAAAACTGCAAATCTACTGTTGATATTGAGTCTTCATCAGGTATCACTCTTCATCTTTCTTTGTTTTATCCTAATTTATCCATAAATTTATGTATTGACATTGCTGTTTTTGAGATTTAGTTTCGTAAACATAACTTTTAAGGAGATTTTTTTTTTGATTCAGTAATAGAATCAAAACAGTATGTTTATTAAATAATTAGTTGAAGTCCTAAAGTATATCCTACAGTTTCTGGTTCTACTATAAAATCTTAATATAACGCTCAATCAGTTAGTACCTATTTATCTTAGTTTTCGCTGTTTGTTTCGACAAGAATTCATATGTGTACATATGCTTAATTGTTAGCTGGATTGAATGTAGTCGACTTGTATTAACACCGAGTTTTGTTTGTTTTTAATTTATACTTCATATTTTTGGTATTTTATATGTTGTATGGCTTATAAGAAGCAAACCTTATGCTCAAAATTTTTGTTAGACTTTTTTTTATTCTACTATATAACTAGATTAGCAATAATTTTTTTTTAATTGTAGAAATTTGCGTATATAGACTTATATTCTACGGTGGAATCAAAATAGAAATACTGTAGTGTATTTCGTAGAATTAAATTTTAAGTATGTGTTTTGTGGTTGTTCTAAAATAGAATGAAAATTTAACTTCACATATTAGAACATTAAAAAAATTAACTTTTATTGAGCTGGTGTTGTTAACGATTGGTTACACATGCAAACCAATTTCGCGATCTCTCTCGGTTATATCTTCGATGATTATGGAATCTTCATCGATTAAAGCTCAAATTTATAATCCCATTTTTCGAGTGAATATTCATCAGGTTTAACTCGTTGTGTTAGTGTTTGGTGTTGGTGTTTGGTGTTAGTAATTTTATTGTAAAATCAAATTAGTAATTGGTTGATTTAGTTAATTCCATTGTAGAATTATCGTGCTCTATTTTTCTCGACTTCTATGCTTGTAAATTGTAGTGAACTTTTGTTATCTTGCTTTATGTCGTTATGGTACTATAGACTTATAGTTAAACTTTTTTAATTTTGTAGTAGATAGCAGTTACATTACTAAATTATATTCTTATGATTAATAGGATATGACTAAATATAATTATGTTTCGATGGTAGATTTAAAGGTTGTATATGAACTTTTTTTTGAGTTAGTAGTTTATGCTACAATATACTTCTGGTATGTGTTGATTATTTCGTAGAACCAAAAATTATGTTACACAATAGTTAAAAGAAATAAATAAATATACACTTGGTTCTACAATAAAATCAAAATTTTAGAATGATTTTTTTTAATTTATAATTTCTAATAAAGAATAACAAATAAAAAATTAATCAATTTTCATCATACTTTATAATTAATTTGTTTAAGAATAGTGTCATAATGTAGAACGATTTTATTCTACATTTCAATCTAGAAAAAACCATTAAAAAATCTAAATGCATTAAGATTCTATTATGGAATAAAAGAAAATTATGCAATACAACCAAGCAAATGAAGTAAAAACTAATTTGGTTCTCCTATGGAATCAAAAGGATAAAAAAATCTTAAGCTTATATCCCAGAACCATAAATTCCATTGGAGTACAATTATGTAAATGAACAAAAAAACTAATTTGGTTCTGCTATGGAATCAAAAGAAAAATAAATAATAAGCATATATCCCAGAACCATAAATTCTATAGGAATACAATTATAAAAATGACCTAGATATTAATATCGTTGTAAAGTACAATAAAAAATAAAGATTCGTAGATTTAATAATTTCATAGCAGTACCAAATAAATAGTTGATTTCCTTAACTGAACTAGTACTAATTTATGGATTGGTACAATTGAGGAAATGAAATAATACTAATTTGATTCTAGTATGGAATCAAAAGAAAGAAAAAACTACTATCTACATACATTAGAATTAAAAGGTTTGTTTTCCAGTCACTAGTTGCTACATAAAAATCTCCTTAATATTTCTCGCATTCCAATATTCCAGTGTTTAGATATGTATTCAGTGAGTCTGAACATATAAGAAGAGACCCCTGTTAGGTCCGGAATAACGTAGAAGGGGGGTTGAATGCGTTATTCTAAAAATATTTCAATTTTTGATGTGGATATGAGATCAAAAATACTGAATCGAAATAACACAACTGTTTGGGAAATATCTTCAAATAGATAAAACCCGGAGGTTTGCTACACAATCTACTCCTATGGATTAGCTACAAAATCAAACACTCATAGGATAGTTTAGGCATGAGGACCTTCTACCCGACACTTCCTGAAAGCGGGCTAAGCCGGCTTTCCTACTAGATGGACTGTCTAGCAGCTTACACAGAGAAGATATAAGAGAGAGAAGAGAGAGTTGTGTGTTGAGGTGTGTTTTGAAATGAAATACAACATGCCTATTTATAGATTATAGAAGTCACTATTTGACACTATTCCAACAACCCCCAAATAGTAACCGAGCACTATTCCAACAACCCCCAAATAGTAACCGGACACTATTTCACCAACCCCAAATAGTAACCGGGCACTATTATACCAACCCCAAATAGTAATCGTGCATAGTAACTTTGCATAGTAACTGCGCATAGTAATACTATTTTTGTATCTCTTGGGCTTCTTTCTTCTGTTTTATTCTGCTATTTTAACTCATCTCTGAAAAGAATTCAAGTACTAGATTAATTTAATTATTTGTTATAAATAATTAATTAATCTGTTACTTATTTAATTTTCAGAGAGTAAATTAATTTTTGACAATTCCTTGAAATATTATGCCTGTCCTTGATCGTCAATAGGCTTTGGCAATACTTTATGTAAATTAATGTGTTGATCCTTCTCGTATGTGCTGACACTTAGTGCGCTGGTCTGGTTCACAAGTGACTAGCACTGATCTTGATCTTCACACTTTCGTTACATTCCAATTTATTAGCCTATAGCAGTATCTTCAAATTATGTAAATACATGGAATCTTTTTGGCTCTTCAACTGAATCATCTTTACATCTTATTCTATCACTGAGGCTTGAACATGTTAATGAACTTCTTTCAGCGACTTGATCCTTGTTGGTGCCTGTTCTTCAAATTTCACGATCCCTGTATAGATTTAATATTATTTATCTTTTATCCTAGGTGAGTTATATATATCCTCTATTACATATTACATTACATTATGCTTTACAATCTCCCCCTATTTGATTGTTAGGGTTTGACAAGCAAATCCCTAAAGGATAACTCAACTGATACAACAAAAATAAAATACAAAGATAAATAATATTAAAGCGCATTCTGGATCATATATATATACTTTTTCCAGATTTCTAAAAATAACAAAGTTTAAGACTATTGTTCCTTTAGGCTGAACATATCTTTAAGTTTGCCTATGCTTTCTTTCCACATAGCACTAATACTCCCATTAGCTTTTCCTTTCCCAAAATAAAGTTAATTCCATGTCAACAACCTTTTCCTTGCCCTTATTACGCCTAATAGCTTCTTGCCCATCCACCTTCTCCCCCTCAGTTGGGTTATCCTCCAGAATAGTAGGATGTGGAGTTGGTAAATTGGACGAAGCTGTCTTCACCAAGGAATTAATTGCATGACTAAACTGGGCTGCCATGGAACTTAATTGAACCTGGAATGCATCATGTTGAATAAGTTGCAAATTTTTTATTTCTACAATGGACTTACAGATATTTGACAACTCTTTCTCCATTGTTTGGACCCGTGTAAGGAGTCTGTTGTATTCCTTTCTGGTTACAGGTGCATGTGGTTGAGTAGGTTGCTCACTCATACGTTCTGCAGGTGTTTCACTCAACACTCTATATTTACTCGGTTTAGTGGTTTGGGTTACACTTGCATGTTCTGTTCGTGTTTCCCTCAACTCTCCTCTAGAGCTTCCACCGATATGTGTACCTGTAAATGAAATCATCCTAACCCCTTTTTCAGAGGTCATAGATGCTGCAATGAAAGTTTGTGAGCGTTCCTCCTCGCGTGAAGCGAGTTGCCGACCACTGGTAAAGAGTGGTAAATCTCGAAAGAGATCTAGAGATTTTCCCTCTGGGAGATTAAACTTGAATCGATTTAATGGCACAAAACCCAAGTTTCCCTCGTACGTCTGTGAAGACACTTGGTTCATAAAAGAACCACCTACCGATGGATCTTTCCGTAAAATGGAAGATACACCAGCAGTTATTGAGGTAGGTAATTCCACCTCGGATGCCTGTGAAGGCATTTGATCTTTAGAAAGATCATCAACCACTCTTATGTTCCGTGAAATGGATCTCAAGATAGTTGCTCCCGTCAATTCAACCTTATTTACATTTTCACTCATTTGACAAGGAAGAATTGTTTCACTAGCAGTTGCAGTTACCTCAGATTCATTTGGTTTACTTCTTTTAGAATGAGGTAGAGCTGCTGATGTAACTAACTCCTTATGTGGTGCTGCTGAGTCACTATCTGCCTCAAAAGTGTTAATGGCTGGTCGTTTAAATGACAATTGAGGTGTAGGAGTTTGTTGTGTTTGTGTTTGCATTTGTAGAATGGGCTATTCGACCTGTGTTAGAGTCGGTGGGATTTCCTGCTCTTGGTCGGGTAAGATGGCCACTAGGGGCTGTAGAAACTGTATTTCCTGTGACACAACAGGGAATACAGAGGTTGGAATAGCAGGGATTGAAATATTACCTTGTCATATACCTGCTCTCACTGGTCTTGGTAACAACGGAAGTGGGACAGTCTTTAGATATTCAGTTAGGACTGTAGGCACATCCGTATAGTTCTTTTTGCTTATGTAATTAATTACATTCATCTTCATGTAAGAACATTCCATCTTTTGGCCATTTTCCAAGCGTACCCTGTCTTCATCATTCAAAAAATCATTTAATATTAGCTATAGAAATCTTGGATATAGACATTTGACATTTTGAGTCCAAACATCTCTTGTTCCCAAGTGTTTCATCTTTAAAATGATTTGACCAAGCACTAATTTTCAAAAATTAATCCTCAAATTATTGGCGACCGCATACCCTATTTTTTGAATAAATTCAGGTATTCGATCTTGATTTGTTCTATCTGAGGAAAAACATGGTTAAGAGTGTGAAAGAAGAAATTCCAATACTGGGTTAGAAACGTTCTAGAAAGATTACCAGTATTAAAATTGCCATCTTGGTACCTTATAAAACGAAAGAACATTTCAATCTGTTCAGGATCAAAAACAAGATTTTCCATAGGAAAATGAAGAATGAAACTTTATTAATATTTTGTAGTACAACTTTGATTATAATTTTCTTTCTTGAAAAATGAGTTTACAGCATTTTGAATAATTAGTTGTTACTTTTAATATTAATAATACATATGTTATATGGTTTGCAAGTATACATTTATTTTTTTTCTTGTAAATGGTTTTTCTATAATTTATATTTCAAAATTTAGGCTAACATATTTTTTAGTGTTTCATAATTATATTTGGTTTTTTTATTTTATTAGATTACATGTGATATACTTGTAAACATATAGATACTATATTCGTATAGCAATTTATTAATTTTTTTTTTATCTTTTTGATTATGTAATTTAATAGTTATCTTAAAATTTTTAGATGTTTTGTTATAATGTTTTTATAGTTTTTAAATGCATTTTTTAAACTTTTTTGAAATATGTTTGGTATTAAAAATTTTTATTCGTTTGAATATTGATTATTTTTTCATGTTAATTTTATATTTTTGTCATATATAGTGTTTATTATTTGTTTTTATTTAGAGTAATCTTAGGAATTTTTATGTTCTAATATATTGAGATATTAATACAAATTTATTTTGTGGGTGTTTAGATTGCTTTCCAATTTAAAATATGTTCATTTATTGATTGGTGTTCACTTTTTTTAATTAAAATTTTTTCTTTGCAAAAGAAGAATTTGTTTATTTGATGATTTGAGCTCACATTTTTTTAATTTAAATTTTAGAAACATATTTGTTGTCAAACCTAAAAATAGAATCTGTAATGATTTTTATTAAAATAATTTTTTCTTACAGCACTTTTATTTCGTAAACGATTTTTTTTTGTAAATTATATTTTAAGGTTTAGTCTAACATATATTTTAATATTTCATATTTTTTGGAGAGTTTTCTTCAATTTCATTACAATATATATAATATACTTTAGACATGGGAACTCATTGGTTTAACTATTGTTTATATATGTATATGTGACTATGTAATTGTGAACACATATATATTTTAGAATCTCTGCAAATTAATAAAATGTTAATTTAATGATTTGTGTTGACTTTTTTTAGTATAAATTTTAAAAACATGTTTGTTGTAAAATTTAAATTAAATATTTTTTTTTTGACTTTTAAAAATTAGGTTTTCTTGAAACTCTTCTATGTTGTAAGGTTTTTTTAAAATTATATTTTAAACTTTAGTCTAAATTATCTTATATTCAATTTAGTTGACAATGATTTTCTCCCTTTTAATCCCTGATGATCAGACGACCACTCAAACCCAATTATATATAGGATATAATAGTATTCTCATGGGAATAAAATTCTGAATCCACCACCACGAATAATGGAAGGAGTTTTGACAGTAACCTCCCATTAGTAATTATTACTAAGCACAAATGTTCAAATGAAAGATCAAGCTTCAAGATTCTTTTGTTCGATCTGTGATCTTTAGCAAGTGCATCTAATTCTTCCCAAGAGCTGATAATTAACATAGTCTCTTGGAGATATCTACATAAACTTGTTAGATATATCATATCATATACGTAGTTTGCAAACAAATGAAATAATTGACTCATACTTCAAAAATCTCTCATACAATTAATAATTAAATTAACCTAGAAACTAGAAAGTACATCCATGTGCTCGAATAAGTAATTTGTAGAAGTACAAGTGATTTACAGTACATAAAAATGATCCTAAAACATATTCATAACTATTAAGTTATGATATTTTTAAAATATCAATTATATTAGAGAAAGAACTTAATTATCAAGATTTTATATCATATTCTAATACTTCTCTTTAGTTGAGGATCCATTTTAATTTTGAAAACCTATTTTCGGATCAAAGAGTAAATCAAGAACACCCATCCTAATTTCAAAATAATTTGACTTCATATCGATAATGAATTATGTATTGAATAAAATAAATATGATTGTATTTGCAACTTATTATATAAGAAATAGTTTCAATCATTTCTTTTCTCTATTGTCTCTTTCATGAATGAAGTTACTCGACAAAAGTAGCTAGGCTTTTCTAATAGATACTTAAATATCCTACCCTGTAGTAAGGCATAAGAAGCTAAGGGCTTTAGCCCTGAGTTAGTGAAGTATGTCATAAATACTAACACCATAAATGAGTTTGTCAACATTATTTCTGAAAGTGCTTCTTCGATCGTTCAAGATATATCTCCTCAACTGAGAAACAAAACAAGATAATTTCATTCCATTTTTATATTGGGGGTGGTAACAATATACCTCAAATGAAAAATCTGAAAACTCATTTTTAAATCGAAGAACGGATCACATATATCAGTAATGAATTCTGAGAATATAAAGATAATACCATGTTAAATTATTAGTGATTCTAAAAACTAAAAATTTTAAAAAAATTATTTTCCAAGATCTTATATTACATTCTAAAAATAACCAAATGATTACTGATCAATTGTGTTTGGTCAATAAAAGTCATTAAATAAGTAAAAACCTTTTTGTTATATTAAATCTAGGCTCCTATTGTCAAATCATAACTCGATTTTATAAGTTACTTATTTCAGAAAAAAATTGTTTTTATATAATTTTTATTAGAGAAAAATGTGTATGAGGAGTTTAATATTCGTTATTTTGTAAAAATAAATTACTTATTTCAGAAAAAAATATATATTTACATACTTTTTTCCAGAATATGTAACTTATTTCTGAAAAATAAGATTTGTCAAACAAGATCCAAGTATCGGTAAACAAATTCATTTTTGACCCCATTAGTCGGTTGGTCATAATTTCTAAGATTCTTTGATTTAGGGCCCACGTCCATGTGTGTAGTCATATGAAATTGGAGCCCGGATCCTTTGTCCCCTTCATCGTGTCCCCTTCTGTGTCCCTTGTATAAAAAGGGTGCCCCTGGCGGGGCCCATGATAAGGAAAATGGAAATAAAAAATTTTATTTCCATTTTACTTACCATGGGCCCGCCAAGGGCACCTTTTTTGTACAGGAGACACAATGAAGGGGACAGAGGATCCGACCCTCTAACCGAAACTTGCATAGTCAATCGTTTAAAATAAATGATCGGGTTTAAATAAAATGCTTATGAACAAAATCTTGGTAGCCTTTATGAATTAGTCTGACACACGACTAACTTGGCAACAAAGAAGGTGGATTCAACTTAAACATTGTCGGAAAGGGAAATAAACACGATCAAAATTGGTCATATCGGTTATAGGGGTTAAGTATCAAATAGATCATTCTTTGCATCCAAATATATGAAATAAGTTATTTATTGTAAAAATGATTTATGTTAATTATTAATTTGAAAATTTATATAAAAAAGACCATGTGATACAAATTTTTAAATTTTCAATTATCAAATTGATACAAAACTTTAAATTAGTGACTAAATTAAATCATTTTTATAATGAGTAGCTCATTTGATATATTTGAAGACCAACTTAATACTTAACCGTTGATGGAAGTTTGTTGAGTATTGAATATACCAAAGAGAATACAGAGGGGGTGAATGGATTCTCGACTTTTCTTTTGAATCTCTTAGTCGTGTATGTATTTTTGTGCTCAAACAAATATGAGTGCGGAAATATAAGACACAACGAACAATACTCACTTTAATCTAATGTTTTATTAGATCAAAATGTTGCTACAACCTGATAACACAATTTCGTATTCTCAGCTTCTTTCTCAGAGAGATATTACTTGTAAAAATTATTGATCACTCTGTTTGACACTTACTAAAGAAGTAGGGTTGTTCACTTATATCATGTGAACAACTTGCTTACAACAAATAAGGTAGGAAAAAAATTTGCTTTCTAATGTGTCTATCCTATTTGAGTAAACATCCAAACTGCTACAGAATTGACTTCTTAGAACTCTGTTCAGATCCACTTCTTTAGCTCTTTGTCTCTTGTACTATCTCTCCAAGCTTCTTTGTAGGCATTCCAACGTGCTTTACAGTATGTGGTCCATAAAGCATCTTGGCTTGTTGCAGGTTTCTGACTTGTACAATAGTATTTTGTCTCCAAGATTGTAGTCGAGAAGTAACTCTGTTGGTGATTCGAGAACTAGATTGGCTAAATCGATAACTCTGAGTTCTCGAATACTGTTGAGCTGACATATCGAATCACTTCTCGAATAAGTGTTTTCTCCAGGAATCCTTGTAACACCCTCACTTATCAACATTAGAATTATATACTTTTATAATTAATTAAACATTAATATAGAAGAAATTTTAGAAAATTCAGCATGATGTGTTCGTAAATAGGACTAACCACCTGTCCAAATCAACCAAACCAAACCAACTATAACCAAACCTGCTCACAGGCATAATAATAGCAAAATTTATAAAGAAACATAAACTCTGACTAGCCAAGACCGCTCACAGGTCACAGTATGAAACAACTACTAATTAACTATAACAACCCAAGTTCTGAATAAAAATAATATACAACTCCATAAATTAATTAATCTGTCTAACCGATACAGAAATGATAAGAAATAAGGTCATAAGCTGTCTACCCATCCCACCACCTCAACTCTCTGACTGCCCCGACCTGACGGTCCACTCCTCCTAGACATCTTCGTGCTTAGCTGAGGAAACAGAATTAGCAAGCAACTGAGCTAAAATGCTCAACAAGTATATATATAATTAAAAGCATAAATGAACTGAAATATTTGCAAGTCTGTTAAGAACTTGCAATCACAGTATACAAGCTCAACTGAAGGATATATCTTTTATCTGAATTAAAAATAGGAGAGGATTGGACTATCGTGCATTTTATAAATAAAAACAATCATAAGGTTAGGCTGCTGATCAGTCACGCACTAACCCCGGACAAACGCACACAGCAATGTCCTTAATGGATCCACGTCACACATTGGACTTAATAATTTCTGACCACGAATCTGGTCCGACCCTTACGGTCCACATTTTTTTAAAAAAACTAACAGTCCAATCCTAACTAGACATCAGGTGTCGGAACAATCGACCACCTCAACTGCCAAACACCCTGGACACTTTCGTTCCAGGTCAACATCCCAAATCTCACAAAGTAAAATAAGGTCGGGTAATTTCTGAATTAGATATCGACAAGTTTGATATAAAAAAAGGGGTATTGATTTAAGTCCAGCCACTAAAAGGATCAACGAAAACAATATAATCGATTTGGGGTATAACAATTGAATATTCAAAATTAATGGAAATTAACAGAACAGTTATATCAAGGATAAATCAAACGAACATAATAATCAAGTTATGATAATCATAATTCACTGGAAATGTAAGTGAAGTGGTTTACTTGCCTTAACCAGGAAATCACAGAATTCGGAGAGTTCCTACGTCCTCGACTTTAGCTTTCCCTTTATCCGTGGGATCTACACACAATATAACACTATTTTAGAATTCTACTCAATATTCGCTAATCAACATCAATAATAAATCTTAATCTACCCCTGCGAGTAATCTCCTAATTTTCATTTATTTAATCATACATCAATAATTAATAAACTTCAAATATAGATATTTAATTATAGCCAACAAACGTTTCTCACAAAATCAGCTAAATAGATAATAAGGTGAATAATCCAACACCTTGATCAAATTGTGTAATTATATGCACATATAAATACAAAGAAATTATTTAAGATTTTTAGAAAATTTTGACGGCATCCCCTTTATACGGGTGACTGCCAGTCGGGATACAACCGACACAACCAACACAATCATCATTACTAATCAAATCCATATCTCAAACTAACATTCCCAATTCACTATAATCTCAATCCAATACAGTTTAAATAATTAATACTAAATCGATATTAAATTACAATTTATTACTTAAATATTAAATTTAAATTCTTGGCTCAGAAAATCATCATCATCGCCAATTATCATCGACTCAATATTTAATATCACTGTCGATAGGGCAAAATTTCGAGGGTACCCTAATTTGGGTTTCCGACTTGAAATTCCGCTCGAAAATATTATGGAAATAATTATAATTTCAGTAAATAATCCAATAAAACTCTGACTGTAATCATCATTTAATCTCCGAATAAATTTCAATTCCACAATTGCAACATTACCAAATCAGTAACAAAACCGATTTAATAGTCACAAAAAATCGAACTATATAGGATTTAACAACATTGGTAAATTCAGTCAGCAAGAATCATAGCCAGATAAGAATTCGAACTATATACTAAACCCACAAACCAACTGTACACGCAGATAACAATTACAACAACAAGCTCGGTTGTACAGAGGCGAACCAAGGAGAGAAACAGAGTATATACTTGCTGTAATAAGCACCAAGAAAAATCGGAATCCACTACACACGATTCCATCAAACCCATGTATAAACACACGCACGCACACTCACACGACTACACAGCCGTCACACACACGCACACAGCTTGTTTAACACACTCACTCACGCCTCTAATACACCCACACACACCATCAATCGTAGCAGAACAGGGGAGGAGAGGAGATTCAATTCGCAGCAGGAATCGAAAAGCACGCCAGGACTGGACTTACACAACAAAGGAATTCGAGAGGTTAGAGGAAAAAACCCAACACAGCAGCGAGAGATTGGACCAAGAGAAAGTGGTAGAGAAGAATTTGAGAGATTTTGAGGGAGAGAGAGTGGAAGTCTCGAGAGAAACCGAGAGATATGAGAGTAGCAAGTGAAATTAGGGATTTAAGTTGTAAAAGATTTGGGGAAAAATCTAAAAAAAAACATTTTTGTGAATTCTTTTAAATGAAACTCATAAAAATCAAATTTGTAAAATCACAATTAAATACAAAATGGATGGAATATTAAATTTAAAAATTTTAAAAAATGAAGAATGTAAAATTACGATCACCCACATATTTTTAAAATAATTTTTGGATTAAAAACGAATTAAATATGAATTTTACAAGATTAAATCCATAGAATGGAAAAATAATTCATAAAATCATTTTAAAATCCTTGGAACCCAAAATAATTCACCAAATATTTTTAAAAGTCATATAAACTAATAAAGTTAATAATGAAAAAGATTTCAGGATTTCTGCTAATCCCGAGGATTTTATAAAATTCACAGAAGATAAATATAACACAATTAAATAGGAATAAATTCCAAAAAATATAATTAAAAATCCCCAGGCTTACACATCACATATAAATCATCAACTAATCCCACAAATATTGTACCACACATACTTCACCTCCTCAACAATTTTATACGCCACATTATTCACATTTAATAAATAAATAAATAATTATTATTACTAAAAATTCTAAGGCGTTATAATCCTTGCGATATCGAATAGAGCATTTTACTTATCGAATCCCTGAGATATCGAATAGCTTCCTGAGTCATTGAGATATCGAATGGAACATTGACTTGTTGACTCCTAGAGAACTCGAATGATACTTTGACTTGTTGACTTCTTGAGTTCTCGAATGGAGTAGTCAACATGTCGAATCTCTGAGATATCGAATAAGATATCGAACAGTACTGTCAGAGATATCGAAGAGTGTCTGTTGAGATATCGAATCCATGACTTCTCGAAAGCTAGACTTCTCGAATATGACAACATAATTCTCGAATAGGTACTTAGGCAAATCTTCATTCTTCAAAATCCAGCTGTGTTTATTTTGACAGTCTTGTTCTTCAACCTTGAGGCATGATCCTTGGACCTTCTTTCAAGCATTATTGTTTAACTTTAATTACAGTTACACAGATAGAAATTGATGCCTATTACAAGTACTACAACAAGTAAAAACTCTACAACTAGAGGTTCCCTCAGTCAAGAGGTCATGTAAGTAATGCATAGCATTACAAACAATTAAGTTTGTTATTAGATGTACTCAGGCATGCCTCTTTGACTAACAATCTCCCCCAAATTGTGAGTAAGACCCTTAGTCACAATTTCATGTCTGATAACAAGCCTAACATACATAAAGATAAAATTGAAAAGTACAGGTATGTAATTTGATTGAAAATACAAAGAGGCATCCTTACAAGTTATGAAGAATTACTAGCCATATCCTTATGGATTCATCTTGATAAGTGCATATTTTTGCAGATTTTTATTACCTATTTATTGTTTGAATTCGTATTTTAATAAATTATTTTGTTGTATTTCAGGAAATTCAAGAAAAATTGAAGAAATTGCAAAATAAAGAAATAAAGGTCAAAGAAGAGAAAAAGAAGAAGAAGAAGGACCAAAATAGAAGAAAAGGAAAGAAGAGGGAGTTTGGTGCAAAAGCTGAATTTTTATTTAAAAACTAAAAAGAAAAAAAAAGAATAAATAAAAAAATAAATAAACATGAAGGGCTAGGATTTAATCCCACCAAACAAATGAATGGTGAGGATTAATCCACACCAACCACAATCTCAATCTATTTCCTATAAATAGATTCATTTTTCTCTCTTGTAAAATAACTTAGACTTAGAATTAGGTTTTAGGATTAGGTTTAGGATCAGTTTTAAAACATCTCTTAAATTTCTAGTTGTAATTTGCAGCTCTTGTAAACATCTTTTTCTTAAATTTTCAATTCATATTTTTCCTACACTTATTTTCTATCCTTATTTCTGGTAATTCGAAGCATTAAGTTTAAGTTGTTCTGTAATTGGTTCTGTTTTGTTTAATTTTGTTCGAGCAAACCCAGCCCAACTCCTACATGAAACCCAACCCAGCTGTTTTCTTGTTCTGAAATAACCATTTTGTTCTTTCCCCTTCGGTTCCAACTTCCCCCTCCAACATCAATCTCTCCGTCCATCCCCTCGCCACTCCACCTCTTCCCCCAATTCACAGCCACTTCACCCACCTCCATTTATGCGTTTAGTTCTTATTTCATCACTGCCGGGTTATGTTTGATTGCTGTTCGTTTTTACGATAGTCTTAGTTTGAATTATGTCGTATTGGCTGTTTTGCTAAGTTCTGAGTGTTGGCTGAGTTTGGTGGTTGATTTGATGCTACTGCAGTTTCATGATTTAAGCACACAAATGCACCCTCCCTCTTTTTAATCAGCAAACCCATTTCCCTGTTTTGTTTTAATCACAACACTTTCTTTTCCCCTTTCTTCTTTTTCGTTCTTAGTAAAACCAACACCATCCACGAAAACCCATCAACCCATTTCCCTTGTCCTCGTTTTTTTTGTTTACTTAATTTCGTTTTTACTTAGTTCTTGATCAATTGCGGTTTGAATTGCTGTTTATTGGTTCCGAGTTGAGTCGTTCGTTCGAATCGTTTTCACGGAATTTTAGTCGAGAATTATTTGCTGGTTTCCCTGAGTGTCTTTGCTGTTGGTTTTGTGTATTCACACCACCGTTTGTTTGTTGAAATTATAGTGAATTGTTCTTCGAGTTTTGCTGTTTTTGCCTTGTCCAGTTCGCGAGTTGGTAGTTAGTATGTAGTCGAGCTTTTGCTGCGTTTGTTGCGATTTGTAATTGTCGAGCCATCGTTCTGTAATTGTGTTTTTGCTGCATCGCTATTTCCGAATTCTGAGTGTTTGTTTTTGGCTTTTGATAGTCGAGTCTTATATTAAGGTTATTGCCGAGTTCGTGTTTGAGTTCATGATGCTGTCGATGTTTCGAGTTTTTCTACTGAATTCGCGTTTTGCTAGCTGAGTTTTCCTGGAGTGCAGTTTATGTTTCAGTTCTGTAAAACCTAAGTTTTGTTCTAATTTTGTAATTGTAATCGTTGAATTGCTGTTTGGTTACTAGTTGTGTGTTGAATCTATTAAGTTGCTGTCTTTTCTGTGTTCGTGAGATTTTTCCGAGTCTCGCTGTTCTTGTTTGGATCGTTGAGTTGCAGTGAATGGAACTGAATTCCGAGTTGGTCGTGTTTTATTTGCATTTCGCTGTTTCTCTGTTTTGGTTAGTCAATTGATTTTAAATTTTGGAGTCATTTTCTTGTGTTGAGTGATGTGTAGGCTGTGATGATTTGCCGAGTTTGTGTTTTGAGGTGTGGTATTCTTTTTTTTTTGTTGTGTTTTGTTAAGTAAAAAAAAAAATATAAATAAATAAAATAAAATAAAATAAAATAAAATAAAAAATTGTTTTATAAAGTCTAATTTTATTTTAGGAATTTGGAATAATTTTTAGAATAATTTTCAAATAATAGTTAGAATAATTTAGTTTTAATTTGAATTTAGGATTTTTAGAATATTTCACTTAGCTTAAAATTAGAATAATTAGTTTTGAATAATTCAAATTTTCATTTAGAAATTTAATAGTTAAAATCAAAATTTCCAAAATCCAACATTGTTCTAATTTGATTAAATTAAATATTAAGGATCGCGAATAAAATTATTCCCTGTGGACCGAATCTTAAATATTAAAACGATGATCGTGCGCTTGCGATTTTAATTGTATCATTTCCGCCACATCAAGTTTTTGGCGCCGCTGCCGGGGAATTAATTATTTTTCGCACCTTAATTTTTAATTTTTCGGATTAGTTTTCTTTCGCTTGCCTTATTTTTATTTCATTTTTTTTAGGAAAGTTTGGAATGTCGGGAATCTTCTCACGGAGCTCGGAGCAAATTGGAATTTCTGGAAGCGTGCTTCGGTAACCCGTATCTCATTCTTTTCATTTTTTTTATTTTTAGAAAATCACAAAAAAATTGAAAATTCAAAAATCACAAAAAAAAATTGAAAATTTAAAATCAAAAAAAAATTATTATTTGTAAATACATACTTGTGCATCATGCATTTAATCACTTAGGGCACATCATCTAGATTTTTTATATTTTTTTTTGTTTTTAATTTTTCGTATCTTATAATTGTGGTGATCGCTGGAGAACCCAAAGGTACGTTAAATTCTTCTTTTCTTTAGTTTAGAACACGTAGTGTAAGCATCCATAATTATTTGTGTGTTGCATCAAATAAACGTAATTAAGACTTATTCACGACCTTCAGTGTCTAAGGTTCGCCTGGCTGTTAAGATTTGGTGTCTAAGTGACGAGTTTGGCCTCTTGGCAATGCCTGCTCTAATCTGGCCGAATCGGTCTGAATAATTCTTAACTTACGGATTATTTTTAGTGTGTCTTAACGTTATGTGAGCAATGTCTAGTTATTTTATTTAGGGAACCTAGGTTAGATTTTTCTTTTGATTTTTCACCATTTATTTTGTGTGTTGCATTTTCGCACTTACTTGCTACGTGGTTTTATCATTGATCAATCTTTACCATGTACGTAGCATTTAGGGATCGTTATTACCAAGGTTGGGATTTTGATGAGGAGTTAGCAGATAATACGATGTGGTGTGAGTCAACTAGGGAACCTAGTGTATATAACGCATCGTCCACTTTTAGTGATCTGCATTATAGTGAAAACGATATTGCAATCGACTCTGAATTAGATGCTTTCACTAGACGACTCGAAGCCTTAGAAACCCCTAGTGGTCATTCACACACGTCTTGGCACCCAAATTTCAACTCTCCGAGTCTCGATTTTCAACACGGCCCCGACTCTTACCAAGTCAACGCCACGTTTCAACCAACCTTTCGAAATGACCATTTTACATCGTCTTCTAATTCCGGTTGGAGAGATTATCCCGATCTCTCATGGAACCAAGGTCATAGCTATCAAACTCCGTCTCCACATTTTTAAGAACCGAACTCTTATCCAATTCCGAGTCAAGTTCCTTATTCAAGTTCATTTCAAACAACCGCCCACCCACCCGGATTTCATGATTCGAGTACGAAACTTGACACCTTAGAAAAGAGTATCGAGGCTTTATTGATTTCTCAAGCAGACTTCATGCAAACCGTGACCCAAGATAGGCAAATTTTGAACTCTAATGCTCAAGCCTTATCTAAGTTAGAATTTCAAATGAATCAATTAGCCACCATGTGTGAGTGCGAGACGATAACCACCCCGAAACCACACGAGGTCAACCCTGAATTTCTTATCCCTCAAAGACCTATCGATACTTTCGATAATTTCATTTCTCCTAGGTCTAATGTTCAAGTTGACACTCCTTTCGGTGGTGAATTATACGAAGAAGATTCTGATACTGACATCTTTCATTCTCTAGGTGAAACGAAGAATCCCGATGATTCTGAGTTTGTGGCTTCACCTAGACAACCAACATCTTCTTCTAGTGAACTTTTCCTTCCATCTTCCAAACCTCTTCCCGAAAAACCTGAAGAACTTCATACTCAACCAATAGGAGCTGATCTAGTTAAGGAGGTTGTTTCAAGGTCAAATTTGGACGATCATGAGATTGAGTCTCTTCTTAAACAAGATTTTCAATTGCATTACGAGACCAATCGAGAGCTTCACGAATCTTTTAAGGATTTGACCTCGGAAGAAATGTTTGGAGAGATGATGAATATTTGTTCCAAATGGGAAACCCAACATCAGGATAGTTCTTGTGATCCTAATTCTGTTGGTACAACATTTTTCGAAGAGCCACCCCCACCCGTTTCTATTTCTTCATTTTCCACTCGTGCTCCATCTTTCATCGAAACTCATGATATTCATGACCAGCATCTCATCGTAATTAATTTGCTTAAACAACATAAAGAAGCGTCTAATTGGTCTATGAATGAAGTTAGGAATATGAGTTTTATTCTTGCACCTAATCAGATCATTCGAGTGGTTTATGCTATTTTTCTGGGTGAGTTTCTGAAATATGTTGATTGTGTTACATGTGTAGTTTTCCCTAGAGCAGGAATTGGTTAAGTAAATATTTGTTTTGTACCTCCCATAGTAGAATGTAGAGGTATGGGGGAGTTACATTGTGTGTGTGCGTGAGTTGTTTTCTTTCGTGATTTTTAGCAGTTTGTCATTCTCCGTCATCCCTTATCAGGTATTATCTCCTCTTTCTCTTCGTTTCTCTTGCATTTTGCATACATTGAGGACAATGCATGATTTAGGTATGGGGGAGGGTTTTAGTGTAAATACATAAAATTGAAAAATCCAAAAAAATTGAAAAATTTTAAAAATACAAAAATAGAGATATTTTAGCTTAGTTGTCCTTCCCACTCTTTAAATTTTAGAACTAGTTGGTGTTGACTATTTTTCGAAAATTATATGTATAATGCCTTTAGATAATTTGAACGTAGTCAGGTAAGGTTTTCCTCATGAAACTTGTGTCGAACAAATTTTTGCTTAAAAGACCAAGACGGCACATTTGCACAAGACTTTTGATGGAAAAAAATTGTATAGGAATGTTATTCGATACCTGAGAGAGAACCCACATGTTAAAACAATGTCGAATCAAACCTTTGCGAAATTTGGTTCGTATAGTGTCATAAAAAAGAAAAAAAAAAGAAGAAAAAAAAAAAAGAAAAGAAAAAAAAAAGAGTCAATAAATGTTTGTAATTGTATAGTGCTAATATGATTTTGTAATAATAAATTCTTAGTAGGGAAATCGGCTAGGTTGGGCTCATTAATAACCCGAGTAAGTAAGTCCGAGGGGACTTTGTGCCTGGCAACCTAAGGTCCCTTGTGATCTGGGATTGTTGACCTAAAACTCGCTAAATGGGTATTGATGCAAAAGTCTTTTGGGACCTCAACCATTGCACAGTCGGTCTAACTACTAAGAACGTGAAGTTTGGCTAGAACCTTGTTTTGATAGAGATTGGGTCAGTTCAATATTGGTTGAAAAAGAGAAAATGTTCGTATGCAGTTACTCCATCAAAGGCCTTAAATTCACTACACACCTTGGGATTTTTTGTAAATTTTTAGTCTAATCATGTGGATTGTGGGAACCTATAACTTGGCTATTATTAGATTAATCTTTAAGGCATATATTTTCCTACAAAATTGTTTTGTTGACACCAGTGAAAGCTAGAGTAAAAGAGGAAAGTTGGATACTTGCTGATTTATCTCAAAGATTTTATGGGTATATCTTCTGTAAACCCTTAGGAGACAACACTCCTCCTGTAGAGATCGTCTATGGGTTTAACGGGTTGGTAAACCTAAAATTACCCGTCACACCTACGAAAAGGAGTATAGGACTTTTTATCTAGATTTTGTTTTTGTTTTACTCGAGGACGAGCAAAAGATAGGTATGGGGGCATTTGATAAGTGCATATTTTTGCAGATTTTTATTACCTATTTATTGTTTGAATTCGTATTTTAATAAATTATTTTGTTGTATTTCAGGAAATTCAAGAAAAATTGAAGAAATTGCAAAATAAAGAAATAAAGGTCAAAGAAGAGAAAAAGAAGAAGAAGAAGGACCAAAATAGAAGAAAAGGAAAGAAGAGGGAGTTTGGTGCAAAAGCTGAATTTTTATTTAAAAACTAAAAAGAAAAAAAAAGAATAAATAAAAAAATAAATAAACATGAAGGGCTAGGATTTAATCCCACCAAACAAATGAATGGTGAGGATTAATCCACACCAACCACAATCTCAATCTATTTCCTATAAATAGATTCATTTTTCTCTCTTGTAAAATAACTTAGACTTAGAATTAGGTTTTAGGATTAGGTTTAGGATCAGTTTTAAAACATCTCTTAAATTTCTAGTTGTAATTTGCAGCTCTTGTAAACATCTTTTTCTTAAATTTTCAATTCATATTTTTCCTACACTTATTTTCTATCCTTATTTCTGGTAATTCGAAGCATTAAGTTTAAGTTGTTCTGTAATTGGTTCTGTTTTGTTTAATTTTGTTCGAGCAAACCCAGCCCAACTCCTACATGAAACCCAACCCAGCTGTTTTCTTGTTCTGAAATAACCATTTTGTTCTTTCCCCTTCGGTTCCAACTTCCCCCTCCAACATCAATCTCTCCGTCCATCCCCTCGCCACTCCACCTCTTCCCCCAATTCACAGCCACTTCACCCACCTCCATTTATGCGTTTAGTTCTTATTTCATCACTGCCGGGTTATGTTTGATTGCTGTTCGTTTTTACGATAGTCTTAGTTTGAATTATGTCGTATTGGCTGTTTTGCTAAGTTCTGAGTGTTGGCTGAGTTTGGTGGTTGATTTGATGCTACTGCAGTTTCATGATTTAAGCACACAAATGCACCCTCCCTCTTTTTAATCAGCAAACCCATTTCCCTGTTTTGTTTTAATCACAACACTTTCTTTTCCCCTTTCTTCTTTTTCGTTCTTAGTAAAACCAACACCATCCACGAAAACCCATCAACCCATTTCCCTTGTCCTCGTTTTTTTTGTTTACTTAATTTCGTTTTTACTTAGTTCTTGATCAATTGCGGTTTGAATTGCTGTTTATTGGTTCCGAGTTGAGTCGTTCGTTCGAATCGTTTTCACGGAATTTTAGTCGAGAATTATTTGCTGGTTTCCCTGAGTGTCTTTGCTGTTGGTTTTGTGTATTCACACCACCGTTTGTTTGTTGAAATTATAGTGAATTGTTCTTCGAGTTTTGCTGTTTTTGCCTTGTCCAGTTCGCGAGTTGGTAGTTAGTATGTAGTCGAGCTTTTGCTGCGTTTGTTGCGATTTGTAATTGTCGAGCCATCGTTCTGTAATTGTGTTTTTGCTGCATCGCTATTTCCGAATTCTGAGTGTTTGTTTTTGGCTTTTGATAGTCGAGTCTTATATTAAGGTTATTGCCGAGTTCGTGTTTGAGTTCATGATGCTGTCGATGTTTCGAGTTTTTCTACTGAATTCGCGTTTTGCTAGCTGAGTTTTCCTGGAGTGCAGTTTATGTTTCAGTTCTGTAAAACCTAAGTTTTGTTCTAATTTTGTAATTGTAATCGCTGAATTGCTGTTTGGTTACTAGTTGTGTGTTGAATCTATTAAGTTGCTGTCTTTTCTGTGTTCGTGAGATTTTTCCGAGTCTCGCTGTTCTTGTTTGGATCGTTGAGTTGCAGTGAATGGAACTGAATTCCGAGTTGGTCGTGTTTTATTTGCATTTCGCTGTTTCTCTGTTTTGGTTAGTCAATTGATTTTAAATTTTGGAGTCATTTTCTTGTGTTGAGTGATGTGTAGGCTGTGATGATTTGCCGAGTTTGTGTTTTGAGGTGTGGTATTCTTTTTTTTTGTTGTGTTTTGTTTTTGGTCTCTAAGTAAAAAAAAAAAATATAAATAAATAAAATAAAATAAAATAAAATAAAAAATTGTTTTATAAAGTATAATTTTATTTTAGGAATTTGGAATAATTTTTAGAATAATTTTCAAATAATAGTTAGAATAATTTAGTTTTAATTTGAATTTAGGATTTTTAGAATATTTCACTTAGCTTAAAATTAGAATAATTAGTTTTGAATAATTCAAATTTTCATTTAGAAATTTAATAGTTAAAATCAAAATTTCCAAAATCCAACATTGTTCTAATTTGATTAAATTAAATATTAAGGATCGCGAATAAAATTATTCCCTGTGGACCGAATCTTAAATATTAAAACGATGATCGTGCGCTTGCGATTTTAATTGTATCATTTCCGCCACATCACATCTCTTGAGCTTTGGCTTGCAGATTCTCATTTTTCTTCTTTTCTTCAGCTTCTTTAGCTTTCTTCTTTGCATTTTCTTCCATATCAAGAACAATGTCTTCTATAGCAGTGAGTTCCTCAATTAGAGGAGAGCCTGATAGATCTTTAAGAACTTCATTCAACTGTTTCTCAGAGCAGGAATTGATGTAGTCCATTCTAATCTTCACAGTTCTTCCATATTTCTTGTATTCAATAATGTAAGGATTATACTTGACTCTACACAGACCCGTGACTCTTAACTCATCAGCCTTAGCTTCCATAGCAACAAACTCCTCCTCTCTTTTCTTTAACAGCTCATCACTTTTCTTTTTCTGTTATGCCTGGTGATCTCTCTTCATCTTGACAAAGTCAATCAACTCGAGCTTCCATACTCTTTCCACTCTATCTTTAGAATCCAACATAGCAATAATCCTTTCTATATCATCTAGCTTGCCCCAATGCTGACATGTCCCTTGCCTGAATTTCTTTTGTCTTCCATCAGTATATTTAATTTCAAGGCAGTCATCAACAATGGCAACATGATAGATTCTTTGAGCCCATAGGAAATGTAGTTGGTCTTCATCAAAGTCTTCATCTAGTGGTTGGAGTTTTAATCCTGGAATGATAGTTAGGGCCCTTGATTTAGATGGCTTTACTCTTCTTGCAGCTTGTTTGAATTTGATCTTTTTCACTTGGTTGCTTGGCAGAAACTTGTGACCTTTCCTGGTAGACCATTGTAGTACACCATTAGCAGTTTGCTTTTGGAAACATATAGATGGTTTCTTGATTTGTATCTTCTTCTCTTCTTGAGGTGGCAAAACAGTTGCAGAAGCCATAGATATAGATTTTGATAGGTCACTACTAATTGTATTCACCCTAGACTTAGAGTCTTGTGTTATGGTGAGGTTACAGTTAGAAATGCCTAAGGCTTGCTGTTTTCCACTTTTCCTCTCATAGACTTTGCCTTGGTCAACATCTCCTTTCTCATCCTTACTATCTTTCTTCTTCTTGTCCTCATCACCCTTATCACTCCTGTGATGTCTTCTTCTTCCATCACTTTTGTATTCATCTTCATCATCCTTATTTCTCCTTCCTTTGGCAATTTCTAGAATCTCACCTGTGCTAATGAAGGTTCTGAGAATGTGCAATGCCTCTACTTCTTCACCAGTTCTTATCCCATTTTTCTTTTATAATTGATCAATAATGTCAATGATAAGTCTATGATTCTGGAGAGTGAGATCATTGGGAATGACCAGCTGTTTGATATCCTCAATCTTTGTGCCAGACTGATAGATAATTGTTCTTGGATAAGTGCAAACTTCAGGCAACCTAGCTTGTTGACCATTCCTCAGATCAGCATATAGACTCTTGTTGTTCTCTCCCTTCTTCTCTATCAACCCCAGGATAGCATCAATCTCTATGAATTTTAGAGCCTTCAAGGTGTCATAAGATAGATGCCATATTTTACCACTGGTTACCATCATAATCTCCTTGAGATATATTTGATTTAGCTTCCTTGGAATCACTGTCAGAAATTTTATTTTTTCTCTCAAACTCCTTATGTACTCCAATGTATCCCCTGCAACCTTTGCTTGTGAGATTTGCAGAAACTTCAAGAAGGCAGCATCATGATAAGTTTCTGAATTTGCTACTTCTATTAGCTTGGCCTCAGTAACTACATCCACTTCAACTGGTTGATCTTCTTCATTTATGGAGGTTTTAGCTTGCTCAGTTGGCATAGATCCTGCAACCACTGTAGAGGTGATGGTTGTTTTTGGCCACTTGGGATAGTGACGTATACAGGAGGTAGAGTGACAGTTGGTAGAGAAGGTAGAGGTGCATTGACTTTGGCTTTGCCCTTGCCTTGAATATGAGAGGTTGTAGGTTTTGAGATTTTTGGTTGACCACCCTCAGTTATGATTATGCCTTTAGGATTCTCTCCCTTAGACTGCTGCTCCCCCTTAGGCTTTGATGTCCTTAAGTTCCTCTTCTCCCCTTAGGATTGGTGTCAGGAATAGAGGCTTTGGTAGAGACCCTTGGGTTGGAAGAGGTGGGATTAACAGATTCATCAGGTAGAGGGAGCCCCATATGATTCATCATAGAAGACAGAATCAGTTGTTGATACAGAAGAACTTCAGCTGTTGCGGTGGCTTGAGTGTTCAACTGCTCAGTGAGAGTTGTTACTGTGTCTGTAAGATGAGCATTTGACTACTTGAGTGAGCTCACTTCTTTCTCCAGAGTATCCACCTTGGTGAATAACTCAGTACCTTTAAAGCCAAACAATGATTGTTCCTTGAGCCTCACTACCTCAAACTTGGTCATATTATGCACAGGGACCTCAGTCACCAGTTTATCTCCATATTGATTTGCAAACATGGTCCTCAGCATGGCATTGGCATCAGTTGTCTAACCAGAGAGATTCTGAACTTGAGTTGCTAGATTGCTGACAGTTCCATGAAGCAAAGCCAAGCCATTGTCCATCTTGATGTAGGTAGATTTGCAGTCTTGTATGGTTTTGAGGAGAGGATCTAAAGTTGGAAACTTGGCAGCAAATTCTCTCTTGATTTCTCCCACTGTCTTGGATATTTCATCACACACCTTGTTGACTTCTGTCTTAACACCCTTGCCAAGATAGTGTGCAGCCTTAAGGAATCCCTTGTAAGAATCATTCATGGCTTCATACACTTCACCAGGAGTCAGAGATTTAGCATTTGAACCCTGTGAAGTGAGGTATTCCTTTCTTAGATATTAAAGGGCTTCATTGAGAGTAATATCGTATTTCCCTTGCAGCCAGGCATCTATATTCCCATCTCTCTCAGCCTAATCTGCTATTTTCTTTTTTTGCATCTCTACATCATCCCTGTAACACAGCAGAATGGCTTCATAGTCTGGTTTTGACATATTGGATGTGACAAGGTTTTGGGCTATCTTTACAAACTCAGGAATCTGATCCACAACTAAGCTTTGAAGTGCTTCAACCGTCAATTATGGTGGAGCAGATCCTGATCCTGAAGCACTGTCATGTTGCACGGGCTTCAGCCATTGATTTATGAAGTCAGAGCTAGAGCTAGGCAAGCTAGACTCCTCAGTTACAGATGCAACTTCTACAACCGGATGGATTGACTCTACTACTGAAACTGTATTATGACTATTATTCTCTGAAATCTGAAACTACTAGTCACAAACAGTTTGTGAAATCAGAGTCTAAGGTTGACTCTACAATAGGTAAATCAAAAGTAAAATCTTCAAAGCCTATTGGTTTAAAAGTTAGTAAGAAAGGATCCAATCAAAGTTGGGTCCTAAAAAACTCTAACTAGCTACTTTTTTTTGCAGGGCACTGGAAAGAAGCATTCAATTATCTTGGACAGTGGATGCTCGGGACATATGACTGGAAAGAAGTCCCTGCTTACAAAGTTTGAGAGGAAAGCTAGCCTAGTAATATCCTTTGGAGATGGCAACAAAGGAGAAACTCTGGGATATGGCTAAATTATTTTGGGGAATGTCATCATAGAAAACGTAGCACTGGTTGAAGGCTTGAAACACACACTTTTAAGCATAAGTCAACTGGGTGATAAAGATTACCAATCAATCTTTGACAGAGAAGGATGCAAAATCTTAAATATGAAGAATGGAGACATTGTTCTGACTGGTCAGAGACAAGGTAACATATATGAAGCCAGCTTGAGTGACACATCTAAAGGAACTGTCAGATGTCTTTATAGCAAGGCATCAAATGATGAAAGCTGGAACTGGCACAAGAAGCTCTCACATCTCAATTTCAAGAAGCTTAATCAACTTGTTAAGCACCATCTGGTGAGAGGCGTACCTCAGGCAAATTATGTGCAAGATGGACTTTGTGATGCTTGTCAGCTTGGAAAACAAAGAAGAACCACTTTCAAGAGCAAGACGGAAAATTCAATTACTGAACCATTTCACATGCTGCATCTTGATTTATTTGGTCCAGTAAACATTATTTCAATCTGCAAGAAAAGATATACTCTAGTTATAGTGGATGATTACACAAGGTTCACATGGGTATTCTTTCAACACAAAAAGGATGAAGCTCCTCAACAAATCATTGAACTTGTCAAGAATATTTAAAATAACTCTGAGTACAAGGTCAAAGTGTTTAGGAGTGACAATGGTACAGAATTTAAGAATTCTACAATGGAGGAGTATTGTGCAGGCAATGGAATTACTCAACAGTTTTCTGCACCTGGAACACCTCAGCAGAATGGTGTATTAGAAAGAAAGAATAGAACTCTCATAGAGGCAGCAAGAACCATGCTTGCAGATGCAAAGCTTCCAACCTATTTCTGGGCAGAAGCTATTAACACTACATGTTTCACTCAAAATTGTACCTTGGTAAATGGCCATGGAAAGACTCCCTATGAGATGATCAAAGGAAAGAAGCCAAGTGTGAAATACTTTCACATCTTTGGATGCAAATGCTATGTCCTGAAAGTTCATCCAGAACAACTTGGAAAATTTGAAGACAAATCGGATGAAGCAATCTTTCTAGGATATTCAGCATCAAAGGCCTTCAAAGTATACAATCTCAGAACTCACATTGTTATGGAATCAATTCATGTTGCATTTGATGATAAGAAGTTTGGAATTTTGCAAACTGATGAAAGCCACGACAATCTGGAATTTGAAAATCTTAAGTATTCTGAGATTCTCTCCAGTGATGATGAAGGTTCTCCAGAGGAGATCTCTATTGCTTCTCCAAGGAATGCTACTGTTGAGAGGGATCAATTCAATCAAGGAGAACACAGTACTGGTCAGGATCAGACTAGTCTTTCAGAGTCTACTTCGTCAGGAACTGATCCTTCACAGTCTAATGAAGGAAGATCAGAAACTAGCAGCAGTATTGAATCCACTGATTCTACTGATCAAGGGGGAGCTTTTGAAGGCAGAGAAAGTTCTTCTACAACCACTAACTCAGGGGGAGAGTCTAGCAGGAGTAATCTACCACCTGTTAGAAAATGGACAAGGGATCATACTGAAGATTTGATTATTGGTGATCCAAATAGTGGTGTTTGAACTAGAAGATCAATTCAAAATGAATGCTTGTACAGTTGTTTTCTCTCAAAGAATGAACCTAAGAAGGTTAAAGAAGCCTTATAGGATCCTGATTGGGTAATAGCAATGCAGGAAGAATTGAATGGGTTTGAGAGGAACAAAGTTTGGAAACTGGTACCAAGACTTAAAGACAGATCTGTTGTTGGTGCTAAATGGGTTTTCAGAAACAAGCTAGATGAATCTGGTATGATTGTAAGAAACAAAGCAAGAGTGGTGGCCAAGGGTTATTCTCAGGAAGAAGGAATTGACTATGATGAAACTTTGTACCTGTAGCAAGATTGGAAGCAATCGGAATGTTTCTTGCATTTGCAGCTCATTCAAAATTCAAGGTATACCAGATGGATGTAAATAGTGCTTTTCTAAATGGCAAGCTTGATGAGGAAGTGTATATGGATCAACCACCTGGTTTTGTTGATCCAAAGTTTCCAAATCATGTATACAAACTTGACAAGGCACTCTATGGACTAAAGCAGGTACCAAGAGCATGGTATGAAACTTTGTCTAAATTTCTTCTTGAAAATGGCTTCACAAGAGGTACAATTGACAAAACTCTATTCTTTAGAAAGATAAAAGGTGATTTGATTTTAGTTCAAGTTTATGTTTATGTTGATGATATTATATTTGGTTCTACTAATGAAAAGTTATGTGGTAAGTTTAGCAAGTTTATGCAGTTTAAGTATCAGATGAGCATGATGGGTGAACTAAATTACTTTTTAGGCTTGCAGGTCAAATAGACTGAGACTGGTATTTTCATTAATCAGTCAAAGTATATCAAAGATATTTTAAAAAGGTTTAACTTTAAAGATTGTGCAATTGCAAAGATACCCATGGCAACGGCCACTAAGCTAGACTCTGATTCTAAGGGAAAAAGTGTTGATAACACTAGCTATGAGGCATGATAAGTTCACTGTTATATCTAACTGCAAGTAGACCAGATATAATGTTCTCTACCTGTTTATGTGCTAGATTCCAAAGTGAAGAGAATTTTTAGATATCTCAATGGAACTCCAAATCTTGGTTTGTGGTATCCAAGAGAATCCGATTTCTCCCTAATTGGCTATTCAGACTCTGTTTATGCAAGGTGTAAAATAGACAATGTTAGGCCGAATACACAATTAATAATCAAATTCGTATGAGAGTTTAACAAGTAAGATGATTATGCACTTTAAAACTTCTGAAATTAAAAACCCTCTTCGTGATGTAAACTATCACAAAGAGCTGCTAGGTTACAATAAAGATAGTTCGATGCACGATACCCTTCTAGGGTTAACCTAACTGTATTTATAAAATATACAGCTTCGATACAATCTCTAATTGATATTCCTAATAATCAGCTATACAATGATATCAATTACAGATTGTCACACGTCTCCTAAGTCAACTCGATCTCTTTGATAGCTATCCAGTCTCCAAAGATCTCGCTTCCATATCAATCTTCAATTGATCTCTAATATCTTCTGTTGACTCCGTACGCGCTGCTTCCAGACAGACTTTACTAAACTCTGTCCAGCTTCCGTTAGTCAGACTTTACTAAACTCTGACTTCCTTCCAGTTAAACTCTGATATTTCACTGTTACACTTAAACACTGAAACATTACATCAATTATATCTAACAATCTCCCCCAACTTGTTTATTAACAAAAATGCACAAGTTAATAGATAATTGATGATGTCAAAAACAAATAATCATATACAGTGTTTATCAACTAAACAGAGTTTAAACTGATACTTGACAAAATTACAGAAAATATGAAAAACTTACAGAGCATAAATTACTTAATCCTTTCAACATCCCATGCTGTCCTCAAGTACTCTGTTAGCAATCTCTCTTCTGCAACTTCAAGTGCTCTTTCCATCTCTAGCTTGATCTCTCGAAGCTTAGAATCTGTACCATCTGTCTGATAAATAGCTGATCTCAAATCATAGATGCTGTTCTTCTTCATTTCATTTCCAAATCTGATAAAGTATGACTTTTCTGATTCTGAATTGAATTCAAGCATAGTGATACCCAAATCAGTTCTCAGCTTAGCACTGTTTCTCTTCATTTCAACCATTCTTCCTTTGTAATCTAAGTACTTTGGTACATATTCAGACTTGTCTTTAATTCCACAAATCATCTTTGATCTTTCCATCTGGTATCTAAGCACTTCTGCAGCTCGGTAAGTACGACTGTTATTCACCTTGAAAATATGTAAGACATACTGCAGTTCTTCATACATTTTCAAATGAATATCATGCTCTCCAACTTTGTAAATAGTCCCATCCTCCATGAAATACAGCAGAAAGTCTTTATTTAGACTTCTTTGATGAATCAACTGTACTGATTCCAGCTTGTCCAAATTAACTTGAAGGACACCCTTGCCTGGAGCAGCCAGTGATGAATGATCTCTAGGAGTAATATTCAAAGTCCTTTCTCTGTTTGATCCTAAACCAGCCAAATCATGAGTTTTCTTAGCAATCATTGCTCTACTTTGAAAAATATCACCTCCTTGAACTTTCTCAGTGTTCTCAAGAATAGTAGGTCTCACAAAACCATGAATTGGAAGAGTAGTTTGTACAACATATGTAGAAACAGAGGTTGTAACTTGCTTTAACTTCTTTGAACTCTTAACAACTTCAACAACTTTTTCTTTAATCTTTAATCTAGCCTCATCTGCTGTTGGCTTTCTTGAATGAGACAATCTCTGATCAGCATGGACATTTTCATTGATCTTAATGCCTTTAAGAATAGGCCTTGATTCCTTTTCAACTTTCTTCTTGAATTTCCCAAACTTAAGCTTTTTCTCATGTTCAGCTTTAAGTCTTAGCTCTTCAGCCTTTACATCTTCTAGAGTGACATCATTTCCATGTTCTTCAAGAAACATATTTGCAGCTAACTCTGTATCATTCTATGGACCTTCAGCTGTATTTGCTTTAGCAGAGTTTACTCTAGCAGAGTTTACTTTAGACCTTGTAATTGTTCTTTTGGTTCTATCAGATCCACCTCCATCTGCAGCATCATCCTTCCTCTCAAAGGATTGAAGTTGTTTGCAAGCAGTTTTTGCAACTTTCTCCCCCTTTTTCACATCATCAGGAATTAGGATGGAGGTTAGCAACTCCAAGGAGTTTGCAATGGAATTATTTTAACAAACAAGGCAGACTGATTCTCTTCAACTTTACCCAGCCTGGCAAAGAGATTGTCTTGAGCTTTAGAAAATTTTGTATTCATGAGTTTAGACTCTCTTTCCATTTTCATTTCTCTAGTTACGATCTCAGTCCTCAAGTCAGTGATTGCCTTTGTAGTTTCATCAAATCTACTATCCAGAGTTTTGACTTGAACTACAGTTGCTTTTAAGCAAGAAAGAATCTCTGGATTGGAGATAGTATTGGCAGTTTGCTTAACAAAATTAGCTGCTCTCCCTTTTGGAAAAATGCAATCCTCTTTGTACGAGTCAGCAGCAAATTTTGCAAGTTGTGCTTTTTCAATTTCATGAGACTTACAAGGTTGATCAAAAGAGGTATGTTTATTGTCTGTTTGCACTGGTGCACTCAGAAAGAATCAGAGTTTGCACTGCTTTCACCTTCAAGTTCAACACTTGCAGCTTTAGCATGTTCATCTTCAAGTAAAACACTGTGCTGAGCATTGTCAGCCACAGTTTCTGCAATTTCTTCTGTAGCCTTGTCAAGATTTTCTTTATGTTGCTCAGGCTCAGCAACAGAGTTTACATTTTTGTCATCAACAGACATTGGCTGAGAAGTAGCCTTTGTTGTTTGATCAACCTCATCTCCTCCTTCAGCAGTCTGGTGAGCATCTGAGAGTAACTCTGTATGTGATGCTACAGTTTCAGAAATGACAACTGTAGGTTGATCAGCTGCACCAGTTGCTTCAGATTGAGCAAAAATAGATGAGATAGGATCAGAGAATGGCATGAATGAATCAAGAATATCATCCATTGGAGAAAAGCCATCTCTAGTATCCTCTTCTGCAGGCATTTTGTCCTCTGCAGGCATTTTATCTTTTTCAGCCTCAACAGTAGGTGTTTGCTGTGAAACCACCTCTGGAGCTTCAACATTTTCATCATCAGAATCAGAGATTACTAGTTTTCTTCTCTTAGCTAAAGGCACTTCATCTGAATCCTCTTTACTAGATTCTGCTACCACAGAGGGTGACTTAGGTCTTTTTGCTCTTTGAATCTTTCTTCTAGCATAAACAGCTCCAGGAGATGTCTGTTTTGCTTTGATGTGTGTCTCTACTGACTTCTTAGCTCTTGCATGTCTTTCAGTAGTTGCTGCTGATTGTTTTACTCTACCTCCTTTTGCTTTAGGCTGTGGTTGTGGTTGAGATTGTGATGGTTCAGTGTGTGAAGATTGTTTTGTGATTGGAGATTGAGGGTTTTGGGTTGGAGCAGTGTTTGTGATTAGTGATGGAATGTTGTGAGTGGATGCAGGTTGTGGTTCAGGGATAGTGGTTTGGTTTGAGGTTGCAGGTTGTTGAGTAGGTACAGTGTGGGTAGGTGATGTAGGTGGTTCAGTGTTTAAGGTTTGAGTATGATCAGTGTTTAGTGGTTCACGTTGTGGTTCTGGTTGTGGTTGGTATTGAGGTTGGTTGAGAAAATTCTGCAAAGCAAGTGGCAGAACAAAGGCAGGTAGGTTTTCTTTACCAGCATCCTTATTAGTCATATCAGAGAATATTCTCTTGTTGACTCTAAAAGGCTGAATTACATCAGCTTCAGCAATCTCTAAACCAGATACACAAGCAGTGAATAGAATTTTACAAAATCGATCAAAATAAACTGTAGTAGACTCTGACAGTTTATCACCTAAATTCATTAGAACATATCTACCAAAATCAAAATTACTGCCATAAAGTAGAGAATACCCGATTTGTAGACTGTCCATTGGAATAGTATCCCAGTTAGTGACCTTCTTCTGGAATGTTCTTGTGATGCAGTCGAAGAAAAAATTCCATTCCTTCCTGAGATTAGGCCTCTTTACACTGCCAAGCTTGTCAAGAGAATCCATGTAGCCTATCTCCTGTAGCATCTGTCTCAATTGAGGTTCACTAACATAAGCATAAGAGGTGTGTGTATCAAACCCCATCGTTTCTCTGACAGTTTGTGGAGTAATCACAAACTCTTGCTCATCATGAGTGAAGATGATGTTTGGAGTCCCATTCTCTCCTCCATCCACATAGACCGAGTTTCGCCAAAAAGTGGCAATTTGAGATGAAGAGAGAGTACTAGTTCAACCAGAGCTTGTCCAATCTCTGAGTCTCTCAAGAAATTCTGCATAAGATGAAACGCTTCTGGAACACGTTCATGATTGAGTGGGGCTGCATAATTGTTAGGGACAAAACATAGACCAAGAACAGTGAATGATTTAGAAGCCATTGAATCAAGAAATGGGCAAGAAATCACAAAGAAAAGTGTATGTAGGAAAGGTGTTTGTGAAAATGCGCAAGTGAAAACTGAGAGAACTGTGAGATGTAAAAGTGAGTGGGTGAAAGTAAAACTCAATCGTTTGTACACAAAAGTAATTGGAGTTGTAATTAAAAATTAAAACTCAATCGTTTATGTATTCAAACACTCAACAGTTCCTAGATTAATGTTTGAGTGGGACACAATAATGAGTGAGTGGGACACGTGTCATACATGCAGTGGATCAATTAATCATGCGCAGTAAAAATAGCAATTATCACCGCTGTATTCTCTTTCCTATTTTCAAGACACTTTAACACAATACACTTATTAACAGTTGTCAAAAGCACTATTTACTCCAAAATTTTCAAATTGTCCAAATGAAAATTTACCTTAGAGTACTAACCACAAATCAACAGCGTTTGTCAATTCTCCAACTTTATCACCGAAACCCTTTCAAAAATTGCATAGTTGTGAAAATATGTGTGTGTGTAGCAGAGTTTACCAAATCAATTTTTAGAGCATCTAATTTTTCATAAAATCCATAAAGTAAATCAATAAACACTGGATGCACAAACTCTCATAGTAAACACTGACTGCATGATGAAAGCTAAACTCTGTAGTAATCAATCTATATACAGTAACATTTAATTTATTTTATACCCCCTCTATTGCTAATATATATATATATATATATATATATATATATATATATATATATATATATATATTATTCTATTCATTCCAGTAATTAGAGGTTGGAGCTAGTCACCAAAAATTCAAAAATTTCAGCCCTTATCATTTTGATAAGTTCCTGGGTCATCCTAGTCTTCAACATAATCTAAAAGAAGTATAGCAACCTATATACATTTTCTTTGGGGTATTGCAGTAAGCATTTTAATTTACCAGAGTATAACTAACAGAGTTTAGAGTTCATCAACATCAGTAGTTATTCATGAAAGGCAATACACACAGTATTTATAGACTCGGAGTTTAGGACAAAATAAACTAAGAGATGCTATAAATATGAACCAGTATCATGCTGTGTTAACTTTCTGCACAATCTAAGATTAGATCACAATAACTCAGAAAGATTCATGATTAATTGCTGAGAATCATGCTTCATACATATTTCTTCATTGATCTTTTCATTCAGACAAAAATCAACTCAGAGTTCACAGAGTTTATCAAATTTATTAACAGTGTATGACATACAGGCATGCTGACAGAATTTAACAGAGTTTGACAGTGTTTAAAAAAATGTTAACAGAGTATGCATAACAGAGTTTACTTAGCACTTAACAAAAATTAAGGAAATATGAGCAACACAATACATAAGTAAAATTTGAATCTAACCAACATTCCTAGTCAGAACCAGAGACCATTCCTAGTGTTGGTGTATACTGAAAATATTTATTTGAAGTATTTACATTTATTTCTGGCCGGTTTAATTGAGAATCATTTAAATGTTTACATGTTGTCTAAATATTATATATTGTGAATAATCTAGTATCAAATGGGATACAGAATATTAGATTATTAAATACGGTTTATATAATATAATAAGGTTCACAGCACAGGTGGAGTTAGACAATCCACTGGAATGGCTGTAGTATTATTTAGATTAGTTTATATTGACTAATAAATAATACTAGTATACTTTGTGTATATTGAACAGGTTCAAATTTAGAATTGTTCCCTTATACTGATTAAGAAGGTGAACTAAGATTCTATGTTATTATTAATGCTTAGGTTCTTAATCTGGAAATAATAATTGACACGTATATATTATTTACATGCTTTGATTTATATATGAAATAATTCTTGTGAATTATTTCATTATATTTTGGGTGATGAAATAATATATATGGTGGGATATTATTTATTGAAGGAATCCATGTCCTGATAATATTCGGGTTAATGATGTCCCCTTGAAAGCTCAAAAAGATTTAATTATGTGAAACCCTGCAGGTGGATTTATTCCGGCATAATTAAATAAAGGTTGAGTGGATGATCAAGGATAAAAGATATTAATTAAATGAATTATCAGTAATTTATTTAATTAATGGACATGCGATATTTTAAACATGGGGAATTTAATAAGCAAATAATATTGGAACCGGATTAATTAATTAAATTACGGTATTAGGAAAGGTAGTGCAAATATTAATTCTTTAGTGGATTGAATTAATATTTAATTACATTGGGCTAGACTCAAGATGTAATTAGAAGGCCCAACCTAATTATCCATGATCCCTATTGTAGCCTATATATATTCTTATTCTCTTCTTGCTGGGGGCTGGTCGAAAAATTTTTGTAGCCACCCAGGAGCAAGAAGAGAGGTTAACTTGAGAAGACGAAGGCCACACTTCGCTCAAGGGAATTTGGGAATACAATAGAAGAGCGTGGAATCAACCGTTAACAAGGTGATTTTTCTATTCGTACTCGTTAATTTAGTGTATCAAAATTCGCAGTGCCAAGATCTGATTGTCCCAACACCTAGTTCATTGACCAGTCTTGTAAATGTAGCTTCACTCAATGGTTTGGTGAAGATATCTGCAAGCTGTTGTTCTGTAGACACAAAATGTAGTTCAATATTCCCTTCTTCCACATGTTCTCTGATGAAATGGTACCTTATGCTGATGTGCTTTGTCATTGAATGCTGTACTGGATTACCTGTCATAGCAATAGCACTTTGATTATCACAGTAAATATGAATTTTACTGTACCTCAATCCATAATCCAGCAATTGATTCTTCATCCACAAGATCTGTGCACAACAGCTACCAGCTGCAATATACTCTGCTTCAGCTGTAGATGTAGAAATTGATTTCTGTTTCTTGCTGTACCAAGAGACAAGTCTGTCACTAAGAAATTGACAACTTCCACTAGTGCTCTTTCTGTCTATCTTGCAGCCTGCAAAGTCTGCATCAGAATACCAAAGTAGCTTGAAATCTGATTCTCTGGGGTACCACAGACCTAATGATATGGTGCCCTTGAGATACTTGAAGATTCTTTTCACAGCTGTCAGATGTGGCTCTCTAGAATCTGCCTGAAACCTTGCACAAAGACAGGTTGCATACATAATGTCAGGCCTACTAGCTGTCAAGTAAAGAAGAGATCCTATCATGCCCTTGTAGTTTGTCATATCCATTGAAACTCCTGTGTCTTTGTCCAATTTAGTTGCTGTTGCCATGGGAGTTGATGCAGATGAACAGTCAAGCATACCAAATTTCTTGAGAAGATTTCTGGTATATTTTGCTTGATTAATGAAGATACCATCATCTGTTTGTCTCACCTGTAGGCCTAGAAAATAACTAAGCTCTCCCATCATCCTCATTTGATATCTGGATTGCATGAGCTTGGCAAACTTCTTACAGAGTTTATCATTAGTAGACCCAAAGATAATGTCATCAACATATATCTGAACTAAAAGCAAGTCACTCCCAGATTTGAAATAAAATAGAGTTTTGTCAATAGTACCTCTGTTGAATCCACTTTCTAAGAGAAATTGAGCCAGAGTTTCATACCATGCCCTTGGTGCTTGCTTAAGTCCATAGAGTGCTTTATCCAGCCTGTAGACATGGTCTGGATATTTGGGGTCCACAAAACCTGGTGGTTGTTCAACAAACACTTCTTCTTCAAGCTTCCCATTCAGAAAAGCACTTTTCACATCCATCTGGAACACTTTGAATTTCTTGTGAGAGGCATATGCTAGAAAAATTCTGATTGCCACCAATCTTGCAACTGGAGCAAATGTTTCATCACAGTCTATTCCTTCCTGCTGTGAATAGCCTTTTGCTACCAGTCTAGCCTTGTTCCTTGTGATAACACCTTCACTGTCAGTCTTGTTTCTGAAAACCCATTTAGTACCAACAATAGATCTGTTCTTTGGCCTTGGTACAAGGGTCCAAACTTCATTTCTTTCAAATTCATTCAACTCTTCCTGCATTGTTGTTATCCAGTCGGCATCTTGAAGAGCTTCTTCCACTTTCTTTGGTTCATTTTTAGACAAGAATGCATGAAACAAACATTCACTTGCAGTGGCACTTCTTGTTCTTACTTTTGCATCTGGATCACCAATTATCAAATCAGGTGTATGTGATTTAGTCCATTTCCTAGCAGAAGGCAAATGACTTCTGTCAGCATGTGATCCTCCCCCTTGATCCATGCTCTCCTGATTTTGTTGTGGGCTTTCTTCATTTTCTGAGACTCCCCCTGAACTTGACTTCCCAGAGTCAGAATTTGAATTTTCAGAGTTTGAATCATCAGAGTTTGATCCAGATTTTTCAATTGACTCAGTATCAATGTTTAAGTCTTCATCTTGATCATGCTCCCCCTCAACTGGTTCTTCCCTTTGTTGTGGCTGAGAAGTTTCTCCAGTGTTTACCAGTAGAGGTTCAGAGTTTGTTTCAACAGAGTCTGTCAGAATAGTTTGATCAGAGTTTACTTTAACAGAGTTTAAATCTTCATTTTCAAAGTTCAGTTGATCATATTCACCTATGTCTTCAAGTCCAGTTATCTTCTTGTCATCAAAAGACACATGTATAGATTCCATGATCACTTTAGTTCTCAGATTGTAAACTCTGAATGCCTTTGTTGACAGTGGATAGCCAACAAAAATTCCTTCATCTGCCTTTAGCTCAAACTTGGTCAACTATTCAGGATGAGTCTTCAAAACAAAGCATTTGCACCCGAAAATATGAAAGTATTTCAGGTTAGGCTTCTTTTTCTTCACCATCTCATATGGTGTTTTTCCATGCTTATTGATCAGTGTATCATTTTGAGTAAAACAAGCAGTTTGAACAGCTTCTGCCCAGAAATAAGTTGGCAATTTTGCTTCATCAAGCATAGTTCTGGCAACTTCTATAAAGGTTCTATTTTTCCTTTCAACTACACCATTTTGTTGTGGTGTACCAGGTGCTGAAAATTCTTGCTTCACTCCATTGTTCTTGCAGAATTCTTCCATTGTTGCATTCCTGAACTCAGTTCCATTATCACTTCTGATGATTCTGACTTTGTTACTTGATCCTTTGTCCAGAAGCTTCATATGCTCCATCAGAGTTAATGTAGTTTCATCCTTCTTTGCTAGAAAATACACCCAAGTGAATCTAGTTTATTCATCAACAATGACTAAAGCATATTTCTTTCTTGCTATAGACATAACATTTACTGGACCAAAGAGATCAACATGCAGAAGATGATAAGGATCAGTGATTGAAAATTCTGTCTTGCTCTTGAAAGATGACTTCCTTTGCTTGGCCTTTTGACATGAATCACATAGGCCATCAACATTTAACAGAGCCTTTGGGAGTCCTCTTACAAGATCCTTTCTGATCAATCCATTGATGTTGTTCAAGTTCAAATGTGAGAGTTTCTTGTGCCACTTCCAACTCTCTTCACTAGACATTCTTGTAGATAGGCAAACAGCTTTTCCAACAGAGTCTATTAAAAGCTTGATTTCATAAATGTTGTTTTGCCTATTACCAACTAGAACAACCTTTCCTGTAGATTTGCTGATAACTTCACAATATTCAGGTTGAAAATCTACATGATATCCCTTGTCACAGATTTGACTCACAGATAACAAGTCATGCTTGAGTCCTGGGACATGAGCTACATTGTTGATGATGACATTTCCAAGATTAATATTGCCATATCCCAATGTTCTTCCTACATTGCCATCACCATAGGAAACTTTTGGGCCAGCCTTCTCCTCATAGTCTAATAGCAGGGCTTTATTTCCAGTCATGTGTCCTGAACATCCACTGTCCACAACTAGGGTTGCCTCCCTGTTTCCCTGCAATCACAAGCAATTACTGAGGATTAGATTTAAGGATCCAGACTTGCTTGGATCCTTTGACATTTTTAACTTTGTTAGCTTTAGCAGCGGAATTAACATTATCAGAGTTTGAGCTAATAGTATCAGAGTTTACACTTACAGTATTAACTTTAACCCATTTCAGATTGGGTTTAAGTTCATAGTAATTATGATAAACAGCATGATACTGTCTGCAAGTATAAATGGAATGCCAAGTGCTTCCACAGTGTTTGCATAAAGTCTGTGGCTTAGTTCTAGCAAAATCCTTCTTTACCTCAGACTTGGAAGGTAAAGAATTTATATTTTTGTTTTTCTTGCAGAAATTTGCAAGATGCTTAGTACTACCACAGTTATGACATGTCTTTCTTGGAGCATAACTAGCAAGCATTGGTTTATTTCCTGAAGTGATGCCTACTTTTCCATTTCTGTTCTTATTTGACACTCCCTGTCTCTTAACAGATTTTAACTCCTTCAGTTTATGTTCGAGTTGTTTATCTGTCATTGAACCAATATTAACCTGTTTAACACTAGTTTTTACTGTTCACTTTTAACAGCTTCTTTTTCATTGTCAAACAAAAATTTACTGGCTCCATGTACAAAATGAGGTCTGATTTTAACTTGACTTTGAAATCTTAGTTCATCTCCCTCATTATAACCTAGACCAACAGTGTCTGTTTGAAAAATCTGTTGAGTGTCCTTTCCAGAATTAGTCCAAGTCCTAATTTTCTTATTTGCTTCCTCCAACTCAGATTCTAGTTGTTTATATTTCCGAAGCAAATCCTGTTCTATAGAAACAGCATCATCTCTCTCTTTCTGAACTTGTTACATATCTTTTAGCTTTTCTTCAACAATTTTATTTCTCTCTTTGAGTTCAGAATTCTCAGATTTAATCCTCTCATTCTCTAAAGTCTGATCCCTATAACTTATATGCAATGACTTAAGATAAATTCTTAATTGAGAAATATCATCAATATTATAAGCATAGGTAGTTAGAGGTACCTGATTTTCAGAAGTTTCTGATTCAGTAGTAGCCATGAGAGCATAGTTCACTTCTTCATCAGAATCTGAAGTGTCTGCCCAATCTCTGCCTTTAGTGTAGAGTACCTTTCCAGTTTTACCCTTCTTGCACTCAGGAGCATAGTGACCCATCTCCTTACACTTGTAGCATTGAATTTCAGACTTATCCTTCTTCCCAGATTTGGTCTCTTTTCTTTCAGACTTCCTGAAGCTTTTCCTGTCTTCATTTGAATCTCTAGAAAACCTTTTCCCTTTCTTGAAATTCTTGAAGCCCATTTTCTTGAAGGTCTTCACCATCAACACAGCCATTTTCCTCATTTCTTCTTCATCATCCTTAGAGTCAGATGATTCAGAAGAGTTTGAATCACAATCAGAGTTTGATGATTCACTTTCTGGGTGTATGACCAAAGCTTTTCCCTTCATTTTCCTTCTTGATGCCTCTTTCTTCTGAGGCTTCTCTTCAACCTTAAGAGCAACAGACTTTGCCTTCCTGCTTGATCTCCTGTTTCTCTGCTCCATTTCCAATTCATGAGTTTTGAGCAGCCCATAGATTTCATCAATCTCTGTTTCAGCAAGTTCATAGTTGTCTCTAATAGTGGTTGGTTTCACATCCCACTTTTCAGGTAGAGAAAGAAGAAACTTGAGATTTGAGTCTTCTAGATCATACTCTTTGTTGACCAATGACAGATCATTGAGCAGTTTATAGAATCTATCAAATGTTTCTGTCATGGTTTCTTCAGGTTTAGCCTCAAAATGCTCATACTCTTGTGTGAGTATGTTTCTCCTATTCTTCTTAATAGCAGCAGTTCCTTGACATCTGACTTCAAGAGCATCCCATATCTCTTTTGCAGTGGTGCAGTTAATCATTTTGTTAGACATAACATTGTCTAAAGCACTATGCAGTAAATGCCTAACCTTCGCATCCTTAGAAATTGATGATGGATCTTCAGGAGTCATGTCCTTCTTTTCCTTTGGAACTATTTTAGCTTCTTCACCAGCAGTTGCAATAAATAGCTTGGTAGGATTGTGAGGGCCTTCATTAATCCTGTCAAGATATTCTGGATCTGTAGCCTCCAGAAACATAGTCATCTTGACCTTCCACATGGCATACTCTGATGGCCTGAGAATAGGAACCCTGATTGGTTCATAACGACTCACAGTAGTAAGAGCCTTTTCAGAACTAGTAGATGTTGGTGGAGGAATTGCTGACATGATTATTGTTGTGTTTGGATCTTAACCTGTAATAAAGTAACAGATTGGCTCTGATACCACTTGTTAGGCCGAATACACAATTAATAATCAAATTCGTATGAGAGTTTAACAAGTAAGATGATTATGCACTTTAAAACTTCTGAAATTAAAAACCCTCTTCATGATGTAAACTATCACAAAGAGCTGCTAGGTTACAATAAAGATAGTTCGATGCACGATACCCTTCTAGGGTTAACCTAACTGTATTTATAAAATATATAGCTTCGATACAATCTCTAATTGATATACGTAATAATCAGCTATACAATGATATCAATTACAGATTGTCACACGTCTCCTAAGTCAACTCGATCTCTTTGATAGCTATCCAGTCTCCAAAGATCTCGCTTCCATATCAATCTTCAATTGATCTCTAATATCTTCTGTTGACTCCGTACGCGCTGCTTCCAGACAGACTTTACTAAACTCTGTCCAGCTTCCGTTAGTCAGACTTTACTAAACTCTGACTTCCTTCCAGTTAAACTCTGATATTTCACTGTTACACTTAAACACTGAAACATTACATCAATTATATCTAACAATCTCCCCCAACTTGTTTATTAACAAAAATGTACAAGTTAATAGATAATTGATGATGTCAAAAACAAATAATCATATACAGTGTTTATCAACTAAACAGAGTTTAAACTGATACTTAACAAAATTACAGAAAATATGAAAAACTTACAGAGCATAAATTACTTAATCCTTTCAACATCCCATGCTGTCCTCAAGTACTCTGTTAGCAATCTCTCTTCTGCAACTTCAAGTGCTCTTTCCATCTCTAGCTTGATCTCTCGAAGCTTAGAATCTGTACCATCTGTCTGATAAATAGCTGATCTCAAATCATAGATGTTGTTCTTCTTCATTTCATTTCCAAGTCTGATAAAGTATGACTTTTCTGATTCTGAATTGAATTCAAGCATAGTGATACCCAAATCAGTTCTCAGCTTAGCACTGTTTCTCTTCATTTCAACCATTCTTCCTTTGTAATCTAAGTACTTTGGTACATATTCAGACTTGTCTTTAATTCCACAAATCATCTTTGATCTTTCCATCTGGTATCTAAGCACTTCTGTAGCTCGGTAAGTACGACTGTTATTCACCTTGAAAATATGTAAGACATACTGCAGTTCTTCATACATTTTCAAATGAATATCATGCTCTCCAACTTTGTAAATAGTCCCATCCTCCATGAAATACAGCAGAAAGTCTTTATTTAGACTTCTTTGATGAATCAACTGTACTGATTCCAGCTTGTCCAAATTAACTTGAAGGACACCCTTGCCTGGAGCAGCCAGTGATGAATGATCTCTAGGAGTAATATTCAAAGTCCTTTCTCTGTTTGATCCTAAACCAGCCAAATCATGAGTTTTCTTAGCAATCATTGCTCTACTTTGAAAAATATCACCTCCTTGAACTTTCTCAGTGTTCTCAGGAATAGTAGGTCTCACAAAACCATGAATTGGAAGAGTAGTTTGTACAACATATGTAGAAACAGAGGTTGTAACTTGCTTTAACTTAAACACTGAAACATTACATCAATTATATCTAACAGACAAGAAAAGCACTACAGGTACATGTCAATTCTTGGGAAACAGATTGATTTCTTGGGCAAGCAAGAAGCAACAATCAGTTTCAACCTCAATTGCAGAAGCTGAATACATTGCAGCAGGCAGTTGTTGTGCTCAACTCCTTTGGATAAGAAATTAGTTGATGGATTATGGTATGACACTTAGTAAAATTCCTATGTTTTGTGATAATACTAGTGCTATCAAAATTGCAGAAAATCCAGTTCAACACTCAAGGACTAAGCACATTGATGTCAGGTATCATTTTATTAGAGAACATATTGAAAATGGTACTGTGGAACTTCATTTTGTTCCTACTGACAAACATCTTGCAGATATTCTAACTAAACCACATGATGAGGCTACATTCATTAGATTGGTTAGTGAGTTAGGAATGTTAAACTTTTAGATCTTTAACATCTGCACAAGTAGCAAGGTATGTTGTTTCAGCTTATAGACTTGATATCTTCGTCAGGATCTATACTTGACTGTTAAATGCTTAAGCTGTAATATCTTACATTGATAAATTTCAGTATGATAGACTTATTAATAAACATCAGGATCAGGATTGCTATCAGGATGCTAACATCATCAGTATTGATATCAGGATTGTATCGTCAGTATCAGGATTGTGAAATTTGTGTGTCTTACTATTTCAAATCCTGAAGATAATTTTATACAGTGGTTTAATTCTGAGTTTTGTTAAGTCTATGATAGTAAGTTTTACCACATGCATACTGATAATTTATGTCATTATTCAGATCAATCAATAAACAACAATAGACAAGTAGATAATAAGAAAACTTGTATTTTCATTAATTAAAAGCATTACATACATAGAAATGAAATACAATTCTTCTTTTTGTCTAACTACTACTGATAATCCTATTTGATATGGGCTAAAAGTAAGCCCTAAAGACACATTTAATGTGGCATTAATTAGACCCAGAATGGTCCAAACGTGGGACCCACCAGATGGGCCCAAACCCTATTTACAATATTAATTTCGTAATTAATATCAAGGGTAATAATCAGCTCAGCAAATAAGAGTCAAATTAGGACACTACTCCTACCTAACTTAGCCTCCAAGATACATATTTCAACATGGAAACTAATTCCTACAAGGAATAGATCAGGAACCTTCCTCAAGATAGACTTGTCCACCAAGTCTCTGATTCCTACCATAATTCTAGGGTTTCTCAGCCGATATAAAGGGTCTTACCCCTCATCTCAGAACTACGTTTTGGCTTAATCCTCGAATAAGGACATACAAGCCATTACGTCCTAGGTGAGCTCTCACCGCCATAGCCTCGAGGGCACCATCACCTAGAACTACGTCTTGGCTTGATTCTCAATAACGAGATACGTAGGCACTCTATGAGGACCGATCAGTCTCGTAACACGGAAACAACCATTAAAGCTCGAAGCTCAACCACCCTAGCATTAATTACAAATCGTAACCTAGTTTTTATTCCACAACATTTGGCGCCGTCTGTGGGACGACAACATCAACCATGGTTCAAACACGAAGAACAACATCGACTGAGGCCATACCCCTTAGCTCTGCTCCACCTGCCACCTCTGATCCGCTTATCACCGCTGAAGAAGGACAATTACCCCCATCAACAGGGACGGTCATTCAACCTCTAGCCTCTCAACCCTCAGGGATGATTCCCCATGTTGAGGGAACTTTACCTGTGATTATCCCTCAAAACCAAGAAACTAACCCTCTTCAGATGGTGGTTTCTCCTCTTGATAATGTTGGTCGAACACTACCCCCGGGAATACAGATCCACACTACGGATCTCCCCTTGAATACCAACCCGATGTATGGGTTGCCTAATTATCCTCCTCGACAAAGGGAACCTGGACCTAGCGGTCATGCCTTACAGATCCGAGATCGAGAGTACGATGACTACTCTAGCCACTATACTGATGATTCGACATCTGAGGATGACGATGATGATCGCGAAGAAGCCCCAAGGAGGCGACGTGCTAGTAGAAAACCTTGAAGGAGGTCCCAAAGAATCCATGATGGACCTCCACAAATAACCGCAGAAAGGATCAAGGCTCACGAAGCCGATATCTTAAAATTAAAGGGAGATATGGCAAGGGAGCAATCGAGATTGAATCAGAATTGACCACCCCCAACCTCAGGAGGGATTCCTTTTATCGATTTGAAAAGATCTTCGAGAAGGCCACGAAGGGCTGTTGCCCCAATTGAAGATGCTATAAGGGTAGAAACCCCTAGAGGTAACCCCAAAGATCTGATACCACTTGGAGATCCTACACCCCCGTTTACCGAGGAAGTGATGAATGCTCGTATTTCAAAGAAGTTCAAGATGCCGACGATTAATGCTTATGATGGAACGGGCGATCCCGCAAATCATGTCAGGACCTTTTCGAATGCGCTATTGCTACAGCCTGCAAGTGACGCCTTGAAGTGTAGGGCGTTCCCTCAAACTCTATCGGGCATGGCACGAAGATGGTATAGCCGCTTGCCTGCAAACTCAATTGGCTCTTTCAAGGAGTTGAGTGCTGCTTTAATTAGTCAATTTATCAGTGGAAGGGTTCATGAGAAAAGCTCTGCGTCCCTCATGTATGTCGTGCAAGGAAAGAATGAAAACCTGGGAGATTATCTCAAGAGGTTTACCAAGGAAACGTTGAATATTACTGATTTAGAAAACAAGGTGGCCATGGTAGCCCTGGAACACAGAACCACGGATCTTTTCTTTAAAAGGTCACTGGCGAAGCATCCTCCTGAGAATATGGCCGAACTTCAACGAAGGGCTGACAAGTATATCAAGGCTGAGGATAGCATGAAGAAGGAAGCCACGGTAGGCAGTGGCAGGGGCACCAACGATACTAAGAAGCGAAGGCATGAGCAAGAGTACGATGCTAGGGACAAATATCCCCGGACTAGCAAGGACTCTGACTCACCACCAAAGAAGAATTTTGGACCGAAATTTTCTGATTATGCAAGGTTGAATGCTCCTAGGAGTCAAATCTTGTTAGAGATCGAGAAGGATAAGGACTTTCGATGGCCGAAGCCACTTAAGGGAGACCCCGAAAAGAGAAACAAGGATTTGTATTGCTGGTTCCACAAGGATGTGGGGCATGATACGGATGACTGTAGGCATTTGAAGGATGAGATTGAGTTCCTAATTCGAAAGGGAAAGTTGAACAAATTTACTAAGGGTGAAGATCGTGGCACCCAAAGAAAGGATTATGACAGGAGAGACAATGACAGGAGAGATAACAATCGTGATCGTAGCACCCAACCTCGAGGGCCAGTTATTAATATGATTTGGGGAGGCCCGAAAGCGGCCGGTACGACTCGAAATTCAGGAAAGGCGTATGCTAGAAAAGTGATGCACATCGTGGGAGAGGCCCCGAAGCGTGCGAGGACTGAAACAGTGATAGGTTTTGATGATTCAGATCTTGAGGGGGTTAAGTTTCCCAATGACGACCCGTTGGTCATAACCCCTGTTATTGGGAACTCGGAAGTGAAGCGAGTCTTGATAGACAATGGAGCTTCCGTTGATATTTTGTTTCATGATGCTTTTGTAAAGATGGGATACACTGATTCTCAGTTGACCCCAACCAACATGCCCATCTACGGATTCAATGGTGTTGAATCCAAGGTTGAGGGTACTATTCAGTTTCCCATGACAATTGGACAGAAACCTAAGAAGGCTACTCAGATGCTGAATTTTTTGGTGATCAAGGCGTCATCGACTTATAACGCAATCCTGGGAAGGACGGGACTTCATGCGTTTAAGGCTGTTGCCTCTACTTATCACATTAAGATTAAGTTTCCACCCCGTAATGGTGTTGGAGAACAAAAGGGCGATCAGAAGATGGCAAGAAGTTGTTATGTGTCTGCATTGAGAGCTGATGAAGTCGGGGGCAGGTACTCCTGATTGAAGACATGGATGTCCGAGGAGATGATGAACATCGGGGGAAGCCGGCGGAGGACTTGATTCACATTCCTCTAGACCCGATCGATCCTGAGAAAGTAACTTACGTAGGAGCATCTTTAAAAGAGCCCCTGAAGGATAAACTGATAGCATTCTTGCAAGAAAATAGTGATGTGTTTGCTTGGACTGCAGCTGACATGCCAGGGATTGATCCCCAACTCATAACTCACAGGTTGAATGTCGATCCAACCCGCAAGAAGATAAAACAGAAAAAGAGGAACTTTGCTCCTGAAAGGCAAGAGGCCATCAAGTAAGAAGTTGAAAAGCTCTTAGAAGCTGGGTTTATTGAAGAGATTCAGTTTCCAGAATGGTTAGCTAACCCTATGATGGTCAAGAAGACAAATGGGAAGTGGAGGATGTGTATAGACTTCACTGAATTGAATGATGTGTGTCCAAAAGATTGCTTTCCTTTACCAAGGATTGATACATTGATAGATGCTACAGCTGGGCATGAGATGTTGAGATTCATGGATGGGTTCAGCGGCTACAATCAGATTAAGATGCACAAGGATGACATCCCTAAGGTATCTTTCATAACTGACTTTGGTGTTTAATGTTATCTTGTTATGGCTTTTGGTCTAAAGAATGCAGGAGCTACTTACCAACGATTAGTGAATAAGATATTCGCCCATCTGATTGGAAAAACCATGGAGGTTTATGTTGATGACATGTTAGTCAAGAGCCTACTCAAGGCAGATCACATTAAGCACCTCAGAGAGGCATTCGAAGTGCTGAGGCACCACAAGATGATGTTGAATCCAGCCAAGTGTGCTTTTGGTGTTGGATCTGGAAAGTTTTTTGGTTTAATGGTTTCGAAAAGAGGCATAGAGGCCAACCCCGACAAGATCAAGGCAATCTTAGACATGGAACCACCCCGTTCTGTGAGGGACGTACAGAAGTTAATCGGCAGAGTGGCCGCTCTAGGGAGATTCATCTCCAAGTCTGGTGATAAGTGCTTGCCTTTCTTTCAAGCATTAAAAAAGGTGAAAATTTTTGAATGGACCGATAAAGCCAAGAGGCCTTTGAACAGTTGAAGAAATACATGGCCGAAGCCCCGCTCTTGGCCAAGCCAAGTCCCGGAGAGACTCTTTATCTGTATCTAGCAGTGTCGGAACAAGCATTGAGTGCCGTCCTCATTAAAGAAGAGAACAAGGTTCAGAGACCTATCTACTATGTAAGCAAGGTGCTCCATGGAGCCGAATTAAATTACTCATCCATCGAAAAATTTGCTTTGGCATTGGTAACAGTTTCAAGGAAGCTACGACCGTACTTTCAGTCACACAAAATCGTAGTCCTGATGGACCAGCAGTTGAGAAATATATTGCACAGCCCAAAGGCTAGTGGAAGACTGATTAAGTGGGCAATTGAGCTCGGAGAATTTTACATAACATACAAGCCGCGAACGGCAATCATGGCTCAGGCATTAGCTGACTTCGTGGTTGAATGTACCATTAGCAACCAAGAAGTCGGGGGGCAGGAGATGATAACCACCCCTGAAAGTGGAGATAAAGATGAAGAACTTGTACCTGATCAGAAGGAATATTGGGTGCTCTATTTTGACGGAGCATAAAAAACAAAATCTAGTGGCGCAGGCTTAGTGTTGCAAAGCCCCGATGGGTTCACAGTTGAATATGCTTTGAAGTTGGACTTTCCGACAACTAACAATGAAGCTGAGTATGAGGCCTTGATAGCCGGTTTAGGCTTGGCCAGAATCATGAGAGTCAAGAATCTCAAAGTTTGTGGAGATTCAAGATTAGTGGTCTCTCAAGTAAATGGTGAATTTGAGGCCAAGGATGAAACCATGGCAAGGTATCTGCGAGTTGTGAAAGCTGTCATGACTCAGTTTGACAAGTGCTATGTAGAACACATTCCGAGAGAAGAGAACGTTAAGGCCGATGCCTTATCTAAGTTCGCCTCTTCTGAGATATAAAATTATGCAGGGAGTGTTTACTTCCAGGTCATGAAGGCCCCGACCATCAACTCTGAGTTGATTGCACCAATTGATGTAGGAAGCTGTTGGATAGATCCTATTAAAGCTCACCTTGAAACAGGTTGGCTCCCCGACAATGCTCTGGAGGCACGAAAGTTGTCAGTGAGAGCATTGAGATACGCCTTGATTGAAAGCATCCTATACAAGAGATCGTTTGTCATCCCGTACTTGAAATGTTTGAGACCCCAAGAGGCAAGAGAAGCCTTGGAGGAGGTTCATGAAGGGATATGTGGGCAACACTTGGGGGGCAGAGCCCTAGCTCACAAGATCACTCGACTAGGATTCTATTGGCCGGAGATGCTGGGCGATGCACAGAATTACGTCAAGAAGTGTGACAGATGTCAAAAACACACTCCAATTGTAAGGCAGCCGCCTTAGATGTTAATGTCAGTCAACTCTCCCATCCCATTTGCAATGTGGGGGATGGACATACTTGGTCCTTTCCCTATGGCTTCAGCACAAAGGAAGTTTCTGATAGTCGCCATTGACTATTTCACCAAGTGGATCGAGGCTAAGCCTCTAGCCAAGATAACCACCAAACAAGTTGCCCAGTTCTTTTGGGAGAACATAATTTGTAGATATGGAATCCCGCGAATCCTTGTGACGGATAATGGGACACAGTTCAACAATGAGGAGTTCAAGAAGTACTGTGAGGAAAATGCTATTGAGCTTCGATTTACTTCAGTAACACACCCGCAAGCTAATGGACAGGCCGAGGTAGCCAATCAGATCATCCTTGATGGACTAAAGAAAAGGGTCGAACGCTCAAGGAATACTTGGGTGGATGAGTTGCTGCCTATACTCTGGGCTTATCGTACCACTTGTAAGGTGACCACCGGAGCAACCCCGTTTCTGCTGGCTTTTGGAGCTAAGGCAGTTTTGCCCATGGAGATTATGCATGCGTCACCTCGAGTTGAGGCATTTGAACCAGAGACTAATGAAGGGGGCATGAGACTCGCCCTAGACCTGATTGATGAAGTCAAGGACGAGGCAAACGCTAGAAATGTGGAGCATCAAAAGAAAGCGTCCTTTTATTACAACCACAGGGTTAAGGAAAGGTTCTTCCAGTAAGGTGACCTAGTTTTGAGAAAGATCGAGGCTTCTGGAGTTGGCCAGAAGGGAAAACTAGCCCCTAATTGGGAAGGGCCGTATCGAGTCAAGAAGACGTTGGGACGAGGATCATACAAATTGGAAACCTTGGATGGGGTTGAGGTGCCCCGTACTTGGCATGCCTTGAACCTCAAAGTTTATTATGTTTAAGCTATCTTAGGAAGGATTTAGCTTTTTATCTATCTATTAAGAGAAGTAGAAATAAGGTTCGATGAAACCATTCCAGGGCCCAGTGTCCCGAGTAGGATAGTAGCAAGCTATGTAAGGGTTGAATCCCTTTCTGAGTTATTAATACAAGTTTGTTTTCCATTCCATGATTCTATGTTTTGTTTATGTACCGAGCACCTGTTGAGTGCAGCCGACCACCTCCCGGCCGACCACCTCCCGGCCGACCACGAAGGTTTTGGGCCTTTCGGCCGACCACCTTCCAGCCGACCATGGTGTGGCCGACCATGGTGGCTTGCAACCATCTGGCCGACCACCTCTCGGCCGACCACGAGCTATCCCGTGGTCCGGCCGATCGTGGGTTAGTTCGTGGTCCTGAATCTCGATTTTTTCAGCAAACCTCGGATAGTTTCTGATCCTGAATCTCGACTTTTTCAGCGAATCTCGGATGGTTTTCAGTACTAAAAAGAGGTCAAGATTAGCACAGTTTAGTGCCTGTTAGCACATTTTAGTGCCGATTAGCATCGTTTAGTGCAGTTTAAGCACATTTTAGTGCCAATTAGCACCATTTAGTGCAGTTTAAGCACAATTTAGTGCCTGTTAGCACATTTTAGTGCCAATTAGCACCGTTTAGTGCAGTTAAGCACAGTTTAGTGCCTTTTAGCACATTTTAGTGCCGATTAGCACCGTTTAATGCAGTTTAAGCACATTTTAGTGCCAATTAGCACCGTTTAGTGCAGTTTAAGCACAGTTTAGTGCCTGTTAGCACATTTTAGTGCCAATTAGCACCATTTAGTGCAGTTTAAGCACAGTTTAGTGCCTGTTAGCACATTTTAGTGCCGATTAGCACCGTTTAGTGCAGTTTAAGCACAGTTTGTGTCGATTAGCACCGTTTAGTGCATTTTTAGCACAGTTTAGTGCCTGTTAGCACATTTTAGTGCCGATTAGCACCGTTAGTGCAGTTTTAGCACAGTTTAGTGCTTGTTAGCACATTTTAGTGCCGATTAGCACCGTTTAGCATCGGATAGTGCCGTTAGTGTCGTTTTATGCCATTGAACATTGTTTAACACTGTTTAAACATTGTTTAAGGTTGATTAGCGCTGTCTAGTGCCATTTAACACCGCTTAGTGTTGTTAAACATCGTCGTAAATGCGTCGGTCGCTCCACGCTTTACGTTAAGATGATGTTGTTGAAAATACTCGCGTAAGAGCAATGAACCCTGACCCAAGTCTCGAATATGGCCGTTATAACTTCAAGGAAAACCTGATCAGTTTTCCTAGAAGTTGGGGGGCAAATGATATGGGCTAAAAGTAAGCCCTAAAGACACATTTAATGTGGCATTAATTAGACCCAGAATAGTCCAAACGTGGGACCCACCAGATGGGCCCAAACCCTATTTACAATATTAATTTCATAATTAATATCAAGGGTAATAATCAGCTAAGCAAATAAGAGTCAAATTAGGACACTACTCCTGCCTGACTTAGCCTCCAAGATACATATTCAACATGGAAATTAATTCCTACAAGGAATAGATCTGGAACCTTCCTCAAGGAAGACTTGTCCACCAAGTCTATGACTTCTACCATAATTCTAGGGCTTCTCAGCCTATATAAAGGGTCTTACCCCTCATCTCAGAACTACGTTTTGGCTTGATTCTCAATAAGGACATACAAGCCACTACGTCCTAGGTGAGCTCTCGCCGTCGCCGCCATAGCCTCGAGGGCACCATCACCTAGAACTACGTCTTGGCTTGATTCTCAATAACAAGATACGTAGGCACTCTGTGAGGACCGATCAGTCTCGTAACACGGAAACAACCATTAAAGCTCAAAGCTCAACCACCCTAGCATTAATTACAAATCGTAACCTAGTTTTTATTCCACAACACTATTCTTGTCTAAAGTTGGGGCTTTTGAATCTTGCTTCTTTCATTTGTCTAGGAGACAGGACAAGGAGCATCTCAAGATCCGCATTAGTGATTTTAAATGCCTCATGTAGTTCTAGACTTCATCTAAGGATAACTTGAATGAGAGCAGCTAACTCATCTTCATGCTTATTGAAGAAACTGAATAGAATCTCCATCAAAATCCACCTCAGACTCTTTGCCAAATTCTTCATCCTCAAGGTGTGAAGAGATTAGAGGAGGATTTTGTCCGACCGGTAGATGTTTTAGAGGAGATTCTTGGAAATCATCTGGGTTAAGACCAACCATATCTAACTCGATGAGAAAAGTCATCTCTTCTAAGAGATAGTTCAGTTGCTCCTGATCATCAAGAGTAAAGAACTTCTCAGTGGGAATGAACCAAAATCTAGGGTTCATATGAAGATTTGGGTTGAAAGCCATGGTGTAAAGAGAAAAGAATGAAAAGGTTTTGGAGTATGGCATAAGGCGTCAGTTTCTTTTATAGAAAGACGTGGGAAGCTGAACAGTCATTTGGGGGTTATCAATGCGGTCAGTCATAATTATGTGTGACTGTATTTCTTATATTTTCAAGAAATGTTGAACGTATCTAACCAATTGATTTTGTTCAGATTTTATTTATTTCTTTTACAAGTAAAAGAAAATGCCACGTGGAAACTCCATTTAGTCTCTGGAATCAGGATGATATTGATCAGGAATAGAAGTGTGTTCACATCAGGATTAGTAATTCTTTCTATTCAGAAATCACATTGAATCTTGTGATTATCTTGGTGAGAAGATCACATCAGGAGAGGAAGCTGATCAGTATTGACTTTTATCTTGATTTTACCTTGATTTATTTACTTGAAATCAATTTTGGATTTTATTTTCCAAAAATCGTGGGTAATTGCATTTTTCAGGGACTAACACCTGTCAACCTACGTGTCAACGTGGGATAATGGGTCTGAAGGATTTTTGAAATATAATTATTTTGAAACTCTAATCGTGTAATTGTTTTCTCTAATTTCATTTTCTAAAGCAAAAACACTATTGAGTTTTCAAAATCACTAATCAATTTCAAAGCTTTCTTAAGTTCTTTTCAGATCAAAATGGCAACTCAAAGAAGACTACCCAAATCAGTAGCTTTCAAGTTTGGTGACATTGATTTTATGTTGAACAATCATTTTGCAGCTATCACCAACAAGGAAGGGGTGTCAACTGATTTTCACCAAATTATTGACTTTATGGCGAAAGGACCATTAAGTTATGCCTTGACAGCATCTCCACAAATTAATCAAGTAGCTGTTTCACAAGCTTGGGAGAATGCTGAGGTAATTTATTCTACTCAGAGTCAATCAGGTAAGATTGTTCTACACTAAAGACAAGACTCATTTGATATTACTGAATCTGTTGTTAATTCAGTACTTCACTTACCTGTTAGTACGAATTTTGAGAATGTACCATCTGATGATAATGTTAGAACTATGTTGTCTGAATTAGGTTACAATGGACCTCTAGATAACATGAGCCAGTTAAATAGATCCTTTCTTAGGAAAGAATGGTCTTTCTTCTTTGACCAACTTGCTAAATATTTTACTGGTAAATGTAGTTCTTTTCAACAAATTACTGCTGTTACATCTTACATTGCATATGGCTTACTTTATAACAGAGTAATTAATTAGTGTCACATTATCTTAAGTCAAATGTGTATTAAACTTGGGTCAAGAGATCATGACAGGAATATGGTTTATTATCACAGATTCATGCAACTATTTATTAACCATTTCATTCCTGATGTTGAAGCTAGATTTGGTAGAGAATATTGTGTTTCTTCTTATGTACAACAAAAGAGAATTTTCTCTGACATTACAAAGAAGGACAGTGAAAAGAATCTAGATGAAATACCTGCATTACACTATCCAAATCATGTTCAGGTACTTCTAAGAACTCATCTGCCTACTATCTATAATTCTTCTTTCTTTGGTGGTGAAATGACTCAGGAATCTGAATTGGAGGAGAACCCCCCTGTGTCTACCGAAGTAGCCAAAAACATTACAGTCTCTGAAACAATTCTAGAACCAAATTTTGATCCACAGCCTATTGTTTCAAAGAAGCCAACCTCTGGTGTTTCTCAAAAGACATCAGTTGTAAAGAAGAGGAAATTTGTTGTTTATAGTAGTAGTTCAAGTGAAGATGATGATAATATATCTCTTGCTGAGAGAGCAGAATTGAAGGCTGCAATTCAACTTTCTAAGCTAGGACAAAGAGATAGAACACATAGTCATAGCCAGGCTGTAGTCTCCCAAAAGGCTGTAGTTCTTAAAAAGGGAAAACAGTTACTGGATATTGTCTCTCAAAAGACTGTGTCTATTGAAAAAGGATCTCATCCCAAGATCACTTCTGTGTCTACACCTCTTGAGTCTTCTCAAGATAAACTTGTTGCTCACTATATTAGGAGAACAAGGAGAAAGATTCATTTGTCACCTACACACAGTGTCTAGTCCAACTAACATTATGCAGGTCTCTACAAATAAGGCTATATCCACGTCAGTATCTGACAAGAGAGATCTGGATCTTGATTCTTCATGGGAAACTACATTGACATACAGACTTGCTATGGAACTTATTTCACTAAAAGTGAAGCTTTCCAGGCCTATTTTAGATTTTCCGATTGAAAGAGTTCCCAAACTTTCATTTCCTGGAGAATATGGACTGTTACATCAAAGACTTAATTTAATGAAGATGTACTTCTATGTATCAGTCAGAAAGGAATTGCACAAGAAATTTGGACTTCCTAAGCATGTTGAACTTCAATCACTTCATGCATATTTATTTGACAAGGATGTCATTGTTGAAGAGGCTTCAGCTCAAGGTGAACAAGAGGAGGTATTTGATAGAGGGAAGCAGTCAATAGAAGATACTATTACACCAGTGGTGAATAGTAGGATAGATCAGATCATAGTCACTACAACACAAGAACCATCTAGTCAGAGGTTGGATGACTCAGGAACTTTGTTTGATAATGCTGGAAGGTCTTCTGTGATGACTGAAATTGCAAGTGAGAAACCCTATGATATGGGAGGAATGACTTTGATTAATTTTCCTGAAGATTAAACCAATATTGTTCTTTCAGAGTCTATCCACCTTGAGGGTGTGTCTCAGCAACCAACACTTAAAGACGGTGATATACTCGCTATGGTGTCTAATGAAGTATTACTGAAGACATCAGAGTCTAGTGTAAATCCTGAAAGTGGTATACCGGAGCCTGTAGTCTCTGGAAAGAAAGTAGATGTTTGTAAGGGTTCAGAGACTATAGCAGCTCACTCCTTGGAGAAAACATCAAGCCCCATGCCATATGAGGAACCCTCTCTCCATGTGAGTTCAGGTATAAAAACTTCTTCTAACCCCTATTTTTATGTAGGTCATGAGAGCATTTATCCAAATTTGAGTGATACACTTGAAAAGATGGACATAGATCCACACATATAGAGGCTGACTCCTGACCAGGCAAAAGGAGAGGTAGAAAGAGTGTTGACTTTATATAGTAAAAGTGAGAATAAGGGTATGGATGATCAACTCCATAGTGAGGGAGAGAAAGTTAGGAAACCACCATCGTTTGATTTCTGGGATCAGGTTTTTCCTGAATCTTTGGCTGAAAATCTTGGTATGGATGCTGGTACTTATTCCTTTATCAAGATGTATGAGAAGAATGACTTATCGAAGCACAATGCAAAGCCAGAAGTTAAAGCTCAGAAATAGAAAGAGAGGCTTGCAGGAATCATCAACAGAAGAGATGAAAAGCTAAGACAATCTCTTACTCCACATGTACCAGAAGATATTCCTAATGATCCTAGTATTCCTTTGTATGTACTTCCAATATCAGCTAGAATTGAGACATAAACAGTATCTGATCAATCTAAGGAGGAGTCAGGATTTGTAGATGTTAGTACACAGAATACTAGTGAAGGACAAGATGATCATGTTTCAGCTTCAGAGCAGAAAAGTGAAGATGCGTGTACTTCTACTAAAGTATTATTACTTGAATATCATTCTACTCCAGTAGAGCATGCAACACAGACAACTTCTTCTACAAGGATTGAAGATAAAGTTATTTCTGCATCTGAGTCTGAAGATACAACAAGCACTTCCAACTGTGATGTTAATTCCGGAATTCTAAAGGATATTCAGAAATCTCAAATTATTATTCAATCGAGACTTCAAACACTTGAAGATAACCAAGTCACTATTATAGAAAAACAAGCAGTTCTGATGAATCTTATTTCTTCTGTTACTGAAACTCTTAAAATTAATGTTGGTGATGTCAAAAAGGGGGAGATAAAAACAATTCAGAGGCAACAGACTGGGGGAGATGAACAGGAGATAAAGGAAGAACTAAGAGTGACAGAGGTGACTCTCAACAAGGAAGTGGAAGCATCAAATAGTTGAATTCTTTCTTCTAAGTACCGAATACTATGTCTACATCTGAAGAAGTTAACAGTATAAGTATGAAGTACTTGAATTGTCGATTAGATATATGTTTTGTATCGACAAGTCAGGCATTCGAGAAGTAGAAATCAACTATTCGATAAGTCAAGAAAGGCTTAATCGATATCTCAAGCAGTTTGTAACTCACAGCTGGGTATTATCTAACTTAGAGCGTTCCATATCGGCTTAAATTGATTCACTTGGACTCAAGTTTGTTGTAGTTTTGCTATGTTTTGCTTAGTTGTGCAGAGTTGCAAGAATGTCGATTATGGTGGATGCTTCTATCGTGTTTGGAGGATTAATTGATTAAAATTCGGATATTCCGGGAAGGTTGCGCAGTCTACACTGTTTTGGCCATATCTGGAGTTCTAGAAGTCCATTTTCAGCGATCTTACAGCTCACGCGAAGCTTGAGAGATTTTCTACAACCTGGGATAGAAAGCAGGTGCAGGGAGCGTGTAGTTAAAATTCACGCACTTGTTCTTTGTGAAGCAAGGCTGGAAGATTACTGTTTTGCCCTTTTTCTAATTCTAATTATATTTTGGGCAGGTTTTAGTACCTTAATCGAATTCTAATTGTAATAGAAGGTAATTTCCTGCTGGGCAAGAAATCTAGAGCCTATTTAAATACATCCTACCATGTAATTTGTATCAAGAGTTATTATTATTGTATCATAGCTTAGATCTGCAAGGGAGAAAAGGAGAGAAGGATTCAACGCTCGTGACAAGCAACGGATCCAGATCTACTTCATCTTTTGTGTTATTCTGGATACTAGATTTGTTTTCTTAACTCTTTGTTTATTAATATAATTACTTCTTTTATTCATATCTTGTTATATATCATGTTATCATCAAATCCCATGACGATGAACGGTTCAATTATGAGCTAATCGTTGTCATGGGATTCTAATGGATTTATCTATGTAGCTTAGTAGTTTGCATGTTTTAAAGATTTATGTGTGGTGAATTCTTGATATCCTCGTATGGTTGTGTTTCATGTATTTAAATGCGTCGCGAACATCTAATTTGTTAATCTCTTGCTAAACGAGAGTGGATCTTGAGATTTAGAACTTGCCATGCTAGCATTGGATAGGTTGATGTTTTAACATCATGATTTGTGGCGTAAATAGAGATATTATGCTACCCTATGTGATCTATGTGGATAACTTGTGCTTAAACCTTTATGTTTTCAAATTCTATAGAGATATAGGGTCTAAACATATTTGGTATTTACCCATCTTCTATCTCTTTTGTGGATGCATGCGTAGTTTGGTATTAGTATACCGAGAGGTAGCTTTTACTTGGTTCGTGTTATTCGATCAGATATCAAAACCATCACATGTATTGATTAAAGGCTGCGACTCTAAGTGAAGTAGATAATGAAGTTAGGATTCCATGTTTATTCTCATATAAGTAAATCATTTTTAGATCTCATTAGCTAGTTAATTCTTAATTCCTTAATTCGCATCTTAGTTTAATTTAGTTAACTAAAACCTCAATTTTTTTATTGTCTTAGCAGTGAATTAAGATCAGACATTGTTGAATAGGCACATTAGCTGAAAAGAACCATAACCTGATCCCTGTGGGAACGAATTTGGACTTAACCTTATATATTACTTGTGACCACGTGCGCTTGCGTGATATTGTGTAAACAAGTTTTTGGCGCCGCTGCCGGGGATCATCGGTGTTTAATTTAGTTTATGTGCTTGTCATCAGTGGTCGTTAGCGTTCACTGACTCGGATTTCTTATTTAGTTAGTTTGTTTCGTAGTGTTTTCAGTTACTTGAACGTGTATGCAAACACGTTTGCAAACTCGTAAACTGGCAGAAGAAGAACTTGTAGCAGTAAAAGAGATGGCAGACTTACCAGCAGCAGTCAAGGCTTTGAAGGACTATTCACAGCCAAAGATCAATGACATACAATCTAGTATTGTCAGGCCAGCTATTGCAGCGAACAACTTTGAGATCAAGCCGAGCACAATTCAGATGGTGCAGAATTCGGTTCAGTTTGGGGGTGCTTCGACAGAGGATCCTAACATGCACATCCGGGACTTTATCGAGATCTGCGACACTTTCAAATTTAATGGTGTGTCGGAGGATGCTATCAAGTTGAGGCTTTTCCCATTCTCTTTAAGGGATAAGGCTAAGGGCTGGTTACACTCTCTACCAGCTGGTTCTATTACTACATGGGAGGATCTTGCTCAAAAGTTTCTTACTAAATTCTTCCCTATGGCGAAAACTGCAGCAATAAGAAACTAGTTAACTCAATTTCAGCAGCAATCCGGTGAATCTTTGTGTGAGGCTTGGGAACGTTACAAGGAGATGCTTCGTAGGTGTCTACATCATGGCATGCCTGATTGGGTGGTTATTAACGGTTTCTACAATGGGTTGGGAGTATAGTCTAGACCTTTGCTAGATGCAGCATCAGGTGGAGCTCTGTGGGCTAAGAGCTATGAGGAGGTTTATGATCTTATTGAGACGATGGCTGCTAATGAATATCAAAATCCAACCCAGAGGCTTTCTCAAGGCAAGGTAGCAGGTGTTCTTGATGTTAATGCAGACTCAGCTCTAGCAGCTCAGCTAGAGGCAATAAATAGGAAAATAGATTATTTGGCAAATCATGGGATTCAGCAGGTTGCTAGTATTTGTGAGCTATGTGCGGGCGCACATGAGACGAATCAGTGTGCTATCTCTTCTGAATCAGCACAGTTCATGAGTAATTTTCAGAGACCCACTGCACCAGTTCCAACCACTTATCATCCAAGCAACAGGATTCATCCCAATTTCAGCTGGAGCAATGATCAAGGTGTTCAGCAATCTTATCAGCAGCAGTTTCAAGGACAGTAAGCGAAGCCATTCAATCAAGGCTATCAACAGCCTTATGCTCCAAGGGCACCATATCAACCTCCTGGATTTCAGCAGCAACAGCCCCAGGCTCATGCGGGGCAATCATCTAATGAAAAATCAGAAATGGATGATTTGAGGATGATGGTGAAGAACCTGCAAGCTTCTCAAAAGGTCTTGGAAAACCAGATAGGACAGATTGTTAGTGCTTTACATAGTAGGCCACAAGGAACTCTGCCTAGTGATACAGAGGCTAATCCAGGCAGAAGGGAAAGCAAAGAACAGGTCAATGCAGTTTCTTTGAGATCTGGAAAAGTCACGAGGGATCCTAAATCAGCAGCTAAGGAAGATGAAGATGTTCAGAATCAGCAGGTTGAAAAATCTGCAGTGCCAGAAATTGAGAAATCTGATTTAGTGGCTGATCAGCTTGATGGTGAGAAGAGCAAGAAACCTATTGAAAAGTCTACTCCGGAGCAATCTTCGAAGAATAATCAGATCTATCCTCCTCCTCCATATCCTGGGCACTTGCAGACAAGTCAAGAGAAACAGTTTCAGAAGTTAATGGATGTCTTCAAGAAATTGTCTATTAACATTCCTTTCGTTGAAGCATTGGAGCAGATGCCGAGGTATGCAAAGTTCATGAAGGATATTTTGTCACGAAAGAGAAGGTTGGAAGAATTTGAAACAGTGGCATTAACGGAGGAGTGTAGTGCAGTTCTGCAGCAGAAGTTGCCACCCAAACTTAAAGATCCGGGAAGTTTCACCATCCCTTGCACTATTGGCTGTTGGGACAATCAGATCTTGGCACTGCGATTTTTGATACAATAAATTAACAAGTACGAATAGAAAAGTCACCTTGTTAACGGTTGATTCCACGCTCTTCTATTGTATTCCCAAATTCCCTTGAGCGAAGTGTGGCCTTCGTCTTCTCAAGTTAACCTCTCTTCTTGCTCCTGGGTGGCTACAAAATTTTTTCGACCCCCCCTAGCAAGAAGAGAATAGGAATATATATAGGGCTACAATAGGGATCATGGAAAATTAGGTTGGGCCTTCTAATTACATCTTGGGCATAGCCCAATGTAATTAAATATTAATTCAATCCACTAAAGAATTAATATTTGCACTACCTTTCCCAATACCGTAATTTAATTAATTAATTCGATTCCAATATTATTTGCTTATTAAATTCCCCATGTTTAAAATATCGCATGTCCATTAATTAAATAAATTACTGATAATTCATTTAATTAATATCTTTTATCCTTGATCATCCACTCAACCTTTATTTAATTATGCCGGAATAAATCCACCTGCAGGGTTTCACATAATTAAATCTTTTTTGAGCTTTCAAGGGGACATCATTAACCCGAATATTATCAGGACATGGATTCCTTCAATAAATAATATCCACCATATATATTATTCCATCACCCAAAATATAATGAAATAAATCAAAAGAATTATTTCATATATAAATCAAAACATGTAAATAATATACACGTGTCAATTACTATATCTGGATTAAGAACCTAAGCATTAATAATAACATAGAATCTTAGTTCACCTTCTTAATCAGTATAAGGGAACAATTCTAAATTTGATCCTGTTCGATATACACAAAGCATACTAGTATTATTTATTAGTCAATATAAACTAATCTAAATAATACTACAGCCATTCCAGTGGATTGTCTAACACCACCTGTGCTGTGAACCATATTATATTATATAAACCGTATTTAATAATCTAATATTCTGTATCCCATTTGATACTAGATTATTCACAATATATAATATTCAGACAACATGTAAACATTTAAATGATTCTCAATAAAATAGGCCAGAAATAAATGTATATACTTCAAATAAATATTTTCAGTATACACCAACAATCTCCCACTTATACTCAAAATATTCTATGAGTATATCAGTGTTTATTTAATCCACTATTACACAAAAAAAACTATGTGTCTATCCATCTGACTCCTATCGCTTCCACATGCCTGTCAAAAACTTTGGCTGGCAAGCTCTTTGTGAAAGGATCTGCCCGGTTGTCTTCTGATGATATGTGAACCACAACTATATCTCCTCGCTTTACGATTCCTCGTATGAGATGATACTTACGTTAAATATGTTTAGCTGCTTTGTGATCTCGCGGTTCCTTCGAATTTGCCACAGCACCAGTGTTATCACAATACACTGTCAAGCTCCTAGGCAAATTAGGTACCACATCCAAGTCCAAATGGAAGTTCCTGAACCATACAGCCTCTTTTGCAGCCTCAGAGGCCGCCACGTACTCGGCTTCCATGGTAGAGTCTGCAATGCATTTCTGCTTTACACTCCTCCATATAACGGCTCCACCTCCCAAAGTAAAAACATATCCTGAGGTCGATTTCCTCTTATCCCTATCTGATTGGAAATCTGAATCAGTATATCCCAAAGGAAATAGATTTGAGGCCATGTAAATTAACATATACTCCTTAGTCCTTCTCAAGTACTTGAGTATAGTTTTTACTACACTCCAATGTTCCTGACCTGGGTTCGACTGATATCTACTAACCATGCCTACAGCAAAGCAGATGTCAGGCCTCGTACATAACATAGCATACGTTAAGCTTCCACATGCCGAAGCATAAGGAACTGCTTTCATGCTCTCTATATCCTTAGGTGTCGAAGGACACTACTCCTTGGATAGAGCCACTCCATGCTTAAAAGGTAGAAAACCTTTCTTAGAGTTCTGCATGTTAAAACGAGCTAATACTTCATCAATGTAGGGCTCTTGAGATAAAGCCAACATCCTTTTCTTGCGATCCCTTATTACTTTGATCCCAAGGATGTATGCCGCTTCACCTAAGTCTTTCATTTCAAATTGTTTGAACAACCATGCCTTTACTGATGACAACATCTTAACATTGTTTCCAATGAGTAAAATGTCATCTACATACAGTACTAGAAAAACCACTGCATTACCCTCACTTCTCTTATACACACATGATTCGCTTGGACTTTGATCAAATCCATATGACTGGACTGCCTGATCAAAACGAATATTCTAGTCCCTAGAAGCTTGTTTTAGTCCATAAATAGACCTCTTAAGCTTACAAACAAGATGCTCTTGGCCTTCCTTAATGAATCCTTTTGGTTGTTGCATATAGATGGTTTCCTCAAGACTTCCATTAAGGAAAGCTGTCTTGACATCCATTTGCCAAATCTCATAATCGAGATGAGCTGCTATAGATAAAAGAATCCGGATCGACTTAAGCATAACAACCGGCGAAAAGGTTTCCTCATAATCGATCCCTTCTTTCTGAGTATACCCTTTCACAACAAGTCGTGCTTTCCAGGCTTTCACCTTTTTGTCAGATCCTCTTTTCTTCTTGTAGATCCACATACATCCAATGGGTTTTACACCTTTGGGTGGTTCCACGAGCTCCCAAACTTGATTGGAATACATAGATTCCATCTCAGATTCTATTGCCTTTTGCCATAGCTCTGCATCTTTATCTAGAACTGCCTCTTCATATGTCCTGGGATCCTCATCATGTTCGCCAGAGACCAAGTCCGAGGACTCTCCCAAAAACATGAATCTATCTGGTTGTTGACCAACCCTCCCACTACGATGAGGCACTGGTGCATTATTAGTGTTAAGTTGTGCATTTTCTTGTGGCTGTTTTACTTGTACTATTGGCACTTGGGGATTATCTGTCCCTCCCACTAGTTCCTCTAAAACGATACTACTCATGGGTTTATGGTTCATTATATAGTTTTCTTCTAAGAATCTAGCATTGGTGCTAATAATGATATCTCGATCCCTAGGACTATAAAATGAATAACCTTTCGTTCCCATGGGATAGCCTACAAACAGCCTTACTTCTGTACGAGATTCTAACTTGGTCGCGTTCTTGTTCAGCACTTGTGCTCGACAACCCCAAATCCGAATATGTCTTAGACTTGGTTTGTTGCCAGTCCACAATTCTATTGGAGTCTTGGGAACCGACTTAGAAGGTACCAAGTTCAAAAGGTAAGCCGCTGTTTCTATAGCATATCCCCAAAACGACTTGGGTAAATCTGAATAACTCATCATCGATCTAACACTCTATAAAAGAGTCCGATTCCTTCTCTCTGCTACACCATTCTGCTGAGGTGTGCCAGGTGCAGACAACTGGGATGTGTTCCCATTTTCTGATAAATATTCCCTAAATTCTCCAAGCAAGTATTCGCCACCACGATCTGATCGTAGTGACTTGATACATTTTCCAAGATGTCGCTTCTCCGCACTTGCTTTGTACTCTTTGAATTTTTCAAAGCACTCAGACTTATGGCGCAACAAATAAATGTACCCATATCTAGTATAATCGTCAGTGAAAGTGACAAAATACTCATAACCTCCTCTTGCTTGGATACTCATAGGTCCACATAAATCAGTATGAACCAATTCTAACACTTCTTTGGCTGTGTTCCCCTTTGCTTTAAAAGGCCTATTAGTCATCTTACCTTCCAAGCAGGATTCACAAACCGGAAATGGCTCCACTACCAACGAGCCTAATGGCCCATCTACTACCAGTCTTTGAATCTTCCTCAAGTTAATATGAGCTAATCTTAAGTGCAAAAGATATGTTTGGTTCAATTCAGAAGGTTTCTTTCTTTTATTTGAGCTAGAAAGAATGTTATTAGTTTCCTTATGTTGCAGCATTGGTTGGATAGGATTAATAATATATAAATTGTCTTGCAATATACAAGAACATATAACTCGTTTATTCATCATATTAGAAACATTACGATCCAAACAAACATTATAACCATCCATGGCAAGTTTAGAAACCGAAGTTAAATTCCTTCTAAACGAAGGTACATAAAGACAATTGTTCAAAACCAAAATCCTATCATCACCAAAAGATAATGTAATTATTCCGACTGCAACTACTGCTACTTTCGTAGCATCTCCCAGGAACACATATATCTCGCCATCTCTAAGCATTCTGGATTGCTGGAACCCCTGCATAGAGTTACAAACATGGTCAGTGGCTCCTGTATCTACACACCAAGTGCTCGTAGATATAGCCGCTATATATGTTTCTGTAACTAGAGAAGGAGACATACTAGTATTGTTTGTCTTCTTAGGAAGAGGACAATCCTGTTTCCAGTGACCTGACTGCTTGAACCTGAAGCACTTGCCCTTAGGCTTTTTCACAGCACCTTGAACTCCCACTGCATTAGCAACCTTTCCAGCTTTCTGTGTCTGAACCTTTTTCTTCTTCTTGCCTTTCGGCTTAGAGGAAGAAGCTTTCTCAGCCACATTCACTTGAACATTCTGCTTAAAGAGTCCTTCAGCTGCCTGAAGTTCTGTCAGAAGTTCCGCGAGACTATACATCCTTTTGTTCATGGTGTAATTCAAGCGGAACTGCTCAAAACTTTTGGACAGACTCATAAGGATGATATCGATCTGGGTTTCCCCATCAATATCAGCACCAAGGATCTCCATCTCATTCAGATGAGACATCATCCTGAGAACATGATCCCTTACAGGTGTTCCATCAGCCATCTGAGTGTTCATTAAAGCCTTCATTGCTACTTTCCTAGCAGCCCTATTCTGTTCTCCAAAAAGTTCCTTGAGATTAAAGAGCATATCTGAAGCAGCGGCCATAGCCTGATGCTGATGCTGCAAAACACCCGACATTGCTGCCAGAAGGTAACATCGCGACATCTCATCATCCTTAACCCACCGCTTATAATACTCCTTCTCACTTTCAGGAGCATCTTCAGCAGGCTGATCTGGCTTGGGTTCATAAGTACAAAATTTGTACTCCTCAGCAGTCAACACTATGTCCAAATTACGTTTCCATTCAATATAGTTTGGTCCAGTAAGTTTATTATCCTTAAGTATGGTGAATAGTGGATTAAAGCCCATAATGATCTAATCTTGAGAATCATACATGTAACACATAATCAGATAGTTACATAAATCTTAAATCCTATTGGTTTCCTCTAACAATTAATTCAAAATTAATGAACTAATATTTAAACACCATAAGTATCTGGTACTCCACGATGGGTGACATATATACCACTTAAATTCGTTTAAATATTACTTCGGTCCTATTACTAAATAATACGCCATGTTAGGGTGGACTATATATTATTTTTCATAGCTAATTGTATACCATTATCAAATCTTAAATTACTTAAACCAAATACATCCGTTTGATATATTAATGGATAATTCCCAGGTCTCGGAGGAGTCACATCGGCCTCGCTTAATACCCAATTCCTAGACAGAATTCTCCACAGTCAACATCAAAAGAGTATTCAATTTTCATAACGAATTCTATGAAACTTGGTACGTCACGTTAGGGTGATCTATATACCTTTCAATATTCGTAATTTAATTTAATAATTTTGTTCTAGTATTTTAAAATACCGTAAATAGTACGCCACGTTAGGTGATCATATATACCATCTACATTATTTAAAAGATTATATTACATACAAAATAATGGAGACAGTGGGATTTAATTCCTAATTAATTCCCTCACCCACTTAGAATTTTTATTTAAAATTGAGGAATTTTTATCTAGCATGCATCGCCTTATGTTATTTAATCGCAGTCCACATGTATCAAAAATACATAAAACACATAACATAACAGCATGCTATTCATGATTAAAGCATAATAAATAAATATTATGTCCATGTCGTCCTAATTATGTTAAACATGCAATTAAAAAATAATTACACACATAATAATTAATTAAAGCAATAATTAAAATCAGTGGAAAAAATTAAAATAAAAATTTTCACTATTATGGCCCCTTGAAAAAATATTTGCAGCCCTGTATTCTGCTGTAAAAAAAAAAATTCTGCAAAGAAACTGCTGTTGCGCAACTCCTGCCTGCGTTACAGCCCTACAGTGTCTGTTGCGCAGGCGCCTCCTGCGTTACAGACCTCCAGTCCCTGTTGCGCAGGCGTTTCATGCGTTACAGTGCAGTTTGCACATGTAACGCAAGTCCGACCTGCATTACACACCTTCAACAGATTTTTTTTTTCACGCGCGCCTGCTACTCTTTCTGTCGCCACTAGACCTGTTTCTGTTCGACTTTTGTTCCTTACCAGCACCTTAATCGAACAATCAGCTACGCAACGGAAAACTTTATTGCTCCGATTTAATTTCCGATCGCACGTAATTGTTACAAAATACCCGGATTATACAAAATCCATCAAACAATTACATAAAAAATAGATCTAATACAAAACTAATTTGTAAAATCTATTCTAACACGATCAACCCTCGTGTTTTACAACCACGATAAACCACGTGGAAACTAAACAAAAATTAACCACGATTAAACCACGTGGGATCCAAACACATAATTAAAATATACATGGCCATAATAGTGGATAACAACCTGCAAAAAAGAATTATACAAGCCTACCACTATATACATGCATATATAATTACGACATGGACATCGTATCAAAAATCGCAGAACCATTGAACCTAGCTCTTGATGCCAATTGTTGGGACAATCAGATCTTGGCACTGCGATTTTTGATACAATAAATTAACAAGTACGAATAGAAAAGTCACCTTGTTAACGGTTGATTCCACGCTCTTCTATTGTATTCCCAAATTCCCTTGAGCGAAGTGTGGCCTTCGTCTTCTCAAGTTAACCTCTCTTCTTGCTCCTGGGTGGCTACAAAAATTTTTCGACCCCCCCCCCTAGCAAGAAGAGAATAGGAATATATATAGGGCTACAATAGGGATCATGGACAATTAGGTTGGGCCTTCTAATTACATCTTGGGCATAGCCCAATGTAATTAAATATTAATTCAATCCACTAAAGAATTAATATTTGCACTACCTTTCCCAATACCGTAATTTAATTAATTAATTCGGTTCCAATATTATTTGCTTATTAAATTCCCCATGTTTAAAATATCGCATGTCCATTAATTAAATAAATTACTGATAATTCATTTAATTAATATCTTTTATCCTTGATCATCCACTCAACCTTTATTTAATTATGCCGGAATAAATCCACCTGCAGGGTTTCACATAATTAAATCTTTTTTGATCTTTCAAGGGGACATTATTAACCCGAATATTATCAGGACATGGATTCCTTCAATAAATAATATCCACCATATATATTATTCCATCACCCAAAATATAATGAAATAAATCAAAAGAATTATTTCATATATAAATCAAAGCATGTAAATAATATACACTTGTCAATTACTATATCTGGATTAAGAACCTAAGCATTAATAATAACATAGAATCTTAGTTCACCTTCTTAATCACTATAAGGGAACAATTCTAAATTTGATCCTGTTCAATATACATAAAGTATACTAGTATTATTTATTAATCAATATAAACTAATCTAAATAATACTACAGCCATTCCAGTAGATTGTCTAACACCACCTGTGCTGTGAACCATATTATATTATATAAACCGTACTTAATAATCTAATATTCTGTATCCCATTTGATCCTAGATTATTCACAATATATAATATTCAGACAACATGTAAACATTTAAATGATTCTCAATAAAATAGGCCAGAAATAAATGTATATACTTCAAATAAATATTTTCAGTATACACCAACATTGGCAACCTTTCTTTCAGCAAGTGCTTGTGTGATTTGGGAGCTTGCATCAATCTCATGCCTTTATCTGTGTTCAAACAACTTGGTCTGCCGGAGCCAAAGCCAACCAATATCTCTTTGCAGTTGGCTGATCGATCTATCACATATCCAAGGGGCATAGTGGAGGACGTTTTGGTGAAAGTTGATAAGCTTATTTTCCCAGCTGATTTTGTTATCTTGGATTTTGAAGAAGACAAAAAGATTCCCATAATCTTGGGAAGGCCTTTTCTAGCTACAGGCCATACTTTGATTGATGTGCAAAAAGGAGAGCTTACAATGATGGTGCAAGATCAGAATGTCACCTTCAATGTTTTCAAGGCCATGAAATTTCTGACAGAGGATGAAGAGTGTTGCAGTGTGGAATTAATTGATACGGGTCAGAGAAAGAAGTTTGATCAGTTGTTGAGCGAAAAGTCGGACACACACGTGCTACAGCATCACATCAGTGATTTCATTGACAGTTCTTCAATTCGAGATCTTCCGAATGTAAAGCTTGGGAAACTTCCACCACATTTGAGGTATGTCCATTTCAATAATGAGCTAGTGATTTTTGAAGAGGGGCATGATAACGTGTTGCGAAGGTGGAAAGCTGATGATAAGGAAGAAGAAAGTTTTGTTCAGCCGTTCGAGTAGGAGAAGCACCTTAGAGGTGTGAATAAGAAAAAGAAGAGGATTAGGCCGTTTGGTGGTAAAATTAGGTTGAAGTCTGACGGGAGAGATTTGTGAAAAGCAAGCAAACAAGAGGTCAACGTTCGTATGAATGGTCTTTCTGTTGAGAACGGTTCAGTTATTCTTTTGAAACCGCCATGAGTTGAGGAAGTAACGTCAAGCTATTGACGTTAAAGAAGCGCTTCGTGGGAGGCAACCCATGCATTAGTGTAGAGAGAAAAAAAAAAGTGTTCTTTCAAAAAAAAAAAAAGATTGTTGTGAAAAAAAAATGAGTGTTGAAAAAAAAAAGAGTGTTGTGAAGAAAAAAAATATATGAGTGTTGTATTCAAAAAAAAAAAAAAATTTCTAAACCTATATTTATTCTAATTCTTTTTCTTTAATTCATCAAATCCTATTTCTATCTTACATCAAATTTCATACCCACCCAAAATTTTTTCCTTTTCACATTAATTTTTTATATTCATCCTATCACTCCATTATATATATACACCTATTCATACAAACCCAATTCATTCTCTACATCTCTAAAAAAAATTCGAGTTCAAGAAGGATTCAAGTTTGGGGGAAGTTTTATTGCAAGTTCACCTCTTCGATTCGTATTTGGTAAATCTTTTTCTGTAATCTTATTTTTATTACGAATTTGTGTTCTTGTAATTGGGGGTTTTGTAGTATTCTTGTTATTTGGGAAGTATGGAGCTCGTACGCATTATCCTCCACCAGATTCATCCGAGGAGAGTGATGACTCAGCTGGTTAGGTATGTTTTCTAATTTCCCTCGTATTTACTTCCATTCAATGCGGACATTGAATATTTTAATTTTGGGGGTGGTTTGAGGGATTAGTAGTTGTTGTTGTATTATGTGTTCATGTAGGATTTCATGTTTTGCATATTAGTAGTAGTAATTCATGCATATATGTTCGTATTAATTATGTTTGTTTCATATAGGACATTCTATTTTTATTTTTCGTATACCTTGTGAGTTCATATTAGTTGCATTTGCATAGCAGGCATATTTCGTGATCCCTTAAGACGAGCTAATTTTGATTGGTAGGTAGGTCTCTAATTGAGTGTGGTAATGATGAATAGAGGGTTGACTTATAGTCACTATGAAATTGACTTATGTGTTTCGGAAACAAAACTAATTACACAGTCTCATTGGGTACTTTTGGGCTAGGTTAGGGTCATGCCTGTTTGGATGTTTTGAGATTTAATCACTTGTTTATATTTAGAATTTTCGTTATTCCCTTTATAGCGTAGAACACTTAAGTCTAAGTTTGGGGGAAAACAGGGATTTCATGCTTAGTTGTAAATAATTGTCAATAATTGCTAGATGTCAAATGGCTAGTAGCCAGCTCATATTTATATGAGTAGTCTAGGGTTGGAATTGAGAATTCTCATTCCAGATTGCATAAAAAAAAAAGAAAAAAAATAGAAAAAAATAGAAAAAAAAGAAAAAAAAGTCAAAAGTTTCAAGTGTTTTTATGCAAAATTAGTCAGGGTGAGCTCTTTAATACTCGAGCTATTAAGTTCGTGGGGACTTTGTGCCTAGTGACCTAAGGTTTTTATAGTCTGGGATCCACTAACCCAACGCTCGCTAAATAGGTATTATTGTATAAGCCTTTAGGGGTCTCATCCATTGCACGGTTAAATAAGCATGCTTGTATATATGTGTCGTAGTAAGGATGGAGGTGTTCCTAGGTTATGAAGTGTCTACAGTCTATTCTATTTATAAACCTGTGATTTTCTTGACGAGGAGCATGTATGATCTTTGACCTAGTTTTGGGAGTATTTCTGATGAGCATTGCACACATGCACGTTTCTGTTCATGTATTGTTAGTATGCGGGAACTTAGTCGAGCTCTATTTGGATTTAGTTGTATTCTCTAAGATATTTGCTTGCTAGTTGGTTTTGGTTAGTTTGAAGGGGATCGTTGCATTTTCATTCTAGTTGCATTCATGCATTGCATTGCATTAGGTTAAATGGATTTTGTGGGTACATTCGCTATAGGCCCTCACGAGACCTTACTCGTCCACTAGGGCTGCCTAGGGGTTTAAAGGGTTTGTTGCAGATGCCAAATGCAACCGTGATCACCTACGGAAGTGGTACTAGTTAGTTAGTTAGTTGTAATTGTTTATGCTTGAGGACAAGCATCATTTTAAGTTTGGGGGTGTGATAAGTGGATTTTATATCCACTTGGAGCGTTCCATATCGGCTTAAATAGATTCACTTGGACTCAAGTTTGTTGTAGTTGTGATGTGTTTTGCTTAGTTGCGCAGAGTTGCAAGAATGTCGATTATGGTGGATGCTTCTATCGTGTTTGGAGGATTAATTGATTAAAATTCGGATATTCCGGGAAGGTTGCGCAATCTACACTGTTTTGTCCATATCTGGAGTTCTAGAAGTCCATTTTCAGCGATCTTACAGCTCACGCGAAGCTTGAGAGATTTTCTACAACCTGGGACAGAAAGCAGGTGCAGGGAGCGTGTAGTTAAAATTCGCGCACGTGTTCTTTGTGAAGCAAGGCTGGAAGATTACTGTTTTGCCATTTTTCTAATTCTAATTATATTTTGGGCAGGTTTTAGTACCTTAATCGAATTCTAATTGTAATAGAAGGTAATTTCCTGCTGGGCAAGAAATCTAGAGCCTATTTAAACACATCCTACCATGTAATTTGTATCAAGAGTTATTATTATTGTATCATAGCTTAGATCTGCAAGGGAGAAAAGGAGAGAAGGATTCAATGCTCGTGACAAGCAACGGATCCAGATCTACTTCATCTTTTGTGTTATTCTGGATACTAGATTTATTTTCTTAACTCTTTGTTTATTAATATAATTACTTCTTTTATTCATATCTTGTTTTATATCATGTTATCATCAAATCCCATGACGATGAACGGTTCAATTATGAGCTAATCGTTGTCATGGGATTCTAATGGATTTATCTATGTAGCTTAGTAGTTTGCATGCTTTAAAGATTTATGTGTGGTGAATTCTTGATATCCTCGTATGGTTGTGTTTCATGTATTTAAATGCGTCGCGAACATTTAATTTGTTAATCTCTTGCTAAACGAGAGTGGATCTTGAGAGTTAGAACTTGCCATGCTAGCATAGGATAGGTTGATGTTTTAACATCATGATTTGTGGCGTAAATAGAGATATTATGCTACCCTATGTGATCTATGTGGATAACTTGTGCTTAAACCTTTATGTTTTCAAATTCTATAGAGATATAGGGTCTAAATGTAACACCCCCAGATCCGGGGTCCGGGATCCGGTGGTTACGGTTTCCAATTCTGTCCACAACAATTGAACTTTCCTTAACATAAAATAAATTACGCCTCTATGACCCAACACAACAATATAAAACACACCATTTATAGTCCCAGAGATGAAATCAGAGTAACAATCAAATTTTTATTAATCACGTTATGAGTTCTTACAATCCAAAAGAATTTCAATATAAATACATACTCTTTGCCATCCATTTACATAAGTCATACTAGACCATATTCTTGGTACTGAAAGAATAAATATATCCTACCAATAGCTTCTTCTTCAGCTCTGGTAGTCTCATCGTCCTCGCCCGCGTCGAGTGCGCCTTGTGCGAGTCATCTGGTCTAGCTGTTGTTGTGATATAATAATAAAGCAAGGGTGAGCAATAGCCCACCAACAATAATATATAACTGAACGATAATATATAACAGTTCAAAAGTATCTTTCAAACCATATGCCATGCATTTACGGAAATGATGCCAGTATAATATGAACGATGAAGTTACAAGGTAACTTAAAGTATTTGTTTGTAGAAATATCTGCTACATCAAAAGTAAGCGTGATATTCTCATTGCCATTAAAAAGAGGAACTTGCATGAAAATATTGCAATTCCAGTTATGAATACTTTTCCAGCTCTGCCAACAGTAATCATGTTGCAGGAAATAAATAAGTTTGGATGATGAACCAATGATGGAGTATTCACCGCGCCCGCTGTTCCAATCTTGATGATCAGTCGAGATCGTACAGCTCAATTTAGGTTTACTACCGGTAGAAGGAAGAACTGACGGCTTTACTTGTCTACCGCCTTACTAGCTCTCCCCGGCCAACGGTTGGGCCAAAGGGGATGGACCGGCGCTACTCGGCCTCTTACACGACTCCTAGTTCAAATAGAATTCATGATTCTGAATGTAACGTTCGTCCCCCTTTCCCCAAGTATAATACTTGTTGATAAGACTCTACAAGGTAGTCGTATCTAGTTGGAAAGGAAAATTCACCAATAACTTCCAAGCTGTGGCTTGGTATCGAATATCAACTTGTTCCAACAATCTTACCCCTCGAAAGATGAGAAGGTAAACAATGACTTAATAAGTCAACAGCACCCGAGTTGCGAGTGAAGAGAATACTTTATGACCGGGAAGTCGACAAGATAAATAACATCTTCCAAGTAAGGTTCCCTTATTATTAGAGAGGTAGACTCAAAGAAGAATGATGTCTGAGCACCTTTCTTGATATAAGATTAATAATAATATGACTCCGAAATATTTTCTGTAATAATCGAAGAAGATAAACCTTATCGAGGTTATTCTAAGTATGGAATAAATATTCAGAGAATATTTATTGAATTAAAATATTTTACAGAATATTTAGGAATATGAAAGAATATCTTTAATCAGAGTATTTCTCAAATAATCCTTGAAGAAATATCTAGAGAATATTTATTGCATAATTAAATATTCAAATGAATATTCAGAATAATATTCATTAATTAATAAGACCTGAAAGGAATATTTAAAATATTTAAAATAATATTCGATGATTAAAGAGAACCCTGGATGAATATTCAAAATAATAGTCATAATTAATTAGGAATTTAAATGTTTATTGAAAAAGTAATATTCGTTTAATGAATAATATTCTAAATGAATATCAAGTAATATTCATTTAGTAATCCAAGCTTTAAAGGAATATTCGAGATAAGACTCGATAAATAAATCAAGATTCAGATGAATATTAGAATAATATTCATCAAGTAAGTAATATCTTAAGTGAATATTCAAAAGTAATATTCATTTAATAAAGTAATATTCTAAATGGATATTCAAATAATATTCATTTAGTAGTCCAATCTTTAGAAGAATATTCGGAATAATAATCGATAATCTATTTGACTTTGAATGAATATTGAAAAATATTATTCGTCGAATGGTTACGTTCAAATAATTATTTGAAGTAAGGATCGTTAAATAAATAATCTCGAACGAATATTCAAATAATATTCGTCGCCCAAATAATAAAACATATTTACTTAGATATTTTCTTTCGAGGTAATCTCGATATGTCAAGAAATATTGACTCCCGGTCTATATTTGATGAATAAGATGTATACACCCTTCTCTGAGGGTCTCACAATAACCGGCTTATAATTGATACGATAGCTATCTAATTTATAAGCCAATAACAATCAGGGAACAAGCATAATGATATAACTTGAAAGTAGGCATGCATGCTATGGCATATGTATAACAGAAAACATATATATATATATATTCAATCACAACAACAGCCTAAAAGAAGGGAATTGAAACTTGCCTGGTAGTCGAGTACGGTAAGGGGTAGTGGTAGCGGGTCCCGGTTCAGCTTGGTGATCTATAAATAGCCAAGGCATTCGGGATTAATCACTTAACATATTAAAAGTTAAGTTATACTTAATTCGAAACACGTTCTCGAGTTATCTCGTTATACCCCTTTTAGTGGATTCCTTTTTATCACTGATCCGACCCGACATTCGTTCGTTAATACGACATGTCACTGTACTTATACTTGGGACATACTTAAGTCATACGGGTTCTAAGGTCGATCGTTACGAACCAATATTATACTCCGAGTTTTATCGCCCGTTTTCTAAGTGTTTTACCGAAGTTATAAAAGAGTCGTCTTTTAGGGGTTCGTTCGCGTTTAACCTCGACTCGAACATTTTTAATAAATCGAAAAATGATCCTTTTGACATACGGTTTTCTTTCACACCTTCCTTTTTACCTCTAGTATTTATTTACCAAGATTCACCATGACGTTACATAGATTACGAGGGTTCAATTTCAGTTACGAACTTTCGTTTACGGATTCGAACTACTTTTAGTAATTTGGTCATAATTCCTAAACCGTAAATCACAATGCTTCGATTCTTTCGCCAAAGTGATCTATGTTCAAACATCTATCAGTAGGGTTCATTAACTTGCCAAGAACAGAGAGTTATGGCTACTGACCAGTTCGGTTTCTTAGTGTTACTGAAAATCGGGCATTACGACGGCTACGAATCGAGCGTTCTAAAATTCATTACGTAACAACCAAGCCACACCGGGCATCTAATCAATTACTACAGTTAATAATCATCTCTTAAAAGCTCAAGAATATCATGCTTCATCAATATATCATCATAAAGCTAATCTAACCACAAAATCATGCTAACATGGTGGTAGAATACTACTAATATCACTTAATCCAAAATCACCATGAATCATGCATAAACTCAAAGCAAAGCTTAGGGTTTGAAATGATTTATACCTTCCTTAGAGAGTAGTATAACCTTCCTAAGCCTTGATCTATCCTTGGATGATCCTAAGCTAGCTAAATCCACCATGAAAAACAAGAAAAAACAAGATTAGTTCATAAAACCACTATTCATCCTCCTCTTTGATGAATTATTTGAAAATGGAAACAAGAGAGTTTGTCTTTGAAATTTTTATGGGATCACTTTTAGGAAATGTAAGACTCACCATAATTTTCACAAGATCAAAAGATGGTGGGAAGAGGGGTTTTGATTTTGGAATTAGTGAAGGGCCGAATGGATGTTTTCTTGCAAGGGTGGAGTATTTTGCTTGGTTTCTTTTGATTTCTATGATTTAATCTCATCCACTCTCATCTAATTACAACATAATATCTTGTATAAAGCTACTTTATTAAAGTAGTGAGGTGTTGGATGAGGAAATACCATGACAAGTGTTGAAAATGTGGTGGTTTTAGCCTAACTACATGGTTCCCTTGCTAAGTACTTAGTTGCATTCTCTAGGGTGCTAGTTCCTTGATTCTAGTTTGGTTACTAGATATTTTATACTAGTAGCTTGCACAAGACTCTTGCTTCCTCTGCTTGTTTCTGTGTCCGGTTATTGCCCGTTTCGATTGATCGTTCGTAGGAATATTTCACGGATTTCTAATTAGGGTTTACCGGGAATCCTTTTTAATATTAATACTTTCATTCTCCATCTTTCATTCTAACTTCCCAATTTATATTCCTTAAATCCATTCGTTAAATATTTAAGGCTATCAGTGTCCAGGGAACTCTCGGAGAAAATAAAAGTGCGGTTTTTCAGAATCCGACAGCTTTTACATACACTTATTTTCCCCCTGGATCACTAATACGAACTTGGAAATCCGTTCCGAATGCTTCTATATAGTGTCATCTCATATTATTCTATACTCCCACCAAAACACTATTCATTCTGTATTCTTTACTTGTTCTCTTAGGGTTGCATAATTGTCCGTATTCTCTTTCGATCGTTCCTTAACCTTTTTACGGAACTACTGGATTAATCGTTATCGATCTGGATGACATGAGAGTATTCTCTTGCTTGAAGTTGCCATATCTTATTCCCTTAGAAGATAGATTATTCTTACCTATGTTGTCACCCTTTAGCATTCTTCAAGACATAAACATAATAAAGTCGAATTCCATTCATTCTTTCCAAATATCAATTATTACATTGTAGTCATAACCACTCCTCAATGGCTTCCTACCTTCATTCTTAAATCAAATATAATAACATCCCAATATATCAAATCCTCAAAGTTAATATCTCAATTCTTGGATTATAATAATATTTAATCCACTGTCCGGTAAAATATTATACCGAAAAGAATTTGGAATTTCTGAATTCCGATCGTCTCTGCATTCACTTATTTCCTCCGCGTATTACTAATATGACTTCGAAACATCCATATCACGTCCCGTACATAGGGTGGCGTGAAAAGTTTTCCAACTTACAAAATCACTATTCATCCACCAAATTACTATGCACGTACAGGAAACACTATGCACGTACGGGAAACACTATGCACGTACGGGAAATACTATGCACGTACGGAAAACACTATGCACGTATTCATTTTCCTTCAAGGATCCATTAGCTCCTTCCTGGATGGTAGATTATTCTTATCTAGGTCCTCAACCATCGAATTACTCTATTCTGACAATATACCAATGCATCAGGATCATTGTCCAAAGCAATATCCATTCATTACAATCATTGTTCTTTGAAACCACCATTCATTAGAGCTGGTGACATTGTTGTCGGAATCATTGTTCCTCATTTTATTATTACTTAATAAAAAGTTTTAATTATATCCAAAATTTGGGGTTCTTACAGTCACCCCTCCTTAAAAGGATTCCGTCCCGGAATCAGGTAGGAAGCAAAGAGTCGTTTGCCTGTCGTTCACTTTTTAGCTTCCCGGTCAATTCTTAGTCGTTCTACCCTTCCTCAGCACATCTTCTAGTGCTACAATTCCTACTGTATCCTTTTTCCATCAACGTTGCTACTTTTCGTACAACTCACTATCCGGGTTATACTCTTACTCAGTCTTATCCTTATTGATACCTGCAGTAACATTGGTATCACTATCACCCTACGAATTCGGAGGTAACCTCGCTCGTACTGTGCATTTCCTGATCGCTTTAATCTTCGCAATCTCGATCAATATAGAGAAGTGGAAAGATTTATTGAGAGATCACTATGATCAATTGAACATTTGTTATATTGCATAGTTAGTACAGAAGGGGGCCAGCCTTTAGTACTTGGCAAGCAATTAAACAAGTCATGGTATTCCACTTAGACTTCTATCACATAGACAGATAGTCACGTAGCAGTACCTCCCCTCCTAAAAGGGTTGTTCTTCTCAATTCATAAAGAAGATGAATAAGAGAGAAGAAGAGAAAAGAGTTCTAAAGGATTATAGAAAGCTTTCATGATTGTAGAATATCATACTCAGAATTTACCTCTGAACTATAGAGGTTTATCAAAGAAGAAATTAATCATAATTATATCCAATACTATTTGATCGCAACCTCACGTGTCAACATATCTTGCTGCTTTGTCCACTATTCTCTGGACCTGTACTCTGGTTCAACCTTAGCAACACTTACTTTTGGAAAATCTTTGAACCTCTCAGGTTAAATCTTAGTTTTCTCACTTGACATCATTATTACTGACATCCCATATCATGTTACTAGCTTTGTCATAACTATAATATTGACACTATCAGGTTGTCATCCTGAGAATTCATTAGAAAACCCATTCATAACATTCCTTGCTTATCATTCCATAGTTGCTTTCCCAGCCTTTTCTTTATCAATCACATCCTTCTTATTATCTGATTCTTACTCATTTCTATTATTTACTTTCACCTTCACCTCTTTATTGAGACACCTTTTTGCACTTGGTACCACCTTATCGGTATTCCGTCACATTTATTCTATAATCATCACGTTATTCCAATTTAAACTTTCCGAAATGAATCTGGCCCGATCCCTTTAACTTAGATTCATATAATCTACTTCTGCCAACCTTGTTTCTCATCACTTGTTCTTTTCTATCCGTGGTTTTCCACAGGTTGTCTTTCGTAAGTCAGACCAGGTCGTATATCTACCGGCTCATGCTCTTATCATCTATCGAGCATCTGCATTTTACTGGCGTAGCCTGGCCACATGAAAATCCGTTATGACCGTGCTATAAGTTTTGGGGGTAAGGTTGGCCCGAATACCGCCGTCTGAACACTTTTAAACTCTCAGGTGGCCCAATAAGTCTCGGGCTCAACCGGCCTTCCCTCCAAGTCTCATTAATTCTTTCCATGGGAATATCTTTAACATCATGAATCATCAACCTCATATTCTCTATCTTGTTTGCGCAGAAGTACACTAACATAAACTTGTTTGTCATTCATCAACATGCCATTTAGTTAATCAATGGCAGCACTTTCTTTATCTTTACATTGTCATCTACTTTCTTAGAAGAATCACCATCGCTTGTTGTTTACGTAGTGCATTAATAGCTAATCCTACGGGTTTCAAATCCTTTAGGGAGACAAAGTAACCACTATTCCTTATCCATAAGGAACACTTCCTGAACTTGATGTAGATATTACATGAAGTAGATACAATTGCAGAAGAGTTTCAAGCATCGCAGCTATGTCAGGTTGATGAAACTATCTCTCATTCAGCTTCCATAAAAGACTGGAAACTTAACGGTTTACTTCGTTAATTTTGTATCATGGTCCTGGTCTGCCTCAAAACGGGAACTTCTAAGATACGTAATATGCTTAAGACTCCATCAGGAATCGAATCTTTACTTAAACTATTATTACCTTCGATTCTTGCACAATCATCAAAAGGAATGTAACTTCCTCCACTCCAATATGACCTTCAAGGTCTTTCCAAATATCATTTTGTTTCTTCGGTATGAACATTTGTAATTATTCCTTTATACTCAGACTGTCGGCCACCTCATTGGCCTTTCCTGATAATAATAATTTCTGGTAATCCTTGTTCTCTGGATATATTCCAATTCAAACATTTCTACCTCATTCCCATCATTGTCGGGTGAAAGCATTCTCCCTTAAGCTCTGCTGATGGAGAAAAAATATATATATATTTATCAGTCTTTCTCCATAAGTCATTGCTTCCACCTACCCGTGGGAACTTTATCACGTTTATTCCCAATCCTACTTAGGATACTTCTTTTCTTAATTCTTTCCTTATCTTAAGATAATCTCAACCTTTATAGGTTCAATCCATACTTCCTCAGGGTTTCATACATGCCTCATCTGGCATTATTGTTACTATGTCATACATTTCTTACCAAACTTCCATTTTGAAGTTCGGAATATTACCTTTTTCCTTGTAAGGTTTCATAGGTCATCCTCATCTTTCCTCCGGTATTTTCTGGGTACAGGGTATATCAAAATGTCATTGATCAATACTCTAATAATTCTATCTATGTTCTTTCCAGAACTCTTTTTAATAATCCTTACCGGTCATTGTTGCCTTAGCAAGTCCAACTCATATCATCTGAAGTCATAATGTCGTTATTAGGGTTAATGCCACCCCTTGTGCATTCCCCAGGGTTTGTCTTAATTTATGGATACCCTATCCTTAATTCAACTGCCAAGGAATTCTTGCATCTTATAATTGGCAATCAGATCATGCATCCTTAATAAAGGTCTTTTTTTTTTCAATCATTCTCATTTGATAATCGATCGGTGGCTTAATGCCGCCCTCTTCTTTCCGATAGTTGTCAGCCTATTTGGCCTTCCAAAAGGCAACGTATACCTATCTGCTCTCTTACAGAACTTGGTAATGGTAGCAAGGATGTTTTGGAAGATATTGGTCGAGTTCAACGTGAATCTCTTAGTACTTATCGTTCTTCTCAAATGTACTTGCCTTAGACAAAATTTCTACAGCATACTGATCCATCTCTGACCATTTCCATACTCTCTTCATAAACCTTCGTTGTTTACTTTTCTAGCAATTACCGGCATAGTGCCTTCTTCTTTGATACCTTTCTACCTTTCCAAAACTTTACTTCCTATAAGTCTTAATCGGTTACTCAGCGCCGTCTCCGGTCGCCTTCCCTCTATTTTTATCTTTTCAACTATTCTTATCAATCCCGCGTGCCACGCAAGCTTACCATTCCTGGCATAACAGCCTTTTCACTTAAGTCGATCCCGGAGTTTCTCCGTCCGGCTAATTTCTTACTTACATTTCCTGTTTTCGTCCAATCTCACTTCATCATTTTATCACTACCGTCGATTGTAATGCTCAGGGTCCGTTTACTAACCCATTTCACAGCATCCTTACCCAAATCACAGGGTTTGCTCCTGTTTCTACTCTCTTCCATGACATTCTCTGATAATCAGTAAGACAAGGTTTGCCAAAATTAACTGAATTACTTTCCAGACTCAGGGAAATTCTGGTCAATCTATCCATCTATGGGTAACATTTAAGGAGACCAGTTTCGAAACCTGAAGAATAATCCTATGAATCACCAAGCAGGTAGAACCATAAGCAGTCATAATACGGAATTATTGACATAAAGTTGGAAGTTTAACCACTAGAAAGGAACCAAATATATATATCCCATAGAAGGGAAATCAAAAGTTTCAAACTGAAACATGCCACCTCTTCCTGATACATATACATCTTTGTTGTCGATAATACCAAATGTCAGTCTTCCTAACCACAGGTTTCAGAAGGAACACTACCGTCGGAGTTAGTCGTTTCATAAAAATTGGCACTACTAAGGTCATCCTAGTCTGGCGTACCGTGTTGTTCGAATGCATCCGCAATTACTCTGCCGTGCTGCATAAGCACACCACCTAAACCTGTATGAGATGCATCACACTGTATCATAAAGTCTTCCTTCTCCCGTTAGGCAACACCAACGCCGGGTCGTTACCAATTTCATCTTAAAACATTCTCTATTACCTCTTAACCACTAATCGCATTACTTGATCCATTTGCAATTCAGTGTCAGAATAAACTTAAGGTAACTACTATAATCTATTCGGGGAAAAGAAGGAATTTAATATTCTTCTGAATCACATGCATCTAACGTTCCTGATTCACCATTTTACTGAGTTAAAATAAACTTATACTTAGTACCTAATAGTAGTCATATTACGAGTTCATCATAGACCCACTGGTCTTTTCCTCTGGTAGTTTCTGAGATCATCGTCTCGCGTACTACTTTATATAACTTTATCCAATCAGGCCATCACTTTCCACTATCTTTACTTTCGAAGCTGGTTCATTCATAATATGGACATTTCGCTGAATAAAACCACCTCAACAATCTCAATTTGGTTTCATAAAATATAACCCATGAAATCCGCCTTCTCATGGCGAATTACCATTGACAATATTCACACTAATCCATTTATCCGATAATATGGCACTTGTTGCCTCTATCTCAATTGCTCCTAGGTGCTCCCCGTCCTACATCGACGTCTTTGATAATCATGCATCATTCTAACTCCTTTCTCATTAATCTGAAAGTCTCTAATGATCTTTATCTATCCCCATATAAGACCTCAAGTAATCCTTCCAATCTGTCTTAATTGCTGGTACTACTTCTCGTAGTCCGGCTATAAATCCAACATAAAATTTCAATTCTCTTAATAATATCTCAGTTCTTTGTGCTCACTTCTCTGAGCACTATAATCTTAACTCTCGCTATCCCTCTGGCTACAGCCCTCATTTCCTTGGAGTAATCTCCTCATCCTCAATAGAATTTTCCTCTGCTGGAACCTCTTTCGAGTCCTCAATAGGGTACTCTATCGAATTCACAATCCGATCGTCAGCATATAATACAACATCATCATGCTGCTGCTCGTACGCCTCAAGGTCTGTCGCCTTACTAGTCGATACGAGAACAAGCTAAGTTACTATCATGATACTTAAGAGTTCCCATAAGGGTTTTATATGTCAGCACTACATTAAGTAGTCCGACTATGAACTTGGCAAGAGTTCTTATTATCTTAGTAAGTTTATGGTTTTAACGTCGCCTCATCTCTGGGATTTATAACGTAACGCTCTGATACCACTTCTGTAACACCCCCAGATCCGGGGTCCGGGATCCGGTGGTTACGGTTTCCAATTCTGTCCACAACAATTGAACTTTCCTTAACATAAAATAAATTACGCCTCTATGACCCAACACAACAATATAAAACACACCATTTATAGTCCCAGAGATGAAATCAGAGTAACAATCAAATTTTTATTAATCACGTTATGAGTTCTTACAATCCAAAAGAATTTCAATATAAATACATACTCTTTGCCATCCATTTACATAAGTCATACTAGACCATATTCTTGGTACTGAAAGAATAAATATATCCTACCAATAGCTTCTTCTTCAGCTCTGGTAGTCTCATCGTCCTCGCCCGCGTCGAGTGCGCCTTGTGCGAGTCATCTGGTCTAGCTGTTGTTGTGATATAATAATAAAGCAAGGGTGAGCAATAGCCCACCAACAATAATATATAACTGAACGATAATATATAACAGTTCAAAAGTATCTTTCAAACCATATGCCATGCATTTACGGAAATGATGCCAGTATAATATGAACGATGAAGTTACAAGGTAACTTAAAGTATTTGTTTGTAGAAATATCTGCTACATCAAAAGTAAGCGTGATATTCTCATTGCCATTAAAAAGAGGAACTTGCATGAAAAGATTGCAATTCCAGTTATGAATACTTTTCCAGCTCTGCCAACAGTAATCATGTTGCAGGAAATAAATAAGTTTGGATGATGAACCAATGATGGAGTATTCACCGCGCCCGCTGTTCCAATCTTGATGATCAGTCGAGATCGTACAGCTCAATTTAGATTTACTACCGGTAGAAGGAAGAACTGACGGCTTTACTTGTCTACCGCCTTACTAGCTCTCCCCGGCCAACGGTTGGGCCAAAGGGGATGGACCGGCGCTACTCGGCCTCTTACACGACTCCTAGTTCAAATAGAATTCATGATTCTGAATGTAACGTTCGTCCCCCTTTCCCCAAGTATAATACTTGTTGATAAGACTCTACAAGGTAGTCGTATCTAGTTGGAAAGGAAAATTCACCAATAACTTCCAAGCTGTGGCTTGGTATCGAATATCAACTTGTTCCAACAATCTTACCCCTCGAAAGATGAGAAGGTAAACAATGACTTAATAAGTCAACAGCACCCGAGTTGCGAGTGAAGAGAATACTTTATGACCGGGAAGTCGACAAGATAAATAACATCTTCCAAGTAAGGTTCCCTTATTATTAGAGAGGTAGACTCAAAGAAGAATGATGTCTGAGCACCTTTCTTGATATAAGATTAATAATAATATGACTCCGAAATATTTTCTGTAATAATCGAAGAAGATAAACCTTATCGAGGTTATTCTAAGTATGGAATAAATATTCAGAGAATATTTATTGAATTAAAATATTTTACAGAATATTTAGGAATATGAAAGAATATCTTTAATCAGAGTATTTCTCAAATAATCCTTGAAGAAATATCTAGAGAATATTTATTGCATAATTAAATATTCAAATGAATATTCAGAATAATATTCATTAATTAATAAGACCTGAAAGGAATATTTAAAATATTTAAAATAATATTCGATGATTAAAGAGAACCCTGGATGAATATTCAAAATAATAGTCATAATTAATTAGGAATTTAAATGTTTATTGAAAAAGTAATATTCGTTTAATGAATAATATTCTAAATGAATATCAAGTAATATTCATTTAGTAATCCAAGCTTTAAAGGAATATTCGAGATAAGACTCGATAAATAAATCAAGATTCAGATGAATATTAGAATAATATTCATCAAGTAAGTAATATCTTAAGTGAATATTCAAAAGTAATATTCATTTAATAAAGTAATATTCTAAATGGATATTCAAATAATATTCATTTAGTAGTCCAATCTTTAGAAGAATATTCAGAATAATAATCGATAATCTATTCGACTTTGAATGAATATTGAAAAATATTATTCGTCGAATGGTTACGTTCAAATAATTATTTGAAGTAAGGATCGTTAAATAAATAATCTCGAACGAATATTCAAATAATATTCGTCGCCCAAATAATAGAAAATATTTACTTAGATATTTTCTTTCGAGGTAATCTCGATATGTCAAGAAATATTGACTCCCGGTCTATATTTGATGAATAAGATGTATACACCCTTCTCTGAGGGTCTCACAATAACCGGCTTATAATTGATACGATAGCTATCTAATTTATAAGCCAATAACAATCAGGGAACAAGCATAATGATATAACTTGAAAGTTGGCATGCATGTTATGGCATATGTATAACAGAAAACATATATATATATATATATATTCAATCACAACAACAGCCTAAAAGAAGGGAATTGAAACTTGCCTGGTAGTCGAGTACGGTAAGGGGTAGTGGTAGCGGGTCCCGGTTCAGCTTGGTGATCTATAAATAGCCAAGGCATTCGGGATTAATCACTTAACATATTAAAAGTTAAGTTATACTTAATTCGAAACACGTTCTCGAGTTATCTCGTTATACCCCTTTTAGTGGATTCCTTTTTATCACTGATCCGACCCGACATTCGTTCGTTAATACGACATGTCACTGTACTTATACTTGGGACATACTTAAGTCATACGGGTTCTAAGGTCGATCGTTACGAACCAATATTATACTCCGAGTTTTATCGCCCGTTTTCTAAGTGTTTTACCGAAGTTATAAAAGAGTCGTCTTTTAGGGGTTCGTTCGCGTTTAACCTCGACTCGAACATTTTTAATAAATCGAAAAATGATCCTTTTGACATACGGTTTTCTTTCACACCTTCCTTTTTACCTCTAGTATTTATTTACCAAGATTCACCATGACGTTACATAGATTACGAGGGTTCAATTTCAGTTACGAACTTTCGTTTACGGATTCAAACTACTTTTAGTAATTTGGTCATAATTCCTAAACCGTAAATCACAATGCTTCGATTCTTTCGCCAAAGTGATCTATGTTCAAACATCTATCAGTAGGGTTCATTAACTTGCCAAGAACAGAGAGTTATGGCTACTGACCAGTTCGGTTTCTTAGTGTTACTGAAAATCGGGCATTACGACGGCTACGAATCGAGCGTTCTAAAATTCATTACGTAACAACCAAGCCACACCGGGCATCTAATCAATTACTACAGTTAATAATCATCTCTTAAAAGCTCAAGAATATCATGCTTCATCAATATATCATCATAAAGCTAATCTAACCACAAAATCATGCTAACATGGTGGTAGAATACTACTAATATCACTTAATCCAAAATCACCATGAATCATGCATAAACTCAAAGTAAAGCTTAGGGTTTGAAATGATTTATACCTTCCTTAGAGAGTAGTATAACCTTCCTAAGCCTTGATCTATCCTTGGATGATCCTAAGCTAGCTAAATCCACCATGAAAAACAAGAAAAAACAAGATTAGTTCATAAAACCACTATTCATCCTCCTCTTTGATGAATTATTTGAAAATGGAAACAAGAGAGTTTGGCTTTGAAATTTTTATGGGATCACTTTTAGGAAATGTAAGACTCACCATAATTTTCACAAGATCAAAAGATGGTGGGAAGAGGGGTTTTGATTTTAGAATTAGTGAAGGGCCGAATGAATGTTTTCTTGCAAGGGTGGAGTATTTTGCTTGGTTTCTTTTGATTTCTATGATTTAATCTCATCCACTCTCATCCAATTACAACATAATATCTTGTATAAAGCTACTTTATTAAAGTAGTGAGGTGTTGGATGAGGAAATACCATGACAAGTGTTGAAAATGTGGTGGTTTTAGCCTAACTACATGGTTCCCCTGCTAAGTACTTAGTTGCATTCTCTAGGGTGCTAGTTCTTGATTCTAGTTTGGTTACTAGATATTTTATACTAGTAGCTTGCACAAGACTCTTGCTTCCTCTGCTTGTTTCTGTGTCCGGTTATTGCCCGTTTCGATTGATCGTTCGTAGGAATATTTCACGGATTTCTAATTAGGGTTTACCGGGAATCCTTTTTAATATTAATACTTTCATTCTCCATCTTTCATTCTAACTTCACAATTTATATTCCTTAAATCCATTCGTTAAATATTTAAGGCTATCAGTGTCCAGGGAACTCTCGGAGAAAATAAAAGTGCGGTTTTTCAGAATCCGACAGCTTTTACATACACTTATTTTCCCCCTGGATCACTAATACGAACTCGGAAATCCGTTCCGAATGCTTCTATATAGTGTCATCTCATATTATTCTATACTCCCACCAAAACACTATTCATTCTGTATTATTTACTTGTTCTCTTAGGGTTGTATAATTGTCCGTATTCTCTTTCGATCGTTCCTTAACCTTTTTACGGAACTACTGGATTAATCGTTATCGATCTGGATGACATGAGAGTATTCTCTTGCTTGAAGTTGCCATATCTTATTCCCTTAGAAGATAGATTATTCTTACCTATGTTGTCACCCTTTAGCATTCTTCAAGACATAAACATAATAAAGTCGAATTCCATTCATTCTTTCCAAATATCAATTATTACATTGTAGTCATAACCACTCCTCAATGGTTTCCTACCTTCATTCTTAAATCAAATATAATAACATCCCAATATATCAAATCCTCAAAGTTAATATCTCAATTCTTGGATTATAATAATATTTAATCCACTGTCCGGTAAAATATTATACCGAAAAGAATTTGGAATTTCTGAATTCCGATCGTCTCTGCATTCACTTATTTCCTCCGCGTATTACTAATATGACTTCGAAACATCCATATCACGTCCCGTACATAGGGTGGCGTGAAAAGTTTTCCAACTTACAAAATCACTATTCATCCACCAAATTACTATGCACGTACAGGAAACACTATGCACGTACGGGAAACACTATGCACGTACGGGAAATACTATGCACGTACGGAAAACACTATGCACGTATTCATTTTCCTTCAAGGATCCATTAGCTCCTTCCTGGATGGTAGATTATTCTTATCTAGGTCCTCAACCATCGAATTACTCTATTCTGACAATATACCAATGCATCAGGATCATTGTCCAAAGCAATATCCATTCATTACAATCATTGTTCTTTGAAACCACCATTCATTAGAGCTGGTGACCTTGTTGTCGGAATCATTGTTCCTCATTTTATCATTACTTAATAAAAAGTTTTAATTATATCCAAAATTTGGGGTTCTTACACTAAACATATTTGGTGTCTACCCATCTTCTATCTCTTTTGTGGATGCATGCGTAGTTTGGTATTAGTATACCGAGAGGTAGCTTTTACTTGTTTCGTGTTATTCGATCAGATATCAAAACCATCACATGTATTGATTAACGGTTGCGACTCTAAGTGAAGTAGATAATGAAGTTAGGATTCCATGTTTATTCTCATATAAGTAAATAAGTTTTAGATCTCATTAGCTAGTTAATTCTTAATTCCTTAATTCGCATCTTAGTTTAATTTAGTTAATTAAAACCTCAATTTATTTATTGTCTTATCAGTGAATTAAGATCATACATTGTTGAATAGGCACATTAGCTGAAAAGAACCATAACCTGATCCCTGTGGGAACGAATTTGGACTTAACTTTATATATTACTTGTGACCACGTACGCTTGCGTGATTTTGTGTAAACAAGTTTTTGGCATAGACATGAAAGTCATTAGAGAAGTCTGACTTATCGAGCTACACTTTCAACTCATAAAAGTTAATTTTCACTATCTTTTCAAAATTCACCAAAATTATTCAATGAAGAATATTCTAACAAATTAAATAGTGATAATCTTAAAATTTCATAGAAATTTCAAGCTAATCTGAATATGATTTTCAACATATGCAACAAATCTGAAATATTTATAGATCATATTCCAGTCAAGACTTGCTTAAAAAATATTGAGAATTTAGATAAAGTAAGTGTTTACTGCTACAACAATCTAGTTGATATTTTCACTTAACCAGATTCTGAAGAATTTAGCATTCCAATCTCACTAACCAACCTTGTGAAGGTGGCTTCATCCAATGGCTTAGTGAATATATCAGCTAACTGTTATCTGTATGGACATGCAAATCAATGGTTCCATTAGTTGCAAGCTCCCTAATGAAATGATATCTGATGTCAATGTGCTTTGTCCTAGAATGATTGACAGGATTGGCAACTATAGAGATTACACTTGTGTTGTCACACATGATTGGAATTCTTTCCAACACAAGTCCATAATCTCTAAGCTGATTTCTAATTGTTTACACAATATCACGCAAGTATACGTGGTCACAAGTAATATAATGAAGTTCGTTCCACTGAGATCTGGTTAAGTTCTTTTCAGCTAATGTGCCTATTCAACAATGTATGATCTTAATTCACTGCTAAGATAATTAACAAATATGGGTTTTAATTATCTAAATTAAACTAAGATGCAAAATAAAAACTAATTAACTAATGAGAATTAAATCTGAATTACTTATAAGAATAAAAACATGGGATCCTAACTTCATTGTCTACTTCACATAGAGTCGCAGCCTTTAATCAATACATGTGATGGTTTTGATATCTGATCGGATAACACGAAACAAGTAAAAGCTACCTCTCGGTATACTAATACCAAACTACGCATGCATCCACAAAAGAGATAGAAGATGGGTAGACACCAATTATGTTTAGACCCTATATCTCTATAGAATTTGAAAACATAAAGGTTTAAGCACAAGTTATCCACATAGATCACATAGGGCCGCATAATATCTCTATTTACGCCACAAATCATGATGTTAAAACATCAACCTATCCTATGCTAACATGACAAGTTCTAAATCTCAAGATCCACTCTCGTTTCGCAAGAGATTAACAAATTAGATGTTCGCGACGCATCTAAATACATGAAACACAACCATACGAGGATATCAAGAAATCACCACACATAAATCTTTAAAGCATACAAACTACTAAGCTACATAGATAAATCCGTTAGAATCCCATGACAACGATTAGCTCATAATTGAACCGTTCATCGTCATGGGATTTGATGAAAACATGATATAAAACAAGATATGAATAAAAGAAGTAATTATATTAATAAACAAAGAGTTTAGAAAACAAATCTAGAATCCAGAATAACACAAAAGATGAAGTAGATCTAGATCCGTTGCTTGTCACGAGCGTTGAATCCTTCTCTCCTTTTCTCCCTTGTAGATCTAAGCTATGATACAATAATAATAACTCTTAATTACAATGCTAAGATGTGTTTAAATAGGCTCTAGATTTCTTGCCCAACAGGAAATTACCTTCTATTACAATTAGAATTCGATTAAGGTACTAAAACCTGCCCAAAATATAATTAGAATTAGAAAAATGGCAAAACTAGAATTTTTCTGCTTTGCTTCTCATAGAACACGCGCGCGAATTTATCCAGAACTCTCCCTGCACCTGCTATCTATCCCAGATTGTAGAAAATCTCTCAAGCTTCGCGTGAGCTGTAAGATCGCTGAAAACGGACTTCTAGAACTCCAGATATGGCCAAAACAGTGTACACTACGCAAACTTCCCGGAAAATCCGAATTTTAATCAGTTAATACTCCAAACACGATAGAAGCATCCACCATAATCTACATTCTTGCAACTCTACACAACTAAGCAAAACACATCAAAACTACAACAAACTTGAGTCCAAGACAATCAATTTAAATCGAATTGAAGCGATCCAAGTGGATATAAATCCACTTATCACACCCCAAACTTAAACCGATGCTTGTCCTCAAGCATAAACAATTACAACTAACTAACTAACTAGTACCACTTCCGTAGGTGATCACGGTTGCATTTGGCATATGCAACAAGCCCTTTAAACCCCTAGGTAGCCCTAGTGGACGAGTAAGGTCTCGTGAGGGCCTATAGCGAATGTACCCACAAAATCCATTTAACCAAATGCAATGCAATGCATGAATGCAACTAATATGAAAAATACAACGATCCCCTTCAAACTAACCAAAACCAACTAACAAGCAAATATCTCAAAAAATGCAACTAAATCCAAATAGAGCTCGACTAAGTTCCCATATACTAACAATACATGAACAGAAACGTGCGTGTGTGCAATGCTCATCAGAAATACTCCCAAAACTAGGTCAAAGATCATACATGCTCTTCGTCAAGACAATCACAGGTTTATAAATAGAATAGACTGTAAGCACTTCATAACTTAGAAACACCTCCATCCTAATCCAAGGTAGACAGAAATTCATGCTTTATTACTAACTACTATGACACATATATACAAGCATGCTTATTTAACAATGCAATGGATGAGACCCCGAAAGGCTTATACAATAATACCCATGTAGCGAGCGTTGGGTTAGTGGATCCCAGACTATAAAAACCTTAGGTCACTAGGCACAAAGTCCCCGCAAACTTAATAGCTCGAGTATTAAAGAGCTCACCCTGGTTAATTTTGCATATAAACAATTGACACTTTTGACTTTTTTTTTCTTTTTTTTTTGTTCTTTTTTTTATGCAATCTGGAATGAGAATTCTCAATTCCAACCCTAGACTACACATATAAATATGAGCCGACTACTAGCCATTTGACATCTAGCAATTATTGACAGTTATTTACAATTTAGCATGAAATCCCTGTTTTCCCCCAAACTTAGACTTTAGTGATCCTACGCCATCAAGGGAATAACGAAAATTCTAAATATAAACAAGTGATTAAATCTAAAACAACCAAACAAGCATGTCCTCAACCTAGCCCAAAAGCACCCAATGAGACTGTGTAATTAGTTTTGTTTCTGAAACACATAAGTCAATTTCATAGAAACTATAAGTCAACCCTCTATTCATCATTACCATACTCAATTAGACACCTACCTACCAATCAGAATTAGCTCGTCTTAAGGGATCATGAAATACGCATGCTATGAAATGCAACTAAAATGGACTCACATGGTATACGAAAAATAAAAATAGAATGTCCTATATGAAACAAACATAAATAATACGAACATATATGCATGAATTACTACTACTAATATGCAAAACATGAAATCCTACATGAACACATAATACAACAACTACTACTAATCCCTCAAACCACCCCAAACTTAAAATATTCAATGTCCGCATTGAATGGAAGTAAATACGAGGAAAAGTAGAAAACATACCTAACCAGCTGAGTCATCACCCTCCTCGGATGAATCTGGTGGAGGATAATGCGTACGAGCTCCATAGACTGGCCACTTCCAAGAATACTACAAAACCCCCAATTACAAGAACGCAAATTCATAATAAAAATAAGATTAGCGAAAAAGATTTACCAATTACGAATCAAAGAGGTGAACTTGTAATTAATTCCTCTTTAGAATTGAATTTAAATAAATAGAAGAGGAATTGGATTTGTATGTATAGGTGGGTATATATAATGGAGTGATAGGATGAATATAAAAATTTTAATGTGAAAAGGAAAAAATTTTGGGTGGGTATGAAATTTGATGTAAGATAGAAATAGGATTTGATGAATTAAAGAAAAAGAATTAGAATAAATATAGGTTTAGAATTTTGGAAGAGAGATGGGGGGTTTTGGAATTAAAATAGGATTAGGATTGGGTTTAGGAATATTAGTAAAAGAGGAGAGAAAAAAATTAGGAATATTAGTATAAGAGGAGAGAAAAAAAAAATTGGGGAGAAAGAATTTTTTTTTTTTTTATAGGTAAAACAGGTAAGAAATTCGGGTACAGGAACTGCAAAAGAAGCAATTTGCGCACTCGAGGCGCAGACTGCGCTTAACCCAGTAACGCAGGCGCAGCCTGCGTCACATACAGAAATGCAGGCGCAACCTGCGCGACTAGTTTTTTTTTTTTTTCACAACAGTTTTTTTTTCCAACACTCATTTTTTTTTCCACACTCAATTTTTTTTTCCTACACTAATGCGTGGGTTGCCTCCCACGAAGCGCTCTTTTAACGTCAATAGCTTGACGTTACTTCCTCAACTCATGGCGGTTTCAAAAGAATAACTGAATCGTTCTCCACAGAAAGACCATTCATACGAACGTGCTTGCTTTCCACAAATCTCTTCCCTCAGACTTCAACCTGATTTTACTATCCAACATCTTAATCTTCTTCTTTTTCTTCTTCACACCTCTAATGTGCTTCTCCAACTCGAACGGCTGAACAAAACTTTCTTCTTCCTCATCATCAGCTTTCCACCTTCGCAACACGTTATCATGCCCTTCTTCAAAAATCACTAGCTCATTATTCAAAAGGACATACCTCAAATGTGGTGGAAGTTTCGCAAGCTTTACATTCGAAAGATCTCGAATTGAAGAACTGTCAATGGAATCACTGATGTAATGCTGTAGCACGTGTGTGTCCGATTTTTCGCTCACTAACTGATCAAACTTCTTTCTCTGACCCGTATCAACTAATTCCACACTGCAACACTCTTCATCATCTGTCGAAAATTTCATGGCCTTGAAAACATTAAAGGTGACATTCTGATCTTGCACCCTCATTGTAAGCTCTACTTTATGCACATCAATCAAAGTATGGCCTATAGCTAGAAAAGGCCTTCCCAAGATTATGGGAATCTTCTTGTCTTCTTCAAAATCCAAGATAACAAAATCAGCTGGGAAGATAAGCTTATCAACTTTCACCAAAACGTCCTCCATTATGCCCCTTGGATATGTGATAGATCGATCAGCCAACTGCAAAGAGATATTGGTTTTCTTTGGCTCCGGCAGACCAAGTTGCTTGAACACAGATAAAGGCATGAGATTGATGCTAGCTCCCAAGTCACATAAGCACTTGCTAAAAGAAAGTTTGCCAATAGTACACGGGATAGTGAAACTCCCCGGATCTTTAAGTTTAGGTGGCAACTTCTGCTGCAGAATGGCACTACACTCCTCCGTCAAAGCCACTGTTTCAAATTCATCCAACCTTCTCTTTCGTGACAAAATATCCTTCATGAACTTTGCATATCTCGGCATCTGCTCCAATGCTTTAACAAAAGGAATGTTAATGGACAATTTCTTGAAGACATCCATAAACTTCTGAAACTGTTTCTCTTGACTTTTCTGCAAGCGCCCAGGATATGGAGGAGGAGGATAGATTTGATTATTCTTTATAGACTGCTCCGGAGTAGACTTTTCAACAAGTTTCTTGCTCTTCTCACCATCAAGCTGATCAGCCACTAAATCAGATTTCTCAATTTCTGGCACTGTAGATTTTTCAACCTGCTGATTCTGAACATCTTCATCTTCCTTAGCTGCTGATTTAGGATCCCTCGTGACTTTTCCAGATCTCAAAGAAACTGCATTGACCTGTTCTTTACTTTCCCTTCAGCCTGGATTAACCTCCGTATCACTAGGAAGAGTTCCTTGTGGCCTACTATGTAAAGCACTAAGAATCTGTCCTATCTGGTTTTCTAAGACCTTTTGAGAAGCTTGCAGGTTCTTCACCATCATCCTCAAATCATCCATTTCTGATTTTTCATTAGATGATTGCCCCGCATGAGCCTGGGGCTGTTGCTGCTGAAATCCAGGAGGTTGATATGGTGGCCTTGGAGCATAAGGCTGTTGATAGCCTTGATTGAATGGCTTCGCTTGCTGTCCTTGAAACTGTTGCTGATAAGGTTGCTGAACACCTTGATTGTTGATCCAGCTGAAATTGGGATGATTCCTGTTGCTTGGATGATAGTAGCTGGAACTGGTTGAGGAGGTCGCTGAAAGTTACTCACAAACTATGCTGATTCAGAAGAGATAGCACACTGATTCGTCTCATGTGCGCCCGCACATAGCTCACAAATACTAGCAACCTACTGAATCCCATAATTAGCAAGAGAATCCACCTTCATCGTCAAAGCCTTCAACTAAGCTGCAATAGCTGAAGCTGTATCCACCTCAAACAAACCTGCTACCTTTCCTTGAGAAAGCCTCTGGGTTGGATTCTGATATTCATTGGCAGCCATCGTCTCAATAAGTTCATAGGCTTCATCATAGTTCTTAGCCCATAGAGCTCCTCCTGATGCTGCATCTAGCATAGGTCTAGATTGTGCTCCCAGCCCATTATAGAAACTATTGATTACCATCCAGTCAGGCATACCATGATGTGGACACCTCCGAAGCATCTCCTTATATCGTTCCCAAGCCTCACACAAAGATTCTCCAGATTGTTGCTGAAACTGAGTTAGCTGGTTCCTTATTGCTGCAGTTTTTGCCATAGGGAAGAATTTCGTAAGAAACTTCTGAGCAAGATCATCCCATGTAGTAATGGAACCGGCTGGTAAAGAGTGTAACCAGCCCTTAGCCTTATCCCTCGGAGAGAATGGGAATAGCCTCATCTTGATAGCATCATCCGACACACCATTAAACTTGAAAGTGTCACAGATCTTGATAAAATCACGAATATGCATATTAGGATCCTCTGTAGAAGCACCCCCAAACTGAACCGAATTCTGTATCATCTGAATAGTGCCCGGCTTGATCTCAAAGTTGTTCGCTGCAATAGCTGGCCTGACAATACTAGATTGTATGTCATTGATCTTTGGCTGCGAATAGTCCTTCAAAACCTTGACTGCTGCTGGTAAGTCTGCCATCTCTTTTACTGATGCAAGTTCTTCTTCTTCTGCCAGTTTACGAGTTTGCAAACGTGTTCGCATACACGTTCAAGTACCTAAAAACACCACGAAACAAACAAACTAAATAAAAAAAAATCCGAGTCAGTGAACGCTAACGACCACTGATGACAAGCACATAAACTAAACAAAACACCGACGATCCCCGGCAGCGGCGCCAAAAACTTGTTTACACAATATCACGCAAGTATACGTGGTCACAAGTAATATAATTAAGTTCGTTCCACTGAGATCTGGTTAAGTTCTTTTCAGCTAATGTGCCTATTCAACAATGTATGATCTTAATTCACTGCTAAGATAATTAACAAATATGGGTTTTAATTATCTAAATTAAACTAAGATGCAAAATAAAAACTAATTAACTAATGAGAATTAAATCTGAATTACTTATAAGAACAAAAACATGGGATCCTAACTTCATTGTCTACTTCACTTAGAGTCGCAGCCTTTAATCAATACATATGATGGTTTTGATATCTGATCGGATAACACGAAACAAGTAAAAGCTACCTCTCGGTATACTAATACCAAACTACGCATGCATCCAAAAAAGAGATAGAAGATGGGTAGACACCAATTATGTTTAGACCCTATATCTCTATAGAATTTGAAAACATAAAGGTTGAAGCACAAGTTATCCACATAGATCACAAAGGGCAACATAATATCTCTATTTACGCCACAAATCATGATGTTAAAACATCAACCTATCCTATGCTAGAATGGCAAGTTCTAAATATCAAGAACCACTCTTGTTTCGCAAGATATTAACAAATTAGATGTTCGCGACGCATCTAAATACATGAAACACAACCATACGAGGATATCAAGAATTCACCACACATAAATCTTTAAAGAATACAAACTACTAAGCTACATAGATAAATCCGTTAGAATCCCATGACAACGATTAGCTCATAATTGAACCGTTCATCGTCATGGGATTTGATGAAAACATGATATAAAACAAGATATGAATAAAAGAAGTAATTATATTAATAAACAAAGAGTTAATAAAACAAATCTAGAATCCAGAATAACACAAAAGATGAAGTAGATCTAGATCCGTTGCTTGTCACGAGCGTTGAATCCTTCTATCATTTCTCCCTTGTAGATCTAAGCTATGATACAATAATAATAACTCTTAATTACAATGCTAAGATGTGTTTAAATAGGCTCTAGATTTCTTGCCCAGCAGGAAATTACCTTCTATTACAATTAGAATTCGATTAAGGTACTAAAACCTGCCCAAAATATAATTAGAATTAGAAAAAGGGCAAAACTGGAATTTTTCTGCTTTGCTTCTCATAGAACACGCGCGCGAATTTATTCAGCACTCTCCCTGCACCTGCTATCTATCCCAGGTTGTAGAAAATCTCTCAAGCTTCGCGTGAGCTGTAAGATCGCTGAAAACGGACTTCTAGACACATAATATCAGAATTAGAACACATACCTACCAATCAGAATTAGCTCGTCTTAAGGGATCATGAAATATGCATGCCATGAAAATGCAACTAATATGAACTCACATGGTATACGAAAAAAAGAAGAAAAAAAAAAAGAAAAAAAAAGTCAAAAGTTTCAATTGTTTATATGCAAAATTAACTAGGATGAGCTCTTTAATACTCGAGCAATTAAGTTCTAGGGGACTTTGTGCCTAGTGACCTAAGGTTTTTATAGTCTGGGATCCACTAACCCAACGCTCGCTACATGGGTATTATTGTATAAGCCTTTCGGGGTCTCATCCGTTGCACGGTTAAATAAGCATATTTGTATATATGTGTCATAGTAGTTAGTAATAAAGCACGAATTTTTGTTTACCTTGGATAAGGATGGAGGTGTTCTTAGGTTATGAAGTGTCTACAGTCTATTCTATTTATAAACCTGTGATTGTCTTGACGAAGAGCATGTATGATCTTGACCTAGTTTTGGGAGTATTTCGGATGAGCATTGCACACACGCACGTTTCTGTTCATGTATTGTTAGTATACGGGAACTTGGTCGAGCTCTATTTGGATTTAGTTGCATTCTCTAAGATATTTGCTTGTTAGTTGGTTTTGGTTAGTTTGAAGGGGATCATTGCATTTTCATATTAGTTGCATTCACGCATTGCATAGCATTAGGTTAAATGGTTTTTGTGGGTACATTCGCTATAGGCCCTCACGAGACCTTACTCGTCCACTGGGGCTGCCTAGGGGTTTAAAGGGCTTGTTGCATATGCCAAATGCAACCGTGATCACATACGGAAGTGGTACTAGTTAGTTAGTTAGTTGTAATTGTTATGCTTGAGGACAAGCATCGGTTTAAGTTTGGGGGTGTGATAAGTGGATTTATATCCACTTCAATCGCTTCAATTCGGCTTAAATTGATTGTCTTAGACTCAAGTTTGTTGTAGTTTTGATGTGTTTTGCTTAGTTGTGCAGAGTTGCAAGAATGTCGATTATGGGTGATGCTTCTATCGTGTTTGGAGGATTAATTGATTAAAAATCGGATTTTCCGGGAAGGTTGCGCAGTCTACACTGTTTTGGCCATATCTGGAGTTCTAGAAGTCCATTTTCAGCGATCTTACAGCTCACGCGAAGCTTGAGAGATTTTCTACAACTTGGGATAGATGGCAGGTGCAGGGAGCGTGTAGTTAAAATTCGTACACGTGTTTTTTGAGAAGCAAAGCAGAAAAATTCCAGTTTTGCCCTTTTTCTAATTCTAATTATATTTTGGGCAGAATTTAGTACCTTAATCGAATTCTAATTGTAATAGAAGGTAATTTCCTGCTGGGCAAGAAATCTAGAGCCTATTTAAACACATCTTAGCATTGTAATTAGGGAGTTTTTTTTTATTATTGTAACATAGCTTAGATCTGCAAGGGAGAAAAGGAGAGAAGGATTCAACGCTCGTGACAAGCAACAGATCTAGATCTACTTCATCTTTTGTGTTATTCTGGATTTTAGATTTGTTTTCTCAACTCTTTGTTTATTAATATAATTACTTCTTTTATTCATATCTTGTTTTATATCATGTTTTCATCAAATCCCATGACGATGAACGGTTCAATTATGAGCTAATCGTTGTCATGGGATTCTAATGGATTTATCTATGTAGCTTAGTAGTTTGCATGATTTAAAGATTTCTGTGTGGTGAATTCTTGATATCCTCGTATGGTTGTGTTTCATGTATTTAGATACGTCGCGAACATCTAATATGTTAATCTCTTTCTAAACGAGAGTGGATCTTGAGATTTAGAACTTGCCATGCTAGCATAAGATAGGTTGATGTTTTAACATCATGATTTGTGGCGTAAATAGAGATATTATGCTACCCTATGTGATCTATGTGGATAACTTGTGCTTAAACCGTTATGTTTTCAAATTATATAGAGATATAGGGTCTAAACATATTAATGTCTACCCATCTTCTATCTCTTTTGTGGATGCATGCGTAGTTTGGTATTAGTATACCGAGAGGTAGCTTTTACTTGTTTCGTGTTGTCCGATCAGATATAAAAACCATCGCATGTATTGATTAAAGGTTGCGACTCTAAGTGAAGTAGATAATGAAGTTAGGATCTCATGTTTTTATTCTCATATAAGTAATTTGATTTTAGATCTCATTAGCTAGTTAATTCTTAAATTGCATATTAGTTAAATTTAGTTAATTAAAATCTCAATTAATTACTTGTCTTAGCAGTGAATTAAGATCATACATTGTTGAATATAGGTGCATGTACTGAAAAGAACCATAACATGATCCCTGTGGGAACGAATTTGGACTTAACCTTATATATTACTCGTGACCACGTACGCTTGCATGATATTGTGTAAACAAGTTTTTGAAAACAAATCTAGAATCCAGAATAACACAAAAGATGAAGTAGATCTAGATCCGTTGCTTGTCACGAACGTTGAATCCTTCTCTACTTTTCTCCCTTGTAGATCTAAGCTATGATACAATAATAATAACTCTTAATTACAATGCTAAGATGTGTTTAAATATGCTCTAGATTTCTTGCCCAGCAGGAAATTACCTTCTATTACAATTAGAATTCGATTAAGGCACTAAAACCTGCCCAAAATATAATTAGAATTAGGAAAAGGGCGAAACTGGAATTTTCTTCTTTGCTTCTCATAGAACACGCGCGCGAATTTATTCAGCACTCTCCCTACACCTGCTATCTATCCTAGGTTGTAGAAAATCTCTCAAGCTTCGCGTAAGCTGTAAGATCGCTGAAAACGGACTTCTAGAACTCCAGATATGGCCAAAACATTGTAGACTGCGCAACCTTCCAGGAAATTCCGAATTTTAATCAATTAATACTCCAAACACGATAGAAGCATCCACCATAATCGACATTCTTGCAACTCTGCACAACTAAGTAAAACACATCAAAACTACAACAAACTTGAGTCCAAGACAATCAATTTAAGCCGAATTGAAGCGATCCAAGTGGATATAAATCCACTTATCACTAATCCAAAGCACTTGAGCACAGCAACTTCCAACAGCTATGTATTTAGCCTCAGCTGTGGAAGTTGACACAGATTGTTGTTTCTTGCTGTACCAAGAGACTAACCTCTGTCCAAGAAACTGGCAGCTACCTGAGGTGCTTTTTCTATCCACTCTGCATCCAGCATAATCAGCATCAGAATAACCAACCAGATTGAACCCTGTGTCCTTAGGATACCATAAACCCAAGTTTGGAGTGTCCTTTAGATATCTAAAGATCATTTTTATAGCAATCAAATGTGACTCTTATGGATTTGATTGAAACCTTGCACACAGACATGTATCAAACATGATATCTGGCCTACTTGCAGTGACATAGAGTAGAGAACTTCTTCTTCTTGTACATAAACTTCTTCTTCCAACTACCCATTCAGAAATGCACTCTTGACATCCATTTGATAGACTTTAAAGTTTGAATGAGCAGCAAATGCCAAGAAGATTCTGATGGCTTCCAATCTATCAACAGGAGCAAATGTCTCATCATAGTCAATGCCTTCGTGTTGAGAGTATCCTTTTGCAACCAACCTTGTTTTGTTTCTTACCATTACACCATCTTCATCCATCTTATTCTTCCGAACCCATTTTGTTCCAGTAATGGTTCTGTTCTTTGGTGCAGCACAAGGTCCCATAATATGATTCTTTCAAATTGATTCAGATCCTCTTGCATAGCAATAATCCAATCTGGATCCAACAGTGCATCATCAAGTTTCTTAGGCTTAATCTGAGATAGAAAGCAACCATAGAGGCACTCATTTTGAGTTGCTCTCCTAGTTCTCACTTCTACATTTGGATCTCCAATAATTTGCTCTGCAGTGTGTGACCTATCCCATTTCCTTGACTGCTCAGTTTGATTTCTCAACCTTGATGTTGCTTCATCATCCAAGTCATGATCATTTTCATTTCCTCCCCTTGTGAAGTTGCTACTATTCATAGGTGTGTCTTGGATGCGAGTCTCTTCACTGTTGATTGGATCAGATTCTTCTCTTGCTTCATCATTCACTTAAGTTTTTTGAACTGGAGTTTCAACTTCAGTTCAATCTCTTCATCAGAATCATCTAGATTTTCAAACTTTAATGGATCTCTATCTTCATCATTGGCTTCTTCTAATCCAGGTAGTTTGTTGTCATCAAATGTCACATCTGTGCTTTCCATAACTTTCATCAGAATTGTTGACATAAACTTTGTATGCAATTCTCTCCATAGAATAGCCAAGAAAAATTCCTTCAAATGCCTTTGCATTAAACTTCCCAACATATTCTGAATTGTCTTTCAACACAAAGCATTTGCTTCCAAAAGTATGAACATACTTCAGAGTAGGCTTCTTTCTAGTCATCAAGTTGTAAGGTGTTTTCCGGTGTTTTTGTTGATGAGGGTACTGTTCTGGATATAGCATGCAGTGCTCACAGCCTCAGCCCGAAAACATGTAGGCATCTTTGCATCAAGCAACATTGTTCTAGAAGCCTCAATTAGAGTTCTATTCTTTCTCTCAACTACTCCATTTTGTTGTGGAGTCGTTGGAGCTGAGAATTGTTGAGAAATGCCATTCTCTTTGCAAAATGTTTCAAGTAAGGCATTTCTGAACTCTGTTCCATTGTCACTTCTCAATGCAATCACACTTGCATTGTTGGCTTTTGCTTCCTTATCAACTTTCTTAATGTGCTCAATGATTACTTGTGGAGCCTCATCCTTTGATGCTAGAAATTCCACCCATGTATACCTTGTGTAGTCATCAACCATCACTAGGGCATACTTCTTTCTTGAGAGTGACATAATATTGACAGGCCTAAACAAATCCATATGAATTAATTGCAGGGGCTTGGTGATTGATGTCACTGTGTTTGACTTGTGGCTTGACCTTTTCATCTTTCCCTTTTGGCAAGCCTCACACACTCCTTCTTGACAGAATTCAAGTGTGGGCATGCCTCTCACTAAATCTCTTTTGACTAGAGAATTAATGCCTTGAAGTTCAGGTGTGATAACTTCTTGTGCCATAGCCAACAATCTTCATTTGATGATTTTGTGTAGAAGCAACAAACTTTGTCCTTGTTTGCAGAGTCCATATTGGCTACAAACAGGCTCCCTTTTCTTACTCCAGATAGAGCAAAATCACCAGTCTTCTTGTGGGTGATCAAACATTCATCTTTGTCAAAATTTACCTTGAATCCTCTATCAGTAAACTGACCAACACTTAGCAGATTATGCTTGAGAACCTTGACTAGTGCTACATCTTCAATGATGACATTACCAACTTTTAACTTGCCATATCCCAATGTGTTACCCATGCTGTCATCTCAAAAAGCAACCATTGGGCCAGCCTTCTCCTCATATTGTGATAGCAGGGCCATATCACCAGTCATGTGATTTGAGCATCCACTGTCCAAAATCCACATGACCTTCTTTTCACTTTCTTTGCCCTGCAAGCATAAAGGTATTACTTTTTCTTTGGTACCCAAACAAGTTTGGGTCCACTTGGCTTAGAAACAGATTTATCAAAAACAACATGTTTATCAACTTTCTTAGGACTAGTCTTCTTGTCACTGTTAGAAGTCTTAGAATCTGAATTCTTAGTCTTCGGTGACAGAGGTACCTTCCTAACTCTAGGAGGACTTGAAGACTCTGGCCTTGTGTAGTGTGTGTGAATGTTGTGACTGATGCAACCATCCATGAATTGTCTTCTCAAATTAAAACAGCTAGTCATAACATTCATGTTGCATGGCATACAGTCAAGTTTATCAAAGAAAGGTGAATCTCTATGTCTTAAAGGCACAGAGCAATCATAGAAAGGCTTAGCTACACTACCAGTTGGTTTCTTGCATGCATGAGTTAAGTGATTATTGCTAAAACAGTTTTGACAAACTTTCCTAGGGGCATTTGGCACATAAGCATAATTATTATTCTTGTTTATCCCTAGCTTGCCATTCCTGTTTTGTTTCTTATTAGCCACTTTTTTCTCAGGTTCATTTTTCCCACCTGAAACAAACTTCTCAGGTCTAGGTCTACCTCCTATTGGCTTCTTGGGTTTTGCCTTGACACTCTCACTCTTAGAGGATACTGGTTGTTCACTAGACTGTGCCTCATCCTCATCATTCAAAATTTGCTTAATGAGTAAGGCATCATCATCAATTTCAAATGTTGGTTCTTTAAAAATTGGAGACTCAGTCTTTTTCAAAATGTGAGGCACTTCATCCTGAACAACTATGTCATCTTCAATGACAACATAGCCTTTCCTCTGTTTAAGAGTGCCATAGTAAAGTCCAATGGCAGCCTTGGGTTTAGCTTGGTTTTTCTCATGGTAGAACTGCAATAGACTAGAGGAGTTCTTAAAGGTTTCAGTTTGAATTCATTTTCAGCTAGTTCATCCCTTAGAGCCTTCTCAACCTTACTAGCACATAGAACCTTATTCTACAGATATTCAACTTCTTTCTTAAGGTTATCTACTTGCATAGCAGTTAGCTCAAGTTCCTCATTCTTCTTGTTTAACAATTCATTCTTAGCAGACAGTTTGGCAATCTCTTCATTAGCAGCAGTCATACTAGTATGAATATTAAACATTTCAGTAGATAGTTGTTCAGCCATGCATTTATACTCAGAAACAGACATATCTATGGTAGTGAGAGATGGTACCTGAGAGTCAGATAGAGATTGTTCATCCTTGGAATCAGCCATCAAGGCATAGTTGCAGAATTCTTGCTCATCTCCATCACTATCAGAGTCATCCTAACACTTTCCTTCAGCTATGTTGGCCTTGCCTTGTGTTTGCTTTTTCAGAAAGGCCTCATACTTAGCTTCAAGCTCTAGAAACTCCTTATCCTTGTTTTTAGGCTTCCTGCATTCACTAGCAAAATGCCCTAGGTCATTGCATCTATAACACCTTACAGATGACCTATCCACATGTCTGGTTTTGAATTTATTCTTGTTTGCTTTCACAGGTGCCTTGCTCTTGTTGAATGAATGATTTTGGGGTCTAGGTTTGAAGGGTGGGTTCCTCTTGAATCTGTAGTTTAGAAACTTTCTGGCCGTGAAAGCATATGAAGTGTTTTCCATGACATCTAACTCTTCAAGAGTATAAAACTCTTCTTCTTCCTTCTCCTCAACAGGTTTAGTCACTTCACCTTCATTTTCTTCATCATCTACTATCTCTTCTATCCTCAGCTGACTTGTAGATGCTTCTAGGTCTTGAACAGATTTGCTGACAATCAAGGCACATGATGTGTTTATCATTCTGCCTTGGTTGGCTTGGATAGCCCTCTTCTGAAGCAACTCAAGCTCATGAGTCTTTAAAACCCCATAGAGCACATCATATGTGACTTTGTTCAAATCTCTTTCTCTTACAGAAATGACCCTTTGCTCTAGATGGTTTGGTGAAGACAATAGAAACATCATGTTCAACTCCTTGGTGCTGTAAATCTTCCCATTCATCTGTAGCTCAGTCACCAGCTTGTGAAACCTTTCAAACATGTCAATAATGCTTTCCTTTGTCTGAGCCATGAAAGCTTCATACTGTGTGACCAATATCTGTTTCTTGTTTTCTCTAATCCCCTTTGTTCCTTCACATAACACCTCAATATGATCCCACATCTCCTTTGATGTTTTGCAACAGGTTGTGTTAGCAAACATTGACAGTTCCATAGAATCTATGATTAATAACATGAGATGACAGTCGAGAGCAACCATATCCTTTTCTATCTCTGTCCATTTGGATGGTTCTTTAGCCACATAGGATCTTGGAATGGTTACAGTTCCAACAATCTTTTCAGGAATCTCCTGTTGTGGAGCAAAGGGACCATTCTTGAGTATCTCAGGATATAGAAAGTTGGCAGCTTTGATGAACAACAGCATTTTAATCTTCCAGAGGTTGTAATTCTCTTTGTCGAACTTAGGGACCTTCACTATTCCTGTAGTCTTTGGTGTATTCATGATCTTTTTCTATTTTTAAATAAACAGCCTGCTCTGATACCACTTGTTGAGTATTGAATATACCAAAGAGAATACAAAGGGGGGGTGAATGGATTCTTGACTTTTCTTTTGAATCTGCTTAGTCGTATATGTTTTTTTGTGCTCAAACAAATATGAGTGCGGAAATATAAGACACAACAACACAATACTCACTTTAATCTAATGTTTTATCAGATCAAAATGTTGCTACAACCTGAGAACACAATTTCGTATTCTCAGCTTCTTTCTCAGAGAGATATTACTTGTAAAAACTATTGATCACTTTGTTTGATACTTACTAAAGAAGTAGGGTTGTTCATTTATATCATGTGAATAACTTGTTTACAACAAATAAGGTAGCAAACAAATTTGCTTTCTAATGTGCCTATCCTATTTGAGTAAACATCCAAACTGCTATAGATTTGACTTCTTAGAACTCTGTTCAAATCCACTTCTTTAGCTCTTTATCTCTTGTACTATCTCTCCAAGCTTCTTTGTAGGCTTTCCAACGTGCTTTACAATATGTGGTCCATAAAGCATCTTGGCTTGTTGCAGGTTTCTAACTTGTACAATTCTTCAGTATTTTGTCTCCAAGATTGTAGTCGAGAAGTAACTCTGTTGGTGATTCGAGAACTAGAATTGGCTTAATCGATAACTCTGAGTTCTCGAATACTGTTGAGCTGACATATCGAATCACTTCTCGAATTGGCTCTGGAACCGTATGTTCCATAAACAGTCTTGTGCATACGTTTGCACCAGACCGTTTGCCAATGATATATATAGTAATGTGGACCTTGTGTCCCATGCAGACGCTATTATTGCCTGACTATATTTATGCAATCAATTTCGGATTCGATGCTACATGTCATTACACACATTGGACAAGGTGTGGATACTAAAAGTAGTAGCGAATTTGTAATTTAAAAATGGCAACTTTAATATAGCTTCCCTGTGAATTTGTAATTAATTTAAAAATGAGATTGGGGAGCCTGAGTAGGTATATCAGGAAAAGTTCCTGGAGATCAATCTCAGCGTCCTTTTTCTCTTTAAAAATCTTAATTTTTATATGTATCGTCATATGTTTTTAATAAGGATAGTCTTGTTTTAGATAAAAATATTAGTTGTGGAAAAAATTCAATTCATAATAAAAATTTAAGTTATGTTGATATTTATTGTATCTAAAGTTAATTAGAAGTAAAATTATTGTGGTGCCTATTTATTATCTAGATATTTAAAAGGTGTTTATGTAGACATTGTAAAACTTAAGAAGCTTATATTATATAAAAGAAAATTTTTTGCATTAAAGTGAGGTAATTATATTTAAGAGCGAGCGAAAAAGATTCCAATAATCTATTACTTTAATATCAAAGTAAATTGGTGGGCTTAAAGGAGAGATTTCCATGTTAATGTTGGCTCACAAATGAGTTTTATTTTATTATAATCTCTATATAATAATACTCCATAAAGAATAACTTACATATTGTAATAAAATTTTATGGTCCTAACTCGGGTCAGTTATATTTAATTATAAATTCTACATTGTGATATTCCATATATTTTTCAATTCATCCTTTATAAAATTTTCTCTATGTAAGAATAAATATGCTTAAAATATATATATATATATATATATATATATATATATATTGATATGGGCTAAAAGTAAGCCCTAAAGACACATTTAATGTGGCATTAATTAGACCTAGAATGGTCCAAACGTGGGGCCCACCAGATGGGCCCAAACCCTAATTATAATATTAATTTCGTATTTAATATTAGGGGTAATAAACAGCTCAGCAAATAAGAGTCAAACAAGGATATAACTCTTGCCTGACTTAGCCCCCAGGATACATATCTCAACATGGAAACTGATTCCTAAAAGGAATAGATCCAGAACCTTCCTTGAGGCGGTGGCTTGCCCACCAAGTCTCCTATTCCTACCATAATTCTTAGGCTTCTCAGCCTATATAAGGGCCTGACCCCTCATTCTCAGAACTACGTTTTCTTGGCTTGATTCTCTAATACAGAGATACGTAGGCATTCTGTGAGGACCGATCAGTCTCGAACGCAGAAGCAGCCATTAAAGCTCGAAGCTTAACCACCCTAGCATTAATTACAAATCGTAAACTAGTTTTTATTCCACAACATTTGGCGCCGTCTGTGGGATAAAGACATCAACCATGGTTCAAACACGAAGAACAACACCAAGCACTACCGATCCAATCGCTACCGAGGCTCTACCTCTAAGCTCTGCCCCAGCCACAGGGGTGATCACTCAAACTCAGGTTTCTAAACCTCCAGGGACAAATCCCCATACTGAGGGGATGTTACCTTCCGTAACACCCCTAGATCCGGGGTCAGGGATCTGGTCGTTACCGTCTCAATTCCCATCCACAGTTCAACATAAATATTAAATTACAACCTTGTAACCCAAAACAATAACATAAAACACACCCGTTATAGTCCCAGAGATGAAATCAGAGTAACAACCAAATTTTATTAAACACATTATGAGTTCTTACAACCCAAAAGAATTTTAATATAAATACATACTCTTTGCCATCCATTTACATGAGTCATACTGGACCATATACTTGGTACTGAAAGAATAAATCTATCCTACCAATAGCTTTCTCTTCGGCTCTGGTAGTCTCATCGTCCTTGCCAGCATCGAGTGCGCCTTGTGCGAGTCATCTGGTCTAGCTGTTGTTATGATATAATAATAAAGCAAGGGTGAGCAATAGCCCACCAACAATAATATTTAACTGAACGATAATATATAACAGTTCAAAAGTATCTTTCAAACCATATGCCATGCATTTACGGAAATGATGCCAGTATAATATGAACGATGAAGTTACAAGGTAACTCAAAATGTAAATATATGAGGGAATATCTGCTATGTCGAAAATAAGCAAGATATTATAAAGAGGAACTTGCAAGGAAAATATTGCAATTCCAGTTACGAACACTTTTCCAGCTCTGCCAACAGTAATCATATTGCAGGAAATAAATAAGTTTGGATGATGAACCAATGATGGAGTATTCACCGCGCCCGCTGTTCCAATCTTGATGATCAGTCAAGATCGTACAGCTCAAATTAGATTTACTACCGGTAGAAGGAAGAACTGACGGCTTTACTTGTCTACCGCCTTACTAGCTCTCCCAGGCCAACGGTTGGGCCAAAGGGGATGGACCGGCGCTACTCGGCCTCTTACACGACTCCTAGTTCCAATAGAATTCATGATTCTGAATGTAACGTTCGTCCCCCTTTCCCCAAGTATAATACTTGTTGATAAGACTCTACAAAGTAGTCGTATCTATTTGGAAAGGAAAATTCACCAATAACTTCCAAGCTATTGCTTGGTAACGAACATCAACTTGTTCCAACAATCTTACCCCTCGAAAGATGAGAAGGTAAACACAGACTTAATGAGTCCATAGCAACCAAGTTGCGAGTGAAGAGGATAAATTATGACCGGGAAGTCAACAAGATAAATAACATTGCTCAAGTAAGTTCCCCTATAATATGGAAGTTTGAGCGAGCATTTAAATCCTTTTAAGATAGATTTAAATGAAAATGAAAGAGTTGGGAACCTTTCCTTGATAAAATAGTCGTAAAAAGACTCCGAAATATTTTACATAATATCTGGAGGTGAAAGGTAATCTCCGAATAATATAAATTATTTTAAAAAGAATTTTAAAAGAATTAAATAAATATTCCAAGAATATTTATTTACTCAATAATAATTATGGAATATTATTAATTCATAATATTGCTCGTAAGTAATCCTCGAATGAATATATGGAATTATTTAATAAATAAATCCCTCCTTAAATGAATATTCGAAATAATATTCATTAAATAATTAAACTCCAATAAATATTTAAAATAGTATTCAATAAAAAATTCAAACCTTAAATGAATATTTGAAAATAATGTTCATTTAATATTTACTCTTTTAAATGAATATCCAAATAGCATTCATTTAATAAATAATCTTCTAAATGAATATCCAAATAATATTCATTTAGTAATCAAAACTTTAAAGGAATAATCGAAATAATATTCCTTAAGTAAATAGAACTTCCAATGAATATTTTAAAATAATATTCATTAAGTACATAAAACCTTAAATGAATATTCGAAAGTAATATTCATTTAATAAATAACATTCTAAAGAATATCAAAATAATATTCATTAAATATCAACTCTAAATGAATATTCAAAATTAACATTCATTTATTATCTCTCGACTAAGATAATACTCGAATAACATTCCTCGAAATATTTCCAAGTAATTGATACTTTATGGAATATAATAACGTTTAACAATAACCTTCCTCAGATAAATAATAATCTGTCGTTGGAATCCCTCCGGGTTTCCACGACTATCTATAACTCAAAATACCGACTCCCGGTCTATATTTAGAATGAATATCATATGCCCTTCGCTAAGGGTCTTACCAAAACAATCCGGCTTATTACTGATAAATCGTATCTAGTCTATAAGCCAATATCAATTCAGGGAACAAGTATCACAAAAAAAAAAACCAGAGTCACAATATAATTGGAAACAGGAATGCATGCGATGGCATATGTAAAACAGAAATCTTATACATATATTATCACAACAACAGGTTCAAAGGTTTGAACACTTGCCTGGTAATTGAGCACGGGTGGGGGTAGTGGTAGGGTGTCCCGAGTCAGCTCGGCGATCTATAATAGTCAAGAAATTCGAGATTAATCAATCACTTAACATTTTTCAAAAGGTTAAGTATTAACTTAAGTCGAAACATGTTTTCGAATTATCTCGTTATACCCCTTTTTAGTGTAACTCTTTTTATTACCGATACGATTTGACATTTGTTCGTCATTAAGACATGTCATCGTATTCACACTTAGTGTATACTTAAGTCGTATAAGTTCTAAATTTGATCGATTACGAACCAAGATTATATCTCGAGTTTTATCGCTCGTTTTCTACGTTATAACAAAAGTTATACTTTTAAGGGGTTCGTTCGCGTTTAACCTATATTCGAACATTTTTATAAAATCGAAAAATGATCCGATTCACATGAGGTTTTCTCTCACACCTCCCTTTTTACCTCTAGTATTTAATTACCAAGATTCGCCACTGACTTACGTATTTTACGAGGGTTCATTTTTAATTACGAATTCTCGGTTACGGTTTCGAACTACTTTTAGTAAACCGACCGTAACTCCTAAACCGTAAGTCCGTTTCACACGATCTTTATATCAAAACGAAGCTTATAACATGATCTATCCTATCATGGCAGAAAACGAAGCCAAACAGGGAGTTACATGTTCTGTCAAAATCGTTTTCTTAAGCTTAACGAAATTTTTGCATTACGACGGCTATAAATCGAACATTCCAAAAATCATAACAACAATACCAAGCCACACCGGGCACAAATCCAACTTATACACATGATCTTCATCTCAACAAGTCCAGAAGCTACTGATCTTATCATCAAAATCATCATGCTTCTTAAATTAACTAAACCACTTAACTAATCATGCTAATAACATCACTTATACTAAATCCATCCAAAGCATGCAAAATCTCAAAGTAAGACCTAGGGTTTCAAGTGATGATTACCTTCCTTGGAGTGTTCTAAAGCCCTACTAAGCCTTGATCTACCCTTGTGTGGCCTTAGAGTAGCTAGATCAACCATAAGAATCAAAGAAAACAAAGTTAAATCTTGAAGAACACTATTCATTCTCATCTTTGTTGATTTATTTGAAAATGCTAACAAAGGAATTTGAAGCTAAGATTTCATGGAGATTAGTTTTATGAAATATAGGACTCACCATAAAATTTGGAAGATCAAATAAGGGGTGGAAGTTGATTTTGATCCTTGAATTTATGCAAAATTCGAATGCCCTGTTTTTGAGAGGAAAAACAGGGTGATCTTCTTGAATTTATTTACCCATTCAAACGACCTTCAAAAATTATGAAATTTTGTACGAATGTTATACATGGAGTGGAGAAGCTATGGTCAAATTTTGGTGATTTTATCATGGTTGGAAATGGAGTTATGATTTTTTCTTTGATGGTTGCTCTAGCTGATCAGTTTGAGAGGAAAGAGAAAATGGAGAGTTTCTTTGCCTTGGTTGGTTTTGTGGTGTATTTTACCTTGCTACTTTTCATCCACTAATTCAAGTGTGTAGTGGAAGATATTGTGTAAAGCTAATTTATTAAAGTAGTGATGTAATGGATGATGAAAATGGAGGGACATGTGTTAAGATTTTGATGGTTTACATGCAACTAGTAGTTTGATTTGCTAAGTATTAGTTAATCTCTAACCATACTAGTTACTAGATATTTATCATTTGTACATGCATGTATCTTGCTTCCTCTGCTTGATTCTGTGTCTGGTTATTACCCGTTTTGATTGATCGTTCGTAGGAATATTTCACGGATTTCTAATTAGGGTTTACCGGGAATCCTCTTAATATTAATACTATCATTCTCCATCTTTCATTCTAACTTTCCAATTTATAATCCTTAAATCCATTCGTTAAATACTTAAGGCTATCAGTGTCCAGGGAACTCTCGGAGAAAATAAAAGTGCGGTTTTTCAGAATCCGACAGCTTTTACATACACTTATTTTCCCCCTGGATCACTAATACGAACTCGGAAATTCGTTCCGAATACTTCTATATAGCGTCGTCTAATAATATTCTCAATTACACCAAAATCACTATTCATCCTTATTCTTTACTTATTCATCTAGGGTTGTACAATTGTCCGTATTCTCTTTCGATCGTTCCTTAACCTTTTTACGGATCCACTGGATTAATCGCTATCTATCTGGATGACATGAGAATATTCTCCTTCTTGGAATTGCCATATCTTATTCCCTTAGGAGATAGATTATTCTTACCTATGTTGTCACCCTTTAGCATTCTTCATGACATATAAGTATTTGAATCCATATCCATTCCATTCATTCATTAGAGCTGGTGACCTTGTTGTCGGAATCATTGTTCCTCATTTTATCAGTACTTAATAAAAAGTTTTAATTATATCCAAAATTTGGGGTTCTTACAGTCTCCCCTCCTTAAAAGGATTCCGTCCCGGAATCAGGTAGGAAACAATCGGGTTCTTGTTTGTCATCTAGCTTTCCAGTCCTCGGTTGATCCTTAATCATTTCAACCCATTTACAGCACATCTCCGTAGTGCTACAGTACTCTCTTTTTCCTTTTTATCAACTTTTCTACTTTTGCACATCACACTATCCTGGTTCTGCTCTTACTCATTCATATAATATCACCCTTATTGGTATCTACAGTGACTTCGGTATCACTATCGCATTTCGAATTCGGAGATAACCTCACTCGCACTATGCATTTCCTGATCGCCTTAATCTTCGTAATCTCGATCAATATAGAGAAGTGGAAAGATTTATTAAGAGATCACTATGATCAATTGAACATTTGTTATATTGCATAGTTAGTACAGAAGGGGGCCAGCCTTTAGTACTTGACAAGCAATTAAACAAGTTATGGTATTCCACTTAGACTTCTATCACATAGACAGATAGTCACGTAGCAGTACCTCCCCTCCTTAAAGGGTTGTTCTTCTCAATTCATAAAGAAGATGAATAAGAGAGAAGAAAAGAAAAGAATTTTAAAGGATTATAGAATTTTTTTTTTTTTTTTTTGTAAAATATCATACTCAGAATTTACCTCTGAACTATAGAGGTTCATCAAAGAAGAAAATAATCATGATTATATCCAATACCATTTGATCGCAATTTCACATGTCAACATATCTTGCTGTTTTGTCCATTATTCTATGCACCTATACTCTGGTTCAATCTTAGCAACACTTTTGGAAAAATCTTTCAACCTCTCAGGTTAAATCTTAGGTTTCTCGCTGGACATCATTGTTACCGACATTCCATGTCACGCTACTAGCTTTTCATATCTATTATATTAACACTATCAGGTTGTCATCCCGATAATTCATCAGAAACCCATTTATTAATCCATTCATAACATTCCTTACTTCACATTCCATAGTTGTTTTCCCAGTCTTTTCTTTATCAATCACATCCTTCTTATTATCTGATATTTATTTACCTCTGTTATTTACTTCCACCTTCATCTCTTTATTGAGACATCTTTTGCACTTGGCACCTCCTTATTGGTATCCCGTCACATTTACTCTATAATCATCACATTATTTCAAATTTAAAACCTCCGAAATGAATCTGGCCGATTTCTTTAGCTTAGATCCAATATAATCTACTTCTGTCAACTTGTTTCTCATCACTTATTCTTTTCTACCCACGGTTTTTCACAGGTTGTCTTTCGTAAGTCAGACCAGGTCGTACACCTACCTGCTCGCACTCTTATCATCTGTTGAGCATCTGCATTTTACTGGTGTAGCTTTGCCACAAGAAACACGTTACTACCATGCTATAAGCTTTGGGGGTAAAACTGGCTCGAATGCCACCTTCCGAACACTTTAAACCCTCAGGTGGCCTAATAAGTCTCGGGCTCAACTGCCCTTCTCTCTAAGTCTCATTAATTTTTTTTTTCCACGGGAATACATTTAGCATCATGAATCATCAACCTCATATTCTCTATCTTGTTTGCGCAGAAGTACACTAACACAAACTTGCTTGTCATTCATCAACATGCCATTTAGCTTATCAATAGCAGCACTTTCTTTATCTTTACGTTGTCATCTACTTTCTTAGAAGAATCACCATCGCTTGTTGCTTACGTAGTGCCTTAATAGCTAACGGTACGGGTTTCAATCCTTTAGGGAGACAAAGTAATCACTATTCCTTATCCATAAGGAACACTTCCTGAACTTGATGTAGATATTACATGAAGTAGATAGAATTGCAGAAGAGTTTCAAGCATCGCAGCTAGGTCCGGTTGATGAAACTATCACTTATGCATCTTCCATAAAAGACTGGAGACTTAATGGTTTACTTCCTCAATTTTTTTGTATCATGGTCCTGGTTTGCCTCAAAACGGGACCTTCTAAGGTATGTAATATGCTTAAGACCCATCAGGAATCGAATCTTTACTTAAACTACTATTACCGTCGATTCTTGCACAATCATCAGAAGGAATGTAAATTCCTCCATTCCGATATGACCTTCAAGGTTCTTCCAAATATTATTCTGTTTCTTCGGTATGAACATTTGTAATTATTCCTTTATACTTAGACTGTCGGCCACCTCATTGGCCTTTCCTAATAATAGTAATTTCTCTCATTCTCATCACTGTTGGGTGAAAGCATTCTCCCTTAAGCTCTGCTGAAGGAGAAAAATAAATCTATCAGTCTTTTTCCATAAGTCATTCCTTCCAACTACCCGTGGGAACTTTATCACGTTTATTCCCAATCCTACTTAGGATACTTCTTTTCTTAGTTCTTTCCTTATCTTAGGATAATCTCAACCTTTATAGGTTCAATCCATACTCCCTCAGGGTTTCATACATGCATCATCTGGTATATTGTTATCGTGTCTTACATTCTCTTCCAAACTTCTAGTTGGAAACTCAGAATATTAGCTTTTCCTTGTAAGGTTTCTTAGGTCGTCCTCATCATTCCTCCTGTATTTTCTAGGTACAGGGTACATCAAAACGTCTTTGATCAATACCCTAATAATTCTATCTCTGTTCTTTCCAGAACTCTTTTTAATAATCTGTACAGGTCATTGTTGCCTTAGCAAATCCAACTCATATCATCTGAATTCACAATGTCTTTATTAGGGTTAGTGCCATCCCTTGTGCATTCCCCAGGGTTTGCCTTACTTTATGGATATCTTATCCTTAATTCAACTGCCAAGGAATTCTTGCATCCTATAACTGGCAATCAAATCATGTATCCTTAATAAGGGTCTCTTTTCAATCATTCTTATTTGATAATCGATTGGTAGCTTACTGCTAATTTCTTCTTTCAGATAGTGGTCAACCTATTTGACCTTCCAAAAGACAACGTAGGTCTATCTGCTCTCTTACAGAACTTGTTAATGGTAGCAAGGATGTTCTGAAAGATATTGGTCGAGTTCAACGTGAATTTCCTAGTGCTTATCGTTCTTCGCAAGGTACTTGCCTCAGAGAAAGTTCCTACAGCATATTGTTCAATTTCTGACCATTTCTATACTCTATTCATATACCTTCATTGTTTACTTTCCTCCGTCATAATATATTCATGGTATTTACGATACCCTAACATCATACATCTCAAGTCACTATACTTCCATTTTACTCGTACTCTTGGACAACCATATACACATGAGTCACTTTAGTACGGGTGACCCCATCCCAAAAAGGTCTAGTGAATTCCCAATCAAAACATGGGCTGTTCAGCAGAAGATTCCTACGATCTCATTAATGTTTCCTTTTATATCAGAAGGCCTTGCAGTCGGTGCTTTCTTAGAAGCAACCCTGCTTTGTTCTTTCATTGCTGGTCTAGTCACTTGATAATCCTTTGTGACTTGCCCTCAATTGGCCACACTAAAATTATATATGATTTTAGGGGTTGGCTAATTTAGCATTACTTTTCTAGCAATTGCTGGCATAGTGCCTTCTACTTTGATACCTTTCTACCTTTCCAAAACTTTACTCCATATAAGTATTAATCGACTTCTCGGCACCGTCTCTGGTCACCTTTCCTCTATTTTTATCTTTTCAACTATTCTTATCACTACCACGTGCCACGCAAGCTTACCATTCCTGGCATAACAGCCTTTTCACTTAAGTCAATCTCGGAGTTTCTCAGTCCGGCTGGTTTCTTACTTACATTTCCTGATTTCGTCCAATCTCATTTCATCATTGTATTTCTACAATCAATCGCGATAACCGGGGTCTGTCCACCAACCCATGTAGCGGCTACCTTACCCAATTCACGGGGTTTGCCACAGTTTCTACTCTCTTCCATGATGTTCTCTGATAATCAGAAAGACAAGGTTTGCCAAAATTCGTTGAAGTTCTTCCCAGAATTAGGGAAATTTTGGTCAATCTATCCATCGACTGGTAACACTAAGGAGACCAGTTTCGAAACCTGAAGAATAGTTCTATGAACCTCCTAGTAGGTAGAACCGTAAGCAGTCATAATTAACGAAATAATCGTCATCGGGTTGGAAATTTAACCCCTGGAGAGGAACCAAATATATACATCCCTTAGAAGGGAATTAACAGTTTTAAACTGAAACTTGTCACAACGTCCTGATATTCAATATTACCAAATGTCAGTCTACCTGACTACCAGTCTCAGAAGGAACATTACCGTCGGAGTTGGTTGTTCCACAAAAATTGGCACTACTAAGGCCATCCGAACCTGGTGAACCATGCTGTCTGAATGCATCCGCAAGTACTTTGTCGTGCTGCGCAAGCACACATCCTAATCTTTTATGCGAAGCGTCGTTGGAAGCACAAAGTCTCCCTTTTTCCATTAAACAATGCCAACTCTTGGTCATTACCAATTTCATCTTTTAGCTCCAGGAAGATTTTCTCACATTTTTCTCTTTAACTGCTAATCGTATTACTTGATCCGTTATAATTCCGCGTCGGAGTAAACTTAAGGTAACTACTATAATCCATTCAAAGAAAAGAAAGAATTTAATATTCCTCTGAGTCACATGCATCTAACGTTTCTGGTTCATCATTTCACTGAGTTAAATTAACCCTATACTTAGTCCCTGACAATAGTCTCATGACGAGTTCGTCTTGACTCACTGGTCTTATCTTCCGGTAGGTTCTGAGATCATTGTCTTGCTTACTACTTCCTTATATAACTTTATCCAATCATGCTGTCACTTCCCAATGTTTTCACTTTCTAACTGATTCATTCATAAAATGGACATTTTCTTGAATAAAACAACTTCATCAACCTCAATTTGGTTCAATAAATTACAACCTATGACATCTGCCTTCTCATGGCGAATTATTACTGACAATATTCATACTTATTCATTTATCAAATGATATGGCACTTACTGCCTCTTCTCAACTATTCCTAGGGACTCTGCTCCTCGCCTTATATCGATGCCGTTAATATGAAAGTCTCTAATGATTCTTATCTATTCCCGTATAAGATCTCAAGTAATTCTTCCAATCCGTCTTACTTGCTGGTACTACCTCCACTAGTCCAGCCACGAATCCAACATGAATCTTTAGTTCTCTTGCTAATAGCTTAGTTCTTTATGCCCACTTTTCTGAGCTCCATACCTTAATCATCTCAGTCTTTCTGGCTACAGTCCTCATTCCTCGAGGGTAAGTTCCTTATCCTAACAAGATTTTTCTTATCTGCTGGAACCTCTTCCGGGTCTCCAGTAGGGTACTCTATTGAATTTACCCGCTGATCTTCAACATATATAAAGCATCATCGCGCTGCTGCTCGTATGCCTCTAGGTCTGTTGCCTTACTTGTCGATGGGATATCGAGCTAAGTTACTATCATGATACTTAATAGTTCCCATAAGAGTTTTATAGGTCATCACTACATTAAGTAGTCCGACTATGAACTTGGCAAGAGTTCTTGTTATCTTAGTGAATTTATTGTTTTAACGTCGCCTCATCTCTGGGGTTTATAACGTAGGCTCTGATACCACTTCTGTAACACCCCTAGATCCGGGGTCAGGGATCTGATCGTTACCGTCTCAATTCCCATCCACAGTTCAACATAAATATTAAATTACAACCTTGTAACCCAAAACAATAACATAAAACACACCCGTTATAGTCCCAGAGATGAAATCAGAGTAACAACCAAATTTTATTAAACACATTATGAGTTCTTACAACCCAAAAGAATTTTAATATAAATACATACTCTTTGCCATCCATTTACATGAGTCATACTGGACCATATACTTGGTACTGAAAGAATAAATCTATCCTACCAATAGCTTTCTCTTCGGCTCTGGTAGTCTCATCGTCCTTGCCAGCATCGAGTGCGCCTTGTGCGAGTCATCTGGTCTAGCTGTTGTTGTGATATAATAATAAAGCAAGGGTGAGCAATAGCCCACCAACAATAATATTTAACTGAACGATAATATATAACAGTTCAAAAGTATCTTTCAAACCATATGCCATGCATTTACGGAAATGATGCCAGTATAATATGAACGATGAAGTTAAAAGGTAACTCAAAATGTAAATATATGAGGGAATATCTGCTATGTCGAAAATAAGCAAGATATTATAAAGAGGAACTTGCAAGGAAAATATTGCAATTCCAGTTACGAACACTTTTCCAGCTCTGCCAACAGTAATCATATTGCAGGAAATAAATAAGTTTGGATGATGAACCAATGATGGAGTATTCACCGCGCCCGCTGTTCCAATCTTGATGATCAGTCAAGATCGTACAGCTCAAATTAGATTTACTACCGGTAGAAGGAAGAACTGGCGGCTTTACTTGTCTACCGCCTTACTAGGTCTCCCAGGCCAACGGTTGGGCCAAAGGGGATGGACCGGCGCTACTCGGCCTCTTACACGACTCCTAGTTCCAATAGAATTCATGATTCTGAATGTAAAGTTCGTCCCCATTTCCCCAAGTATAATACTTGTTGATAAGACTCTACAAAGTAGTCGTATCTATTTGGAAAGGAAAATTCACCAATAACTTCCAAGCTATTGCTTGGTAACGAACATCAACTTGTTCCAACAATCTTACCCCTCGAAAGATGAGAAGGTAAACACAGACTTAATGAGTCCATAGCAACCAAGTTGCGAGTGAAGAGGATAAATTATGACCGGGAAGTCAACAAGATAAATAACATTGCTCAAGTAAGTTCCCCTATAATATGGAAGTTTGAGCGAGCATTTAAATCCTTTTAAGATAGATTTAAATGAAAATGAAAGAGTTGGGAACCTTTCCTTGATAAAATAGTCGTAAAAAGACTCCGAAATATTTTACATAATATCTGGAGGTGAAAGGTAATCTCCGAATAATATAAATTATTTTAAAAAGAATTTTAAAAGAATTAAATAAATATTCCAAGAATATTTATTTACTCAATAATAATTATGGAATATTATTAATTCATAATATTGCTCGTAAGTAATCCTCGAATGAATATATGGAATTATTTAATAAATAAATCCCTCCTTAAATGAATATTCGAAATAATATTCATTAAATAATTAAACTCCAATAAATATTTAAAATAGTATTCAATAAAAAATTCAAACCTTAAATGAATATTTGAAAATAATGTTCATTTAATATTTACTCTTTTAAATGAATATCCAAATAGCATTCATTTAATAAATAATCTTCTAAATGAATATCCAAATAATATTCATTTAGTAATCAAAACTTTAAAGGAATAATCGAAATAATATTCCATAAGTAAATAGAACTTCCAATGAATATTTTAAAATAATATTCATTAAGTACATAAAACCTTAAATGAATATTCGAAAGTAATATTCATTTAATAAATAACATTCTAAAGAATATCAAAATAATATTCATTAAATATCAACTCTAAATGAATATTCAAAATTAACATTCATTTATTATCTCTCGACTAAGATAATACTCGAATAACATTCCTCGAAATATTTCCAAGTAATTGATACTTTATGGAATATAATAACGTTTAACAATAACCTTCCTCAGATAAATAATAATCTGTCGTTAGAATCCCTCCGGGTTTCCACGACTATCTATAACTCAAAATACCGACTCCCGGTCTATATTTAGAATGAATATCATATGCCCTTCGCTAAGGGTCTTACCAAAACAATCCGGCTTATTACTGATAAATCGTATCTAGTCTATAAGCCAATATCAATTCAGGGAACAAGTATCACAAAAAAAAAACCAGAGTCACAATATAATTGGAAACAGGCATGCATTCGATGGCATATGTAAAACAGAAATCTTATACATATATTATCACAACAACAGGTTCAAAGGTTTGAACACTTGCCTGGTAATTGAGCACGGGTGGGGGTAGTGGTAGGGTGTCCCGAGTCAGCTCGGCGATCTATAATAGTCAAGAAATTCGAGATTAATCAATCACTTAACATTTTTCAAAAGGTTAAGTATTAACTTAAGTCGAAACATGTTTTCGAATTATCTCGTTATACCCCTTTTTAGTGTAACTCTTTTTATTACCGATACGATTTGACATTTGTTCGTCATTAAGACATGTCATCGTATTCACACTTAGTGTATACTTAAGTCGTATAAGTTCTAAATTTGATCGATTACGAACCAAGATTATATCTCGAGTTTTATCGCTCGTTTTCTACGTTATAACAAAAGTTATACTTTTAAGGGGTTCGTTCGCGTTTAACCTATATTCGAACATTTTTATAAAATCGAAAAATGATCCGATTCACATGAGGTTTTCTCTCACACCTCCCTTTTTACCTCTAGTATTTAATTACCAAGATTCGCCACTGACTTACGTATTTTACGAGGGTTCATTTTTAATTACGAATTCTCGGTTACGGTTTCGAACTACTTTTAGTAAACCGACCGTAACTCCTAAACCGTAAGTCCGTTTCACACGATCTTTATATCAAAACGAAGCTTATAACATGATCTATCCTATCATGGCAGAAAACGAAGCCAAACAGGGAGTTACATGTTCTGTCAAAATCGTTTTCTTAAGCTTAACGAAATTTTTGCATTACGACGGCTATAAATCGAACATTCCAAAAATCATAACAACAATACCAAGCCACACCGGGCACAAATCCAACTTATACACATGATCTTCATCTCAACAAGTCCAGAAGCTACTGATCTTATCATCAAAATCATCATGCTTCTTAAATTAACTAAACCACTTAACTAATCATGCTAATAACATCACTTATACTAAATCCATCCAAAGCATGCAAAATCTCAAAGTAAGACCTAGGGTTTCAAGTGATGATTACCTTCCTTGGAGTGTTCTAAAGCCCTACTAAGCCTTGATCTACCCTTGTGTGGCCTTAGAGTAGCTAGATCAACCATAAGAATCAAAGAAAACAAAGTTAAATCTTGAAGAACACTATTCATTCTCATCTTTGTTGATTTATTTGAAAATGCTAACAAAGGAATTTAAAGCTAAGATTTCATGGAGATTAGTTTTATGAAATATAGGACTCACCATAAAATTTGGAAGATCAAATAAGGGGTGGAAGCTTGATTTTGATCCTTGAATTTATGCAAAATTCGAATGCCCTGTTTTTTAGAGGAAAAACAGGGTGATCTTCTTGAATTTATTTACCCATTCAAACGACCTTCAAAAATTATGAAATTTTGTACGAATGTTATACATGGAGTGGAGAAGCTATGGTCAAATTTTGGTGATTTTATCATGGTTGGAAATGGAGTTATGATTTTTTCTTTGATGGTTGCTCTAGCTGATCAGTTTGAGAGGAAAGAGAAAATGGAGAGTTTCTTTGCCTTGGTTGGTTTTGTGGTGTATTTTACCTTGCTACTTTTCATCCACTAATTCAAGTGTGTAGTGGAAGATATTGTGTAAAGCTACTTTATTAAAGTAGTGATGTAATGGATGATGAAAATGGAGGGACATGTGTTAAGATTTTGATGGTTTACATGCAACTAGTAGTTTGATTTGCTAAGTATTAGTTAATCTCTAACCATACTAGTTACTAGATATTTATCATTTGTACATGCATGTATCTTGCTTCCTCTGCTTGATTCTGTGTCTGGTTATTACCCGTTTTGATTGATCGTTCGTAGGAATATTTCACGGATTTCTAATTAGGGTTTACCGGGAATCCTCTTAATATTAATACTATCATTCTCCATCTTTCATTCTAACTTTCCAATTTATAATCCTTAAATCCATTCGTTAAATACTTAAGGCTATCAGTGTCCAGGGAACTCTCGGAGAAAATAAAAGTGCGGTTTTTCAGAATCCGACAGCTTTTACATACACTTATTTTCCCCCTGGATCACTAATACGAACTCGGAAATTCGTTCCGAATACTTCTATATAGCGTCGTCTAATAATATTCTCAATTACACCAAAATCACTATTCATCCTTATTCTTTACTTATTCATCTAGGGTTGTACAATTGTCCGTATTCTCTTTCGATCGTTCCTTAACCTTTTTACGGATCCACTGGATTAATCGCTATCTATCTGGATGACATGAGAATATTCTCCTGCTTGGAATTGCCATATCTTATTCCCTTAGGAGATAGATTATTCTTACCTATGTTGTCACCCTTTAGCATTCTTCATGACATATAAGTATTTGTATCCATATCCATTCCATTCATTCATTAGAGCTGGTGACCTTGTTGTCGGAATCATTGTTCCTCATTTTATCAGTACTTAATAAAAAGTTTTAATTATATCCAAAATTTGGGGTTCTTACACCTTTGGTCATTCATCCGGGTCAAGGAACCAGCGCCCTCCAGACGCTGGTTTCTCCTCTAGTTGATCCCAGTCGCCCACTACCAGTGGTACAGATCCATACTATGGATCTCCCCGTGAGTACTAACCCGATGTATGGCCTGCCTAACTACCCTCCTGGACCCAGTGGTCATGTCTTACAAATCCGAGATCGAGAGTATCTTGACTACTCTGGCCCCTATACTGACGATTCATCGACTGATGATGATCGTGATGAATCCCCGAGAAGGCGACGTGCCAGCAGAGAACGAAGAAGAAGAAGAACACAAACTATCCATGATAGACCCCCCTTGACAGCTGCTGAAAGAATCAAGGCTCATGAGGCCGAGATTTTAAGGCTAAAGGAAGATATTGCTAGAGAACAAGCTAGATTGAATCAAACTCAGCCTCCTCCAACTTCAGGACCAATTCCTTTTATAGATCTGGAGGGGTCTTCAAGAAGGCAGAAAAGGGCTTATGCCCCAACTGGAAGAACAACTAGGGTGGAAACCCCCAAGAGTAATCCCAAGGATCTGATGCCACTTGGGGATCCTGATGATCCCACACCCCCGTTTACTGAGGAGGTGATGAACGCTCGTATCTCAAAGAAGTTCAAGATGCCAACGATTAAAGCTTATGATGGAACGGGTGATCCCGCAAACCATGTCAGGACGTTCTCGAACGCACTGTTGCTACAGCCCGCAAGCGATGCCTTAAAGTGTAGGGCGTTCCCTCAAACCCTGTCTGGTATGGCTCAAAGATGGTATAGCCGGTTGCCTGCAAACTCGATTGGCTCCTTTAAGGAGTTAAGTGCTGCTTTCATTAGTCAGTTTATCAGCGGAAGAGTTCACGAGAAATGTTCTGCATCCCTCATGTATGTGGTACAAGGGAAGAATGAAAATCTGAGAGACTACCTTAAGAGGTTCACCAAGGAGACGTTGAACATCACTGATCTGGAGAATAAGGTGGCCATGGTAGCCCTGGAGCACGGAACCACTGACGAGTTCTTTAAAAGGTCATTGGCAAAGCATCCTCCCGAAAACATGGCTGAGCTCCAGCGAAGGGCTGATAAGTATATCAAGGCTGAAGATAGCATGAAGAAAGAAGCTGCAGGAGGTAATGGCAAGGGAAACAACGACTCCAAGAAACGAAAGCAAGACCACGAGTATGATGCTAGGGACAAGTATCCCCATACTAGCAAAGACTATTAGTCATCATCAAAGAAGAGTACAGGACCAAGATTTTCTGACTATGCAAGGTTGAATGCTCCTAGGAGTCAAATCTTGTTAGAGATCGAGAAGGATAAGGACTTCCGATGGCCGAAGCCACTCAGGGGTATCCCCGCAAAGAGAAACAAGGATCAATACTGTAGGTTCCACCGAGACGTGGGACATGACACGGATGATTGTAGACAGTTGAAGGACGAGATTGAATTCTTGATCCGTAGAGGAAAACTGAATAATTTCACAAAGGGTGGAGATCATGGAACCCAAAGAGGGGATTACAATTGGAGAAACAATGATAGAAGGGATAATGATCGCGATCGTAACACACAGCCCCGAGGGCCAGTTATCAACATGATCTGGGGAGGCCCGACAGCGGCCGGTACAACTCGAAACTCTCGAAAGGCGTATGCCAGAGAAGTGATGCACATCGTGGGAGAAGCCCCGAAACGTGCTAGAACCGAAATAGCAATTGGTTTTGTTGATTCTGACCTTGAAGGGGTGAAGTTCCCCCATGACGACCCGTTGGTCATAACCCCTGTGATTGGGAACTCGGAAGTGAAACGAGTTTTGTTAGACAATAGAGCTTCTGTTGATATTTTGTTTCATGATGCGTTTATGAAGATGGGGTATACTGATTCTCAACTGACCCCGTCCAACAAGCCGATTTATGGATTTAATGGAGTTGAGTCCAAAGTTGAAGGAACAATCCAGTTACCTATGACTATTGGGCGAGAACCTAGAGAGGCTACTCAAATGGTTGAATTTTCTGGTGATTAAGGCATCCTCTACCTACAATGCAATCCTGGGAAGGACTGGACTTCATGCGTTCAAGGCTGTTGCCTCTACCTATCACATGAAGATTAAGTTCCCAACCCGGAATGGAGTTGGAGAACAGAAAGGTGACCAGAAAATGGCAAGGAGCAGTTATGTGTCCGCACTGAGATCTGATGGAATCGGGGGGCAGGTACTTCCGATTGAAGACATGGATGTCCGTGATGATGATGAACACCGAGGGAAGCCAGCAGAGGATTTGGTTCCCATACCTCTAAAGCCAGGCGACCCTGAGAAAGTTACTTATGTAGGAGCATCTCTGAAGGAACCCCTGAAGGGCGAGTTGACGACGTTCTTGCAAGATAACAGCGACGTGTTTGCTTGGACAGCAGCTGACATGCCAGGGATTGACCCCCAACTTATAACTCATAGGTTGAATGTTGATCCTGAACGGAAGAAGATAAAACAGAAAAAGAGGAATTTTGCTCCTGAAAGGCAAGAGGCCATTAAGCAAGAAGTTGATAAGTTGCTGGAAGCTGGTTTCATTGAAGAAATTCAGTTTCCCGAATGGTTAGCTAACCCTGTGATGGTCAAGAAGGCGAATGGGAAGTGGAGCATGTGTATTGATTTTACCGATCTGAATGATGCCTGTCCAAAGGATTGTTTTCCCCTACCAAGGATTGACATGTTGATAGATGCCACGGTTGGACATGAGATGCTGAGTTTCATGGATGGTTTCAGCGGATACAATCAGATTAAGATGCACAAGGATGACATCCCAAAGGTATTCATAACTGACTTTGGTGTTTTCTGCTATCTTGTTATGGCTTTTGGTCTAAAGAATGCAGGTGCTACTTATCAACGACTGGTGAATAAGATATTTGCCCACCTAATTGGAAAAACCATGGAGGTCTATGTTGATGACATGTTGGTCAAGAGCCTTTGCCAAGCAGATCACATTAAGCACCTCAGAGAGGCATTCGAAGTGCTGAGGCACCACAAGATGATGTTGAATCCAGCCAAGTGTGCTTTTGGTGTTGGATCAGGAAAATTCTTGGGGTTGATGGTTTCGAAGAGAGGCATAGAGGCTAATCCTGACAAGATCAAAGCAATTTTGGACATGGAACCACCCCGCTCTATACGAGATGTACAGAAGCTAACTGGCCGAGTTGTAGCCCTAGAGAGATTCATCTCCAAGTCTGGTGATAAGTGCTTGCCTTTCTTTCAGGCCTTGAAGAAAGTGAAAGATTTTGAGTGGACTACAGAAAGCCAAGAGGCCTTTGAGCAGCTGAAGAAGTACATGGCTGAAGCCCCGTTGTTGGCCAAACCAAGCCCCGGGGAGACTCTCTACCTATACCTGGCGGTATCTGAGCAAGCATTGAGTGCTGTTCTTGTGCGAGAAGAGAAAAAGATTCAGAAACCGATTTATTATGTGAGCACGGTTTTGCACGAGGCTGAATTGAATTACTCAACCATAGAGAAATTCGCTTTGGCATTGCTGACAGCCTCGAGAAAGTTGCGACCTTATTTTCAAGCACATAAAATTCAAGTCTTGACAGACCAACAATTGAGGAACATATTGCATAGCCCTAAGGCCAGTGGAAGGCTAATCAAGTGGGCAGTTGAGTTAGGGGAATTTGATATCACATACAAGCCTCGGACAGCCATTAAGGCTCAGGCATTGGCTGACTTCGTGGTTGAATGCACCATTGGCAACCAAGAAGTCGGGGGGCAGGAGATAGTAACCACCTCTGAAAGTGGAGATAAAAATGAAGAACTCGTATCTGATCTGAAGGAATATTGGGTGCTCTATTTTGATGGAGCATCAGAAACAAAGTCTAGTGGTGCAGGTTTGGTTCTGCAAAGCCCCGATGGGTTCACAGTTGAGTATGCTTTGAAGTTGGATTTTCCTACTACCAACAATGAGGCTGAGTATGAAGCATTGATAGCCGGATTGGGCTTGGCTAGAGTCATGAGGGCCAAGAACCTCAAAGTATGTGGAGATTCAAGACTGGTAGTTTCGCATGTGAATGGCGAATTTGAGGCCAAGGATGAGACTATGGCAAAATACCTGAGAGTCGTGAAAGTTGTTATGACTCAGTTTGAGGAATGCTATGTTGAACACATCCCGAGAGAAGAGAACGTTAAAGCTGATGCCTTATCTAAATTTGCTTCTTCTGAAATTGAGAATTATGCAGGGAGTGTCTACTTCCAGGTCTTGAAGGCCCCGACTATCGACTCCAAGTTGGTGGCACCTATTGATGTAGGAAGTTGCTGGATTGATCCTATCAAAGCTCACCTCGAGACTGGATGGCTCCATGACAATGCCTTGGAGGCACGAAAACTGTCAGTAAGAGCAACAAGATATGCCCTGATCGAAGGCCTCCTGTACAAGAGATCGTTTGTTATCCCGTACTTGAAGTGTTTAAGGCCCCAAGAGGCTAAAGAAGCCTTGGAAGAAGTTCACGAAGGAATCTGTGGGCAACACTTGGGGGGCAGAGCCCTAGCCCACAAGATAACTCGTTTGGGATTCTACTGGCCAGAAATGCTGGCCGATGCACAGAGCTATGTCAAGGGGTGCGATCGATGTCAGAAGCATGCTCCGATAGTAAGGCAGCCGCCTGAGATGTTAACCTCAATAAACTCTCCCATACCATTCACCATGTGGGGGATGGACATACTTGGTCCTTTCCCTATGGCGTCAGCCCAAAGGAAGTTTTTGATAGTGGCCATTGACTATTTCACTAAATGGATTGAGGCTAAACCTCTAGCCAAGATAACCACCATGCAAGTTGCTCAGTTCTTTTGGGAGAACATCATCTGCAGATATGGAATTCCACGAATCCTTGTAACGGATAATGGAACCCAGTTCAACAATGAAGAGTTCAAAAAATATTGTGAAGGAAACGCTATTGAGCTTCGCTTTACTTCAGTAGCACATCCACAAGCTAATGGACAAGCCGAGGTAGCCAATCGAATTATCCTTGATGGACTAAAGAAAAGGGTTGAACGCTCAAGGAACACTTGGGTAGATGAGCTATTGCCTATACTCTGGGCATATCCCACCACTTGTAAGGTAACAACAGGAGCAACCCCGTTTTTACTCGCTTACGGAGCCGAGGCAGTGGTGCCCTTAGAGATCATGCATGCATCACCTCGGGTTGAGGCATATGAACAAGAGACCAATGAAGAAGGCATGAGGCTCACCCTAGATCTAATTGATGAAGTCAGGGATGAAGCAAATGCCAGGAACGCTGAGCATCAAAAGAAGGCATCTTTCCACTACAATCAAAGGGTTAATGAGAGGTTCTTTCGACAAAGTGACTTGGTTCTAAGGAAGATAGAAGCCTCAGGAGTTGGCCAGAAAGGCAAGCTAGCCCCAAACTGGGAAGGACCGTATCGAGTCAAGAAGGTGCTGGGACGAGGATCATACAAGCTGGAAACGTTAGATGGGGTTGAGGTACCCTGAACTTGGCATGCAGTGAACCTCAAGATTTATTATGTGTAAGCCTTCCTAGTAAGGACTTGGCTTTTATCCATCTATTAGGAGAAGTAGAAATAAGGTTCCATGAAACCATTGCAGAGCATGTTGCTCCCAGTAGGAGATAGAGTATTTATGTAAGGGTTGAACCCCCTTCAAGTTATTAATGCAAGTTTGTTTTCCATTTGTGATTGTGTAATTTTATTTATGTGCCAAGCACCTGATGAGTGCAAGTCAAAGATGACCAAGTAACGAAAATAAAGATACACAAGTGGAAATGAAACAAGTGCATAAATAAACACCCCCATGGGGCTAAGGTCAAAGTTAAATTACATCACCAAATAAAAGTTAAGTCCCGAAGGACCTTGATTGAAAGTAGAAAAACATAAAGCCACAAGCGGCCAACAAGGCCGTGCAAGGCCACTCACTCTTCGGCGGATTCCTCCACCACCTCCTCGCCCTCTTCTTCCTCGGAGCTTTCTTCCCCGGAGCTCTCCTCATCTGCCTCAGCTTCTTCGGCCTCCATCTCCATCAGCTGCTTCCCTCTCTTTGCCACGTTCCCTTCCTCTTCTGAAGTCTCGGTTGATGAATCGACTCTGGCACGAAGTTGCTTGCCGGGAAAAGCTCGCCATGCAGCTACTTCCCTCTCTGACATAGCTTTCTTCCCAGCAGAACGGGAAGAGGTCGAACTGGAGCTAACAACATTGGGTGCCTTCTGAAGGAATTTATGACCGTAGCGGAAGCGTAAATCACATTTACTTGCATAAAAACCTAATTAATCATGTATATAGATTTAAAAAATTGTATGAACACAAGAAAAATACCTTGATAGCTTTCCTGGGATTGTTATGAATGTGTCTTTGATTTCCAGCAATCACCCCTCAAGTGTGGAGTGCTCTAATGGTATCCACGAAGATCAAATATCATATAGTAGATGAAGAACAATTAAGAAAATTAATTAAATGGTTTGGAATGATTTTGATGAACTTCAAAAGCTCTCCATGATCTTCTCAACCCCCTGGGATGTTTTGTGTTGTGTGTTTGTGATGTACTCCAACTCTTGGAAATGTTTGATATTTAAAGAAATAAAGTCTTTACTTTATCTAATTAAATAATCATTTAATAATTAAAACCCTTTTAATTATTAATCCCATTCTGAAAATAATTCTCTCATAAAATTTAATTTCTCAAACTAAATTTTGTAATTAATAATTATTAAGAACTTTTCTTAATTTATTTATAATCTATTAAATCTCATTTAATAAATTATAAATAATTGCTAATAAAATATTTATTCAATAAATAAATAATTCATAGCCATTATTAATTATTCTCATCATCTATAAATATTTAACCTTTTTATGGTGTGACCCTTTAGGTTCAATATTAAGCCGGTAGTAGAAATAAATAATAATAAACTATTTATTATTACTTATACGAATTACTAATTAATTCGTTAAATATAATTACATAAGTAATTAATATTTATTCTACATCGTGAGTGATACTTTTGAATATATCGCGACTATCCGGATAATATGAATTCATTGCTTAGAATATATAAAACCTATTCAGCAAATGGTTACCGTACAATCAATTCCTTCTATCCGACAATATCCCGATTAAATACAAGGCATGGATCGCGTGTCAAGCCTATTTAATTTAATCATATAATTTCTTATACATTATGTCTAGTTCATTTGAATTAGAAACTCTTTCTAACTTCAATTACTCTGGCCAGAGATTCCAGAACTAACATAGTAAGAACATCATAGGATATTCACTTTCTTTTACTGAAAGGGGTAGATTCTTTATCGATCGTTAACTATCTTCATATACAAATTCCTATACCCGGAATAGAACTAATGATTGTCCCTTGAGGACTTAGAACTAAACCAAAACATAGTTCATTGTATATAAGATTACTTTAACGGTCTCAAGTCTAAGGACACTTGTACCACCATCAAGTTATGAATAACTATTAACAACTGAGTAAACTCCATTAGTCGTTCATTAGATCAAGTCACGTTCAGTGAACTTATTCTCCAATAAGCACCTAAATACTAGCTATAGTGTCACCACACGAATGTCTATGAGAACAGACATCCTTCCGAGGAAGCAAGCATAGTATGTACCGATGTTTACGGATTGACTAACTCCCAATTAGTTATCCTACGATCGGGAACTATTTAAGTTTAGTGTTATCATCTTCTAGATCTCATTATTATAATCTCATTATAATTCTAGAAGCTTTACTCTAAACTATGGAACTTCTTATTTAAACACTTTAAATAGATAAAGCCCGTAATAAAAACAACAAGTCTTTTATTAATATAAATAAAATCAAATAAGATTACATGAAAGTATTTCCTAACTCATCATACATGATTGGGTTTAGGACAAAATACTATCAAACTCCCACTTGTACTAAAGTCAATCACTCTGGTATCTTATACCCATCTTATCTCTATGTCGATCAAAGTGAGCCTGAGACAATGCCTTAGTAAATGGGTCCGCTATGTTGTTATGTGTGTAAATTCTTACGATGTTGACATCCCCTCTTTCTATGATCTCTCGAATCAGATGAAAGCGCCGCAACACGTGTTTGGAATTCTTATGGGATCTTGGTTCCTGAGCTTGAGCTATCGCAGCGTTGTTATCACAATACAACACTATAGGATCCTCAATGCTAGGAACTACTCCCAAATCAGAAACAAATTTCCTCATCCAGACAGCTTCCTTTGCAGCTTCACATGCAGCTATATATTCTGCTTCCGCTGTGGAGTCAGCCGTTGTAGGCTGTTTGGAACTCTTCCAACTAATCGCTCCCCCATTTAGAGTAAATACATACCCTGACTGGGATCTGCTACCATCGCCTTCTGATTGAAAACTAGAGTCAGTATAACCCTCAATTTTCAATTCAGATCCACCAAAAACAAGAAAAACATCTTTAGTCCTTCTCAAGTACTTCAATATGTTCTTCACTGCTTTCCAGTGTTCTTCACCTGGGTTAGACTGATATCTGCTCGTCACACTAAGTGAATGAGCAACATCAGCTCTAGTACATAACATCGCATACATGATGGATCCTATTGCCGAGGCATAAGGAATCCTACTCATGCGCACCCTTTCCTCATATGTCTTTGGAGACATCTTCTCGGAAAGAGTAATCCCATGACTAATAGGAATGAGACCTCTTTTCGAGTTCTCCATGCTAAACCGTTTTAGCACTTTATCAAATTTGTACCATGGGATAGGCCAATCGTTCGATTAGATCTATCTCTATAAATCATCATCCCTAAAATATAGGATGCCTCTCCCAAGTCCTTCATAGTGAAGTTCTTTGATAGCCAGACCTTGGCTGATTGTAACATCGGTATATCATTTCCTATTATAAGTATGTCATCCACATACAATATAAGAAATGTTACCGCGCTCCCACTAACCTTCTTGTCAACACATGGTTCATCTAAGTTTTTGATAAAATCAAACTCTTTGATTGTCTCATCAAAACGGATGTTCCATCTTCGAGAAGCTTGCTTCAAACCATATATGGTTCGCAGCAGTCTACATATTAGATTTTCGTTTCCACTGGAAACAAAACCCTCTGGCTGTGTCATATACACTTCCTCCTCAAGTTTCCCATTGAGGAAAGCCGTCTTTACGTCCATTTGCCAGATCTCGTAATCAAAGTAGGCCGCAATCACAAGCAAAATCCTAATGGATTTGAGCAAAGCTACAGGCGAAAAGGTTTCATCAAAGTCAATCCCTTGTCTTTGTTTGAATCCTTTTGCCACAAGCCTGGCCTTATAGGTCTCCACCTGGCCATCTGCTCCTAACTTTCGTTTGTATATCCATTTTCACCCAATGGGTTTAACTCCTTCAGGTGCCTCAACCAAAGTCCACACTTGGTTTATATACATCAAGTCCATTTCGGATTTCATGGCATCCTGCCATTTCTTTGAGTCATTACAACTCACAGCCTCTTCATAAGTCATAGGGTCCTCATCATGAACAAATGACAAATCATCATCATTTTCAATGACAAGCCCGTAATATCTTTCGATTGGGCGGGACACTCTCTCTGACTTACGTAAAGGTTGTTCTACAGAAGGTTGTTCTTTCTGAACAGGTATTTTTTCTCTAATCGTTGCATTTTGTGGTTCTTGAACTTCATCAAGTTCAATATTTCTCCCACTGTTTCTATAAAGGAGGAACTGTTCCTCTAAGAAGTGTGCGTGTCTAGAAACAAATATCCTTTAATCAGAAGGATCATAGAAATAATATCCATGACCTTCTTTAGGATATCCCACAAAACTGCATTTCACGGATCTAGGTTCCAACTTATCATGTTCAACTTTCTTGACATAAGCTGGACACCCCCAAACCTTAACATGTTTAAGACCTGGTTTCTTCATACTCCACATCTCATGTGGGGTCGTAAGAACCGATTTAGAAGGCACCTTCTTCAGTAAATACGCTGACGTCCCTAAAGCATAAACCCATAGTGATCTTGGAAGATCAGTAAAGCTCATCATGGACCTCACCATATCTAATAGAGTACGATTCCTTCTCTCAGATACTCCATTTAATTGTGGAGTATAGGGAGGGGTCCATTGAGAAACTATACCATTTTCTTTAAGATAACCTAAAAACTCTCCGCTTAAGTACTCACCTCCTCGATCTGATCGAAGAACTTTTATACTACGTGCGGTTTGTTTTTCTACTTCATTTCTATATTCCTCGAACCTTTCAAAAGCTTCGGATTTGTATTTCATAAGATATACATATCCTAACCTGGCTCGATCATCCGTAAAAGTAATGAAGTATGAAAATCCTCCTCTAGCATTTGTTGACATTGGTCCACATACATCTGTGTGTACCAAGTCTAACAACCCCGCAGCTCTCTCTCCATGTCCAGTAAATGGAGATTTAGTCATTTTACCCATGAGACAAGACTCGCATGTAGGATATGATTCAAAATCAAAATGTTCTAGTAACTTATCCTTATGTAATGTGCGAAGTCTGTTCTCACTAATATGACCTAGTCTGCAGTGCCATAAATAAGTTGGATTTTTATTATCTCTTTTTCTTTTATTATTTGGTTGTTCAATTTGAAACAAATTATGTTCTAAGTCACATATATACAAACCATTATGTAATGTACCGTATCCATAAGTAATATTATTTCTCTTAATTAAACATTTATTATTCTCAACAATAAATGTAAAACCATCCGAATCAAGTACAGGAATAGAAACAATATTTCTTACAATAGATGGTACATAATAACATTTATTCAACACAATAGTTTTGCCCGTAGGCATATGCAAAGGAAATGATCCTACAGCTGCAGTAGCAACTCTTGCTCCATTGCCCATCAATAGAATCAGTTCATCTTCCCCCAGAGATTTACTTTGCTTTAGTCCCTGCAACGAATTGTAAATATGAGACCCACAAGCAGTATCAAATACCCAAGTAGAAATCTGACTTAAAGACATATTTAGTTCAATCATGAACATACCTGAATCAGCAGCGGTAATCTCATTTCCCTTCTTATTCTTTAACTCTGCAAGGTAAACCTTACAGTTCCTCTTCCAGTGTCCCACCTTGTTACAGTGGAAGCAAACTCCTTTGCTTTTCGGGTCAGCCTTTGGTGGAACAGGCTTACTCTCACCCTTTTTCTTATTCTTCGGCTTCCAGTTCCTCTTCCTCTTAGTAGAGGTACTGGCACCGATCATAAGAACAGAACCCCTTTTGGAGGGAAAATTCGCCTCAGCAGTTTTCAGCATGTTGTGGAGCTCAGCTAAGCTGACATCCAGCTTGTTCATGTGAAAGTTCATAACGAACTGCGAGAACGAATCCGGGAGTGACTGCAAGACTAAATCTTGGCATAACTCCCCATCCATGACAAAACCTAACTGCCCTAGATGCTCAATCAGATTGATCATCTTAAGCACATGCTCATTCACAGACGACCCTTCAGCCATTCTACATTGGAATAGCTCTTTCGATATATCATATCGAGCGGTTCTCCCTTGTACATCATAAAGCTCCTGTAGATGTATCAGAATGGTAGGAGCATCCATTTTCTCATGTTGCTTCTGTAACTCAGGTGTCATGGATGCTAGCATGACACATTGAGCAACATTAGCAGCATCTAACCAATCATTATACACTTCTCATTCCTGGAAAAGTGCATCATCAGAAGGAGGTACAGGTAAAGGCGAGTCAAGCACCAATCCTTCTTCTCAGCCCTGAGAACGATTCTCAGGTTTCGAAGCCAATCAGCATAATTGGGACAAGTCAATTTGTTCGCATCAAGTATGCTACGGAGTGATAGAGTAGAAGACATGATCTATAAATCTGAAAATTATGAATACATAACAACATTAGTAGATATCCAATTTTATTATAACACCTTATGAATCGGGTCTTTATTCATAGGTGGCTCCCACAGTTTTATTAAAATTATACAACCCTCAAATGTATAACTTAAGCATTCTCAATGCATGTGAGAATAGGGATCCTACTTTCCATTATATAACCTCGGCTGTAGCACGAAACGCTATGTAATGTTCCAGAGGCAGATAACTCTTTATCAATTACATCTCATGTTATTCCCTAATTCCATTTAGCCTCTTGAATCATTGAATCACGGCTGTAGCACGTCTAAATTCAATATTCTAAGTCAAGTGATACCCAACATCTCGTTAAATTAATAAGATCGCAATAGCCCACGGCTGTAGCACGTAACGACAATTGGATTCTAATTAATTATACGCATCTCATGTAATAGACAAGTAATTCCTATTTTGAAAACGAAGCCCTCGGCTGTAGCACGAAACGACAAAGCTCAAAACTAAGAATTACTTTCTACTATGTTGGAAGGCTATGACCGACACAAGCCCGTTGTGACATTGGCCATTTTATTACTTGATATTAAATAACGAGGGATTTTATATTATTTAGGTTGCGAAACGTTTTCGTTAAAACCTAAAGTCAAACATGCATTTTATATACGATATATAAAACTATATATATTATCTCATGGCATTACTATGCACACATATATATAGGCAAACATGTTATATCATGTTAAACATTGTTAAACATCTATATGAAACAATATTAGTATTTTAAAGCATTTTAACACAATTAAAACGGGTTTTAAAACACTTCCGGAAGCTATAACCATTTTAAAATTAATTTTTAAAATTTATTTGACCACTCCATTAGATCCGTCTCGGAAAAACGAATCCAACGATATATTATACGCCTCAAACGGAGTTACGGATCAACGGGAAAAATCAAAATACGAATCAGGGTCATTTCTTTCATCTACAGACCCTGTAACGCATTACCAGAATGCGTTACAGGCCAAAAATACCATTTTTACACTGTCACGAATTCAACAGATGCGTTACGCAGTGATGACGTCATGCTGACGTCATACTGACGTCATGCTGACGTCAGCATCCCGACTCGACCCGAGATCCGACCCGACCCGTCTGGCCCGACCCGGCGCGTGAGCTGCACGCGCGGCGCGTGAGCCGCCAGCGCGTGACGCCTACGCGCGGAGCACAGTCACGCGCAGTAATGTTTGCTGTCAGTGTGTCGACAGTATTATATATATATATATATATATATATATATATATATATATATATATATATATAATATATTCAGTCGGCCAGTCCACTCTATTCAGCCCACCAGCCCACTTTAACAACCTTTTGGGCCCCCAACTTTAATAACCCATCTAGATATTTTATAAATATATATATATATATATATATATATATATATATATATATATATATATATATATATATATATATATATATTTATAAAACAGATTATTATTTATTAATTTCTAAACTCTTTAAAAATCAATAATAAATAATCTATCCATGGGAAAATTATGAAACTTTTTCTGGGACTTCTACAACACTTGTAGAAAATATATCAGTGATCAAAATTATTTTAAAAAATAATTTATTAATTAATTCGTAATTAATTTGATTATAGCCTCCAAGAACTTCAAAAATTCATAACTAATTCATACAAGCTTGAAAAATTCCGAAATTTTTTCTGGGATCTATATACATGCAACCTATGCTCTGATAACATTGAAGGAATTTATGACCGTAGCGGAAGCGTAAATCACATTTACTTGCATAAAAACCTAATTAATCATGTATATAGATTTAAAAAATTGTATGAACACAAGAAAAATACCTTGATAGCTTTCCTGGGATTGTTATGAATGTGTCTTTGATTTCCAGCAATCACCCCTCAAGTGTGGAGTGCTCTAATGGTATCCACCTAGATCAAATATCATATAGTAGATGAAAAACAATTGAGAAAATTAATTAAATGGTTTGAAATGATTTTGATGAACTTTAAAAGCTCTCCATGATCTTCTCAACCCCCTGGGATGTTTTGTGTTGTGTGTTTATGATGTACTCCAACTCTTGGAAATGTTTGATATTTAAAGAAATAAAGTCTTTACTTTATCTAATTAAATAATCATTTAATAATTAAAACCCTTTTAGTTATTAATCCCATTCTGAAAATAATTCTCTCATAAAATTTAATTTCTCAAACTAAATTTTGTAATTAATAATTATTAAGAACTTTTCTTAATTTATTTATAATCTATTAAATCTCATTTAATAAATTATAAATAATTGCTAATTAATTATTTATTCAATAAATAAATAATTCATAGCCATTATTAATTATTCTCATCATCTATAAATATTTAACCTTTTTATGGTGTGACCCTTTAGGTTCAATATTAAGCCGGTAGTAGAAATAAATAATAATAAACTATTTATTATTACTTATACGAATTACTAATTAATTCGTTAAATATAATTACATAAGTAATTAATATTTATTCTACATTGTGAGTGATACTTTTGAATATATATGAATTCATTGCTTAGAATATATAAAACCTATTCAGCAAATAGTTACCGTACAATCAATTCCTTCTATCCGACAATATCCCGATTAAATACAAGGCATGGATCGCCTGTCAAGCCTATTTAATTTAATCATATAATTTCTTATACATTATGTCTAGTTCATTTGAATTAGAAACTCTTTCTAACTTCAATTACTCTGGCCAGAGATTCCAGAACTAACATAGTAAGAACATCATAGGATATTCACTTTCTTTTACTGAAAGGGGTAGATTCTTTATCGATCGTTAACTATCTTCATATACAAATTCCTATACTCGGAATAGAACTAATGATTGTCCTTTGAGGACTTAGAACTAAACCAAAACATAGTTCATTGTATATAAGATTACTTTAACGGTCTCAAGTCTAAGGACACTTGTACCACCATCAACTTATGAACAACTATTAACACGTGAGTAAACTCCATTAGTCGTTCATTAGATCAAGTCACGTTCAGTGAACCTATTCTCCAATAAGCACCTACATACTAGCTATAGTGTCACCACACGAATGTCTATGAGAACAGACATCCTTCCGAGGAAGCAAGCATAGTATGTACCGATCTTTACGGATTGACTAACTCCCAATTAGTTATCCTACGATCGGGAACTATTTAAGTTTAGTGTTATCATCCTCTAGATCTCATTATAGTTCTAGAAGCTTTACTCTAAACTATGGAACTTCTTATTTAAACACTTTAAATAGATAAAGCCCGTAATAAAAACAACAAGTCTTTTATTAATATAAATAAAATCAAATAAGATTACATGAAAGTATTTCCTAACTCATCATACATGATTGGGTTTAGGACAAAATACTATCACCTTCCTCATACCAGAAGGACGGCGGCTACCCCCAGAGCTTGACGCAGGATCCGCGTCTTGATTTCTGCTAGTAGGGCAGGGGAAGTCCGCTGGATTCACTACCGAAGGGTACTTGTTGCTCACAACGCCAATAGCTTTGTTCCACCCAACTGACATGTTAAAAGGCCGCACCTCATCATCATGCTTGTCCATAAAATTCATGAAATCCTCCGACTTGTGATACGAGTCAATTATCTTGTTAGCATCAGAAAGTTTCTTCCTCCCAAGCGAGTGAAGTTGCTTTTGATAAGATAAGCTGTTGGCCTCAGATCGAACAACTCTACAGTTCAGATCTTGGATTTGCTCCTTGAACGTTGCTTGTTCCTTCTTCAGTTCCTCATTGCTGTCCCTATAGGCTGGGCCTTGACGAGTAGCAGATTGAAGATAAGCATTGGCCTATAATAGAGAAATTAACAAAACATCTTCTTAAAAAAGTGCAGACAAGGAGATCGAATGTAAAAGTTGGTACCTGATAAAGAGCTTGAGCACCAAGACGCTCAGCTTCGTCAACCTTGTCCCCTGCCATTACCGTTAGGAGATCAGGGGCGGTGATTGAGAGCCTGGACCAGGACACGGCTAAATCGGTACTCCCTAAGATGGAGTCTTGCTCGCAGATACCCCAATCTGGGGCAAAAGGGACTCTCATGCTCTCACCAGCGTTACGGGACCTTTTCCCCCCCTTTGGAACATCCCTCTAGGAATGAAGGAACCCTTCGATCGGGAGGGTTCAGTTGCTCTGTTGCCTTCTTTATCATTCTTCTAGTAACTTGAGGTTGATTTTCGGGTCGGCTATCTATCTCCTCAGCAGCTGAAAGATGAAGGGAAAACATTGGAATAAGAACTAACATAGTTCATAATGGTAGAATGAAAGAAAAATTACCCTCTAAAGAAAGGAAGCTTAAGCCAGCTTCAATGAGTTTCTTTTCTGTCAAGATGGTTTTATAGTAGGTGCGACCGTCATCAGCAAGTAGCCTATCTCGGTCTGCCAACTCTTTGAGGTCAAGATCACAAACGAAGTGTGAACTATCCTCCACAATTCCGAATCTCTTAACGAAGAAGTGACCCCAGTCGCCACCTTCCCACTCTAGAACAACAAAGTCCCTCTCCCAGGAATGGTGGGAGTCAGGGAAGGAGAAAGAGTTTACTATATGTGGAAGCTTGCTTCTAAGCTGAAAACCGATCCACCCCGGCTTAATCTCAGGAGAGTTCTTAACAGCGAAGATGCTTCTGAACATGGTTGTACTCCAAGGAATTTCCAACTCGTGGCATCTTAACAAGAAAATGATCAGAAACCTCCAAGAATTAGGGTAAAGTTGGCAAGGATGGACTTGAAGTTCTGCCAGGAACCTGATGATAAATGGGTGGACGGGGAACCTAAATCCCGCCTCCAATGCTCCTTTCATGACGCAAATCCTTTCGGGATGCCAGTTGCAGGTTCTGTCTCCTGGATTAGGAAGGCATACTTTGATGTTGCTTGGAAAGCCATAAGTGTTTCTAATCTTCTCAACATCCTTCTTTCTTAATTTAGAAGGGCTATTAAAAGCAACTAAGCTGGAGCTGTTTGGGAATGACTCTCCCATAGTGTTTAGCAAATCTAGCGTAGACTCAAACCGACGTTCAATATATTTAGGGGGCATGAGTTTTAGCTTACCTTTCATTGTTCGCGCCATGCTCCTTTTTCTGAAAGCCTCCTCCATGGAGAGTTGGGGGGCAGCAGCTTGCTTGTCAGCCATCTTGAACCTTGAATCTTGAAACTTGAAGCTTGAACTTGGAAGCTTGGAAACTAGAGAACTCAAGAGCTTTAGAACTTAAGAAAGTTTGAGAAGTGAAGAGAAATGAAGGATGCTCCCCTCCTTTTATAAGGAAAAGGTGACCTGTAATTGAAAGGCAGAGTGTGTAAACTTGTAACACTATAACTAATGTAACTCATCTAAAGGAAAAGATACTTAACCAGAAGACAATCAAGAACAAGAAGTCACAAAGAAATCAACACTAAATGAAGACAAGGTAATTGATACAATTCAACATGTTAACTATGATCAAGCCAAGAAGAAATCATTGAGAGAAGTTCAAGTCAAAGTTGTTCATGCCTCAGTGATTTGAAAAGCCAAGAATCAAGATCATAACTATCAGTATCAATAAGACTAATTGATTTCAAGTGAACAAGAATGAAAGCAAATATTGGAAAGCCACATTACTAATTGGATATGGTAATTTATTCAAGAAGCAAAAACACTATTAAGACTAGTCACTTATGAACCAGACCAGTGCATCAAGTGTCAGGACATTGATAGCAAGTTTATGTCAGTAATAAAGATCCATGTTCAAGAGCTTGGTGAAGAATAAAGAAGACATGAAGATATTACAAGTTCATGATGTGCATTGAAGTTTCAAGTTGAAGACCAGAATATTTTCTAAGTACTAAATATTCTAGATGACCAAGTAGAATATTTCTAAGTAGAAGTTCTACGTAGAAATTCGAGATGGCTAAGTAGAAATTCTCAAGCAGAAGTTCTACTTAGAGTGCAGCTTCAACATGACACATGGCATCTTCTGATTGGCAGATTTCCAAGCTTTCAAGATAAGGCAAGATTTATGTGGACATCATTGGGCCACGTATATCTTAGTCTTTGAAGACTACAGGACATAGATTACATGTAGTATAAATAGAAGTACTTGTGTAATGTTTTATTATGTGAGCAATTCTTGAGAGAAACACTTGTAAAAGAGAGAGAGTGCATTCACAGAGCTTAGTATCATTCACTTCTCTCTGAACTTCTGTTACACTTTGTAATGAATGTTGTAGCAACCACTTCAAGTTATATATAAGACATATATTCCTTGAATCTGTGTGTTCGTTTATTGCATCGTATTTATTGCTTCTCATATTTGAAAAGTTGTATTCACCCCCCCCCTCTACAACACATTTGGACCTAACAATTGGTATCAAAGCTATATGTTTAACATACAAAACATAGATCCTTGTGTTTAGTAGAAGAATCGTGAGTTTTCATTTTCTAGATCTACTTTTCATTTTCTCGATAAGTGAGCTTTAATTCGTTTGTGGTGAAAACTCATCCGAAAAAAATTATTTAAATACTCCAGGTGTGATTATTTAGCTTGGGTGTATTTTAATTAATTTTTGTGAATTAATCTGGGTACTTTGATATTTTGTGTTCTTGAGTGTTCATCATTTGTTCTTATCAAAGAAGACGACCCAACAACTTTTTGATCTCCTTTTCAAACAGATAAATAGTAAAAGAATAAAAAGGTGTTTTTGGATTTTTGATTTGCATTATTCACGGCCGAAAGTACATCAAAACATACTCAGTACCTAGCACGTGGGTTAGGTGGGTTAGGTGGGTAAAGCATCAAAAGTCAAAAAGGTGTTAAAGAGATAATATTGTTTATTCAATATTAAAGTGATCTGCAGCAAAATTATTCTAAGGACAAAAGTTCTACATAGAATTTCTACTTGAGATTTTCTACATAGAATTTCGACTTGGATAACTTCTACTTAGAGAAGTTCGACTTGAGCAAAATTTCTACTTAGAGAAATTTCGACTTAGGGAAAAGTTCTACATATATTCTACATAGCCTAGTCTTGGGTACTTAGAAACTTTTAGTGACCAGAATTGAAATGGCTCCTAAAAATGCATTCAAGATCCCAATGTTCAACCGAGATCACTATGAAGAATGGGTTTTCAGAATGAGACTCTATTTAGAGACTGTTAACCCTGAATATCTGGAAGTCCTTGACAAGGGTAAATTTGTTCCAATGGTGGTTATTCCTGCGCATACGGAAGGAGGGGTGGTTATAGCACCTCGGTCTGAGCCCAAAAAGGCAGCGGACTTTTCGGATGCTGACAAGGAGCAAATAGCTTGTGATACTGCCGTACGACAAACCTTGATGGAATCTCTTGATCATGAAATGTTCAACATAGTCAAAGGTCTGACTACAGCAAAGAAGATTTGGAACAAGATAGAAGTTGTCATGGAAGGATCTGCAGAGGTTAGAAGTAACAAGACACTCATACTCAAGATGGAGTATGACACCTTCAGAATACGAAAAGGAGAAGGCATAACAGACGTCTATCTACGATTCAGTCAGTTGGTATTGGATTTAAATCTGAGAGGTGTAACTCTCCCCATGGTTGAGACTAATACGAGATATCTGATGAACCAGCCAAAGAGCATTGAACATAGGGTCTACGCAATAAGAGAAACCAGAGATTTGCATACAACTTCTCTGGAAGAGTATTATGGAATATTAAAGACCTATGTGCTGGAAACACTTCAAGATCAAGAATGGGACAATGATTCAAAAGGAAAACAAACTGCATCAGGATTAGTTGCTGATGAGGAAGAGTCTAAGAAGGCAATGGTTGCAGCAAAGCCTAAATCATCACTTGCACCACATCAAGTTGATAATGATGACGAGTGCACATCTAACAGTGATGATGACTACTACACCCAAGAAGAGCTGGACAACATGGACGATAGTGTCGTGGCATACATGGCAAGGAAGTTCAGCAACATGAGATTCAGAAAGAGCAACCGACCAAAGAGAAATTCTTCATCTTTCTATCGGGCTGCTAAGGGTGGTGGTAGTTCGTCAGGCTACCAAGGTAAAGGCAAGAATACCAGCTACAAATCTCCTTTGGATTTCAAAATGAAGTTCAAATGCTATAATTGTGGTGAAGCTGGACATTTTGCCTCGGACTGCAAAAAGCCTAAACAGACTTATCCAAAAGAGACATATGAAGCCCTCAAAAGCAAGTATGAATCGCTGGTGAAGGAAAGACATGGAAAACGAGCTTTATTGGTGATAGAAGGAAGAGCTTGGGATGATTCAGATGAGGAAGATGTTACTCATGTAGCAAACTTTGCCCTCATGGCTGAGACATCAGAGGAACCAGAGGTACCAGTTCTAACCCTTAAAGTAGAAATGTCCATTGATGATTATAAGGAACAGAACGGTGCTCTTAGTGAAGAGATATATATGTTGTGCAAAAGCCTAGACTCTTCTCAAAAGGAACAGAAAACACTTGTTGCCAAAATCAGAATGCTTGAGGCAAAAGTGGAAGAGCCAGAGGCTGCTTGCACTGTAGATACTTCCCTAAGAGACTTTATTAAATCTCTGGAGCACAAGCTCATCCTTAAGGAAGAAGTAGAAGCATGTCTTAGGAACAAACTAGCTGAGTTAGAAACTAAATGCGAAGCTTACAAACTAGCTGCTAGTAAAGTGTATGTAGATAATGACACATTTAAGAAGATAACTGGAGTAGGTATAGGACTTTATTATTCTGACCTTCCTAAGAAAGAAGGAAAAAGACCTATTGACCCTAGTTCCAGTGACCTTAAAAAGGAAACACCTAGCATTCTTAAATCAGCTGTCAAACCTATCTACAAACACCTTGTTCCTAGAATAGAAGAAGAAGAGACTGAATTAATAGCTAGATATGAGATTGAGATGGAAGATCGCCAGAAAGCACAACCTATAACTCCTATCAAACAAGTTAAAATCAATTTCCCTAGAGATGAATCTAGACTAGGATTAGGAGCTAAGGCTGTTAAACAACAAGGAAAGAAAGAAAAAGGCATAAAAGAGGTTAAGGCTGAACGAATAAAGAAACATGTTATCACTGTAAATCTACTGAACATCTTTCTTATGCATGTAAAGCTAACATAAATGTTCCTGCTGCACATGCCATGCCTACCACACATACAATGAATAATCTGCATTAGAATCATGCACAGTGTGGTCAACCTAATTGTATGCCATGCAAACTTTTGTGAATTTAATGAATGCATCTAGCCAGTCATGCTCAAATACTGCTGCTAGTTCAAACATCAAAAAGAAGCATGTGAGAGCCAAGACTGTCAGTCCTCCTAAAGTTAGGAGTGACAAACCTCCTCCTAAGACTGACAAATCTGTCAAGTTTGAGAAAGGAAAGGAGAAAGTCGAAAGCTCTAGTAATGTTAAGAAAAGTGCATCTCCTGTTGTTAAATCTGTTGATTCTCGATCTTATCGAAAAGCCGGGCCTAATCAAAGTTGGGTTCCGAAGAATGTCTAACCAATCTGTCATTGCAGGGCGTTAAGCAGAATAGAAATAAAGTTATATGGGTGCTAGACAGTGGAGCATCGAGGCATATGACTGGAAACAAGTCCCTGCTTACAGAGTTGGTTATGAAGGCTGGCCCTTATGTTACCTTTGGAGATGACAGCATAGGTGTGACAAAGGGATATGGCAAACTGAAGATTGGTAATGTCATCATTGAAGATATTTCCTATGTTGAGGGACTGAAGCACAATATGTTGAGTATCAGTCAATTCTGTGACAAAGGTTACGAAATTGTCTTCAACAAGAAAGGTGTATCAATCACTCACATTAAGGAAGGCTCATTGGCTTTGAGAGGAGTTCGAAAGGTAGATCTTTTTGTTGCAGACATGGATTCGGCAAATCAGAATGAGGTCACCTGTTTCTACAGCAAAGCCTCAGATGATGAAAGCTGGTTATGGCACAAAAAGCTATCTCACTTAAACTTCAAAACGATGAATGCTCTCGCGAGACGAGAATTGGTGAGAGATCTACCTCAAATGGAGTTCGCTCCGAAAGGACTCTGTGAAGCTTGTGAAATGGGAAAGTCGAAGCGAGCATCGCATAAAAGCAAAGAAATTTCTAGTATTACTGAGCCTCTGCAACTTCTTCATATGGATTTGTTTGGCCCAGTGAATGTCCTATCTTTGTCTAGGAAAAGATATGCATTGGTAATCGTGGATGACTTCTCCAAGTATACATGGGTATTGTCCGCAATGACGAAAGACGAAGTACCTTTCTTAATCATTGATCACATCACTCAAATTGAGAATGTTTCAACACTTACTGTGAAGACGATTAGATCAGACAATGGCACTAAATTCAAAAACGCAGTGCTGAATGACTTCTGTGTATCTAAAGGAATACGTCGTCAGAATTCAGCCCCGAGAACTCCACAGCAAAATGGAGTAGTTGAAAGGAAGAATAGAACTTTGGTTGAAGCAGCAAGAACTTTGTTGTATGATTCGAAACATCCTTTGTACTTCTGGGCCGAAGCAGTGAGTACCGCTTGTTACACTCAAAATAGAACCTTGATCATAAAAGATAAAGAAAAGACACCATGTGAATTAATGAACAACAGAAGACCAACAATCAAATACTTTCATGTCTTTGGAGCAAAATGCTATGTACTTATAGATGATGAAAATCTAGGCAAGTTTGCAGCAAAAGCTCGTGAAGGAATCTTTGTTGGTTACTCTACAGATGTGGTGGCAGCTTATAGAGTGTTCTTAGTGAATGATCGAAAAGTGACTGAAAGCTACAACGTCAGATTCGACGATACCAAACTCCCATCAATTTCTAGAGATTCTAGTGAACCGGAGTCCCTAAAATTTCAGAATTTGGACTTAGATGAACTTGAAGATGAACCTGAGTTAGTTGTTCCATTAAATGTTCCAAGTGTACGCGAAGAACCTGAGTCTAGTGAACAATCTAATTCTACAAGATCAGAAGAGACTTCTTCAGTACGAACCGGCAATAACTCAGGGGGAGTAAATAGCAGCTCAAGGACAACTGTTCAAGGCTCGAGACGAGTTGACAGTAGTTCTGTAGGAGCTGGCACTAACTCAGGGGGAGTTAGTGAGAATAATCAAAGTAGTCAGCACCACAACTCAGAAAGTCAAGCTGAATCATCAAAACAATTTCCAGGAGAACGGGTATGGAATAGAGATCATCCGTTTGAATTAATTATTGGTGATCCAGATGCTGGTGTGACTACTAGAAGAACTGCAAGAGCTGACCTGGCTAATATTTCCTTATATTCTGGGTTCTTATCCAAGCTTGAACCTAAAGAAATAGAAGAAGCTCTTGGTGATGCTGATTGGGTGATTGCAATGCAAGAAGAACTCAATCAATTTGAAAGGCAGAAAGTTTGGAAACTGGTACCCCGACCAAAGAACATATCAGTAATTGGAGCTAGGTGGGTATTCAGAAATAAACTGGATGAAAACGGACTTGTAACACGAAACAAGGCTCGTTTGGTTGCAAAAGGTTATTCTCAGCGAGAAGGAATTGATTGTGATGAAACCTATGCACCGGTTGCAAGACTTGAGGCAGTCAGGATGTTCTTGGCATTTGCAGCACATAAGAACTTCAAGGTTTTCCAGATGGATGTGAAAAGTGCCTTCCTGAACGGAGAGTTAGAAGAAGAAGTGTATCTGGAACAGCCGCCTGGCTTCATTGATCCAGAACATGTAGATTTTTTGTATCTTCTCTTCAAATCTGTCTATGGCCTCAAGCAATCCCCAAGGCGATGGTATGAAACCCTATCCTTATTCTTAATTGAAAATGGTTTTACTAGGGGAGTAATTGATAAAACATTGTTCTATAAAAATGTAGGAAATGACTTAATACTTGTTCAAGTCTATGTGGACGATATTATTTTTGGGTCATCAAATGAGCGCTTATGCGAGAAATTTGCCAAGCTAATGCAGGAAAAATATGAGATGAGCATGATGGGAGAGATGTCCTTATTCCTTGGATTACAGATCAGTCAGAGAAAAGATGGTATCTTTATCTGTCAATCCAAGTACGTCAGAGATTTACTCAAGAATTATAATCTAGAAGATGCATCAGCAGCTAAGACTCCCATGGCAACAGCCACGAAGCTTGATGAAGACAAATCAGGTAAACCAGTTGACATCACAAGCTATCGAGGTATGATTGGCTCACTCCTCTATTTAACTGCAAGTACACCCGATATAATGTTCGCAACTTGTTTATGTGCAAGGTTCCAAGCGGATCCTAGAGAATCACATCTCGTAGCCGTCAAGAGAATTTTTAGGTATCTCAAGGGCACACCAAATCTAGGGATTTGGTACCCAAGAGATACAGGTTTTAATCTAATTGGCTATTCGGATTCAGACTATGCAGGTTGCAAGATTGATAGGAAAAGCACATCTGGTGCTTGCCAATTTCTTGGCAGAAGATTGGTGTCCTGGCAAAGTAAAAAGCAACATACAGTATCTACTTCTACTGCTGAAGCTGAGTACATTGCTGCTGGAAGCTGTGTAGCTCAAATACTGTGGATGAGGAACCAATTGAAGGATTATGGCATGGAGCACAAGAAAATTCCAATTATGTGTGACAACACAAGTGCCATTGCCATAACCAACAATCCTGTAGATCACTCAAGAACCAAGCACATCGACATCAGGTATCACTTCATAAGAGAACATGTCGAGGAGGGGACTGTGGAGCTACATTTTGTGCCCACAATGCAACAAATTGCAGATATATTCACCAAACCTCTTGATGAAGTAACATTCAATAGATTGGTTGGTGAATTGGGAATGCTTAACACAAGTTAGTAAAGCCTTCTATCTGTAAAGTCCAGATTTATGTTTGTTTGTGCAAGCTACTCAATCATTATGTGCTTAGACTTTAAATTGCCTAATTAATGATTGTTATAGGTTGCATATACTGTCATTTTACATAAATTCATTGTGTTTTAAGTGTCTTTTATAGCACATATCTGTGAATTTATGCTTGTTAGATTACATGATCTTAGGGGGAGTTAAATTCATAATATTCTAAATTTTTCATGATTTTTAGATGAATTTACCTATGATTTTCATGTAATTAGAGGCCTTAGAATTAAAAAAAATCTTCAAAATTTCGAGTTAGTTTCTATCTCGAAACTCATCTAGAAATTCGACTTGAATTTCGACTTAAGCTGTCAGAGTGAAGTTTTGAAAATTCTAAGTCTGGGAAGAATTTCGAGTTGTCTATCTTGAAATTCATCTCGAAATTCGACTTTGAGTTCGAGTTACCAGTGTGCCTAGTTCTATCTTCAAAATATTCGAGATAAAGTCTATCTCAAATTTTATCTCAAAGGTTGAGATGAGGTTTCCATTAAGGGAATATTTTGAAAAGAATTGAGAATAACTTCGAGTTAGTCTATCTCGAAACTCAACTCGAATTTCGACTTGATGTTCGAGATAGAGTTCTCAGTTGCTTAAAGGGAATTTTTGAGTTACTCCTAACTCGAAACTTATCTCGAAGGTTGAGATTAGGTTTCCATTCAAGGGATATTTTGGAAAGAATTGAGAATAACTTCGAGTTAGTCTCTATCTCGAAACTCAACTCGAATTTCGACTTGATGTTCGAGATATAGTTAAAACTTCTAACTCGAAACGTATCTCGAATTTCCCTGTTTCTTTTACTGGAAGGGAATTTTCCAAGTTTACAAGTCAATCAAGTTCGAGAAAAGATTTCCCTGTAGTCTTTGCTGTAAAATTGGTTAAAGTGTTTATTTGTGCTTATTTGTTCGAGTTAACCTCTATCTCGAACTTCATCTCGAAGTTCGACTTGATGTTCGAGATAGAGTTCGACTTAGGTGTTCCCTGTATGGACTTAGTATTTTTCACTCTTTTTAACAAGGACACTTTTGTCATTTCACAATCATCTATATATACATCTCTAACTCGATGCATCATTCACTTTACCTAATTTCATTTTTACAGCAGCCGCTTCACAAAAACAAGGCGATTTCACAAATTACATACCATTAATCCGTGTTTTTGTGATTAAAATCATACTAATCACGAATTACTGCAATTTCTTGACTTCTGTTGTCTGTGTTATCATTAATCTTTGTGTTGGTGTGTTTTGTAACCACTCATATTCACGCGCATATACATACACACAAACATCAAGTGTTTGTGTAACTGTTCAAAACACGATTTCCATATTCTTCATCCATATACACACACGATTTCACTGGTATACACACGAATATTCATCTTCTTTGAATATTCAGATTTAGTAATTGGCAACTGTTCATATCCCGTAGTTTAGTTTTTCAGATTGCTTTTTGGTATTCTCGAAAAAAAAATTAAAAGGGATAAAACTGTTAATTCGTAAATTACTTGTTTTTCAAATTTTAAAAAAAAAAAATTCACATCTCTTAAAGAAAAACATTTAATTAAAATGGTTCACCAATTTTCACTTGCTAAAAACAATTTTTATAATATTTCTACGGAAATTGGTGATCCACTCCCGCGGTTTAAGTTTTGGGTACGATTTCTTAATTTGTACTCCAAGGCTAGCCATGCTTTTACTGCTAAACCTACACTAGTACATGATGCTTTACAGCAATTATGGACTAGTGCGGTTACTTTTGGGAGCAAAACAACCCCCTACGGTTTCAGGTTTACCTTAGCGGGTCAGGAATATGAGGTGACTGAAGAAATTGTCAACAGGGTTCTGGGATTCCCAATCAAAGATGCTTATGATGCAGAACCTACAGCGGAACAACGCCTCACATTCTTTGAAGAAATAGGATGTTATCCTCCGACTGGCCGGATCACTGGAAACATCCAAAAACAATTCTTTCATGTGGAATGAAATTATTTTTTCGAGGCCATCACAAGATGTTTTCGGGCACGCGAAAAAGATTTTCATCAAATTCCAATTCCAATGCAAACCTTTGCAGTTGCCCTAGCAAGAGAACTGGATATAAATAATGGACGCATAGTTCTCTCTGAGATAGTGGCCACAATGGGATCTCCTGCAAGCAGAGACCTCACTACAACTGATGTTGTATGCTGGTTTCCTCGGTTCCTACAAATGCTGATTAATGATTTAATACCGAAGGATGCTCTTGCTGTTAGAGAGGGATTTGCCAGAAGCCCAACATCTGCACCGCTGGGATGGGCACTAAGTCACTTTCAACCATTGCTAATCAGGATAAACATCAAGGTAAACCGATGTCAATTCCTGAAAATATTCAACTGTGGCTTACATTTGATGCAGGAGTTACCAATTTGGAGGTATCATCGCAAGTTTCATCACATGCTCAGAATCCGTCTGTTCATGCTGAGGCATTTGATGGGATTCCTGATGAGCAAAGCGATGATGCACAAGGTAATGAATCAGGTAATCACTCCCTGCATACTATTCATTCCTCTTCCTATGTATCTGATTCCGAGACCCAAGAGACTGCTAGCCCGCAGGCTCTATCCCAGGGTGAGAGCTATATTTCTGAGCCTGACACACATTCTTATTCTCTTTCACCCCTGTTAACGGAAGTCAGAAAGCCAGCACATGTATATGTAGGAGATGATGAGGAGAGTGACCCCGAAGAGCAGCCTCTTATTCGAAAGAAAGCCAAACTTTTTCATGCTGCTACTTCAAAAGTCCAGTCAAACCCTAGTGTGTCACACGCAACCACTCCACCTCACGAGAGTGGTTCTCCCCTTAAACAATCTACACATAGGGATTTTGGTGAGGATTATGTACCTTTTGAAGATCCTGTTGCTTCAAAAGGACATGAAGTTTTAACAACTTCAGCCGTACCTTCACCAGTACGTACTGATGCTGCAAATAGGATCGGTTCTGATGTCGTACAAGAAAACATTGCAGCCCCTCAACCTGAGATTCCAACTCAGGACAGAACAGAAATAAAACCATAACTGCCAATTATATTGCTTATCCAATTTCTGCAGGTACTGCTTCATAATTTGGATCATTCATTGAAGACATACACGAGCGTGAGACAGGGAGTGTGTGTGAGAGGTTAGGGAGAGAGGGACCTTCATTTTTAAGGCCCGAAACGGAGCGCCAAATACTAACAGAACGAGTATTAGAGCGAGGTCACCTAAACCAAACACCGTCCCTTAATATTGAAAATCTTGATACACGTATGACTTCTATGGAAAATCAGATGAGGCAGTTCGGGCAGACGATGGGGCAGTTCGGGATTAACATTGGAAACAATCAAAGGGCTCTTGATGACTACGCAGCGCGAATGGCAAGTCAAGCTACAGCTTTTGATGCTTTGACAAACAAGGTCAATGACTTGGGCCATGCTGGTGGTGTCTTGGGAAGCACTCTGAATGAAAGGATGGGGGCAATGGAGTCTACAATGCATACAATGGCTATGGAGATCAGTAGAATGATGTTCGCAGTCAGGAGTTTTGTGCCCCCGGAGTGTTTCGAGTCGTAACAACCTCCCCCCGATGCTGGTGCAGGTGGTGCTAGTGGAGCGGGAGCCTCCGGTTCTGGTTTTGGAGGTTCTTATGCTGCTGGTGGATTTCCGGAGCAAGGTGGTGTTCAGGATAACTCACCTAAGGGGGAGAGTGGAAAGGAGACGAGACAACAGGCAGTTCATATTGAAGAAATTGAAGAACATGCTGATCTTGTCAAGGAAATAGAAATTAAGCCGTCTGTTGATGAAGAGGTTCTGAGGAGGAGAAAGGGTAAGGCAATGATGGTTGATGAGCCATTCGTTGACCTGAGTCATCAGGAAACAGTACAGGAGGTACTTGACTCAGATTCTGATATGGAAGACGTACCTTTGGCACATGCTATAAAGAGATCTTTGAAGGAACAAGGTGGAGGTGCTGGGATGTCTTCCGGAATGCCTGAAAAAATTCCTGTTGATGAGGAAACCCTTAAAGCTCAACAGTTAGCCTTGGAACAAGCTCAGTTCCATAAAATGAAGATGATGCAAGAGCGTGCTGCATTCATAGAAAAGAAAGTGGAGCTCCAAGGGAAGCAGTATGATCATGAGCTTGCAAGGCTAGCTGATCCTTAAGTTGATCTCGACAAGAGAAGGATAGGACAGAAGTGGGATGAAGCAAGGAAGATATTGATGGGATCCTGTGTTAAAGGAGTTCATAACAAGGAGGCAGATGATCTGTTCTACAACTTGAATTTGCAGAATCCAATGACTGTGGACTATATAAGTCAGGGTTAGATATAATGCAACACTTAAGGAGTGGCAGGTTATTTTGTCTTTGGTAGAAGGAGTCCCAATATCTTTCCTATATGTGGATGACCAATTCATAACGAGAAGATCTGCGTCAGAGTTGTTCTTGCTAGCAACAAAAATTCAATACTCTCAATCTGAGGAGCTAAGCATTCTGTATAAGGATCAGTTAATGTAGCTAGAAGAGGACAAGGGTCCAGAATTCTCAGCATATCCAAATTTTGTCCGGATGGTAGTTGACGGAAAGATGAAGAGGGTTAACATGGAGGAAAATGATCTAATGGAGCTTTCAGTGGAATCTCTCAAAGCTGTCTGTAGACAAATGATGAGTAAGGGATTCGCTTCTGAGCTTAAAGAAAAATCCGTGAAGATCATTGAAAGAGTCATATTCAAGAAGACCAATGAGGTGTGGAAGTGTGATATCATTGCTCCAAACCCTCTAGATAACGTGAAGATTGAGCCGGAACTGATGGAGAAGAAATGGAATATTCTTCAAGCAATGAAGAATGTAGATAAAGCTCTGAGTCTTCCTTCTGGAGCACTGGAACAAGGAGAGATAAGGGAGGCAATTGGTGTTCCAGGAAGTGATAGTGTATACTGGATACACGCTTATGTTGAAGATATAGCTGATGCCTTAGTATTCATAGATGCAGACCAGAATCAAACATTCTTGCATATGAGTAGAAAATGGCTGCTACAGACTCACGATGCTGCATTTCTGGAGAGAGTATTACATGTATTCAAATGGGGCGAAGTGGAAGATATGTATGTGGAAGAAAAGCAGAGACTCATGAGTTACCTGTCTTAGGTAGTGGTGGAAAAGAAGCGGATGGAGCGAGATGCGGCTAGTGTCCACAATACTGACCGTGTCAAGGGCTACCCCAAGATGATCTATTGTCAGTTTAAAGCTGATAAATCACACTGGAAACCTCAGCTTATAATGAAGAACTTTGTGGACATTCCAAAGATCAGGACTACTCAGGAGGTGGACAAACTCAGAAGGCTTTTCAAACATCCTTATCCAGAGCCCAAGAATCCTCTAGAAATGGAAGCTGTAAGTCTGTTGAATGCTAGGTGGAAGCAGCTTCACGATCCAGTGTACAAGAAAGAACAGCAGCAGAAGGAGAAGCGCAGAAGGCAGAAAGAAGAGAAAGACCAAGCTGCTGAAGCTAGAAAGAGGAAACCGAATTAGGGTTAAAGGTCAGAGTGGTGTGAACTTGAAGTTGGAAAAACTTCATGTCTTTCGGTTGCTTTAACTCACATGAGGAAAATTCACCTTAGAGTGAATCCAATAAGGTGATATAAGTTTGACTAAAAGGTATGAAATAATCCAGGTGATAGGAATCACTCAAATGATCTTTAATTCGAAGTTCGAATTCTGTGTCTAGTTTAAGTTCTTTGTATTGTTTTCAAGTAAATTTCAATTGTAAATTATTCAAGACTGTAATGTTAATTATCTTTTCTCGTCTCATTGTTTAGTTGAGTTATCCTTCATTAATTTGAATGTCATTGTTAGACAGTCAAATAGGGGGAGATTGAAAGGCAGAGTGTGTAAACTTGTAACACTATAACTAATGTAACTCATCTAAAGGAAAAGTACTTAACCAGAAGACAATCAAGAACAAGAAGTCACAAAGAAATCAACACTAAATGAAGACAAGGTAATTGATACAATTCAACATGTTAACTATGATCAAGCCAAGAAGAAATCATTGAGAGAAGTTCAAGTCAAAGTTGTTCATGCCTCAGTGATTTGAAAAGCCAAGAATCAAGATCATAACTATCAGTATCAATAAGACTAATTGATTTCAAGTGAACAAGAAGGAAAGAAAATATTGGAAAGCCACATTACTAATTGGATATGGTAATTTATTCAAGAAGCAAAAACACTATCAAGACTAGTCACTTATGAACCAGACCAGTGCATCAAGTGTCAGGACATTGATAGCAAGTTTATGTCAGTAATAAAGATCCATGTTCAAGAGCTTGGTGAAGAATAAAGAAGACATGAAGATATCACAAGTTCAAGATGTGCATTGAAGTTTCAAGTTGAAGACCAGAATATTTTCTAAGTACTAAATATTCTAGATGACCAAGTAGAATATTTCTAAGTAGAAGTTCTACTTAGAAATTCGAGATGGCTAAGTAGAAATTCTCAAGCAGAAGTTCTACTTAGAGTGCAGCTTCAACATGACACATGGCATCTTCTGATTGGCAGATTTCCAAGCTTTTAAGATAAGGCAAGATTTATGTGGACATCATTGGGCCACGTATATCTCAGTCTTTGAAGACTACAGGACATAAATTACATGTAGTATAAATAGAAGTACTTGTGTAATGTTTTATTATGTGAGCAATTCTTGAGAGAAACACTTGTAAAAGAGAGAGAGTGCATTCACAGAGCTTAGTATCATTCACTTCTCTCTGAACTTCTGTTATACTTTGTAATGAATGTTGTAGCAACCACTTCAAGTTATATATAAGACATATATACCTTGAATCTGTGTGTTCGTTTATTGCATCGTATTTATTGCTTCTCATATTTGAACAGTTGTATTCACCCCCCCCTCTACAACACATTTGGACCTAATAGTAATCTCAGGTTGAAACACAGCTCGGTTCGCGTTTACAGGTCAAGTATCGTTTAAATACGAAAAGGGAGCAAAAGTTATCTGTTATGGACGGAAAGAGTCGTTAAAACTCATAATATGTTGGGAGAGAAACGAAGAATTTTTGGCAAAATATTCTACCAGAGCAGTCAGATGAGCTTTGAAAGCTAAGTATGCTTAAGAAAAGTTTAATGGGAAGATTAATACTAAGCACTGGATTAGTGATGGGATTCAAGGTACTATATAAAACCTCAAACAGAGCCATGAATGGCCAACGCTGGTTTCATATCGATGATCGATATCGGTATGCGAAAGTAAGTAACTTTAGCCATGAATGGCCAATATTGATTCCATATCGATGATCGATATCGGTATGCGAAAGTAAGTAACTCTAGCCATGAATGGCCACATTGATTCCATATCGATGGTCGAAGCCGGTATGCAAAAATTGAAAATCACTAATAGTGACCAAGTTGGTTCCAGGTCGATGGTTGATCAAAATCACTAATAGAGATCGAGCCAACCACTGTAACAAAGAAACAAAAAAATTTTCGTAGCCGACCGAAGTCCCGGCCGACCGGCCTTCCGGGAAGCCCTCCAGCCGACCGGAATCGACCGCCGGCACGGATATGAAACCGGCCGACCGGTGTCCCAGCCGACTGGCCTTCCGGGCACACGTCGACGGTCGGTATGGGTTCGAAAAAATAAATAAATAAATAAATAAAATAACATAGAGGGACGAAAATTTTCAGCCGAGCAAGGTACCAGCCGACCGGCCGACCGGTGTCGACCACCGATACGGGTTCGCACCAGCGGACTGGCCCTCCGGGAACCCTCCAGCCGACTGACTTCGATCATCGGTACGAGTTTTTCTTGTTTCGTTTAAAAAAAAAAAATTAAAAAAAACCGGCCAACCGAAAAAAACCGGCCGACGGGAAAAAAAACCAGCCGACCGGGGCTCCGGCCGACCGACCCCTTTGCAACACCCTCCAGCCGACCGGGAGTGATGGTCGGTACGGGTTTTTGCCCGGCTGACTGACAGCGATGCTCGAGTTGGGTATGCAAAATTTCGTTTTTTCTTGTTTTTGTTTTGTTTTTTTTTTTTGATTTGGTAATCAAGAGAAGTGAAATATGAGTTTGAAATTAGTGTCTGTTAGCACCGATTAGTACTGATTAGCACAGATTAGTGCCGTTTAAGCACGGATTAGTGCCGATTAGCACTGTTTAGCGCCGATTAGTGCCATTAGTGCCGTTTAAATGCCGTTCGACTTCGTTTAACATTGTTTAAGCGTTGTTTAAGGCTGAGTAGCGCTGTGTAGTGCCGTTTAACACCGTTTAGTGTCGTTCAACATCGTCGTAAATGCGTCGGTCGCTCCACGCTTTACATTAAGATGATATTGTTGAAAATACTCGCGTAAGAGCAATAAACCCTGACCCAAGTCTCGAATAAGGCCGTTAAAACTTCAAGGAAAACCTGATCAGTTTTCCTAGAAGTTGGGGGGCAAATGATATGGGCTAAAAGTAAGCCCTAAAGACACATTTAATGTGGCATTAATTAGACCTAGAATGGTCCAAACGTGGGGCCCACCAGATAGGCCCAAACCCTAATTATAATATTAATTTCGTAATTAATATTAGGGGTAATAAACAGCTCAGCAAATAAGAGTCAAACAAGGATATAACTCTTGCCAGACTTAGCCCCCAGGATACATATCTCAACATGGAAACTGATTCCTAAAAGGAATAGATCCAGAACCTTCCTTGAGGCGGTGGCTTGCCCACCAAGTCTCCTATTCCTACCATAATTCTTAGGCTTCTCAGCCTATATAAGGGCCTGACCCCTCATTCTCAGAACTACGTTTTCTTTGCTTGATTCTCTAATACAGAGATACGTAGGCATTCTGTGAGGACCGATCAGTCTCGAACGCAGAAGCAGCCATTAAAGCTCGAAGCTCAACCACCCTAGCATTAATTACAAATCGTAAACTAGTTTTTATTCCACAACATATATATATATATATATATATATATATATATATATATATATATATATATATATATATATCCAATAATATATAATCTTATTACATGAACTTGAAATATTTTTCTATAGTTGTCTGTGAGAATGGCTTAATATCATTGTACATGCATGCATAATGTACATACGGATTAAATAAATACATATTCATGAATTTTAATATTGTATATGTTTTAAATTCATGCATTTGATAATATTTTTCTTTGTTTTACAAACTTATCATATACTGTATCTTCTAAATTCATATGTTTATGATATATAATAAATATTTATTAATTAAATTTTAAAATTATAAATTTATATGTCAACCTCTATTAAAAAATAATCTCTGTATAATAATATTTTTTGTCGGTCCCAAAATTATTACTATAGTATGAATTTATCTGTTTTGAACCAAAATTCGTACATATTTATTTTGGGTTCATTTCTCCAAAAGACTCTTTACTACTGAAATTAACTAGTTGCTCCCTCCTACAAATAATGGTTGTTTATTTCTTTATTTCAATGAAATATAAGTTATAATTTCAATTAAATTCTCATGCCCGGAATCATACTGGTACTTATTTGATGCACGACATGTAGGAGGTTATGCAAAAATATTATATGTGAATTATATGATGAATTAATTGACTCAAATATCCGTAGTCGGAATTAGCTATATATTATTATCAATCATCAGAAACCAATTAAAGTACAGAAACTTCCTAGAAAATGAGAGATTTCATACATATTTATTAAACCTACAAGAGAACGTACGTTACTATTATTGAAACATAAATGTTTATAACCACACCTATACAATTCCATCCAAATGCATAAATAAAAAAAAGGAAAATAACCTATTGGAGTAATTCATAATCTTCCCCATATACGATCGTGTTCAGAAAAAGGGTGTGCTGATGATTTATGTCCCGTTACAAAAAGTTGTGAAATCCATAAAACTGCAAGTCTGCAAACTGATACAGCAAACATACAAGGTCTAATTAGTTAGAAGGCATTTAGATTCTATTAGTTATGTTTTATTTAGTTGGGATGAATAAATTTGAAAGGAAAGTTATGCAATATGTACTATCTTAGAGTAAGGTTTCTTCCCTAAAAATATGAAGTAAAGCTCAAACCCAGCTCACCAATTTGAGTAGGAGTGCTCAATTAATTCATTCTCCATAGTCCATCTAACTCATTTTGTTCACCAATCATATCTTGAAACCTTTAATCTTTTTCACACTTCTTCTACATCAAATTTTTTTTTTTTTTTGATTTTGTTTAAAGTTTACCATTCCACTTCCATTCTTCCGAACTTAATTGATCAATAGTGATATAAATTTTAGTTGTTAAAGCATGTCTAGAATTTCGAAAATACCTCTTGGGAAATTTCAGAATTGTGCTGATAACTGAAGAGAGCTGATGGACTCCAGTTTCCAGCTATTACAAACAAATTAGGATCAGAAATATTGATGCTTTCCTCTCTAATTCTTTGACCTCTCATCTGCTGCTCAGAAGCATTCTGCATTTCTTCAACCTCGTCCAATGAAGGTGGACTGATATAGCTGATGGTGTTATGACTGCTACCCGCCAGTTCTTTGCTGGTTCCAGTTGGGCTCCAAGTCATTAAGTTGGTCGATTGTTGATCATCAAGCTGCTGTTGCTTTCTCTTATCCTTTGTTCGTTCCCTTGCTCTCTCCCTAGCCTTCTTCCTTGATTCCTTGGAGAAGGGATAAAATGTAGGTTTTCTTACTCTTCTAATTCTCTTCTTTTTACTGTGAGTAGAAGGTAACCCAATTTTAGTCGATGCAGTCTCTGGTACGGAGTACTCGTCGATTCCAGACACAACTTCGCAATCTGAATTTGAAGCACTAAATATACCAGAGCCTTTGTTTGTCTGAGCGAACTCACCAGTAAGTTCTTTGATGGCCATATTCGACTGTTTGAGCAGCCATTCAACAGTTTTACTAGCCTTATCGAACCGCAGCATGTCTTGCAGTCCAAAGAACTTTCTAGCAACATCGAGGGAAAGCCTCATTCTTCTGTCTCTAGGGCCATGAGCAGTGTTGATCTTGCTGTGTCTATCTTTCTTAGACATTTTCTTTTTTGCAAGTGGATGATAAGTGCTCCCTTCTGCACACATATGTACCTTCAAATCGGCATTATCTTGGCTAGAATTTGCCGTGTTTTCAGGGACAGTCATTCTGTTTGTGCCTCCATTCTTGTCTAGGTCATTTTGAGATAAAATAGCATGGAAGTGCTGAAGGTAAATTGCCTCGTCTTCGTATTGATTTAATGGAGAAGGAAAATGGAACAAACAAGATGTAGAAGATGATAGATCTTGGATCTCTAAATTTGGATTGAAGTCATTATATGGAAAAGTAGCAGTACTACTTACATAGTCGTTTGAGGGGTACATGTTATTAGCTGTAATAATCTTCTAAAAATTACACTTGGAGAGGTACATTACCATACACTTGAGCTAGCTGTTAGATGTTGATTTCTAAGGTCTAGCTAGATGGAAAAAAAACCAATAGATTCGAAAAAGACTGCTCTCTCTCTCTCTCTCATTTTTTTTTTTTTGCTCAATCTATTTGCATGCACAAATTTTCCTATTATTTTCATTAAAGTGGGCCCGTCAAGAGCACTCTTTTAATATTAAAAAAAGCAAGGGGAACATGGAGAAAGGGACAGAAAATCCCTACTCATTTAAAAAAAAGAATTAGCGGTATTGTGGGAAAGAATTGTTCAGGTGACGGCAGATGGATATTTTGATAAGGGACTGTAATCTGCGTGCCATTTTATTATTCGCATTTGAGTTGGACACCTAAAAAGGAAAATAAGGTTAGTAACGGAATTTACTAAGACTAGCCTTATACCGGTGCTTATTTTATCATTATAGTATAAAAAATATTAATAGTATAATTTTTTGCAAAATTTTTTTACATTATTTTCTATTATATTTTTCACATTAAATAATAATAAAATAATTAGTAAAATTTATTTACTTATGATAATAATTGATGAATTTATTATTATGCATTTCATTGGCTTGAACTGTACAAATTTAATTTTAATTTAATTGTTATGAAATATTACATTTTTATAATTTTCAATTTTTAAATTTTTGTTATAGTACAATATTTTAATTTTATATTATGTTTCTTTTTTGGTTTCTTAAATATTTTTACAACTATAATGTTATGTTAGAATTTTTCGCAATATAATAATATAATGAAATAGAAATATTGTATTTCAATGGAGTTGCATTTTTCTTTGTTTATTTGTGTTTGTTTTTTTAATATAAATTTAAGAAATGTTTTTATTGAAGAATTTATCTACGAATATTTTAGAGCTTTTTTTACAAGTATTAAACATACATGGTTATCTAAGAATTATTTAAAACAATTTATTATTTTTTTACATGTGTTGATTTTTCATTAGGTGTTTTTGAACTTTTTATAAAAATTTTATGGTATTAATATGTTTCATTTATTTGAAATTTGATATTTTTGGTTATATTTTTTTTATTTTTGGGATATTTATGTGAAAATATGTTATACAACTCTTTTTTTTTGAAAAAGGATACTTGTAATGTTTTTGTGTAAGTTTTTATTTATTCTATTAGCATTATTCTAGAGTTTTTTATGCATTTTAATTTTCTAAATTTAGTTTGCCTTTTAAAATTAGTGTTTGTTTTGTAGATCACAATTTGTTGATTTATGTGGTATTTCTAAACATCACATATTTTTTATTTCATTTAATGTTAAAAAGTTTGTACTTGTTTTTCATAAGTTTTTGTGTTTATTTTTATTTCTTCTAACTTATATTAGTGTTTGTTGTGAATTTTAGTTTTTTGCTTTTAAATTTTTTTTTATTGTTTATTTTGTTGATTATATTTTGTCCCGTAAAATTAATTTAATCCAGATTTTTTTATTGAAATTTCAACTACAAACATTGTAAAAGAGTAATTGTTATGAAATAAAAACGATACTACTGTCATACGATTATTTTTATTGATTGAGTGTAGCTTGAAATAACTGTATTAGCCCTGACGACTAGACGACCATCAAAACCCTCTTGTTAACGGAGGAATTTGGGAAAAGAAATTCGGGGAGAGTTGCTGGAATTGTGGTGTTGGTTGATGACGGTGAACGGCGTAGGACGTTTTAGGGTTAAGGTTTATGATTTGGGGATGGCTGAGATTGTATGCTGAGATGTTGTAGCAATTATGATCGAATATCGAATTCTCTCTCTTGTGCTAGGGTTTGCATCGTGCCATACAATGTCCCTACGTACCCTTATTTATAGGGATCAAGCCAAACGTAGTTCTTGGATAGCAAGTAACGTGGTTCTGAGTTTGGTTTTCCGAGTTGTAGTTCTAACGTTGCTGCGTTTTTATGATCTGTTGTTGATTCCAAGTTCAAGTTGTCTGTTTTGCCGAGTTCTTGTTCTTTGTTTGAATTACAGTGCTGTGTCAACTGCATTAGCTGAGCTCCATTTTCTTGTTTGAAAGCTGAGTTTCGTTGAGTCCTGTTTACAACTTACTAGTTCAGTTCGCAAGTTGTAATTGATTTTTTTTTCTGAGTTGTATTTTGTTTTGCTGAGATTTCTGCGTATGTGTTTTGTTCCTTCCTTTAGTTTGTGTTGTCATCTGTAGTTTACTTACTAGTTACCGAATCAAATTGCTACATTGAGTTTTTGGAATGGTTTTGGCTAGCCTCACTTACAAATGCTTCATGTCTATATTTTTTATTTTATTTTTTTTTTTAATTTTTTTTTTCTAAAAATTTCTGTAAATAAACATTAGTGAATTTCGTTTTTTTTTTACTTTTTCTAATTGAAAAAAAATACTTTGTGTTCTAATACTGTTTTTAATTAATTTTAAATAGATTAAATTTTCTTTTAGTAGTTAAATAATAAAAAAAATTCCAAAAATCATTTGTTCTAGTTCGTCTAAATTAGAAATTAAGTGTGGATAATTTTTCTATTCTTTTGAATTTTAATTCGTTAAATTAAAATTATAATAAATTAGATTTTCTTTTGAAATTTGTTTAACTTTTCTTTAGGTAATTTTAAATCAAATAGTAAAAATGAAAAAAATTCAGTTTTTTTATTTTCTTTTAAGAAAAAATAGTTTTGGTAATTAAATAGCATAAAATCAAATTTTCAAAAATCACTTGTTCTAATTCGCCTAAATTAATTATTAAGGATTGGGAAATAAATATTATTCCCTGTGGATCGAATCTCAAATATTAAAACGATGATCGTGCGCTTGCGATATTAAATGTCATGTTTTCGGCACATCAGCTTTCTAGCCCAACTACTTTCTCGTAGCGTGGCGGTTAAGTCATTGACCCGAGATTATCGGAGTCAACGCCCACCTTGAGCCACCAAAGGAGAGCAGCTAGATATAGGGCCAGTCTTCTGGATTACTTAGGGCGAGTCTACAATTGGGGAAATTCCCTAGTAGCCTAGGCGAAAAGCCTTATCTTTATTTATCTTCTTTTTGAGCCTTCTGGGAGAAATCCCCTTTTCGTCGATACAAGGCGAGGGCTGTTAATGGGCGAGCCCTCAACAATAGGGGCGAGGCCTATAAAAATGGTGGGCCTTAACCCAATTAGGATTCGGTATTTTCTTGATGTATATCCCTTCTCTAAGCCCTAATTAAGGCGTTCCTCCCAATTAGGGCGAGGCTGATTTCTGGGCGTAACAACTACCCCCAGTTTCTTGCAGTAATTATTTTCAAAAGAAACTAGCTTCAAGAGAATCGCCTCAAGAAAGAAGGCGAGCCCTCCTAGTGCCCTTCCCAGAATTCCTAGCGCGGGAAATGAACTGTCACGCCTTGACAATTATTTCGAGAACCAATCAACTTCTGCCATGTTGGCCTTCATTTTCTCTCTCCTAAATGCTATAAAAACCCCCCACGAACTTTCTTTATTTCTACATATTTCCAAAATTGTGTTGAAGTGCTGCCAATCTCTCCTTCGATCAAGTAGGCGAGGCGGATTTCCTTGGTAAGCGAGTTCTTTATTTCTTCATAGGCGTCTCCTTTTTTTTTCACAAGGTCCTTTCCCTTTCCTTGTCTTGTAGCTAGTTTCATATGTACACCGTCGTCTATCTGCGGGCGAGGCCTTATTTATACTTGCTATTTTTTTTTTAAAATAATCTAGTAACTTACGAATAGGACGCTTAGTTATATTTATCGTGACGCACTCATCCTTCCAAGGGGCGAGGACTTCTTTTCCTCAATTCTTCTCTTGCCTCTTCTGTTTGCTCCCTTTTTCTTAACAACGTCCTCGCCTTTAATTTCAGATGTCCAGTGTGAACTCTTCTTCGGAAGGCAAAACGACGTCGCCTTCGTGGGAATCTTTTTCTCATTCTTCCTTCGACCATCCTGCTCAGAAATCTTTGGATTCCGGGTGGCTTAGAGCCCATAAAAATACTATCAATTCACTTGAGCAATCAATTGATCCTCATTCTCTTATCGACCTGTCTCCGGGTCTTAATCCTCGCCCTCGCGTAGAGGTCGAGGACCTTGCTAGTACTTATCATGCTCAGGATTTAGGAAACGAAGAAGATGAAGAGGATCTTCATGATTTCTTAGTTGAACTTGATCCTCAACAGGCTGGACCTTCAAGAATTGGGCGAGGAAAGGGGAATGACTTATGAAAATTCGAAGACATAATTCGTGGAAGTGACCTTGGAGAGGTTAACAATGATGATTCCATCTCGAGCGATGATGAAAATGAGTCAGATAAGGAAGTAGTTTATTCAGCGTTGCCTATAAACTATGCAATGGAAATGCCTTCACCCCCTAACCAGCCATACATTCCTGAAGTCTTCGAGCATGAAGTGTGTAAAGCATAATGTAATGTACTATGTAATAGAGACATATATACCTCAACTAGGATAAAAGATAAATAATATTAACTCTATACAGGGATCGTGAAATTTGAAGAACAGGCATCAACAAGGATCAATTCACTGAAAGAAGTTCATTAACATGATCATGTCTCAGTGACAAAATAAGATGTACAGATGATTTAGTTGAAGGGTCAAAAGATTCCAATGATAAAGTTTTTATGGTTGCACAATTCTTAACAGTGTTCTTAAAGACATGATACGAAGACCACGAGTGAATGTTAGTCGCCTGTGAACCAGACCAGTTGCACTAGGCGTCAACACTTCACAAAGGAATCGAAGTATCTAACTTAGAAAAACTGTTAAGAGGTAAGATTGAGTTTCGAGCTGTGTTGATATCCTCTAGTTAGTTGGAAGCTGAATATTTAAGGATGTCAAATTAAGAGGAAAATGAATAGTATCTGAAATTACTATTCATATGAATAGTATACGAAATTGCTATTCATATGAATAGTAACTGAAATTACTATTTATATGAATAGTAACTGAAATTACTATTTATATAAATAGTAACCAAAATTACTATTCATATAAATAGTGACCAAAAGTTTCAATCAGCAAAAATAAATTACATCAGGTGGGGCCATATTCAAATTAGTTTTTGAAATTAGAAAGATTCGGTTGGAATAAGCAGGCGGCAGCATCGTCATCCGTTACGTATATTAGCTGCATAGTGATTTTCTATAACCTATAAATAGGCATGTTGTATTTCATTTTTAAACACACCTCAACACACAACTCTCTCTTCTCTGTGTAAGCTGCTATATAGTCCATCTAGTAGGAAAGCCGGCAAAGCCCGCTTTCAGGAAGTGTCGGGTAGAAGGTCCTCGTGCCTAATCTTATCCTTAGGAGTGTTCAGGTTTTGAAGCTAATCCATTGGATTAGAAGTTGTAACACCCCTTCGAGTTTATTATCAATAAAGATATATTCTCGGAATTAATTTTTTTGTGGTAGTCTCGTATTCAACCCCCTTCTACGATACTTCGGGACCTAACAATTGGTATCAGAGCAAGCTTCTAACATACAAGAAGTCTAAAGATCAAAACCATGGGAAGGAAGGATACAGGTGTAAAGATTCCAATGCTTGACAAAGATAATTACTTTCAGTGGAAAGTAAAAATGCACCTTCATCTCTCAGCCATCGATGAAGGCTATGTAGGTTGCATAGAAAAAGGACCTCATGTTCCAATGAAGGCCAACTCTGGGATTGGTCAAGATGCTAGCACTGTGGCTGCTGGAAGGCCTATTCCAAAGAATCAAGCTGAGTACACAGATGAAGATTTGGAGGAGATTCACAAAGATAAGAAGGCTATGAACATCCTATTCAATGGCATCGACCAAGATATGTTTGATTGTGTTATAAACTGCACCACTGCCAAGCATGTATGGGACACTATTCAAACAATCTGTGAAGGAACTGAGCATGTCAGAGAAAATAAAATGCAGCTCCTAATACAACAATCTGAGCATTTTCACTACTCCTCTGGTGAAAATCTAACAGATATATTCAGTAGGTTTCAAAAGTTACTGAATGGTCTAAAGTTGTATGGGAGAAAATATGAAACCAAGGATTGCAACCTAAAGTTTCTGAGATCTCTTCCTAAGGAATGGAAGTCAGTGACAGTCTCGTTGAGGAACTCTCAAGACTACAAAGATTTTACACTTGAGAGACTGTATGGCATCCTGAAGACCTATGAGCTTGAAATGCAGGAAGATGAGGAAGTGGAGAAAATCCAAAAGAAAGGTGGATCTATTGCCTTGGTGGCCAATATTATAGTAAGCTAAGTAACTGAGAAGATGGAGAGCACTCAAGCCACACCAAGTTCAAAGACTTGTGAAGGTGAAGTTGAAATTAGCAGAGGGAAAAGCAAGTTGGTTGAAGAACTTGATGCATTGAGTGGAGATGAATCTGATGACTTGGATAATTATCTAGCATTCTTATCAAGGAGATTCTCGAAGATCAAATTCAAGAGGAATCCAGCAGGAGGCAAGCAATTCGGAAAAGGTTTTCAGCCATCCAGAGACATGGTTGAAAGGTCTAAGTTCAAATGTAATGTTTTAACTGTGGAATTGCTGGCCATTTTGCCAATGAATGTAGAAAGCCTAAAGCTGAGAATGAGAAGAAACAGTTCGAGACTATTGATTACAAGAAGAAATATTTTGATCTTCTCAAGCAACAAGGGAGAGCATTCGTGTCAAAAGATAGTGACTGGGCTACTGGAGGTGACTCAGATGTAGAAGAGGAGTTTATCAATCTTGCACTCATGGCAAACGAAACTGATGAAGAAGCTAGCTTAGCAAGCAACCAGGTATTCTCTATAGTCTTAACTGATCTTTCTAAAGCTGAATGTGCTAGCGCAATTGATGAAATGTCTATTTAATTGTATAACATGCAAGTTACCTCACTTAACAGAGAGAAAAAGAGGATTAAAGACCTTAATGAAAAGTTAAGTTATATTAATGCTTTAATAGAAACACAGTTGATTGAGTTTGAAACTCTGAGAAGAGATTTCTTGGATTCTAAAAATGAATTGATTGTGGCTATAAATAGAGAGGAGGTTTTAAAGAAATAGTTAGTAGAGGAACAAAATCTGATTGCTAAGTGGAAAGGATCAACAGTTGTAACTGAGGAAAATTGTAATGTTCAAGGAATTGATTCTGTCTGTAAATTAGCAGAAGCTAAGTTAAATATTGATAGGGAAGTTACTTCAGACAGTGATTTAGTCGAAAAAAAATGTTCTTTAAGACTTAAGCCTGTAAGCCAAGCAACTTTAACTAAATTGAATAAAAAGTATGGGCCTGTCAACAAGAACTTTGTTAATGGAAAATGTAGCAATACTGAATCCGCTGAGAAAAGAAACATAGGCAACTTGTCCCACAAGCAATTGAAGGACAAGCTAGAAAATGTTAAGTCAGGTGTTAAGGACAAGAAAAAGAACAGAAATGGTAAGGTAGGGATTAACAAACACAACAATTACACACCTGAAAAATATTCTCCTAGGAAAGAATGTGTAAAGTGTGGTAGTATTAATCATTTATCTACCAACTGCAAAGCTATGAAAAATCCTTTGATGCCTAACATGCCTATGTTTGTGCCTGCTATGAATGTTATGCCAAATATGTATGCTCCCTCTGCTCATGCATCTAGTCAATATGCTAACATGCCATTCATGCATAATCCATACTACAATACTTTCAATAGGCCACATATGCCATGGATGATGAGTAACATGTTTGCACAGACTATGCCTAACAATGCTATTAACTACAACAAATATGAGCAAGTATCAAATTCTGTCTCTCAAAGGCCCAAACCTAAAGTCAAAATTGATATAACTCAATCTAAACTTTCGGTTAAAGGGGATTTGAAGGATAAGAAATTGGCTAACAAGGCAGGACCCAAGAAAACTTGGGTACCAAAATCAACTTGATTTTGTTTTGATGTGTGCAGGGAAACAGAAAGAATCTTTGGTATCTGGATAGTGGTTGTTATAGGTATATGACTGGAGATTCTACCCTGCTCATTAAGTTTGAGGAGAGAGCTGGCCCTAGCATTACCATTGGAGACAACAGCAAAGGATATACTAGAGGATATGGCTTGATTTAACAAGGGAATGTTGTCATTGAAGAAGTAGCACTGGTTGATGGACTTAAGCATAACTTGCTAAGTGTCAGTCAACTGTGTGATAAAGGCCAGAATGTCTGGTTCACATCTGAAGCTTGTGTCATTTTTAAGAAAAGTGACAACAAGGTAGTGTTGAGAGGAGATAGAAGAGGAAATGTGTACATTGCTGACTTCAATTCAACAAATGCAAACATGAATACATGTCTTCTCAGCAAGGCAAGTGTAGATGAAGGTTGGCTTTGGCACAAAAGATTGTCACACTTGAGTTTTAAAGCAATGAATGAGTTGGTAAAGAAGGATTTGGTTAGAGGTATTCCAAAATTGGATTACTCCCAGGATGGATTGTGTGATGCATGCTAGAAAGGGAAGCAGAAGAATGCCTCTTTCAAATCAAAGTCATTGTCATCAATTGATCAACCCTTGCAACTACTTCACATGGATCTCTTTGGACCAGTCAATGTGTTGTCAATCTCAAAGAAGAAATGTTGTCTTGTGATTATTGATGATTTCTCAAAATTCTGTTGGACATTCTTTCTGCACTCTAAGGATAAGGCGGGTGAAGTCATTATAAATCACATTAAGATAGTCAACAACAATCCTTTACTCAAAGTAAGGAGAATCAGAAGTGACAATGGAACTGAGTTCAAGAATTCTGTAATAAGAGAGTTTTGTGAAGAAGAAGGAATTATCCAAGAATTCTCTGCACCAAGAACTCCTCAACAAAATGGTGTAGTGGAAAGAAAGAACAGAACTCTAATTGAAGCTGCAAAAACAATGCTTGAAGAGTCTAATCTACCAACATACTTCTGGGCAGAAGCTATGAACACTGCATGCTACACTCAGAATATTTCTTTGGTCAATCAAGCAAAAGGCATGACACCTTATCAACTTTTCAAAGGCAAGAAACCAACAATCAACTTTCTGCATGTCTTTGGTTGCAAATGCTTTGTACTGAAAAATCATGGTGAGCATCTTGAAAAATTAATTCAAAGGCAGATGAAGCTATCTTTGTTGGATACTCAGCTGGAAAATCCTACAGAGTCTACAACCTAAGACTAAACATTGTAATGGAGTCCATACATGTTGTCTTTGATGACAAAAAAATATCTGGTCTAGTAGATGAAGGTTTTCATGAGTCTCTCTCATTTGAGAATGAGAGAAGTGGTGAAGAAAGTGAAGATGATGATGAAGAATGGAGATCAAATGGTGTGAGAAACAGACAAGGATCATTAGTTGAAGTGCAGAATGAACCACCTGTTGAAGAGCAACTTACACCATCAGTTGGGAATCAATTTGAAGCATCTGTAAAAAATCAAAGAGAAGCATCTGTTGATGAATCTTCAAGAACTCCATCAATCTCGAGGGCCATACACTCAGGGGGAGTTTCTGACAATCAAAACTCAACAACAAGCCACAATGATCAACACAGAGAAAATGAAGCCACTTCATCAAGGTCAAACTTACCACCATAAAGAAAATGGACCAGGGATCATCCATTTGAGCTTATCATTGGAGATCCTAATGCAAACGTCCAAACCAGAAGAGCAACTCAAGAAGAATGCTTATATAGCAGTTTTCTATCCAAAGAGGAACCAAAGAGAGTTGAACATGCTCTTCTTGATCCAGACTGGGTTTTAGCAATGCAAGAAGAGCTAAACCAGTTTGAAAGAAATGAAGTATGGAAACTTGTACCCAAACCTAAAGACAAATCACTGATTGGCACTAAGTTGGTATTCAAGAACAAGATGGATGAGAATGGCATAGTCACAAGAAATAAAGCTTGATTAGTTGCTAAAGGCTACTGTCAAGAGAAAGGAATTGATTTTGAAGAAACCTTTGCTCCAGTGGCAAGGTTAGAAGCAATAAGGATCTTCCTGGCCTATCAAATGGATGTCAAGAGTGCATTTCTGAATGGTATTCTGGAGGAGGAGGTGCATGTTAGTCAACCGCCTGGTTTTGAAGATCCAGACTTTCCAGAATATGTGTTTTTTCTACTCAAAGCACTCTATGGCCTGAAGCAAGCACCTAGAGCCTGGTATGACACACTCTCACAGTTCCTTATAGAGAATCACTTCATTCGAGGTACTATTAATAAAACTCTCTTTTATAGAAATGTCAATGGCTCTATGATACTTGTCCAAATTTATGTAGATGATATAATATTTGGATCTACCGATGAGAAACTTTGCAAGAGGTTTGCTAAACTCATGCAAAGTAGATATGAAATGAGTATGATGGGTGAATTAACTAATTTTCTTGCTTTACAAATTAAACAACTGAATTAGGGAATTTTTATAAGTCAAACAAAATACATTTATGATCTTTTAAAAAGGTTTGATTTAGCAGATTGCTCTTCTGCAAAAACACCCATGGCCACTGCCACTAAGCTTGAACTGAATACTAAGGAAAAGAAGGTGGACATGACAAGCTATAGGGGCATGGTTGGATCTCTTTTATAATTAACAGCTAGTAGACCTGATATTATGTTTGCTACATGTTTATGTGCTAAATTTCAAGCTGATCCTAGGAAATCTCACTTAGTAGCTATTAAAAGGATTTTCAGATATCTCAAGGGAACACCAAACCTTGCCATTTATCTAATTGGTTACTCAGATGCAGATTATGAAGGTTGCAAAATGGATAGAAAAAGTACCACAGGAACATGTCAATTCTTGGGAAACAAGCTGGTCTCATGGTTCAGTAAGAAGCAGAACTCAGTATCTACCTCAACTGCAGAGGCTGAATACATAGCAGCTGGGAGTTGTTGTTCACAGATTCTGTGGATGAGAAATCAACTACTTGACTATGGAGTTAAAGTTTAGAAGATCCCAATTTTCTGTGATAACACTAATGCAATTGCAATATCACAGAATCCACTGCAACATTCTAGAACCAAGCACATAGACATCAGATACTATTTCATCAAGGAGCATGTGATGAAAGGCACTGTGGAACTGCATTTTGTTCCTAGTGAAAAATAGTTGGCAGGCATTTTGTTCCTAGTGAAAAATAGTTGGTAAGTGAGCTTGGTATGTTAAATTTCAAATGATCTTTTAAAATGTCTGTTCAATTTGCTTGCAGCCAGTGAATTTCATTCTCTGGATTTTGTTTGTTTTATTTGCTTATCTGCATGATTATTCTGGAGATACATTGTAGCATAATTAAATAAATATTTTATTGACATATATCAATTAATGATATTTTGTTAATTTTATGTCTATTTAATTATGAGTTTATTTGATTATTGTGGATTAATTCTTGATTTACTGCGTGATTATTTTTAAATCCATAATAATTAGAAGTATTAAATATGTGTATATGTGTATAGGCTGATAGGTTTCGATGATAAGATGTTTTTCGGCTGACAGGTTTCAGTGATAAGATGTTTTTCGGCTAATTAGGTTGTTAGGTGAGAAATTATTGAACGGTGTTATTTTTTCAACATAACCTGTCACTATCACACCTAACCCACTAAACCTTGAAACCTTATAAATGATGAGTTTTTATTTGTGTTTAACATCCTCATTTTTCATATATACAGAGCATATACACACGATTGCTGAATATTTCGAGCTTTGATCGGAAAGATCTCTCAAATCTAGCTGGTGGTTTTTAGATCGGATTTCATATTCTTGATTTATACATCATCCTTTATAAAAACTAACCCTCGTTTTTGAATTTCCTCAAAGTTTTGAAAATGGCATTGCAGGGAAGCTTTTTAATTGCTTAAGTTAATCCTATTTCCATTCAGAAAATCGAAACCATTCTGGATGAGCAATTTCGGGCTTGGACACAATTTCTGAATGAACATTCATTAATTCGCTATGCTTTAGTTACACCAGTGCAGCTTAACCATGATGCATTACGTGAACTATATTGTAATGCGGTTAACACTTCTGGACAGGACGGGTGTGCAATCATATATCGACTGTTTGGTAGGTCGATTAGGGTCACTGAACGAGATGTTAATCGAATTCTTCATTTTCCTATGGAAAATCTTTTTTCTGATCCTACACCTGAACAGATTGAAATGTTCTTTCGTTTTATAAGGTACCAAGATGGCAATTTCAATACTGGTAATCTTTCTAGAACGTTTGTAACCCAGTACTGGAGTTTCTTCTTTCACACTCTTAACCATGTTTCTTCCTAAGATGGAACAAATCAAGATCGAATACCTGAATTTATTCAAAAATTAGGGTATGCGGTCGCCAATAATTTGAGGATTAATTTTGGAAAAATAGTGCTTGGTCAAATCATTTTAAAGATGAGACACTTGGGAAGAAGAGATGTTCAGACTCAAAATGTCAAATGTCTATATCCAAGGTTTCTACAGCTAATATTAAATGATTTTTTGAATGATAAAGACAGGGTACGCTTGGAAAATGGTCGAAAGGTGGAATGTTCTTACATGAAGACGAATGTAATTAATTACATAAGCAAAAAGAACTATACGGATGTGCCTACAGTCCTAACTGAATATCTAAAGACTGTCCCACTTCCGTTCTTACCAAGACCAGTGAGAGCAGGTATACGACAAGGTAATATTTCAATCTCTGCTATTCCAACCTCTGTATTCCCTGCCGTGTCACAGGAAATACAGTTTCTACAGCCCCTAGTGGCCATCTTACCCGACCAAGAGCAGGAAATCCCACCGACTCTAACACATGTCGAAGAGCCCATTCTACAAATGCAAACACAAACACAACAAACTCTTACACCTAAATTGTCGCTTAAACGACCATCCATCAACACTTTTGAGGGAGATAGTGCCTCAGCAGCACCACATAAGATGTTAGTTACATCAGCCGCTCTACCTCATTCTAAACGGAATAAACCCAATGAACCTGAGGTAACTGCAACTGTTAGTGAAACAATTCTTCCTTATCCAATGAGTGAAAATGTAAATGAGGTTGAATTGATGGGAGCAACTATCTTGAGTTCCATTTCACGGAACATAAGAGTAGTTGATGATCTTTCTAAAGATCAAATGCCTTCACAGGTATCCGAGGTGGAATTACCTACCTCAATAACTGCTGGTGAATCTTCCATTTTACGGAAAGATCCATCGGTAGGTGGTTCTTTTATGAACCAAGTGTCTTCACAGACATACGAGGGAAACTTGGTTTTTGTGCCATTTAATCGATTCAAGTTTAACCTCCCAGAGGGAAAATCTCTGGATCTCTTTCGAGATTTACCACTCTTTACCAATGGTCGGTAACTCGATTCACGCGAGGATGGAAGCTCACGAACTTTCATTGCACCATCTGTGACCTCTGAAAAAGGGGCTAGGATGTTTTCATTTGTAGGTACACATATCGGTGGAAGCTCTGGAGGAGAGTTGAGGGAAACACGAACATAACATGTAAGTGTAACCCAAACCACTAAACCGAGTGAATATAGAGTGTTGAGTGAAACACCTGCAAAACGTACGAGTGATCAACCTAATCAACCACATGCACCTGTAACCGGAAAGGAATACAACAGACTCCTTACACGGGTCCAAACAATGGAGAAAGAGATGCCAAATGTCTGTAAGTCCATTGTAGAAATCAAAAATTTGCAACTTATTCAACATGATGTATTCAAAGTTCAATTAAATACCATGGCAACCCAGTTAAATGATGCAATCAACTCCTTGGTAAAGCCCTCTTCGTCTAATTTACCAACTCCACATCCTACTACTCTAGAGGATAACCCAACTGAGGGGGAGAAGTTGGATGATCAAGAAAAATCTACTAGGCGTAAGGGCAAAGAAAAGGTTGTTGACACAGAATTAACTTTATTTTGGGAAAAGAAAAGCTAATGTGAGTATTAGTGCTATGTGAAAAGAAAGCAAGGCAAACTTGAAGATATTTTCAATCTAGAGGAACAATTAACTTACACTTGGTTCATTTTAGAAATCTGGAAAATGTATATATATGATCCAGAATGAACTTTAATATTATTTATCTTTGTATTTTATTTTTGTTGTATCAGTTGAGTTATCCTCTTGGAATTTGCTTGTTAAACCCTAACAATTAAATAGGGGGAGATTGTAAAGCATAATGTAATGTAATATGTAATAGAGACATATATAACTCAACTAGGATAAAAGATAAATAATATTAACTCTATACAGGGATCGTAAAATTTGAAGAACAGGCATCAATAAGGATCAAGTCGCTGAAAGAATTTCATTAACATGATCAAGCTTCAATGACAAAATAAGATGTACAGATGATTCAGTTGAAGGGCCAAAAGATTCCAGTGATAAAGTTTTTATGGTTGCATAATTCTTAGCAGTGTTCTTAAAGACATGATACGAAGACCACGAGTGAATGTTAGTCATCTGTGAACCAGACCAGTTGCACTAGGCGTCAACACTTCACAAAGGAATCGAAGTATCTAACTCAGAAAAACTGTTAAGAGGTATGATTGAGTTTAGAGCAGTATTGATATCCTCTAGTTAGTTGGAAGCTGAATATTTAAGGATGTCAAATTAAGAGGAAAATGAATAGTATCCGAAATTACTATTCATATGAATAGTAACTGAAATTACTATTCATATGAATAATATCTAAAATTACTATTCATATGAATAGTAACCAAAGTTTCAATCAGCAAAAACAAATTACATCAGGTGGGGCCATATTCAAATTAGCTTTTGAAATTAGAAAGATTCGGCTGGAATAAACAGGCGGCAACATCGTCATCCGTTACGTATATTAGCTGCATAGTGATTTTCTATAACCTATAAATAGGCATGTTGTATTTCATTTTTAAACACACCTCAACACACAACTCTCTCTTCCCTCTCTTATATCTTCTCTGTGTAAGCTGCTAGACAGTCTATCTAGTACGAAAGCCGCCTTAGCCCGCTTTCAAGAAGTGTCGGGTAGAAGGTCCTCGTTCCTAAACTATCCTTAGGAGTGTTCAGGTTTTGAAGCTAATCCTTTGGATTAGAAGTTGTAACACCCCTTCGATTTTATTATCAATAAAGATATATTCTCGGAATTAATTGTTTTTTGGTAGTATCGTATTCAACCCCCCTTCTACGATACTTCGGGACTTAACAAAGTGGATTTAAATTTTGACGCGGAGACTGAAGAGGAAAGAATTGAAATGAGAAAAGAGAAAGGAATCCTCTCTTGTGCCGGTCTTGCCTCAGAAATCTCTTCAGTATATATCATGTGGATGATAGAGTATTACAACCTTCGAGGTAAATGGTATCGCCCCCATTTGTTTATGACGATGCACCTTTTCGATATCAATGGTCTTCCTATTCCTCGTATGGTTCTAACTCCGCTAACTCCGCAACTGGTAGAGCTAGGCTTTCTTCTTGAAATCATCGACCACTATGAGATCGCCCCTATACAACTCTCGCCCAATAGCTACAGGCTGGCTATTGGGATCTACATGATGTATAGGAAATGTGAATTCGAGGCGCCAACCATGAAGGAACTCTCATATTTCCTTGATATCAGGTGATGTGGTAACGAGTTGGTTTTTTCTATCTCGCCCTCTGGCCAAAGCATAATAAGAAATGCTTCTCCAAAGGTAACCCAAGTAACATAAAGTTGTGGAAAAGCGATTACTTTTAATTTTATGACGTCCCTAGGATTTATCCTCAATTTAACACGGAGCCAAGTAAGTTTTTTTTTATTTCATAGTCCCCTGACCGTATTATCTATGTTAGATAAGCCTCCTCAATCCGACTTAAAAGGCGAGGCTTTGCGGAGAGCGGAGCACATATCCAACTTGCCTCGAGCAGAAAAAGACCTTGGTATACTAGTGACCCCTAAAACTTTACTCGCCCATGGCTTTTATATTGAAAGTTTCGGGAAAGTTCCCCATATTAAATTTAAAAAGAACATGTCTAGAAAAAATCTAAAGAAAAAGAGTAAGAGATTTACTAGCAGAGGTACAGGTCTCGCCTATTTTCGTAGCGTTCCATCTTTATAGCCTTTACTTGTTATATACATTCCCATTGTAGTTTTGTTTAATTTATCTTCGTCCTCTTACAGGTAAAATGGCAGAACTCCCTTTCGGAGGTAACCCCTTTGCTGAGGAGGTAGTCACAGAAAAAGCCCCTCCTCCTCAGGCTCAGCCGACGCCTTCAGCTGTTCTCGCCCAACCTGTCCGTACTCCCAGAGAGAAGGAGAAAAATTCAAGGAAGCGAGGGGGCGGCGTTGTGCACTTGGATGGAGGAAAAGGTGAGGTTGCTAAGAGAGGCAAGCATGTGGTGGATGGGCCCTCAACAGGCATCACCGGGTTATTTGGCGATCTTGCAGCAAAAAACTTCGCCGAGGACACAGTGAAGCAATGGTGCTGTCGAGATCGAACTGAGGCTAGCTTTTGTTTCAGACAGCGTTTCGGTGAGGTGTTCTTACACGGCCTAAACCATGTAAACAACCTTGAAGGCGAGGTCGCAAAGCTGGAGAAGTCCTACAGTCAGATGAAGAATTCTGCTACTTATTACAAAGGCCAATTGAATGAATTCGAGAAGAAGCTGTTTGATTTGGGCGAGGCCCACAACGCCGAGGTTAAAAAACTCCAAGATTCCCTCGAGGAGGCTAAAGGAATCGCCCAGACGCAGGAGGAGGCTCACGCCAAAGTCATTGAAAAGCTTCAGGCGGAGATCAATGACCTTTAGGCAAACAAATGAGTCTACCAAAGAGAGGCCTATTCTGATGGGTTCCTAGCTTACCTCTGCAACTTCTTAGCAGGCGACCCCGATTATGACTGGGTACAACACTTTGCACCTTCCACACCATCTTTTATAGCCAAGTTCAAAATAGACAATGCCTCAGCCATTGAAAAGGCGAAGACGTCTCTTCAACAGAAGATTGCCAAGGAGAAAGAGCTTGCAGCTGCTGAGGAGGCTAAGAGGAAAGAGACTGCTGAGCAGAAGAACCAAGAAGGCGAGCGTGATGATGGAGCCTCGCCTTCCAATACTGTGGTCACCTAACTATCTGAATTGTTTATTATTGCGAACTTATTTAGAGCGCGGGCCCTCTAGTAACGGCCTCGCCTAGTTGTAACCTTTAACTTTATTTGTCTAGCTTTTAACTATTTATAGAGTGCGCGTACTCCCCTTAATGGCGTCGCCTCTGAAATAACTTTAACTTTATTTGTCTAGCTTTTAACCTATTTTGTGCTGTTTGAAGTTTGCTATTTAATCCATGCACTTATTTACTTGTGTGTTTTCAAGATATTTTTATTCTTGCAACACAAAAGAAAGACGTCCCTATCCTAACTTCTTGGGAATACAAACCGTCGCTCTTGTAGGAACTTAGTTATCTTTTGCATGTCTGTTTCATAGTCAATCCTTATATTCTTATAACCATATAATCTATGAATAAGGAATGTCCCCCTTTTGTATCGGGCGACCCCCCAGGATAGGCGTCGCCTTCATGAAATGGTCGTTCGCAAAATCGACCACTCTCCCCTTCGTAGAATATATCTTGAGAATATTCAAAAATTTGGGATGCCCTCCTCTCTAGAGGTCATATTCCCATTCTAGAGACACCAATTCTAATAATACAGAATACCCTCCTCTCGGGAGGTCGTATCCTCATTCTAGAAATATCCTCCACTCGGGAGGTCATATTCCCAAAGTCGTACCTTGATGAGGCACCAGAAGTACAGACATCCCCCCCGGAAGTACGGTTTTTGCAAGGATTTAAGTATCGGGACACCCTCCTCTAGGGAGGTCATATCCAACATTCCAGAAACCCTCTCCTCCCGGGAGATCATGTTCCTGTAGATCGTACCTTGATGAGGCGCCGGAAGTACGGACATCCCCCCCGGAAGTACGGTTTTTGCAAGGATTTAATTATCGAGACACCCTCCTTTGCGGAGGTTGTATCCAACATTCCAGAAACACTCTCCTCCCGGGAGATCATGTTCCTGATGATCGTACCTTGATGAGGCACCGGAAGTACGGACATCCCCCCCGGAAGTACGGTTTTTGCAAGGATTTAATTATCGAGACACCCTCCTCTCGAGAGATCATATCCAACATTGCAGAAACACTCTCCTCCCGGGAGATCATGTCCCTGAAGAGCGTTATACTCTACTAAGACTCTCCTTAGAGGAGATAGTCCTTTCACATATCCCACGAGGATCCTCCTTAGAGGAGGTCATCCAACATAGAAATCGAGCAATAAAATTTAAGGGAAAAAGCAAGCAAGCATGTCTTATTCATAAATATAAATCCTGGCTAAGGAGGAGTACATGCACTACCCCCTAGACTTTTTCGATAAATAAATTAAGGAAAAGTTTAATAACATAAAGAGGGAATCAAACCAGGCATATGATTGGTAGTACTTTTTCAAATGCTCCATGTTCCAAGCGCGAGGAATATGCTTCCCTTCCATATCTGCCAAGTAATAAGTGCCTTCCCATAAAGCTGCTCTAACTTTATATGGCCCTTCCCAATTTGCACCGAATACCCCATGATTTTGGATCTTTGTATTTGGCATGACGCGGCGAAGAACATAATCACCCATCTTCAAAGGGCTAGCCCTTACCTTAGTGTTGTAATACTGCGCCACTCTTTGTTGATAAAATACCAACCTTGTCTGAGACGTAGCCCGAAACTCTTCCACCATGTCAAGATAAAGGCGATGATTTACTTCATTCACTTCCGGTTAAAAATGATCTCTACGAAAAGAGCCTGCTCCCAACTCAATATGAACCATAGCTTCTCATCCATATGTCAAAACAAAGGGAGTTTCCCCAATTGTAGTCCTAGGAGTCGTATTATAACTCTAGAGAACATTAGGCAATTCCTCCGGCTAATTCCCCTTGATATCATCTAACTTTGCCTTTAGAGTATGCTTGATGATTTTATTAATTGCTTCTGTTTGCCCGTTCGTTTGAGGATGGCTCACAGCGGACAAATCTTTCTTAATTCCAAGATTACTACATAACTCCCGCATCTCCTTACTATCAAATTTCTTTCCATTATCAGATATAAGCTTGTACGGAATCCCAAATCGATAGACAGTAGAGCGATACACAAAATCCACCAACTTCTTCGCAGTGATTGTTGCCAAAGGTTCTGCTTTCGCCCACTTAGTAAAATAATCTACAGCCACTACCGCATACTTTACTCCTCCTTTCCCTTTAGGGAGTTCCCCAATTAAGTCAATCCCCCACATAGAAAGAGGCCAAGGACTGGTAAAAGAAGTTAAAGGGATAGCAGGGCTATTCACAAAGTTAGCATACCTCTGACATTTTTGGCAGGCCTTCACAAAATTGAAAGCATCTTCTCGAAGCGTAGGCCAGTAGTACCCTTGTCGCAGCACCTTTTGAGCAAGTGATCCACCCCCCGAGTGATTACCACATATCCCTTCATGAATTTCTCAAAAGACATACCGATATTCCTCACCATCAATACACTTCAAAAGCGGCTGATTAAATCCTAACCGATAGAGGCTTCCTCCATAATCAACATAACGAGCTGCCTTATATCTTAGTCACCTAGCATCTCCCTTATCTTCTGGAAGAGTCCCCTCCTTCAAATATTTCCAGATCGGAGTCATCCAAGTGCTTGGTATAGGTTCATCTACATGCATTGACTCTACTTCAGGAACACTGGGCTTTTTTTGAATTTCCAAAGGAATCACCCCCAACAAAGTAGCTTCCTTCTGAGATCCCAACTTAGCCAGAGCATTGGCCTCTACATTACTATCCCTAGGTAATTGCTCCAACTTTGCCTCACGAAACAATCCCATTAACCGCTGAGTGCACTTCATATATAATTCAGTGCGAGGTCCGCGTGTTTGGAACCCGCCCCATTCACTTGATACACCACCATGTAATCACTCAAGATATTTATATTTTCCACCTTCATCTCGAGGGCAAGCTTCAAACCCGAAATCAGAGCTTCATACTCCGCATCATTATTCGTAGCATAAAAAACAAAGTGAATAGCACTTCTCAAATGATGCCCCTCAGGACTGATCAATACAATTCCAGCCCCTGCACCTCCATTGTTCGCGGCACCATCTACATTTAAGGTCCACCAAAGAATTGGGCTAGACCGTTCCTCAACCGGTGGTGGTAGAGCGGTAGGTATAAGAGCTAATACATCTCCCTCTCGCTCCAAGAGGAACTCCAAAATGAAATCTGCTAGAGCCTGTCCCTTAATAGCGTTCCTCGGTTTATACTCAACATCAAACTGTCCTAGCTCAATAGCCCATTTTAGCATGCGCCCCGAAGTCTCCGGCTTGTGCAATATCTGCCTCAAAGGGTACGCTGTCCGAATCTCAACCTTATGCGCCTGGAAGTAAGGTCGTAACTTTCTTGAAGCCAATATCAAAGCGTATACCAATTTTTCAATGTTTGAATGTCTCGTCTCCGCATCCAGCAACCTCTTGCTGATATAGTATACAGGGTGTTGAATACCACCCTCCTTTCGCACAAGAACCCCACTAACAGAATACTCCGAAACAGCCAAGTACAGAACAAGAGTCTCACCCTCATGGGGCTTGGACAGAAGTGAGGGAGATCCTAAATGATTCTTCAAAGCCTGAAAAGCATCTTTGCACGCCGGTGTCCATTCGAACTTCTTTTCAACACCTTTAATAACTTTGAAAAATTCCTTTCACTTATCAGATGATTTTGATACAAAGCGGTTCAAAGCAGCAACTCTCCCAATCAAACTTTGCACCTCCTTCACGGTTCGTGGAGACCTCATATCAAGAAGAGCCTGAATCTTTGCAGGATTCGCCTCTATCCCCCGATGATTAACCATGAATCCCAAAAACTTCCCAGATTCCACCCCAAATACGCACTTCTGAGGATTAACTTCATGCCGAATTTTCTCAGAATCTGGAATATCTTCTCCAAATGTTGAATGTGATCCCCTGCCTCCTTGGACTTTACCAGCATGTCATCCACAAAAACCTCCATGGTTTTTCCAATCTGATCCTTGAACATCATATTCACTAACCTTTGATAGGTTGCCCCTGCATTAAGTAACCCAAAAGGCATTCCGATATAGCAGTACAACCCCCTATCAGTAATGAAGGAAGTGTTCTCCTGATCCGGCCCATACATCGGTATTTGATTATAGCCTGAATAGGTATCCATGAAGCTAAGAAGGGCATTCCCGGCAGTAGCGTCGACCAATTGGTCAATCCTTGGAAGGGGAAAACTGTCCTTCTTACATGTAAGAACCCTGATTTTTGTAATATTTTAAATATGTAAAAGCTTATGACATTGTGAATTAGGGACCTTTTGAGTCACCTATGTTATGTAATGGAATTGATTATCTGAAAATTTATGTTGATATATTCACTGTGTAAGAAAAAGGAAAGATTGTTGAAGGCCAGAGGCCTACTGCTATTAAGATCCATAAAAAACTTGGGATTTGAGAGTTATTAGAGTATTAGAAGATTTCAAGAGACTATGACAAGGAGTTGTGGATATTTAAGGAATTTACACAATTAAGTACTTAAGGAATTACAAGGGAAATCTCTACGCGACAAAATATTATTACGAGGAGTTAATTAAGATACAATATGAATTAAGGATTAAGTGACAACCATTGGTGGAGAAATAATAATACAAGGAAGGATATAGCATGCAAGTGTCATGTAACTAGCTAGTTAGGAAATGAACTAGAAAGCAAAAAGCAAAAAGCATAAAGTAACCATGAATAGTGACTAGTTGGATGGTGTTACAACCTAGGAGACAAGGAGGCATGGTGCATGCCTAGTCTACTAACCCTAGAGTGGAAACATGTGACATATTATACACACATCCATACACCAACCATAATACATCTCATTTCAAACACCAACCAAAACACAAAAAAAAAAAGAAAACTCTCTCTCTCTCTCTCTCTCCCTTGGAAGCTCTCGGCCGAACCAAGAAGGAGGAAGAAGAAGAATTTTTTTCTTTAACTTCCCCTCACTCACAAATCATAATAAAATTCCTAGAGCCTCCTTGTAGCATAGCAAAGGTATGTTATCAATTTCATAGCATTTCATCCACTGAATTTTGAGATAAAAATTGTTGAAGGATTGGATGAATAGTAACCAAAGTTGTTCATCTTTTAGATCTTGAAGGATTAAGGTTTGTAAGGGCTCATCCAAGTGTTCTTAGTGGTTGTAAAGCTCACCCAAGGTCTTTAGCTACTCAAGAAGGTATAAAACTCCAAACCCCTCTTAGTCATGAAGTGTTTATGGTTTTTAATGTTAGATCTAGGAGTATTAATGCATATCTTGGTTATATGAGTTATGGATGATGGAAATCTTGAGGTTATATGTGGTTGATGTGATTTTAAAGCTTGTGCTTAGAGTATGTGACCCCATGTATGTTATAGAGATGAGACTTGGTGGTTTTAATGGTAGATATGATGTATAAGTTGAGTTCTTGAAGGATTAAGTAAAGATGTGTGCTGAGTAAAAAGTCTGGGAGTATGTACTGCCTTGCAGTGGACTTTTGAACCCCTTAAACTTGTCTCCTGAGGGTCTAATACCCATGGTTAGAAAGGTATTTGAATGTAGTTTCGAGAAATATAAAGTTCATGACTAGGTGATGTGTAGATTTTGAGTTATAACCAGAAGAGTGAGGAGTGGTTCTGAAATCCGGACTGCACTGTATGGTCTATTTGTGAACTGTCTTTGGACCCTCAAACTTTCTGCAAACATTGTGAAAAATTGAGAATAGCTAGGTATTACAGTAAGGAAGGCTACCCAAAAAGAATCTGATTAAAATTTGAATTTTTCAATTTTATAAAAATGTTAGAGTAAGGTGTGCGCATGTGAAAAACCACTTAGAAGATTAGTTTAAAGTAGTTTTAAAAGTATTCACTTGAGTTTCGAGTTTGAGGATTAGATTTGAGTTGAATGGGTAAAGAATGTGATAATGTGATGACATGGTCATATAGGAGGGTTAGTGGGTCAAATGGTGGAGTCGCTAAGATGGCCTTGTATTCTTTAAAACATTATGATTAAGTGGTGTTGTTAAGATACTAACGAGCGAATATTGGATATTTATAGATTGTCGCTCCACACCACGAGCCCCACCACCCCAACCTTCCGAAGGCAAGTTTTACAACCCTAAGCATTTATTTTCAAAATATTATGTTCCTGATTCTACCTATGCAAGTTTACTTTTCAAAACTTACATATATAAGGACTTTCACTGTTGTGTTTGTAGTTTTCAATCGTATTATATGTTTATGCTTATTGAGGTTATAATCAAATTTGAGATATATGCACATATATGTTTGTACCCCCTTAAACTTAGAATGAAATGTTTTTTCGGGCAACGACTCTAGCAATAGAGGTCGTAGCGGTCCAAATATACCATTGACCGTGGAGCGGTGTATTAATATATCGTGATTAAATTGCGAAAACCCGATGGATCATTCGGGAAGTAACGTATACTTAAGTATTTATTTTTATATCATCATAAATACTCAAAAATACCTATCTTGGATTAAAAGCTTATTTCATTAAATAATTATTTTATTAATTATTAATATTAAATCTTAAAATATCATTTATTAATTATTGTTCATTATTTTAAAGACAAAGCTAATCCAAGCTACCTTTACCACTTTCAAACTCAAACTCTTTCGAACTCAAAACATTTTCGAAAACCCCCGATCAGGTTTTGCTTCTTGTATGACTTCAAGGATTATCGGTCGACTGATGTCGGACCTCAACTACTCAGTTTTCATTCAAAATCAAGTTTTAAAAGAAAAAGAAAAAGGAACTCTGGCAGGTGTGGGAATCATTGACGAACGATTCCCGGGATGTGTAAGCGGCCGTGAGCCAGGCGGTCCATCAATTATTATTCCGGCCCAGGTGTTGCCGAAGGATGATTACGGATGTAGTTTTCATTCAGGGTGATTACGGATGTAGTTTTCACCCGAGGATAGTTACGGATGTAGTTTCTATCCTTCTACCGGTAGAGAAGACCCGCGGATTATTGGACTTGGATGTGGCGATTGATCATCGTCAATCCCTGACAGGTTTTTATGTTTTCTTCCAGTCCCATCCTCCACTTTGGAAAAATACTCAAACACTGCTTCTTGGGCCTAAGTGCCAAGTTGCCGATAGTGTGGTTTTGATAAGAAAAATATTGACATCGTGCAGTATCTAGAACTGCAAGATTTTCTATAAAGATTGGCACGTGTTAGTGCACTCTTGCAATTATTTCAAAGAATGAAATATTTTTGAATGAGAAACCTTCTAAGCTAATGGAAGGAAAGAGGTTTGCAATGATGTATTCCCTGTACAGTATGTTAACAGTAGAGTGTTTTGCCGAAAATGATACACTCATATGTATATATTTTCAAACTTGCGATATATTGAAATGAGAACCTTATAAAGGGTTCATGTGTTATTCTTAAAGCTCCTTAGTGAGTACAGATGTTTTATTCAAACTCGGACATATATATTGTCCAATTATGTTTTGGAATCTGAGATATATACCCATACAGTTGGGAATGTTTTCGAAATAAGCCACATTATTATTTTTCAAAATGGTGAACTTGCTGAGCATTATGTAGCTCATTCTTGCTTTATGAAAACTTTTCAGAAAGAGAAGAATTTGGTCGGTTAACTCCGCACCAGCAGAAGAGGAGTAGAAGATTTACCCCAGAGATGATTTAGTTCCTGATAAATACTACAGAGTAAGTCTGATAGGTTTTCAACTATAATAGTAAGACTTGTCTTCAAGTATAGTTGTATAAGTGGATATGCGTAAGACTCTAGATTGTACAGATGAATTGTAATATTTAGTGTTACTTTTGATTATCGTCTCTGAGGCTCTAACTTTTTTGTGCGTAAGATTGACGTCTGGATGGATGTATTGTCGAGTTGTAAAGTTAATACAAGTATGATATGGTTGGATGGTGATGTGACGACCGGAATCTTTGACCTCGGATTTGGGGGCGTCACAGAAATGGTATCAGAGCGATAAGTTACAGTACTCAGAAACGAGAGTGTTGAGAGTTAAGTCTAAGTAGGAGAATGACATAAGAGATCATAGTAAACTATTTATTGGACTACCGGAAGAGGTACCGGTGAGTAGAATGGACTCGAGTGTTTACTGGAGGTATTATACTAGGGTCGATAGAATCCTTAGAGACCTTCAGAATGATGAATAGAGGTTTGAGAGTCGTACATGACCTATCATAGGTAATGATATAAGAAGCAGAGCGAAATTTCAAGAGCAGCTGAGGTAGAGGCGATATTGCCAATATGATCGAAGACTAGGCTGGCATAAATTTTGTGGCCCATAGTCCTCCACAGTTTAGGAGGCGGCATTTTAAGAATCAAGAAGTTTAGACTTCCCTACTTAATTAAGGATACTTAGTACTTGGAATAATGAAAGTCTTTTACTTTGGGTATAAGATCCGATTTTCGATAAGTAACGGGTTTACCTGAAAGGTGGTTACTATGCCATTGTGGATTTCATTACCCTTGATGGCGAGTTTTACATGTGTTATATGAGAATGTTATCATAAGACGAGCGTGCTAGATAATTCCACGCATGATTCGGACGCTAGAGCATGGTAGTTCAACTTAGAGAACAAACAAGTAGAATTAACAAAGGGACTCAAGTGAAGTTGAATATGGTAGCAACGAGCGATACAGTGATCTCAGATTCTACCAAAAGAAAAGACCAGTGGGTAGAGTGGGATCCTTTGATAGAGACGTTATCAGGGACTACGTATATATGTATTGTAGACCTCAATATTCTTGGTATATGTTCACATGCAAACACCCGCCAATGAACCTATGGACTGCACTGAGATCCCTGAGAGATCTCTTTGATCTGTTCCCAGGGGGAACTGGCCACTTGTGTTCATGTCGGAAGGCATGAAGTAGGACCCTATGGACTTAGCAGGTGTCCCCGGAATGATGTGAAGCTTGGTCTTCAAGAAAAAGCACGAAAATGACAGATATATTTGTGAAACCCCAACTCGATAAATGACTTTAAGATGATGATTGAGAGACGCACTAGTTGGTGTCTTGTATTACGAAGACGAAGAGATGGAGTTACCCTCATAGTGGTGATAATGAGATGCACGATTGATCATTAACTTATTTTGGTAACTACCGACAGGTGCACTACTTCATTTTAAACTATTCACTAACCCTGTTACCTCGATTAGTTTATATCAGGTAACCCTCCTAGCTTTCTACTTCAAACTTGTGGAATAACAACTAGTGATATACTTTCTCTAAACCAGGACTCATCCAAAGTATCTTAATTGATCCCCGAGCATTCTATTTGAAGTTTATAATTATTTTGTTCTGCTCAGGACTATTTACACTTCCTTTCAACTATCCAAGGAATGTTCAACAATTGTTTCCTTAATTAATCAATGAATATTCCTAAACGAATATTGATATTTGACTACTTCTTTCATACTTGCACTCTTTAGTCGAGCCATAAATATTTATCAACTTGATTAAGAAAAGGGATGATCTAACATCCAGACATCCCTCATAATTCTTTTCTTCTATTCAAGATGAGATTGTACATTGTACATTGAAATCATAGTAAGGATATCATTTTGATACTGGTATTCTGAATTTCATTCTACTGTAAGATCTGATAAAGTATGTGTACAGAGGCACCCTTGGGTGGACCGCTTCACCGATAAGTAATACTTGATGAAAGGTTATCGATTGTTCCGATACCTAGAACATTCTCTTCAAATTCTATGGTTTCCTTTTTCAAATTTAATAACCTCTTATTTCAATTCATGGTCCGAGTAGCCTAAGGTTTCTTCAGTGGCTACGATGTTGAGATTCCGTTCTAGCCAATCGAAACCGGCTAGTTGATATGTCAATATGAATGACTAGTTGATTGTTCTGACTAGTCACCAGTGTGTCATTATGAAGAACATTTAGCTAATTGTCCTAGCTGATGATGATGTCTCAAAATAGTGAACTAGCAAATTTTGTTTAGTCAGTTGCTAGTATATATTTTTTTTGAAAATGACTAGTTATTGTTTCACTGGTCCAGCTCTCAATTTAATTCATTCAGCAATTCTGCAATGCATTTTGCATGTGGTAAAGTATGATGATTAAAGCTTTGATGAATAACTTGATTGAGACCTAGTGAGGTCGCCCACTCAACTTGAATTCTACCCATCTTCGTATCAGACTTTATGTCACTTGAATATTCTGTTCTTTCATTTATATAATGAAGATTCATTTTAAACCATAGATTACTTGAATGATAAACTGCTTCATTTTTATTGTCATAGAGTAGAATTGCTTTCGATCGGTTGACCTTTATCAACGGGACTTTTTAGATCCTCTATTTTTCAAGAGGAAAAGTATTCACCAGATGTAAGAATTGTAAAAAGACCGTCTTTATGACTTTTGTATCCAACAATCATTGCCCCCGTGTAACATTCTCTATGATATCACATTACAAAATTATCAGGACATGAAGGAATAAACCTTGTTGTATTCTTTCTGTCCATCCTTACATCTCCAAAAATCGAGACTCCTAGTATTTGGAACCATCAACATTCTTGGAACATCCAATGTGGAATTCTTATTGAAATTATCTATTGGACCTTGTTATTTTGAAACCATTCCTTTCAAAAGTGATTACTCTAAGGTGAACAGGAGGTACAATTGTGAGCCGTTGCACCAATATGAGATAAAAAACCAAATGTTGTAATTGTGTAGCCAGAGCGTTATGCCGAGTAATTATTTAAAGTAGGAATAACATGTCGGGGCATACCACAAGGACCTTTATTATTAGTGTGAGGAAGGTTATAAGAAATGATGAGGTGGTTGGGAGTACGCTCCTACCAACCGTTGTCAGGATGTTATATTAATGAATTCTGGAGTTACCAAGCCTTTTCCTACTCCAAGAAATGCAAATCAATTACGACGTAAGATATATCCTTAAAGGAAGCTAACATGGAAACGAGACGAATGATAAAGAAAGAAATATCGGGGCGATAATGTAAAGATTACTGAGTATACAGAGATAGACAAACGTAGAGAGGCGCGATGTGTAAAAAGCACCTAGTAGCAAAGGGATGCAAATACATATCTCTTAATGATCATCCGAGATTACCACGTAGAAGAGTTTATTGGGAACCAAAGCAGCATGCAGACCGGTGCGGGTTGACGCCTATTATGAAAGAGGACGATCGCATGATGTCTCACCTATAGCCTCGAGAACTGATACCCTTATCGTAAATGGAGGAATTGTTGACCAGTTAAAATGCGTAGTTGTTTTTCAAAGATAAGGTTGAAGAGAAGATTCACCAACTCAAGATCGACCTATGTACTGCACCAAAGTCGGCATTTCACACTAATATAAACATTATAAATTATGGTAGTATCATTTGAGTGGACTAATGAGTCAGAAGCCTTTGTGGATTAATGAATAAAGTTTTAAGAATGATATGAGAGATTAGTAACAACCTCGTTGTTAGCTATACTTTATGATGAGAAGAGGACTTTGAGGGTCACGATGATGTGTATTTCAAGAGTTTAAGAGGTGTGCTGACGCAGTGGAAAGGGGATGATAGCCTATACTTCTAAACAACATAAAGGTTACGGGATAGGATATACTAACCGTGAGTCGGGGATTAGTCATGATATCGTTCGCGCATAAAACTGAGACGTTAACCTCATGAGAAAAGTTTGAAATTTTTCCACAAGTGCCATAAGTATATCTTCATATTAGAATTAAACATAAGAAAGAGAAGGTGACGAAAGGGAGCAGGGAGTATAATGGAGAAATCTGTTATTACCCAGGAAAGGCCAGTGTGGTGGCCGATACCTATAGAAGGGATTATTCGAAATTGGAATTCAGTCAGTATTAACCAAGAAAATAGAGTATATACAATAAAGAATAATGTTAGAGGAAAATGACTAAATTATGGGGAAGGACAAAGATGTATAGAGAATTAAGAGAATGTTTGGCAAAACGGATATGAAGAATGGTATTGGCAAACTATTAAGTACAAACGTGACATGTCAAAAGCCGAATGACAGAGATCTAGTGGATTAATTCCGCCTGTAGAAAATCTTGAACGTGGATAGAATTATAATGAATTTCATAAGTAGGTTGCCGCAGACCGAGCCAAGGGATGGCCCTAGTTGATTTATAATTGTTGGACCAAGTGATTTACCTACGAGAGACTTTCCATTTAGAAGATTATCGATTTATATACGGAAGAGATGGTGGTGCAATGTAAAACTTCTGCAGCGATTACGTCAGATAGAGACTTAAGGTTAAATCTCGAAGACTGGAGGTGCTTTCATGTATATTTAACAAGAGATTAAGCGTATGTACTAATTTGATCTATGGCTGACGGACAGGGAAGAAGAATTATCCAGACGATCGAATTTATATCTAGTGTCGTGCCTTAGATTTCACGGGGCAGTCGAGAATAAAGACTTATCCATGAAATGAGTGTTGTTATCACGATCGTCACCATGCGAACGTAAGGACGTCTCTTATAAAGCGTACTGCGAAAGAAGAAGTTTCACTTTTCTTGCGTTACGAAGAAGTCAATGAACGAGGGATATAGTAGCTGAACTGGTTCGACGTATACCGAAGACTATACCGTATCCATAGCAAATGGTAACGACTGACGAGATGCAACACATGCGTGCTAATCAAGCCAAGGAATATGAGGAATACCGTGCGTATTGACGTTGTCTCAGATTATAGAACACGACCACAAAGTATTCACGGCCCAACGATACAAGGACTCAACACGGATACTATGAACAAGGTAAAAGAGGAACGTATAAGTAGTGGGATAGAAATTTTCATTCATAGAACAACCGATAAGGAATACAGGTCGAGGAGAGCATGCGTTGAGAAGCAACATTAAATCGTTGGTAAGATCAAGGTAAGAGAACAAAAGGGTTGAAGTGTCAACCTGAGAGTTGGGAAGGGTAAAGTTAGAATTGTATCCACAATTATTTTCCTTAGGTTCTTAAGATAGAATCCTTTTAAGGAGATGAGACTGCAATAGCCATAATTTTCGTGGATATTCGAAACCTGGATGAATAGTAATTTTATGGGTGGATGAAAAATTTTTGCGATCACGAGACGTACGAATTATTAAATGAAGATTTCGAATTCATATTACGTCTTTACTGTGCAGACGAGTTTATGTAAAAGTCATTAGTTTTTTTACGAAACCCATTATTTCGAATAGTCAAATTTTATGAGATATCAAAGGACTATGAGGTGGGAGACTTCGTGATGCTAAAGTTATTCCCTGGAAAGGATTGATGCGGTTTGTTAAGAAAGAGAAGCTAAGCCTGAGGTTTATTGGACCTTTTGAGAGTTTGAGGCGTATTGGGAAGTTAGCCTACGAGTTAGCCTTGCCCCCAAGCTTGCAGCAAATTCATAATGTGTTTCATGTGTCTGTGTTACGACCCTACCACACCGACTATCGGCACGTGATAGAGTACGACCAGGTAGACCTACAGCCAGATTTGACCTATGTGGAAAAACCAGTGGAAATCATGGATAAAAAAGAACAAGTGCTGAGGAACAAGGTTGTTAAGCTAGGGAGAGTTCTGTAGAGGAATCAACGTGGGAGTTAGAAAGTGCGATGTGTGAAAAGTACCTTCAACTGTTTTCAACCTGATTCCGGGATGGAATCCTTTTATGGAGGGGAGGCTGTAAGAACCCTGATTTTTGTAATATTTTAAATATGTAAAAGCTTATGACATTGTGAATTAGGGACCTTTTGAGTCACCTATGTTATGTAATGGAATTGATTATCTGAAAATTTATGTTGCTATATTCACTGTGTAAGAAAAAGGGAAGATTGTTGAAGGCAAGAGGCCTACTGCTATTAAGATCCATAAAAAACTTGGGATTTGAGAGTTATTAGATTATTAGAAGATTTCAAGAGACTATGACAAGGAGTTGTGGATATTTAAGGAATTTACACAATTAAGTACTTAAGGAATTACAAGGGAAATCTCTACGCGACAAAATATTATTACGAGGAGTTAATTAAGATACGATATGAATTAAGGATTAAGTGACAACCATTGGTGGAGAAATAATAATACAAGGAAGGATATAGCATGCAAGTGTCATGTAACTAGCTAGTTAGGAAATGAACTAGAAAGCAAAAAACATAAAGCATAAAGTAACCATGAATAGTGACTAGTTGGATGGTGTTACAACCTAGGAGACAAGGAGGCATGGTTCATGCCTAGTCTACTAACCCTAGAGTGGAAACATGTGACATATTTTACACACATCCATACACCAACCATAATACATCTCATTTCAAACACCAACCAAAACACAAAAAAAAACTCTCTCTCTCTCTCTCTCTCTATCCCTTGGAAGCTCTCGGCCGAACCAAGAAGGAGGAAGAAGAAGAATTTTTTTCTTCAACTTCCCCTCACTCAAAAATCACAATAAAATTCCTAGAGCCTCCTTGTAGCATAGCAAAGGTATGTTATCAATTTCATAGCATTTCATCCATTGAATTTTGAGATAAAAATTGTTGAAGGATTGGATGAATGGTAAACAAAGTTGTTCATCTTTTAGATCTTGAAGGATTAAGGTTTGTAAGGGCTCATCCAAGTGTTATTAGTAGTTGTAAAGCTCACCCAAGGTCTTTAGCTACTCAAGAAGGTATAAAACTCCAAACCCCTCTTAGTCATGAAGTGTTTATGCTTTTTAATGTTAGATCTAGGAGTATTAATGCATATCTTGGTTATATGAGTTATGGATGATGAAAATCTTGAGGTTATATGTGGTTGATGTGATTTTAAAGCTTGTGCTTAGAGTATGTGACCCCATGTATGTTATAGAGATGAGACTTGGTGGTTTTAATGGTGGATATGATGTATAAGTTGAGTTCTTGAAGGATTAAGTAAAGATGTGTGCAGTGGACTTTTGAACCCCTTAAACTTGTCTCCCGAGGGTCTAATACCCATGGTTAGAAAGGTATTTGAATGTAGTTTCCAGAAATATAAAGTTCATGACTAGGTGATGTGTAGATTTTGATTTATGACCAGAAGAGTGAGGAGTGGTTCTGAAATCCAGACTGCACTGTATGGTCTGTTTGTGAACGGTCTTTGGACCCTCAAAATTTCTGCAAACATTGTGAAAAATTGAGATTAGCTAGGTCTTACAGTAAGGAAGGCTACCCAAAAAGAATCTGATTAAAATTTGAATTTTTCAATTTTATAAAAATGTTAGAGCGAGGTGTGCGCAAGTGAAAAACCACTTAGAAGATTAGTTTAAAGTAGTTTTAAGAGTATTCACTTGAGTTTCGAGTTTGAGGAATAGATTTGAGTCGAATGGGTAAAGAATGTGATAATGTGATGACATGGTCATATAGGAGGGTTAGTCGGTCAAATGGTGGAGTCGCTAAGATGGCCTTGTATTCTTTAAAACATTATAATTAAGTGGTGTTGCTAAGATACTAACGAGAGAATATTGGATATTTATAGATTGTCGCTCCACTCCACGAGCCCAACCACCCCAACCTTCCCAAGGCAAGTTTTCCAACCCTAAGCATTTATTTTCAAAATATTATGTTCCTGATTCTACCTATGCAAGTTTACTTTTCAAAACTTACATATATAAGGACTTTCACTGTTGTGTTTGTAGTTTTCAATCGTATTATATGTTTATGCTTATTGAGGTTATGATGAAATTTGAGATATATGCACATATATGTTTGTACCCCCTTGAACTTAGAATGAAATGTTTTCTTCGGGCAATGACTCTAGCAATAGAGGTCGTAGCAGTCCAAATATACCATTGACCGGGGAGCGGTGTATTAATATAACGTGATTAAATTGCGAAAACCCGAAGGATCATTCAGGAAGTAACGTATACTTAAGTATTTATTTTTATATCAGCATAAATACTCAAAAATACCTATCTTGGATTAAAAGCTTATTTCATTAAATAATTATTTTATTAATTATTAATATTAAATCTTAAAATATCATTTATTAATTATTGTTCATTATTATAAAGACAAAGCTAATCTAAGCTACCTTTAGCACTTTCAAACTCGAACTCTTTCGAACTCAAAACATTTTCGAAAACCCCCGGTCAGGTTTTGCTTCTTGTACGACTTCAAGGATTATCGGTCGACTGATGTCGGACCTCAACTACTCAGTTTTCATTCAAAATCAAGTTTTAAAAGAAAAAGAAAAAGGGACTCTGGCAGGTGTGGGAATCGTTGACGAACGATTCCTGGGATGTGTAATCGGCCGTGAGCCAGGCGGTCCATCAATTATTATTCCGGCCCAGGTGTTGTCGAAGGATGATTACGGATGTAGTTTTCATTGAGGGTGATTACGGATGTAGTTTTCACCCGAGGATAGTTACGGATGTAGTTTCTATCCTTCTACCGGTAGAGAAGACCCGCAGATTATTGGACTTGGATGTGGCGACTGATCATCGTCAATCCCTGTCAGGTTTTTATGTTTTCTTCCAGTCCCATCCTCCACTTTGGAAAAATACTCAAACACTGCTTCTTAGGTGATAAGTGGATTTTATATCCACTATTTGCATTCCATTCATACTTAAAACGATTGCGAGTTCTCAAGTTTCGTGTTAGTTTGATGTGTTTTCATCTAATTTGTGTAGGTTGCATAGTCGGGCGGCATTGGTGGTGTTGGTGAAGTATTGGTGGTATTCTGTGAGCTTAAAGTAGAATTACACGAAGTCCAGGGCAAGAGAACTCGGGAATTTGAGCTCAATGCGCATACATCACTGTTTTGGCCATAACTGGAGTTCCAGACATCGGAATTAGGCGATTCAAAAGCCCACGCGAAGAGGAGAGAAAGCTCTACAAAGCTGGGCAGGGGGCACCAGGCGCTCTTGCGCTCAGAACAGGCGCTACAGCGCGGAACCAGGCGCTCTTGCGCTCATAACAAGGGAGGCAGCGCTCGAGAGAGCATTTTCCAGGAACTAACAAGCGCTGCAGCGCCCCATTTAAGGGATATAGCGCTCGAGCGGCTTGGCATCAGAATTTTATTCCCTTCAGCCGGGTCAATTGTTTTGGGCCTATTTTTAGGGCATCTATATATATAATGTGAGACCTAAAAACATCATCTATCGTTGTTTTAGTTTCTTCTTAGCATCTATCAACATTCTACAACTTAGAAACAATTTAAAGAGAGATCTCCAAGCTAGTGACAAGCAAGGAGTAATCTTTGGATCTTTTGTACTCTTCTACTTTGGGGATTTATTTCTAACCTTATTTTTCTCTTCTATTATTAATTGTTTGTTTTAGAATTATGTTATCAATTGAACCCATGACGGTGCTAAGTTCAATTATGAACTAAACACTTTCATGGGGTTCTAATGGAGTGTTTTGTGGATTCTAGTAGTTGATAGTCTTGATAATATATGCTTGTGGTTTATAATAAGGTTACCTAGCATGGTTGCGTTAATTAATATAGATGCGTAGCTATAATCTATTTTGTCAATCTCTAATGAATGCGAAAGTGGATTTAGAGATTAGGTCTTGCCATGTTAGCACAGGCTTATGACGGCTGCTCCGCATATTGGTAGTATAGATTCGAAAGAACATTACTCCCCTATGTAGTTAATAATGGAACTTGTGATTAAATCGATTGTGTCACCCAATCTCATAGAAATATAGTGATTTGGATATAATTGATGTCCGTAAAACTTCTATCTTAATTGTGGATGTTTTTATGGTTTGGTGTGAGTTTATTGAAAGATAGCTCTTATTACCTTAGTATTCCTACTAGTTCCCTTAATAACCACATTGCATTGAATCTTGACGGTTAATCTAGATGAAACAATTCATGAAATTAGAACCCTGTGTTTCTCTTATATAAGTAAAATCACCTTAGTAAGTTTTTAGTAGTATAATCTAGATAAAACAACCAAATTTGATAATTGTTCAACCGTTAAGAAATAACCATACACTGTTGCATACGCACTAAATTTGGCATTACACCTAGTCTCTGCGGAACGAATCTTATTTATCACTTGCTATTTGTGATCGCGTATACTTGCGTGTTTACGAGTCAACAAGTTTTTGGCGCCGCTGCCGGGGACTTCGGTGTTATTTGTAGTTTATGTGCTTGTCATCAGTGGTTGTTATAGATTACTGACTTGAATTGTTTTCGTTCATATCTCGTGTTTTTCTAGTCTCCGTGTGTTGCAGGTACTTGAGTGGTAATTGATGGATTATTGGGAGCAACCATTCGTTATTGTTTGTGAGCTGTGTGCAGGTGGCCATTACACTCATCAATGTGAGTACAACAGCAACAACAGCTGGAGCTACAATCAGAGTGGTATGGAGCAATCCCAATATCCATCCTACCCACTCCAAAATCAGCAGTTTGGAGCTGAGCCATACAATCCATGGGAAATTCAGCAGCAACAGGGGCATTTTCAGCATCAGTACGCCCCACTGCAACAACACTTTCAACCCACTGGATTTCAAGAACAAAAATTTCATACGGATTATGGCCAACAATCGAATGAAGAAGCGGAATTAGAAGAAATGAAATTGATGATTAAAAGCAACGCAGTGTCTCTCCAGACGATAGGAAATCAGATTGGTCAAATAGCAACCTTGCTAAACTATCTTCAGGGAGCCCTTCCAAGTGACACGGGAGACCTAGAGGAAGAGCATGAGGACAAGAACATGCCTATCAATCTTTACGGGCCATTCTTAGCCACGAGTGAGACTTTGATCGATGTTCAGAAAGGAGAGTCTGAGGGCGAAGATGAGAAAGAAGCAGAACAGGAAGCTGATAAGGAAGAAAGGTCAGAAAATGCAGTTCTGAATATTCAGCCGCAACCACATCCTTTGCAATCTAAAAATGTTGAAGATGTTGAGAAGAAGAATTTTGAAATTGTGTTAGTTGAGAGCCATGAACTTGTTGAGGTGTCTCAATTAAATTTTGAACATGAAGGATTTTTGGAAGAATCTTCAACAATATCAATGGAGGATGTTCTGGTTTATGATAAATTAGAGGATAATTTGTATGAAGATCCAGTGGAGCAGCCTATGTTTCTAGAATTGGGACCTGAGAATAATGAAGACGAGCATCTAACATTGTTAGAGGATAATTCACAAAGTGTTGGAATGATGCATTGTTTCGAGTCACTAGAAGTGCTATCTGCAGAAGGCAAACCTCCAAAAGCCTCTATCAAAGAACCACCTAACTTGGAACTACAGTTGATATCCTCTCAATCTCAGGAGTTTGATTCAAGCTGATTTTTATCATCTTCTATCATCATCTCAGTAGAATTACCTCCGGACAAGAAATTTGAAAGGGTTATTTCAAATTTTCGTGACAGTATGCGCTCTGCAGATGTGCAAAATTTGTTAATGGATAATGCGATTGGTTTTGTTGAGAAGCAGAGAAGGTTGACATCTCCAACCTTATCCACTATTATCTCAGCAGATTTACCGCCTGATAAAGAAGAAGTACGTTTAGCGGCTTTACAAAAGCACACAGGTAGTGGATGGATGATTTCAGATAATCAGGATATCATCTATTCGTTGGTTATTCAAATATGGTGTGGGAACAATGTCACGGGCACTTTGGAAGAGCGAAGGAGGTTGAAGCTTGTTGACAATGACGTTGCTCCGGAGAAGATCATTAAATGGCCTTATAGAGATGCGGTGCAGAAATTTTTCAAGAGGAAAATCGTGGCCAAATCTAGCTAAAGACGTTAAAGAAAGGCGCTTCGTGGGAGGCAACCCATGAATTCTTGCTTTCTAATAAAACAATAGTTGTGTTGGAGCCTCCACGTCTATCCACCACCAGACACACCACCCGAGGAGGGTGGAAATGCCGACAACTAGGGGAGTATCTCTTGTACCCTTTAATTTTACCTTCACTGAGGACATTGAATTTAATAAGTTTGGGGGTGATTTTAGGGTATTAAGAATCATTGCATTACATATAGTTGCATTTTCATGATAATATTATTCATGTTAGTTATTCATGTTAGTTCATATTAGTAATATTGCATTCATTTATGCCTTGTCATATATATTTATTTAGGAGTGTAATATCATTTTGTTCATGCATATCACATGATTCCATATGAGTGTCTGTTCTGTCTCAATAGGTCGACGTTAATTTGAGTGTGATGACAATGAATAGAGGGTTGATTTAAGTACTTACGAAATTAACTTGCGTGTGTTGGGAACACAATCTTTTCACGGTCTCACTGTTTGCTCTTGGGCTAGATCGAGTCATACATGGTTTGGCTGTTGGGATTTAATGACCTATTTATATCTAGAATTTTCGTTATTCCCTTGATGGCATAGGAGCACTTTAGTATAAGTTTGGGGGAAAACAGGGATTTCATGCTAAGTGTCGTGTCGTGTTGTGTAGTATTGTAATAATGGCTAGGCGTCAAATGGCTAGTAGCCGCTCACATATTTAATATGAGTAGTATAGAAGGGTGAGATAGTGCACCCATGTGTGAAAAAAAAAAGGCAAGAAAAAAAAAAGAGGCGTCCGAGAAAAAAAAAGAGAAAAGAAAATAAAAGAAAAAAAGGAGTTGTGATATTTAAAAATGAGCGTTTGTGAGAGTGTGTGTATGCTAATTGACTAGGGTGGGCTCTTTAGTACTCGAGCAAGTAAGTTCTAGGGGATTTTATGCCTAGTGACCTAAGACTTTTCCGGTCTGGGATCCACTAACCTAAAGCTCGCTACATGAGTGCTATTGTATAAGCCTTTAGGGGTCTCATCCATTGCACGGTCAATAAGCATGTGTGTTTTATGTTTTGTGGTGTTTTGTATAGTAAAGCATGAGTCCTTGTCTACCTTAAATGATGATGGCGGTGTCTTTGAGTCATGGAGTGTCTAAAGTTCATTCTGTTTATAAACATGTGATTGTCTTGGCGAAGAATTGGTTATGCCTTTTATATAGTTTCGAGAGTATATTTAGTGAGAATTGCACACACCACGTTTCCGGGCATGTATTGTTAGTATACGGGGACTTAGTCGAGCTCTGTTTGGAGTTGTTGCATTCCTTGAGGCGTTTGCGTGTTGAGTTGGTTTCGATAATTTGTGTGGGATCATTGCATTAGGACATTTTTGCATTATCATGACATTTAACTTTTAGTTGCATTCATTCATCATTTTAGAGTTGAGTTTGCATTGCTTGAGGACAAACAACGGTTTAAGTTTGGGGGTTTGATAAGTGGATTTTATATCCACTATTTGCATTCCATTCGTACTTAAAACGATTGCGAGTTCTCAAGTTTCATGTTAGTTTGATGTGTTTTCATCTAATTTGTGTAGGTTGCATAGTCGGGCGGCATTGGTGGTGTTGGTGAAGTATTGGTGGTATTCTGTGAGCTTAAAGTAGAATTACAGGAAGTCCAGGGCAAGAGAACTCGGGAATTTGAGCTCAATGCGCATACATCACTGTTTTGGCCATAACTGGAGTTCCAGACATCGGAATTAGGCGATTCAAAAGCCCACGCGAAGAGGAGAGAAAGCTCTACAAAGCTGGGCAGGGGGCACCAGGCGCTCTTGCGCTCAGAACAGGCGCTACAGCGCGGAACCAGGCGCTCTTGCGCTCATAACAAGGGAGGCAGCACTCGAGAGAGCATTTTCCAGGAACTAACAAGCGCTGCAGCGCCCCATTTAAGGGATATAGCGCTCGAGCGGCTTGGCATCAGAATTTTATTCCCTTCAGCTGGGTCAATTGTTTTGGGCCTATTTTTAGGGCATCTATATATATAATGTGAGACCTAAAAACATCATCTATCGTTGTTTTAGTTTCTTCTTAGCATCTCTCAACATTCTACAACTTAGAAACAATTTAAAGAGAGATCTCCAAGCTAGTGACAAGCAAGGAGTAATCTTTGGATCTTTTGTACTCTTCTACTTTGGGGATTTATTTCTAACCTTATTTTTCTCTTCTATTATTAATTGTTTGTTTTAGAATTTTGTTATCAATTGAACCCATGACGGTGCTAAGTTCAATTATGAACTAAACACTTTCATGGGGTTCTAATGGAGTGTTTTGTGGATTCTAGTAGTTGATAGTCTTGATAATATATGCTTGTGGTTTATAATAAGGTTACCTAGCATGGTTGCGTTAATAAATATAGATGCGTAGCTATAATCTATTTTGTCAATCTCTAATGAATGCGAAAGTGGATTTAGAGATTAGGTCTTGCCATGTTAGCATAGGCTTATGACGGCTGCTCCGCATATTGGTAGTATAGATTCGAAAGAACATTACTCCCCTATGTAGTTAATAATGGAACTTGTGATTAAATCGATTGTGTCACCCATGGAGTGTTTTGTGGATTCTAGTAGTTGATAGTCTTGATAATATATGCTTGTGGTTTATAATAAGGTTACCTAGTGTTAGCACAAAATTACGCAAGCGCACGTAGTCACAAGTAATATAATAAAGTTCGTTCCACAGAGATCTGGTTAAGTTTAATCAGTAAATATGCCTATGCAACAATGTTTAGTTTTAATCCACTGCTAAGACAAATAACAATTTTGGTATTAATTAACTAAATTAAACTAGGATGCAATTATTAAACTAAGAATTAAATTAACTAATGAGATTGAATTCGAATTACTAATATGAGAATAAACATGGGATCCTAACTTCATTAAATACTTCCCTTAGATCTGACGCCTTTAATCTCTATATGCAATGGTTTTGATATCTGATCGGATAACACGAAACAAGTATACGTTACCTGTCACCATACACATACCAAACTAAACATACATCCACAAAAGAGATAGAAGATGAATAGACACCAATTATGCTTAGACCCTATATGTCTATAGAATTTGAAAACATAATGGTTGAAGAACAGGTTATCCATTAAGATCACATAGGGTAGTATAAGTATTTTCATCTCACACCACGAATCACATTGATAACAATTATGAACCTATGCTAGCATGGCAAGTTCTAAATCTCAAGATCCACTTTCACTTCACAAGAGATTAACAATTCAATTTAGATGTTAGCTACGCATCTAAAAGCGTTAAGATTAACCATACGAGGATATCAATTTCACATCACACACAGATCTTTACAACATCAAGATACTAAGTTCCATAAATAAATCCGTTAGAATCCCATGACAACGATTAGCCCATAATTGAACTATTCATCGTCATGGGAATTGATGAAAACATGATAATTAACAAGATATGAAAGAAAGAAACAATAATATTAATAAAAACAAGAGTTGAGAGAACAAATCTATAATCCAAAGTATACAAAAGATGAAGTAGATCTAGATCTTTGCTTGTCACCAAGCTTGAATCCTTCTCCACTCTTCTCTCTTGCAGTTCTACGTTACAATAATAAAAATCTGATACAAATTACATGGTAGGATGTGTTTTAATAGACTCTAGAAGTCGTGCCCAATAAGCAATTACCTTCTATTACAATTAGAATTCGATTAAGGTACCAAAAGCTGCCCAAAATACAATTAGAATTAGAAAAAGGGCAAAACTGGAATTTTTCTGCATGGCTTATCATAGAACACATGCACGATTTTATTCAGCACCTCCCCTGCACCTGCTATCTATCTCAAGTTGTAGAAAATCTCTCAAGCTTCGCGTGAGCTATAAGATCACTGAAAACGGACTTCTAGAACTCCAGATATGGCCAAAACAGTGTAGACTGCGCAACCTTCCCGAAAAATCCGAATTTTAATCAATTAATCCTCCAAACACGATAGAAGCATCACCCATATTCGACATTCTTGTAAGTCTGCACAATAAGCAAAACACATCAAAACTACAATAAACTTGAGGCCAAGACAATCAATTTAAGCCGATCTTAAGCGATCCAAGTGGATATAAAATCGACTTATCACACCCCCAAACTTAAACCGATGCTTGTCCTCAAGCATAAACAATTACAACTAACTAACTAACTAGTACCACTTCCGTAGGTGATCACGGTTGCATTTGGCATATGCAACAAGCCCTTTAATGTGACACCCCCAAATCTGAGGTCAAAGATTCAGGTCGTCACATCACCATCCAACCATACCATACCTGTATTAACTTTACAACTCAACAATACATAAGTCCAGACCTCAATCTTACGCACAAACAAGTTAGAGCCTCAGAAACGATAATCAAAAGTAACACTAAATATTACAATTCATCTGTACAATCCAGAGTCTTACGCACTTCCACTTATACAACTATACTTGAAGACAAGTCTTACTATTACAGTTGAAAACCTATCAGACTTACTCTGTAGTATTTATCAGGAACTAAATCATCTCCGGGGTAATTCTTCTACTCCTCTTCTGCTGGTGCGGAGTTAGTCGGCCAAATTCTTCTCTTTCTGAAACGTTTTTATAAAGCAAGTACAAGCTACATAATGCTCAGCAAGTTCACCATTTTGTAAAGTAATAATGTGGTTTATTTCGAAAACATTCCCAACTATATGGGTATATATCTCAGATTTCAAAACATAATTGGACAATGTATATGTCCGAGTTTGAATAAAACATCTATACTCACTAAGGAGCTTTAAGAATAAGATATGAACCCTTTATAAGGTTCCCATTTCAATATATCTCAAGTTTGAAAATATATACATATGAGTATATCATTTTCGGCAAAACACTCTATGGTTAACATACTGTACCGGGAATACATCTTTCCAAACCTCTTTCCTTCCATTAGCTTGGAAGGTTTCTAATTCAAAAACATTTCGTTCTTTGAAATAATTGCAAGAGCGCACTAACACGTGCCAATATTTATAGAAAATCTTGCAGTTCTAGATACTGCACGATGTCAATATTTTTTTTATCAAAAGCCACACTATCGGCAACTTGGCAGTTAGGCCCAAGAAGCAGTGTTTGAGTATTTTTCCAAAGTGGAGGATGGGACTGGAAGAAAACATAAAAACCTGACAGGGATTGACGATGATCAGTCGCCACATCCAAGTCCAATAATCCGCGGGTCTTCTCTACCGGTAGAAGGATAGAAACTACATCCGTAACTATCCTTGGGTGAAAACTACATCCGTAATCACCCTCGATGAAAACTACATCCGTAATCATTCTTCGGCAACACCTGGGCCGGAATAATAATTGATGGACCGCCTGACTCACGACCGCTTACACATCCCGGGAATCGTTCGTCAACGGTTCCCACACCTGCCAGAGTCCCTTTTTCTTTTTCTTTTAAGAACTTGATTTTGATTGAAAACTGAGTAATTGAGGTCCGACATCAGTCGATCGATGATTCTTGAAATCACACAAGAAGCAAACCTGACCGGGGGTTTTCAAAAATGTTTTGAGTTCGAAAGAGTTCGAGTTTGAAAGTATTAAAGGTATCTTGGATTAGCTTTGTCTTTAAAATAATTAACAATAATTAATAAATGATATTTTAAGATTTAATATTAATAATTAATAAAATAATTATTTAATTAGATAAGCTTTTAATCGAAGATAGGTATTTTGAGTATTTACGGAGATATAAAAATAATTACTTGAGTATACGATACTTCCCGAGTGACCCTTCGGGTTTTCGCAATTTAATTACGATATAATAATATACCGCTCCCCGGTCAATAGCATATACGGACCGCTACGACCTCTATGGCTAGAGTCGCTGTCCGAAGAAAACATTTCATTCTAAGTTCAAGGGGTGCAAACATATATGTACTTATACATCTCAATTTCATCGATACTTCGATAAACATATACATTTGATGTGATTGAAAACTACAAACACAACAGTGAAAGTCCTTGTATATGTAAGTTTTGAAAAGTAAACTTGCCTTGGTGAGGTTGGGGTGGTCGAGCGTGCGGAGTGGAATGATCTATACATAAGCAATAGCCGTTCGTTAGTACCTTAACAATATCTCTTTAATTGCGGGGTTTTAGGGGATACAAAATTAACTTAATGACTTCGTCCTATGACACTCTAGCCCCACTATAGGTTCATGTCACCACTCGATTACGCTCGTCACTTATTCGACTTAATTTGGTTACCATATCCGAATCACATCCATTACCCCTAAAACTACACTCCACTTACGACTTTTCCCCTTGCGCGAATTTTACTCTAGCATATTTATAAAATTGAAAAATACATATTTTAATCCAATTCTTTTTGGGTAGCCTTCACCACTGCATTTACTAGCTTCTCTAATTTTTCCATATAAAGAACAAAAATATTCGTTGAGTAATGAAGGCTCTAGGCCCGTTTTACTGAGAGGTGTTCTGCTGTGGTTTTGTTCTTGGTTTTATGTTCTAATAATGCCATACACTTGATATATATCTATTTTTGGTTGGATGCATCTCATCCTTGCTAGGTGGCAACCTCTCATTGGCTCCTCTAGATTTCTTATCCACTTAAATTGCAACCAAGCCCTTTGCTAATTGCAACCAAGTCCTTGTCTCTTGTTTCTTGCACTTAAGTCCTTTTGTTTTGTTTTCTTTTCCACCGCCTTGATTTCCTTGTCGTTTCTTGAATAAAATAAATGCGTTACAACTTATACGTTGCATATTATTGCTCTAACATAGCACAATACCTCGAACGAATATTAATTCCAACATCCCTTGTTTATTTCTCTTTATCTCAGAAAACGTTCTCCCGATTTCTCAAGCATTCTCTTTTCTCAATTCTAGGAGTTTATTCTCAATCCCTTTTCCCTCTCATAATATATCCTTCCTTGGACTCTTAATATACCATATCCTTAATCCATGATTCGTTCGCTCAATCGCTTAATCTCATTGTAAAGTTTCATCGGTTTCTAGAACGTTTGTTTCAATTCCTCAGTGGTTTTCGTTCCCAATTCTCAAATCACTTATAATAAAATTCCAAAATATTAACTCCTCAATTCCTCAAATTAAATATCTCATTTCTTGATATTACTGATATATAATTCACTGATCGGTCAAATATTACACGAAAATAGAATTTGGAATTTCTGAATTCCGATCGCATTTACATACACTTATTTCCTCCGCAGATTACTAGTATACCTTCGGAATATCCACACTACGTCTCGTACATAGGGGGCATGAAAAATTTTCTTAATCCTCAAAATCACTATTCATCCACCAAATCACTATTCATTGATGCACTTCATCATAATAGGAAAAGTTTTAATTCTACCGAAATTTTGGGTTCTTACATTTAAACCCCTAGGCAGCCCTAGTGGACGAGTAAGGTCTCGTGAGGGCCTATAGTGAATGAACCCACAAAATCCATTTAACCTAATGCAATGCAATGCATGAATGCAACTAGAATGAAAATTGCAACGATCCCCTTCAAACTAACCAAAACCAACTAGCAAGCAAATATCTCAAAGTATGCAACTAAATCCAAATAGCGCTCGACCAAGTTTCCGTATACTAACAATACATGAACAGAAACGTGCGTGTGTGCAATGCTCATCAGAAATACTTCCAAAACTAGGTCAAAAATCATACATGCACTTCGTCAAGACAATCACAAGTTTATAAATAGAATAGGCTGTAAACACTTCATAACCTAAGAACACCTCCATCTTTATCCAAGGTAGACAGAAATTCATGCTTTATTACTAACTACTATGACACATATATACAAGCATGCTTATTTAACCGTGCAATGGATGAGACCCCAAAAGGCTTATAAAATAATACCCATGTAGCGAGCGTTGGGTTAGTGGATCCCAGACTATAAAAGCCTTAGGTCACTAGGCACAAAGTCCCCGCGAACTTAATAGCTCGAGTATTAAAGAGCTCACCCTGGCTAATTTTGCATAAAAACAGTTGAAACTTTTGAGTTTTTCTTTTCTTTTCTTTTCTTTATTTTAGCTTTTTTTCTGCTTTTTTTTTTCTATGCAATCTGGAATGAGAATTCTCAATTCCAACCCTAGACTACTCATATAAATATAAGCCGGCTACTAGCCATTTAACATCTAGCAATTATTGACAATTATTTATAATTTAGCATGAAATCCCTGTTTTCCCCCAAACTTAGACTTAAGTGTTCTAGGCCATCAAGGGAATAAAGAAAATTCTAACTATAATCAAGTGATTAAATCTCAAAACATCCAAACAAGCATGACCTCAACCTAGCCCAAAAGCACCCAATGAGACTGTGTAATTAGTTTTGTTTCTGAAACACATAAGTCAATTTCATAGAAACTATAAGTCAACCCTCTATTCATCATTACCACACTCAATTAGACACCTACCTACCAATCAGAATTAGCTCGTCTAAAGGGATCATGAAATATGCATGCCATGAAATGCAACTAATACGAACTCACATGGTATACGAAACAAAAAACAGAATGTTCTATTTGTAACAAACATAATTAATACGAACATACATGCATGAATTACTACTACTAATATGCAAAGCATAAAATCCTACATGAACACATAATACAACAACAACTACTAATCCCTCAAACCACCCCCAAACTTAAAATATTCAATGTCCGCATTGAATGGAAGTAAATACGAGGGATAACAGAAAACATACCTACTCGTCCAAATCATCACCCTTCTCGGGTGAATCTGGATCTGTCGGTGGATATGGTGTACGAGCTCCATAGACGGGCCACCGGGCCTGAATACCCGCATCTCTCAAAGCTGTAGCCATATCCTCAGCATACTCCCGATTACTAGCATGTATAGCATCCATCCTCCTAGTCAATCCACGAAAATGAGCATCCAACCCTAACATATCAATACCTCGACGGCTAGGACTTGCTCGAGCAACCCTAGGAACATCCACTCCCGCTTCACCAGTACCATGAACCTGATAACCTAAACCATGGTGATGTGGAATGCCGCCAGGCCATTCCACCATCGCATCAATCGTAGCATCAACAATCGGATTAGCCGACATCTGAAACGGCTCATCTGCATCCCAACTAACTCCAGCCTCCATACACAAACCCCATACAATAGAAGCATGCGGAATAGCGGACTGCCCACCACTTTGCAAAAACCGAATTATGTTCTGATGTACTAAATAAGCCACATCAATATACTCGCCTTGAAGAATGCCCCACAAAATAATGGCTCTCGGCACAGTCATATCGGCCGGATGAGATGAAGGCCACATGTTAGCACAAATAAACGAGTTCCACGCCCGTGCGAACTTGTTCATAGCCGAGGCCGGAAAAGTAACCTGCTCAAAAGTGCCCGACCTTAATTTCCAAACCGTACCCGGTACACAAATCTCAGCCACAATAGCATCTAAATCAACATCCTCTCTAGTCTTCGTTACCCAATTTACGACCCCCCTCGGCTTTGGAGGCTGTTCCACAACCCGGCGAATAGCTGCCGGCCGATAGTCTATTTTCTTACCTCGACCATACAAATACCACTCTTCTCCATCTTGGCATTAGCATAAAACTCCCTAACAACACCCAAAGGAACTGGAGAAGGTGCCTCGCAAAACCTTTCGAAACCATGCCCTCGAATCATACGAACCAACTCCGAATGGTTAACCGGCAAAAACCCCCGTTCTCTAGCAATCGACCTATTCATCAATCTATCATACTCATTTGAGCTTCCACCGACATAAATTTCTCCCCATTACCTCCATTAGCATCCTCATCCGAGGTTGGACGGGTACTAGTACTACCTCGTCGACGCTTAGGTGCCATATAAATCAATCCCAAGTCACAAAATTCACCAAAATCCACAAAAAATTCGAATGCACAAAACCCCCAAATAATCAAGAACACACAAACCTAATAATGCAAGAACACAATTCGTAATATCAAAATAAAAGGAAGAAATATACCTCAAATACGAACCGGAGAGGTGAAGCTTGTAATTAAAAATCCCCCAAACTTGAATCATTAAGCCTTGAAATTTTGTATAGAAAAAAATATAATTGGAATGGGGTAGGATGGTGTGTATAAATAGGTGTATATATAGAGGTTTAATTGTGTAGATTTGGGAAAGAAATATAATTAGGAGATGGATTGGGAATGATTTGGAATAAATATAGGACTAGAATTAGGATTTTAGGTGGAGAAAATAATTAGAAAAGGAGTAGGAAATTTTTTTTTATAAAATATACGCGTTAAACACATAAATACGGGGAAGACACAGACCTGATGGCAGGACATTTTGGAGGCTACTACGTGCGGTCGGCGCAGGGGAGCGTTGAAAATACTGTTAGCAACACAATTTTTTTTATTGTACACATATGCACGTGAACCCAATCCACCAAAATCTTGGCTACTATGACACTTGTGATGCAAATCAGTGGTCCTAGCGTAAGTACTGTTTTGGACAGGAAGATTTGCAGGATACTGCGCCCTGTTGGCACTGTGGCGCGGAGTTTTTTTTTTTTTTTTTGAAATACAACACTCAATTTTTTTTGTTTTTTTTTTCACTACACTCATCTTTTTTTTTCACAACAATCTTTTTTTTTTCACACTCTCACAACACTAATTTTTTTTTCACACACTTTTTTTTTCTCTTTTTTTTTTGAAATACAACAATTTTTTTGAGAGAGAAAGGTATACAACAACATACACAATACTTGGGTTGCCTCCCAAGAAGCGCTCCTTTTACGTCATTAGCTTGACGTTCTTCTCCCGAATCAAGTAGACGCCAAAACGGCGGAAACCTTATCGCGTTGAAACGACCCGCCATAGTAACGCTTCAACCGTTGTCCATTCACCTTAAAAGCATGATCAGGTGTTGTTTCATAAATTTCAATAGCTCCATGAGGATACACCGTCTTAACAATAAATGGACCCGACCACCTCGACTTGACTTTTCCCGGAAAAATCTTGAGGCGAGAATTAAATAGCAACACCTGTTGACCAGGCAAAAATGCTTTTGGTACCAACCTTTTATCATGCCACATCTTAACTTTCTCCTTATACATCTTGTTATTTTCGTAAGCCTGCTCACGAAATTCATCAAGTTCATTCAACTGAAGCAACCGTTTTGCACCCGCAGCCGTGATATCTAAATTCAATTTCTACAACGCCCAATATGCCTTATGTTCCAACTCTGCAGGAAAATGACATGCTTTCCCATAAACTAACTGAAACGGAGACATACCTAGAGGAGTTTTGTAGGCAGTCCTATACGCCCACACAGCTTCATCCAACTTCAATGACCAATCCTTACGAGACAGATTCACCACTTTCTCTAGAATTCTCTTGATCTCCTTGTTAGAAACTTCAGCTTGACCATTCGTGTGAGGGTGATAAGCAATGGCAACACGATGCGTCACATTATATTTTGCCATCAACGTAGTAAACTGGCGATTGCAAAAGTGAGTTCCCTCATCACTTATTATAGCACGCGGAGTTCCGAAACGCGTAAAAATTTGCTTATGCAAGAAATTCAATACCACCTTTGCATCATTGGTCAGCAACGCCTTAACCTCGACCCATTTAGACACGTAATCCACAGCTAGCAAGATGTACTGATTATTGCATGAAGAAACAAAAGGTCCCATGAAGTCAATCCCCCAAACATCAAAGATCTCCACCTCAAGAAGCATGTTAAGAGGCATCTCGTTCCTTCTAGAAATATTGCCAACCTTTTGACAACGATAACATCTCAACACGAACTGATGAGCATCCTTACACAAGGAAGGCCAATAGAAACCTGCTTGAAGCACACGAGCCGCTGTCTTTTCTCCGCCATAATGACCACCATAAACAGTTGAGTGGCAATCTCGCAACACACCCTCCGTCTCACTATACGGAATACATCGTCTGATCATCTGATCTACTCCTTGTCTAAACAGAAACGGTTCATCCCAACGGTACCACTTCACATCGTGTAGAAACTTCTTCCTTTGAGCACTTGAAAGATCTGGAGGAATAACATTGCTAACCAAATAATTCACGTAATCTGCAAACCATGGCTCTTCATCTTGCACTCCAAACAACTGCTCATCTGGAAAAGATTCATTAATAAAAGATTTGTTATGCAATTCCTTACCATGGTCCTCTAAGCGTGAGAGATGATCCGCTACTTGATTTTCCGTGCCTTTCCTATCCTTTATTTCCACATCAAATTCTTGCAAGAAAAGCACCCAACGAATCAATCTAGGCTTGGAATCCTTCTTCGACATGAGATATCGAATTGCTGCATGATCCGTATACACAATCACCTTCGTACCAAGCAAATAAGACCTGAATTTCTCGAAACCATAGACAACTGCTAGCAACTCCTTCTCCGTAGTAGTGTAGTTCAGCTGTGCATCATTGAGGGTTTTAATAGCATAGTAAACCACATGAAAAATTCTATCCTTCCTTTGACCAAGCACAGCACCAACAGCATAGTCACTAGCATCACACATAAGTTCGAACGGTTCCTCCCAATTAGGTGCGGTAATGACTGGTGTAGTAGTCAACTTTTTCTTCAAGAGCTCAAAAGCTGTAAGACATTCATCGTCAAACTTGAAAGGAACATCCTTCTCCAAGAGATTGCACAAGGGTTTAGAAATTTTTGAGAAGTCTTTGATGAATCGCCTATAGAAACCCGCATGACCAAGAAAACTGCGAATTCCTTTAACAGAGATAGGTGGAGGAAGATTTTCGATTGTTTCCACCTTAGCCCTATCCACCCCAAGTCCTCTACCAGATACCTTGTGCCCCAGAATAATTCCCTCTCGCACCATGAAGTGACACTTCTCCCAATTAAGCACCAAGTTAGTCTCCACACAACGTTTCAAAACCAAGCCAAGATTATGCAAGCACTCGTCATATGAAGTACCAAAAACTGAGAAGTCATCCATAAAAACCTCCACATTCGAGCCAATCATGTCTGAGAAAATAGCCATCATGCACCTTTGAAAAGTGGCGGGAGCACCACAAAGTCCGAAAGAAACCCGTCGGAAAGCAAAGATACCAAAAGGACATGTGAATGTGGTCTTCTCTTGATCTTCCGGAGCAATGCAAATCTGATTGTAGCCTGAATAACCATCAAGGAGGCAATAGTACTCATGTACCGCCAACCTGTCTAGCATCTGATCAATGAATGGCAGAGGAAAGTGATCTTTTCTCGTGGCTTTGTTGAGCTTCCTATAGTCCATACAAACTCTCCACCCCGTGACTGTTCGAGTAGGGATGAGCTCATTCTTTTCATTAGCAACAACTGTCATGCCTCCTTTCTTTGGCACACATTGAACCGGACTCACCCAAGAACTGTCTGAGATAGGATATATAATACCCGCATCAAGCCACTTTAGAATTTCCTTCTTCACCACTTCTTTCATAATCGGATTAAGTCTCCGCTGATGCACAACAGTAGGCTTAGCTCCCTCCTCTAACAGAATTTTGTGCATGCAATAAGAAGGGCTGATTCCCTTGATATCTGCTATTGTCCAACCAATTGCTGACTTGAACTCCCTCAAAATTTGTAAAAGCTTTTCTTCCGCACTAGCTGACAAGTTAGAGGCAATAATAACAGGTAATGTAGATGCATCACCAAGAAAAACATACCTCAAGTGTTCCGGAAGTGGTTTGAGTTCAAGTGTTGGAGCTTCCTCAATAGATGGTTTCAGGCGCCCCTCCGAATTTTTAAGTTCTGCTAACCCAAGAGATTCAAAAGTCAAATCAAATCTCCTTTTCCAAAGAGCTGAATTTAGCTGCTGAAGTTGCTCGGCTATTTCCTCATCTTCAAAATCAGAGTCACCAACTAAAACTTTTTCCATAGAATCTGACTTAAGCAACTGCTCCATTTCCATAGTAACTGCAGAATCAACCCAATCCACCTTCAAACATTCTTCTTCATCTGAGGGAAATTTCATTGCATTAAAGACATTAAAATTGACATTCTGGTCTTGCACCCTCATGGTGAGCTCCCCTTTCTACACATCAATCAAAGTCTTTCCCGTAGCCAAGAATGGTCTTCCCAAGATTATGGGAATCTTCTTATCTTCCTCGAAATCCAAGATAACAAAATCAGCAGGAAATATGAGTTTGTCAACTTTCACCAACACATCCTCCACTATGCCTCTAGGATATGTAACTGAACGATCAGCCAACTGTAAAGAGATGTTGGTAGGCTTTGGTTACGGTAGACCAAGTTGCATATAGACTGACAAGGGCATGAGATTGATACTAGCTCCCAAGTCACACAAGCACTTCGCAAAAGACAAATTACCAATAGTGCATGGAATAGTAAAGCTACCAGGATCCTTTAGTTTTGGAGGCAATTTCTGTTGCAGCACAGCACTGCACTCTTCCGTTAGAGCAACGGTCTCTAATTCCTCGAGCTTCAACTTACGAGAAAGAATCCCCTTCATGAACTTGGCATAGCTCGGCATCTGTTCAAGAGCTTCGGCAAAGGGAATGTTAATCTGCAACTTCTTGAACACCTCTAAGAACTTAGCAAATTTCTTATCCAACTACTGCTTCTGGAGTCTTCTAGGATAAGGAGGAGGTGTATAGATCTGAGTGTTCTTCGTAGACTGCTCCACAGAATTTTTAACAGGTTCCTTGCTCTTCTCTACTTCACCACCTTGCTGATCAGCCACCAAATCAGATTGAGCAATTTTGGGCCTGCTGTAACTTTTCCCGATCTCAAAGTCACAGCCTTCACCTGTTCTTTGCCATCCCTCCTACCTGGATTTGTTTCCATATCACTAGGAAGAGTTCCTTATTGCCTACTAAGTAAGGCAATTGCAATCTGTCCCACCTGGGTTTCCAAGACCTTTTGAGAAGCTTGAAGGTTCTTCACCATCATCCACAAATCATCCCTTTCTGGTTTTTCATTAGATGATTGCCCTGCCTGAGCCTGGGGCTGTTGCTGCTGAAATCCCGGAGGCTGATATGATTGCCTTGGAGCATACTGCTGCTGATAACCTTGATTGAATGGCCTTGCTTGCTGACCCTGAAACTGCTGACAGGGCTGCTGAGGTTGTTGAGCACCTTGGTTGTTGCTCCAGCTGAAGTTAGGATGTTTCCTGTTGTTTGGATGATAGGTGGCTGGAACTGGTGCAGCAGGTCTCTGAAAATTACTTACAAACTGTGCTGATTCAGAAGAGATAGCACACTGATTCGTCTCATGTGCGCCCGCACATAGCTCACAAATACTAGCAACCTGCTGAACTCCATAATTAGCAAGAGAATCCACCTTCATCGTACGAGCCTTCAACTGAGCTGCAATAGCTGATGTAAGAACCCAGATTTTGGGTGGAATTAAAACTTTTATGTATTTAATGATGTAAGAATGAATAGTGGATACGGCTACAATGTAATAATTGATATTTGGGAAAGAATGAATGGAATTCGACTTTATTATGTTTATGTCTTGAAGAATGCTAAAGGGTGACAACATAGGTAAGAATAATCTATCTTCTAAGGGAATAAGATATGGCAACTTCAAGCAAGAGAATACTCTCATGTCATCCAGATCGATAACGATTAATCCAGTAGTTCCGTAAAAAGGTTAAGGAACGATCGAAAGAGAATACGGACAATTATACAACCCTAAGAGAACAAGTAAAGAATATAGAATGAATAGTGTTTTGGTGGGAGTATATAATAATACGAGACGACACTATATAGAAGTATTCAGAACGGATTTCCGAGTTCGTATTAGTGATCCAGGGGGAAAATAAGTGTATGTAAAAGCTGTCGGATTCTGAAAAACCGCACTTTTATTTTCTCTGAGAGTTCCCTGGACACTGATAGCCTTAAGTATTTAACGAATGGATTTAAGGAATATAAATTGGAAAGTTAGAATGAAAGATGGAGAATGAAAGTATTAATATTAAAAAGGATTCCCGGTAAACCCTAATTAGAAATCCGTGAAATATTCTCACGAACGATCAATCGAAACGGGTAATAACCGGACACAGAAACAAGCAGAGGGAGCAAGAGTCTTGTGCAAGCTACTAGTATAAATATCTAGTAACTAAACTAGAAGCAAGGAACTAGCACCTTAGAGGAAGAACTTAGTGCTTAGCAAGGTAACTACCTAGTTAAGCTCTAAACCACCATAAAACCAACACATGTCTTGCCATTTCATCATCCAACACCTCATCACTTTAATAAAGTGACTTTTGCAAGATATTATGTTGTAAGTGGATGAGAGTGGATGAGATTAAAACACAAAAATCAATAGAAACCAAGCAACTCTCTCCCCCCCTTGCAAAAACCATTCGGCCTTACCCATTAATTCAAAATCCAAACTCAACCTTCCCACCATTGTTTGTTCTTGAAATTTTTAAGGTGAGACTTATATTTCATAAAACTTATCTCCTCAAAATCTTAGCACCCAACTCCTTTGTTTCCATTTTCAAAAAAATCAAGAGGAGGGTGAATAGTGTTCATCATGTACTAACTTTGTTTTCTTGATTTTTCATGGTTGATATAGCAAGCATAATCACTCCTAAGGACCATACAAGGCTTATTAAGGCTATATCACTATCTAAGGAAGGTATAAAGCTCTTGAAACCCTAACCCTTGTTTGAGATTTAAGTATGTTTATCATAGATATAGCTTAGTTATGGTTATGTTAAGATTATAAGCATGATTATGTATGGATCTTGGATAAATGATGTAAATAGCTAGATGAACGGAAAGGCATTGCTTGGCCTCAGTTCATGTATATAAGTCATGTATATGTTGTTTGGGTTGGATACTATGTGTATGGGAAGATTCGAAATTGGTAGATATTCGATTTACAGCCGTTATAATGTCCGATTTTACAATACCATGTTTTGTATGCCATTTTCCATGTCGAACCCCTACTGTCCAGAGACTTTATCTGACATGATAGGATAGGTAATGTTCTAAGCTTCGTTTTGATATAAAGATCACGTGAAACAGACTTACGGTCTAGGATTTATGACCAAATTACTAAAAGTAGTTCGAATCCGTAAACGAAAGTTCGTAACTGAAATTGAACCATCGTAAACTATGTAACGTCATGGCGAATCTTGGTAAATAAATACTAGGGGTAAGAATTAAGGTGTGAAAGAAAACCGTATGTCAAAAAGAGCATTTTTCAATTTATTAAAAATGTTCGAGTCGAGGTTAAACGCGAACGAACCCCTAAAAGACGACTCTTTTATAACTTCGGTAAAACACTTAGAAAACGGGCGATAAAACTCGGAGTATAATATTGGTTCGTAACGATCAACCTTAGAACTCATATGACTAAAGTATGTCCCAAGTGTGAGTACAATGACATGTCGTATTAACGAACGAATGTCGGGTCGGATCAGTGATAAAAAGTAATCCACTAAAAGGGGTATAACGAGATAACTCGAGAACGTGTTTCGATTTAAGTATAACTTAACTTTTAATATGTTAAGTGATTAATCCCGAATTCCTTGGCTATTTATAGATCACCAAGCTGAACCGGGACCCGCTACCACTACCCCTTACCGTACTCGACTACCAGGCAAGTTTCAATTCCCTTCTTTTAGGCTGTTGTTGTGATTGAATAAATATATATATATGTTTTCTGATATACATATGCCATAGCATGCATGCCTGCTTTCAAGTTATATCATTATGCTTCTTCCCTAATTGTTATTGGCTTATAAATTAGATAGCTATCGTATCAGTTATAAGCCGGTTATTGTAAGACCCTCATAGAAGGGCATATACATCTTATTCATCATTATAGACCGGGAGTCAATATTTCTTGATATATCAAGATTACCTCGGAGGAAAATATTTAAGTAAATATTTTCCATTATTCGGGCGACGAATATTATTTGAATATTCGTTCTAGACTAGTTATTTTAACGATCCTTACTTCAAATAATTATTTGAATGTAACTATTTAACGAATAATATTTCTCAATATTCATTCAGAGTCGAATGGATTATCGATTATTATTTTGAATATTCTTCTAAAGATGAGACTACTAAATGAATATTATTTGGATATTCATTTAGAATATTATTTTATTAAATAAATATTACTTTTGAAAATTCATTTAAGATATTAAGTACTTGATGAATATTATCTTCAACATTCATCTGAAGCTTGATTTATTTATCGAATATTACATCAAATATTCCTTTAAAGCTTGGATTACTAAATGAATATTACTTGATATTCATTTAGAATATTATTCATTAAATGAATATTACTTTATCAATATTCATTTAAATTCCTAATTAATTATGAATATTATTTTGAATATTCATCCAGGGTTCTATTTAATCATCGAATATTATTTTAAATATTTTAAATGTTCCTTTCAGGACTTATTAAGTAATGAATATTATTTTGAATATTCATTTGATTGTTTAATTATGCAATAAATATTCTCTCGATATTTCTTCAAGAATTATTTGGGAAATACTCTGATATAAGATATTCTTTCATATTCCTAAATAATCTGTAAAATATTTTAACTCAATAAATATTCTCTGAATATTTATTCCATACTTAGAATAACCTCAATAAGTTTTATCTTCTTCGATTATTACGAAAAATATTTCGGAGACATATTATTATTAATCTTATATCAGAAAGGTTCTCAGACATCATTCTTCTTTGAGTCTACCTCTCTTATAATAAGGGAACCTTACTTGGAAAATGTTATTTAACTTGTCGACTTCCCGGTCATAAAGTATTCCCTTCACCCGCAACTCGGGTGCTGTTGACTTATTAAGTCGTTGCTTACCTTCTCATCTTTCGAGGGGTAAGATTACTGGAACAAGTTGATATCCGTTACCAAGTAATAGCTTGGGAGTTATTGGTAAATTTTCATTTCCAACTAGATACGACTACTTTGTGGAGTCTTATCAACAAGTATTATACTTGGGCAAAGGGGGACGAACGTTACATTCAGAATCATGAATTCTATTTGAACTAGGAGTCGTGTAAGAGGCCGAGTAGCGCCGGTCCATCCCCTTTGGCCCAACCGTTGGCCGGGGAGAGCTAGTAAGGCGGTATACAAGTAAAGCCGTCATTTCTTCCTTCTACCGGTAGTAAATCTAAATTGAGCTGTACGATCTCGACTGATCATCAAGATTGGAACAGCGGGCGCGGTGAATACTCCATCATTGGTTCATCATCCAAATTTATTTATTTCCTGCAACATGATTACTGTTGGCAGAGTCGGAAAAGTGTTCATAACTGGAATTGCAACCTTTTCTTGCAAGTTCATCTTCTTAATAACAATAAGAATATCTCGCTTACTTTGATGTAGCAGATATTTCTACAAACAAATACTTTCAGTTACCTTGTAACTTCATCGTTCATATTATACTGGCATCATTTCCGTAAATGCATGGCATATGGTTTGAAAGATAGCTTTGAACTATTTTAAATTATCGTTCAGTTATATATTATTGTTGGTGGGCTTTCGCTCACCCTTGCTTTGTTTACATTATGTCACAACAACAGCTAGGACAGATGGCTCGCGTCAGGCGCACTCGGCGCAAGCAGGTTACCCGACCCACCGGACTACCCGCTGAGATGCTAGCCGCCATTGCTGAGGTAGCATAGTTAGACAGTGTTTGTTTCCTGTTTAACTATATGTATAATTAATGTAATTAACGGCAAAACTTTTAAACCTATGATGTTATCTTTTTGGGATTGTAATAACTTTTATTCGTAACCCCTTTAATGTAAGACTTATTTCAATTTCATCTCTGGGACTATAACTGTTGTGTGTGTGAGTGGTAATTATTGTGGGGTCACAGCATGTGATTTATTTATTGTGGACTCAAGTCAAGTATTATGAATGGATGTAAGACCGTAACCACCAGATCCCTGACCCCGGATCCGGTGGTGTTACAGCTGAAGCTGTGTCAACTTCATGAACACCTGCTACCTTACCTTGAGAAAGCCTCTGTGTTGGATTTTGATATTCATTAGCAGCCATCATCTCAATTAAATCATAAGCTTCCTCATAGCTCTTCGCCCACAGAGCTCCACCTGATGCTGCATCTAGCAAAGGCCTAGACTGTGCTCCTAACCCATTGTAGAAACCATTAATAACCATCCAATCAGGCATGCCATAATGAGGACACCTTCGTAGCATCTCCTTATAACGTTCCCAAGCCTCACACAAAGATTCGCTAGATTGCTGTTGAAATTGAGTTAACTGGTTCCTTATTGCTGCAGTTTTCGCCATAGGGAAGAATTTAGTAAGAAACTTCTGAGCAAGATCATCCTATGTAGTAATTGAACCAGCTGGTAGAGAGTGTAACCAGCCCTTAGCCTTATCCCTTAAGGAGAATGGGAAAAGCCTCAACTTGATAGCATCATCCGACACACCATTAAATTTGAAAGTGTCGCAGATCTCGATAAAGTCCCGAATGTGCATGTAAGGATCCTCTGTCGAAGCACCCCCAAACTGAACCGAATTCTGCACCATCTGAATTGTTCTCGGTTTGATCTCAAAGTTATTCGCTGCAATAGCTGGCCTGACTATATGTTAGGCCGAATACACAATTAATAATCAAATTCGTATGAGAGTTTAGCAAGTAAGACGTTTATGCACTTAAAAACTTCTGGTATTAAGAACCCTCTTCGTGATGTAAACTATCACAAAGAGCTGCTAGGTTACAATAAAGATAATTCGTTGTACGATACCCTTCTAGGGTTAAGCTAACTGTATTTATAAAACATACAGCTACGATACAATCTCTAATTGATATTCCTAATAATCAGCTATACAATGATATCAATTACAGATTGTCACACGTCTCCTAAGTCAACTCAATCTCTTTGATAGCTATCCAATCTTCAAAGATATTGCTTCCATAATTATCTTCAAACACTGTTGACCAGTAGACGCTGCCTCCAGACAGAGTTTGACAAACTCTGTCGAGCTTCCATCTGTCAGAGTTTACACTAAACTCTGACCGCTTCCAGTTAAACTCTGATAATTCACTGTAACACTTAAACACTGATTAAAACACACCAATTATATTTAACAATCTCCCCCAACTTGTTCATTAGCAAAAATGCACAAGTTAATGACAATAATTGATGATGTCAAAACAAATAGACAAATACAGTGTTTATACAAATTCAGAGTTTAAGCTTCTACTTAACAAAATCTACAAAGAATAAGAAAATCCTTACAGACCTTAATCTCTTATCTCTTCAAGATCTGGTAGATAGCAGCCCTAAGATCATTGATTTTGTTCCTTCTCATCTCATTTCCCAGTCTGATAAATTTGACTTCTTCTGACTGTGAATTGAAGTCAAGTACTGTGATTCCCAAATCAGTCTTTAATTTTGCAGTACCTTTCTTCATTTCAATAAGATTTCCATTGTAATCCCTGTACTTAGGAACATATCTGCTATTATACTTCTCTCCTCTGATTGCCAAATTCTGAAGCACCCTCTGTCTGAGCACATTAGCAACTGATTGAGTCCTTTGACTATTCACCTTGAAAAGATATAGAACATATTCTAGTTCTTCCCTATATTTCAAGCCAATATCATTCTCACCAATTCTAAATACTGTCCCATCAGCCATAAAGTACAAGAGAAAGTCCTTCTTTAAACTCTTCTGATGAACTAACTGTACTGATTCCAGTCTGTCCAAACTCTCTTGAGTGACACCACGACCTGGAACAGCCAGTGAAGAAGGATCTCTAGGACCAGTTAATTGCCTTTTGTCTTTGTGTGAACCTAGTCCACCCTTATTATTTCCAACTTTACCAGACAAGGCTCTTCCATCAGAAATATTCATAGAAACTCCAGATAATATATTTGGATCTTGAATTGTTCCTTTCCCAAAAACTGATTTCAACTGAGAAGATTGTAAAGGTGTGGTCATAACTTGTGATGCAACAGAAGTTGTAACTTTCTTATGTGAACTTTCTCCTTCAATGCCTTTCAGCTTGAGTTGAGCTTCTGCTGCCATTGTTTCCTTTGAAAACTGAGATCTTTGACTAACATCAGCCCTTTCCTTGATCACAACACCTTTAACAATAGGCCTAGGAGCTTTTCCTCTTTGTAACTTACCAGACTTTAAAGCCTTGAGATGTTCTTCTTGTAAACTCTTTTCTTCAGCTTCAATGTCCTCAATTGTAACTCCTTCCTCATTCTCTTCAATAAACAACCTAGCAGCCAATTCTTCATCAGTCTGTGGATTAGAAGGTAATAGCAAACTCTTGGTCTTTGAAGTACCTTGAGTATCAGTATTTATTCCAACAAACTGGGATTTAGATGACTTGCTAGTTTTCAAAGTTTGAAATTCTTTAGTTTTGTTCTTTCCTTTACTACTTGCTCCTCCATCTCCAGCACTATCCCTTCTGACAACTCTCTCCCCCTTTTTGACATCATCAGGAATAAGAATAGATGTAATTAACTCCAAGGAAGTAGCAATAGAATCAATTTTAACAGACAAGGCAGACTGATTCTCTTCAACTTTACCCAGCCTGGCAAAGAGATTGTCTTGAGCTTTAGAAAATTTTGTATTCATGAGTTTAGACTCTCTTTCCATTTCCATTTCTCTAGTTACGATCTCAGTCCTCAAATCAGTGATTGCCTTTGTAGTGTCATCAAATCTTCTATCCAGAGTTTTGACTTGAACTACAGTTGCTTTTAAGCAAGAAAGAATCTCTGGATTGGAGATAGTATCAGCAGTTTGCTTAACAAAATTAGCTGCTCTCCCTCTTGGAAAAATGCAATCCTCTTTGTACCAGTCAGCAGCAAATTGTGCAAGTTTTGCTTTCTCAATTTCATGAGACTTACAAGGTTGAGTGAAAGATGTATGTTTATTGTCTGTTTGTACTGGTGCACTCAGAGAAGAATCAGAATTTGCACTGCTTTCACCTTCAGGTTCAACACTTGCAGCTTTAGCATGTTCATCTTCAAGTAAAACACTGTGCTGAGCATTGTCAGCCACAGTTTCTGCAATTTCTTCTGCAGCCTTGTCAAGATTTGCTTCATGTTGCTCAGACTCAGCAACAGAGTTTACATTTTTGTCACCAACAGGCATAGACTGAGAAATAGCCTTGGTTGCTTGATCAATCTCATCTCCTCCTTCAACAGTTTGGTGAGCATCTGAGAGTAACTCTGTATGTGATGCTACAGTTTCAGAAAGGACAACTGTAGGTTGATCAGCTGCACCAGTATCATAGATAGGATCAGAGAATGGCATGAATGAATCAAGAATATCATTCATTGGAGAAAAGCCGTCTCTAGTATCCTCTTCTGCAGGCATTTTGTCCTCTGCAGGCATTTGAACTTCTACAGGCATTGAATCTTTTTCAGCCTCAACAGTAGGTGGTTGCTGTGAAACTACCACTGGAGCTTCAACATTATCATCAACAGAATCAGAGATTACCAGTTTTCTTCTCTTCGCTAGAGGCACTTCATCTGAATCCTCTTCACTAGATTTTGCTACCACTGAGAGTGACTTAGGTATGTTTGTCGTTTGTTTTATTCTTTTCATTCTTCTAGTATAAACAGCTCCAGGAGATGTCTGTTTTGCTTTTCTTTGTGTCTCTATTGCCTTCTTAACTCTTGCATGTCGTTCAGTGATTGCCTTCTTAACTCTTTTTGCTTTAGACTGTGATTGTGGTGGAGATTGTGATGATTCAGAGTTTGTTTCTGGAGTGTGTGAAGGTTGTTTTGTAGGTGCTGAGGGAGTAGGTGATGTAGGTGCTTTAGTGTTTGGTGTTTAAGTACGATCAATGTTTAGTGGTTCAGGTTGTGGTTCTGGTTGTGGTTGGTCCTGAGGTTGATTGAGAAAATTCTGTAAAGCAAGTGGCAGAACAAAGGCAGGTAGATTTTCTTTACCAACATCCTTATTAGTCATATCAGAGAATATTCTCTTGTTGACTCTAAAAGGCTGAATTTCATCAGTATCAGCAATCTCTAGACCAGGTACACAAGCATTGAACAAAATTTTACAAAATCGAGCATAATAAACTGTAGTAGACTTTGACAGTTTATCACCTAAATTCATCAGAACATATCTACCAAAATCAAAATTACTACCATAGAGTAGAGAATACCCTATTTGTAGACTGTCTATTGGAATGGCATCCCAGTTGGTGACTTTCTTCTGGAATGTCCTTGTAATGCAATCGAAGAAAAAATTCCATTCCTTCCTGAGATTAGGCCTCTTTATACCGCCAAGCTTGTCAAGAGATTCCATGTAACCTATGTCCTGTAGCATATTTCTCAAGTGATGTTCAACCACATAAGTATAAGATGTATGTGCATCAAACCCCATTGTATCTCTGACAGTTTGTGGAGTAATCACAAACTCTTGTTCGTCATAAGTGAAGATGATGTTAGGAGTCCCATTTTCTCCTCCATCCACATATACTGAGTTTTGCCAAAAAGTGGCAATTTGAGATGCAGAGAGAGTACCAGGTCCAACCAGAGCTTGTCCAATCTCTGAGTCTCTCAAGAAATTCTGCATTAGATGAAACGCTTCTGGAACACGTTCATGATAGAGTGGAGCTTCATAGTTGTTAGGGACAAATCGTAGACCAAGAGCAGTAAATGGTTTAGAAGCCATTGAGTTAAGAAATTTGCAAGAATCCCTAAGAGAAGTGTATGTAGGAAAGGTGTTTGCAAGAATGCCCAAATGAAAAGTGAGAGAACTGTGAGATGTAAAAATAAACACAACCGTTTGGACACAAAAGTAATTAGAGTAATTAAAAACCCAGTCTCTTATGTAATCAAACACTCAATCAGTTCCTAGATTAATGTGTAGTGGGACACGATAATGGGTGAGTGGGACACATTAATGGGTGAGTGGGTCACGTGCTCCTATTTTTAAGAAGTGAATTTTGGAAATTAAAACAATAAAATATTTGATTTAAAAAAAATCAAATAACACTCTCTTAAAATACCTGGACCCAATTAAAACCAGAATATGAAGCGTTTACCTGTAACCATTAATAACCAGAATACGAAGTGTTTTAGGACTTCGTTGCTTACCCATCTCTATTTAAGGCCTAGAGACTTGTTCAGATTAGTTCACTATCCCTTTAACCTTTCATTCTCCCCTGAAAAATAAAAAACCCTTCAAACAACACACTCTGAATAACAATGACAAGCCTTACCATCAAAGAAAAGAATCTCCATCTCGTAGAGAATAGAGATATCTTCAGCTATTCGCGTGAAGAGTTTGATGCGTTTGACTGGGAAATGCAGCTTGAGACTCTGTGGCTGCAGATGGATGCCGGTCTGGAAAAGATCGAGAGAGAAAAACCTGCAAGAGTGATCGACATCGATGCTGCTCTCCAAGCAACATTAGCATGGCTTTCCTCGAAGGCATCCTCATCCAACACCACCAACCATTGTTAATGAATATGTCAGCAAAAATAACCTTATCCCTTCAACTTCCACCCAAATAAAGTGGCAAAGATGGGATCTGGGATGTTTGCTAACAATGGAGTGGTTTGGACTTGAACTTTTATTTTCCTGTTGAATAGATTAGCAGATAGAAAGAACAAAAAGATGTAATACTTGGTTGTAATCTCTTTCTTATTATCAATGAAAAATTCTGTTTCTCTAATCTTATTCAGTGTGTTCTGCAATTTTATTATGTTTATGAACTTTTCTTCAAGGAAGTAAATCAAAGAAGAGAATATGAAAACTAATTAAAGTAATCATATAAGGAACAAATTCATGAACAATAATCACAATTAAATCAGGAACAGAACAGTTGTCAAAAGCCCTATTTACTCCAAAATTTTCAAATTATCCAAATGAAAATTTACCTTAGAGTACGAACCACGAATCAACAGTGTTTGTCAATTCTCCAACTTTATCACCGAAACCCTTTCATAAATTGTACAGTTGTGAAAATATGTGTGTGTGAAGCAGAGTTTACTAAATCAATTTTAAGAGCATCTAATTTTTCATAAAATCCATAAAGTAAATCAATAAACACTGGATGCACAAACTGTCATAGTAAACACTGAATGTATGATGAAAGCTAAACTCTGTAGAAATCAATCTATATACAGTAACTTTTAATTTATTTTATATTCCCTCTATATATACATTTTTTTTAATTCTATTCATTCCAGTAATTAGAGGTTGGAACCAGTCACCAAAAATTCAAAAATTTTAGCCCTTATCATTTTGATAATTTCCTGGGTCATCCTAGTATTTAACTAGTCACCAAAAATCAGAGAATTTTAGCACATATTATATACCAATAAGTTCCTGGGTCATCCTAGTATCCAACATAATCTCAAAGGAGTATAACAACCTATATACATTTTCTTTGGGGTATTGCAGTAAGCATTTTATTCTACCAGAGTATAACTAACAAAGTTTAGAGTTCATCAACATCAGTAGTTATTCATGTAAGGTAATGCACACAGTATTTATAGACTCAGAGTTTAGGACAAAATAAACTAAGAGATGCTATAAATATGAACCAGTATCATGCTGTGTTAACTTTCTGCACAATCTAAGATTAGATCACAATAACTCAAAAAGATTCATGATTAATTGCTGAGAATCATGCTTCATACATATTTCTTCATTGGTGTTTTCATTCAGACAAAAATCAACTCAGAGTTCACAGAGCTTATCAAACTTATTAACAGTGTATGACATACAGACATGCTGACAGAATTTACCAGAGTATGCATAATAGAGTTTAATCAACAGAGTTCACTTAGCACTTAACCAATCAAGAAATATGAGTAATACAATACATAAGTAAAATTTGAATCTAACCAACATTTCTAGTCAGAGCCAGAGACCATTCCTAGTTCATTGACCAGTCTTGTAAATGTAGCTTCACTCAATGGTTTAGTGAAGATATCTGCAAGCTGTTGTTCTGTAGACACAAAATGTAGTTCAATATTCCCTTCTTCCACATGTTCTCTGATGAAGTGGTACCTTATGCTGATGTGCTTGGTCATTGAATGCTGTACTGGATTACCTGTCATAGCAATAACACTTTGATTATCACAGTAAATAGGAATTTTACTGTACCTCAATCCATAATCCAGCAATTGATTCTTCATCCACAAGATCTGTGCACAACAGCTACCAGCTGCAATATACTCTGCTTCAGATGTAGATGTGGAAATTGATTTCTGTTTCTTGCTGTACCAGGAGACAAGTCTGTCACCAAGAAATTGACAACTTCCACTAGTGCTTTTTCTGTCTATCTTGCAGCCTGCAAAGTCTGCATCAGAATACCCAAGTAGCTTGAAATCTGATTCTCTGGGGTACCACAGACCTAATGATATGGTGCCCTTGAGATACTTGAAGATTCTTTTCACAGTTGTCAGATGTGGCTCTCTAAAATCTGCCTGAAACCTTGCACAAAGACAGGTTGCATACATGATGTCAGGCCTACTAGCTGTCAAGTATAGAAGAGATCCTATCATGCCCCTGTAGTTTGTTATATCCACTGAAACTCCTGTGTTTTTGTCCAATTTAGTTGCTGTTGCCATGGGAGTTGATGCAGATGAATAGTCATGCATACCAAATTTCTTGAGAAGATTTCTGGTATATTTTTCTTGATTAATGAAAATACTGTCATCTGTTTGTCTCACCTGTAGGCCTAGAAAGTAACTAAGCTCTCCCATCATGCTCATTTGATTGGACTGCATGAGCTTGGCAAACTTCTTACAGAGTTTATCATTTGTAGACCCAAAGATAATGTCATCAACATATATCTGAACTAAAAGGAGGTCACTTCCTTGATTGAAATAAAACAGAGTTTTGTCAATTGTTCCTCTGTTGAATCCACTTTCTAGAAGAAATTGAGCAAGTGTCTCATACCATGCTCTTGGTGCCTGCTTAAGTCCATATAGTGCCTTATCTAGCCTGTAGACATAATCTGGATATTTGGGGTCTACAAATCCTGGTGGTTGTTCAACAAACACTTCTTCTTCAAGCTTTCCATTCAGAAAAGCACTTTTCACATCCATCTGGAACACTTTGAATTTCTTGTGAGAGGCATATGCTAGAAAAATTCTGATTGCCTCCAATCTTGCAACTGGAGCAAATGTTTCATCATAGTCTATTCCTTCCTGTTGTGAATAGCCTTTTACTACCAGTCTAGCCTTGTTCCTTGTGATAACACCTTCACTGTCAGTCTTGTTTCTGAAAACCTATTTAGTACCAACAATAGATCTGTTCTTTGGCCTTGGTACAAGGGTCCAAACTTCATTTCTTTCAAATTCATTCAACTCTTCCTGCATTGCTGTTATCCAGTCAGCATCTTGAAGAGCTTCTTCCACTTTCTTTGGTTCATTTTTAGACAAGAATGCATGAAACAGACATTCACTTGCAGTAGCACTTCTTGTTTTCACTTTTGCATCTGGATCACCAATTATCAAATCAGGTGTATGTGATTTAGTCCATTTCCTAGCAGAAGGCAAATGACTTCTGTCAGCATGTGATCCTCCCCCTTGATCCATGCTCTCCTGATTTTGTTGTGATCTATCTTCGATTTCTGAGACTCTCCCTGAACTTGACTGCCCAGAGTCAGAATTTGAATTTTCAGAGTTTGAATCATCAGAGTTTGATCCAGATTTTTCAGTTGACTCAGTATCAGTGTTTGAGTCTTCATCTTGTTCATGCTCCCCCTCAACTAGTTCTCCCTTTTGTTATGGCTGAGAAGTTTCTCCAGTGTTTACCCGTAGAGGTTCAGAGTTTGTTTCAACAGAGTCTGTCAGAATTGTTTCATCAGAGTTTACTGCATCAAAGTTTAAATCTTCATTTTCAAAGTTCAGTTGATCATATTCATCTTTGTCTTCAAGTCCAGTTATCTTCTTATCATCAAAAGACACATGTATAGATTCCATGATCATTTTAGTTCTCAGATTGTAAACTCTGAATGCCTTTGTTGACAGTGGATAGCCAACAAAAATTCCTTCATATGCCTTTAGCTCAAACTTGGTCAACTGTTCAGGATGATTCTTCAAAACAAAACATTTGCACCCGAAAATATGAAAGTATTTAAGGTTAGGCTTCTTTTTCTTCACCATCTCATATGGTGTCTTTCCATGCTTATTGATCAGTGTAGCATTTTGAGTAAAACAAGCAGTTTGAACAGCTTCTGCCCAGAAATAAGTTGGCAATTTTGCTACATCAAGCATAGTTCTGGCAGCTTCAATCAAGGTTCTATTTTTCCTTTCAACTACACCATTTTGTTGTGGTGTACCAGGTGCTGAAAATTCTTGCTTCACTCCATTGTCCTTGCAGAATTCTTCCATTGTTGCATTTCTGAACTCAGTTCCATTATCACTTCTGATGATTCTGACTTTGTTACTTGATCCTTTGTCCAGAAGCTTCACATGCTCCATCAGAGTTAATGCAGTTTCATCCTTCTTTGCTAGAAAATACACCCAAGTGAATCTAGTGTATTCATCAACAATGACTAAAGCATATTTCTTCCTTGCTATAGACATAACATTTACTGGACCAAAGAGATCAACATGCAGAAGATGATAGGGATCAATGATTAAAAATTCTTTCTTGCTCTTGAAAGATGACTTCCTTTGTTTAGCCTTCTGACATGAATCACATAGGCCATCAACATTTAACAGAGCCTTTGGGAGTCCTCTTACAAGATCCTTTCTGATCAATTCATTGATGTTGTTCAAGTTCAAATGTGAGAGTTTCTTGTGCCACTTCTAACTCTCTTCACTAGACATTCTTGTAGACAGGCAAACAACTTTTCTAACAGAGTCTATCAAAAGCTTGATTTCATAAATGTTGTTTTGCCTGTGACCAACTAGAACAACCTTTCCTGTAGATTTGCTGATAACTTCACAATATTCAGGTTGAAAATCTACATGATATCCCCTGTCACAGATTTGACTCATAGATAACAAGTCATGCTTGAGTCCTGGGACATGAGCTACATTGTTGATGATGACATTTCCAAGATTAATATTGCCATATCCCAATGTTCTTCCTACATTGCCATCACCATAGGAAACTTTTGGGCCAGCCTTATCCTCATAGTCTGATAGCAGGGCTTTATTTCCAGTCATGTGTCCTGAACAACCACTGTCCACGACTAGGGTTGCCTCCCTGTTGCCCTGCAATCACAAGCAATTACTGAGGATTAGATTTAAGGATCCAGACTTGCTTGGATCCTTTCGCATTCTTAACTTTGTTAGCTTTCGCAGCGGAATTAACATTATCAGAGTTTGAGCTAACAGTATCAGTGTTTACACTTGCAGTATCAATTTTAACCCATTTAAGATTGGGTTTCAGTTCATAGTAATTATGATAGATAGCATGATATTCTCTGCAAGTATAAGTGGAATGCCAAGTGCTTCCACAGTGTGTGCATAAAGTCTGTGGCTTAGTTCTAGCAAAATCCTTCTTTACCTCAGACTTGGTAGGTAAAGAATTTATATTTTTATTTTTCTTGCAGAAATTTGCAAGATGCTTAGTACTACCATAGTTATGACATGTCTTTCTTGGAGCATAACTAGCAAGCATTGGTTTATTTCCTGAACTGATGCCTACTTTTCCATTTCTGTTCTTATTTGACACTCTCTGTTTCTTAACAGATTTTAACTCCTTCAGTTTATGTTTGAGTTGTTTATCTGTCATTGAACCAATATTAACCTGTTTGACACTAGTTTTTACTGGTTTACTTTTAACATCTTCTTTTTCATTTTCAGACAAAAATTTACTAGTTCCATGTACAAAATGAGGTCTAATTTTAACTTGATTTTGAAATCTAAGTTCATCTCCCTCATTATAACCTAGACCAACAGTGTCTGTTTGAAAAATCTGTTGAGTGTCCTTTCCAGAATTAGTCCAAGTCCTAATTTTCTTATTTGCTTCCTCCAACTCAGATTCTAGTTGTTTATATTTCTGAAGCAAATTCTGTTCTATAGAGACAGCATCATCTCTCTCTTTCTGAACTTGTTGCATGTTTTCAAGTTTTTCTTCAACAAGTTTATTTCTAACCTTAAGTTCAGAATTTTCAGATTTTATCCTCTCATTTTCTAAAGTCTGATCCCTATAACTTATATGCAATGACTTAAGATAAATTCTTAATTGAGCAATGTCATCAATATTATAAGCATAGGTAGTTAGAGGTACCTAATTTTCAGAAGTTTCTGATTCAGTTGTAGCCATGAGAGCATAGTTTACTTCTTCATCAGAATCTGAAGTATCTGCCCAATCTCTGCCTTTAGTGTAGAGTACCTTTCCAGTTTTACCCTTCTTGCACTCAGGAGCATAGTGACCCATCTCCTTACACTTGTAGCATTGAATTTCAGACTTATCCTTCTTCCCTTTAGAATCTCTCTTATCAAACTTCCTGAAGCTTTTCCTGTCTGCATTTGAATCTCTAGAAAACCTTTTCCCTTTCTTGAAATTCTTGAAGCCCATTTTCTTGAAGGTCTTCACCATCAACACAGCCATTTTCCTCATTTCTTCTTCATCATCCTCAGAGTCAGATGATTCAGAAGAGTTTGAATCACAATCAGAGTTTGATGATTCACTTTCGGAGTGTATGACCAAAGCTTTTCCTTTCATTTTCTTTCTTGATGCCTCTTTCTTCTGAGGCTTCTCTTCAACATTAAGAGCAACAGACTTTGCCTTCCTGCTTGATCTCCTGTTTCTCTGCTCCATTTCCAATTCATGAGTTTTGAGCAGTCCATAGATTTCATCAATCTCTGTTTCAGAAAGATCATAGTTGTCTCTAATAGTGGTTGTTTTCACATCCCACTTTTCAGGTAGAGAAAGAAGAAACTTGAGATTTGAGTCTTCTAGATCATACTCTTTGTTGACCAATGACAGATCATTGAGCAGTTTACAGAATCTATCAAATGTTTCTGTCATGGTCTCTTCAGGTTTAGCGTCAAAATGCTCATACTCTTGTGTGTGTATGTTTTTCCTATTCTTCTTAATAGCCGCAGTTCCTTGACAGCTGACTTCAAGAGCATCCCTTATCTCTTTTGCAGTGGTGCAGTTAATGACTTTGTTAGACATAACATTGTCTAAAACACTATGCAGTAAATGCCTAACCTTTGCATCCTTAGCAATTGATGATAGATCTTCAGGAGTCATGTCCTTCTTTTCCTTTGGAACTATTTTAGCTTCTTCACCAGCAGCTGCAACAGATAGCTTTGTAGGATTGTGAGGGCCTTCATAAATCCTGTCAAGATATTCTGGATCTGTAGCCTCCAGAAACATAGTCATCTTGACCTTCCACATAGCATACTTTAATGGCCTGAGAATAGGAACCCTGATTGGTTCATAACGACTCACAGTAGTAGGAGCCTTTTCAGAAACAGTAGGTGTTGGTGGAGGAATTGTTGACATGATTATTGTTGTGTTTGGATCTTAACCTGTAATAAAGTAACAGATTGGCTCTGATACCACTTGTTAGGCCGAATACACAATTAATAATCAAATTCGTATGAGAGTTTAACAAGTAAGACGTTTATGCACTTAAAAACTTCTGGTATTAAGAACCCTCTTCGTGATGTAAACTATCACAAAGAGCTGCTAGGTTACAATAAAGTAATTCGTTGTACGATACCCTTCTAGGGTTAACCTAACTGTATTTATAAAACATACAGCTACGATACAATCTTTAATTGATATTCCTAATAATCAGCTATACAATGATATCAATTACAGATTGTCACACGTCTCTTAAGTCAACTCAATCTCTTTGATAGCTATCAAATCTTCAAAGATATTGCTTCCATAATTATCTTCAATAATTCTTCAAACACTGTTGACCAGTAGACGCTGCCTCCAGACAGAGTTTGACAAACTCTGTCGAGCTTCCATCTGTCAGAGTTTACACTAAACTCTGACCGCTTCCAGTTAAACTCTTATAATTCACTGTAACACTTAAACACTGATTAAAACACATAAATTATATCTAACACTATACTAGATTGTATGTCAGTAATCGTCGGCTGCGAATAGTCCTTCAAAGCCTTGACTGCTGCTGGTAAATCTGCCATCTCGTTTACTGCTGCAAGTTCTTCTTCTGCCAGTTTTTCCTTACGAGCCTGCAAACATGTTCGCATACACGTTCAAGTACCTGAAAACACCACGAAACAAACAACTAAGTAAGAAATCCGAGTCAGTGAACGCTAACGACCACTGATGACAAGCACATAAACTAAACAAAACGCCGATGATCCCCGGCAGCGGCGCCAAAAACTTGTTAGCACAAAATTACGCAAGCGCACGTAGTCACAAGTAATATAATTAAAGTTCGTTCCACAGAGATCTGGTTAAGTTTAATCAGTAAATATGCCTATGCAACAATGTTTAGTTTTAATCCACTGCTAAGACAAATAACAATTTTGGTATTAATTAACTAAATTAAACTAGGATGCAATTATTAAACTAAGAATTAAATTAACTAATGAGATTGAATTCGAATTACTAATATGAGAATAAACATGGGATCCTAACTTCATTAAATACTTCCCTTAGATCTGACGCCTTTAATCTCTATATGCAATGGTTTTGATATCTGATCGGATAACACGAAACAAGTATACGCTACCTGTCAGCTTACGCATACCAAACTAAACATACATCCACAAAAGAGATAGAAGATGAATAGACACCAATTATGCTTAGACCCTATATGTCTATAGAATTTGAAAACATAATGGTTGAAGAACAGGTTATCCATTAAGATCACATAGGGTAGTATAAGTATTTTCATCTCACACCACGAATCATATTGATAACAATTATGAACCTATGCTAGCATGGCAAGTTCTAAATCTCAAGATCCTCTTTCACTTCACAAGAGATTAATAATTCAATTTAGATGTTAGCTACGCATCTAAAAGCGTTAAGATTAACCATACGAGGATATCAATTTCACATCACACACAGATCTTTACAGCATCAAGATACTAAGTTCCATAAATAAATCCGTTAGAATCCCATGACAACGATTAGCCCATAATTGAACTATTCATCGTCATGGGAATTGATGAAAACATGATAATTAACAAGATATGAAAGAAAGAAACAATAATATTAATAAAAACAAGAGTTGAGATAACAAATCTATAGTCCAAAGTATACAAAAGATGAAGTAGATCTAGATCTTTGCTTGTCACCGAGCTTGAATCCTTCTCCACTCTTCTCTCTTGCAGTTCTACGTTACAATAATAAAAATCTAATACAAATTACATGGTAGGATGTGTTTAAATAGACTCTAGAAGTCGTACCCAATAAGCAATTACCTTCTATTACAATTAGAATTCGATTAAGGTACCAAAAGCTGCCCAAAATATAATTAGAATTAGAAAAGGGGCAAAACTGGAATTTTTCTGCATGGCTTATCATAGAACACATGCGCAATTTTATTCAGCACGTCCCCTGCACCTGCTATCTATCTCAGGTTGTAGAAAATCTCTCAAGCTTCGCGTGAGCTATAAGATCGCTGAAAACGGACTTCTAGAACTCCAGATATGGCCAAAACAGTGTAGACTGCGCAACCTTCCCGAAAAATCCGAATTTTAATCAATTAATCCTCCAAACACGATAGATGTAACACCCCTAAATCCGGGGTCAGGGATCTGGTCGTTACCGTCTCAATTCCCATCCACAGTTCAACATAAATATTAAATTACAACCTTGTGACCCAAAACAATAACATAAAACACACCCGTTATAGTCCCAGAGATGAAATCAGAGTAACAACCAAATTTTATTAAACACATTATGAGTTCTTACAACCCAAGAGAATTTTAATATAAATACATACTCTTTTCCATCCATTTATATTAGTCATACTAGACTATATACTTGGTACTGAAAGAATAAATCTATCCTACCAATAGCTTTCTCTTCGGCTCTGGTAGTCTCATCGTCCTCGCCAGCATCGAGTGCGCCTTGTGCGAGTCATCTGGTCTAGATGTTGTTGTGATATAATAATAAAGCAAGGGTGAGCAATAGCCCACCAACAATAATATTTAACTGAACGATAATATATAACAGTTCAAAAGTATCTTTCAAACCATATGCCATGCATTTACGGAAATGATGCCAGTATAATATGAACGATGAAGTTACCAGGTAACTCAAAATGTAAATATATGAGGGAATATCTGCTTTGTCGAAAATAAGCAAGATATTATAAACATGAACTTCCAAGGAAAATATTGCAATTCCAGTTACGAACACTTTTCCAGCTCTGCCAACAGTAATCATGTTGCAGGAAATAAATAAGTTTGGATGATGAACCAATGATGGAGTATTCACCGCGCCCGCTGTTCCAATCTTGATGATCAGTCAAGATCGTACAGCTCAAATTAGATTTACTACCGGTAGAAGGAAGAACTGACGGCTTTACTTGTCTACCGCCTTACTAGCTCTCCCAGGCCAACGGTTGGGCCAAAGGGGATGGACCGGCGCTACTCGGCCTCTTACACGACTCCTAGTTCCAATAGAATTCATGATTCTGAATGTAATGTTCGTCCCCCTTTCCCCAAGTATAATACTTGTTGATAAGACTCTACAAAGTAGTCGTATCTAGTTGGAAAGGAAAATTCACCAATAACTTCCAAGCTATTGCTTGGTAACGAACATCAACTTGTTCCAACAATCTTACCCCTCGAAAGATGAGAAGGTAAACACAGACTTAATGAGTCCATAGCAACCAAGTTGCGAGTGAAGAGGATAAATTATGACCGGGAAGTCAACAAGATAAATAACATTGCTCAAGTAGGTTCCCCTATAATATGGAAGTTTGAGCGAGCATTTAAATCCTTTTAAGATAGATTTAAATGAAAAAGAAAGAGTTGGGAACCTTTCCTTGATAAAATAGTCGTAAAAAGACTCCGAAATATTTTACATAATATCTGGAGGTGGAAGGTAATCTCCGAATAATATAAATTATTTTAAAAAGAATTTTAAAAGAATTAAATAAATATTCCAAGAATATTTATTTACTCAATAATAATTATGGAATATTATTAACTCATAATATTGCTCGTAAGTAATCCTCGAATGAATATATGGAATTATTTAATAAATAAATCCCTCCTTAAATGAATATTCGAAATAATATTCATTAAATAATTAAGCTCCAATAAATATTTAAAATAGTATTCAATAAATAAGTCAAACCTTAAATGAATATTTGAAAATAATGTTCATTTAATATTTACTCTTTTAAATGAATATCCAAATAGCATTCATTTAATAAATAATCTTCTAAATGAATATCCAAATAATATTCATTTAGTAATCAAAACTTTAAAGGAATAATCGAAATAATATTCCTTAAGTAAATAGAACTTCCAACGAATATTTTAAAATAATATTCATTAAGTACATAAAACCTTAAATGAATATTCAAAAGTAATATTCATTTAATAAATAACATTCTAAAGAATATCAAAATAATATTCATTAAATATCAACTCTAAATGAATATTCAAAATTAACATTCATTTATTATCTCTCGACTAAGATAATACTCGAATAACATTCCTCGAAATATTTCCAAGTAATTGATACTTTATGGAATATAATAACGTTTAACAATAACCTTCCTCTAATAAATAATAATCTGTCGTTGGAATCCCTCCGGGTTTCCACGACTATCTATAACTTAAAATACCGACTCCCGGTCTATATTTAGAATGAATATCATATGCCCTTCGCTAAGGGTCTTACCAAAACAATCCGGCTTATTACTGATAAATTGTATCTAGTCTATAAGCCAATATCAATTCAGGGAACAAGTATCACAAAAACCAGAGTCACAATATAATTGGAAACAGGCATGCATGCGATGGCATATGTAAAACAGAAATCATATACATATATTATCACAACAACAGGTTCAAAGGTTTGAACACTTGCCTGGTAATTGAGCACGGGTGGGGTTAGTTGTAGGGTGTCCCGAGTCAGCTCGGCGATCTATAATAGTCAAGAAATTCGAGATTAATCACTTAACATTTTTCAAAAGGTTAAGTATTAACTTAAGTCGAAACATGTTTTCGAATTATCTCGTTATACCCCTTTTTAGCGTAACTCTTTTTATTACCGATACGATTTGACATTTGTTCGTCATTAAGACATGTCATCGTACTCACACTTAGTGTATACTTAAGTCGTATAAGTTCTAAATTTGATCGATTACGAACCAAGATTATATCTCGAGTTTATCGCTCGTTTTCTACGTTATATCCAAAGTTATACTTTTAAGGGGTTCGTTCGCGTTTAACCTAAATTCGAACATTTTTATAAAATCGAAAAATGATCCGATTCACATGAGATTTTCTCTCACACCTCCCTTTTTACCTCTAGTATTTAATTACCAAGATTCGCCACTGACTTACGTATTTTACGAGGGTTCATTTTTAATTACGAATTCTCGGTTACGGTTTCGAACAACTTTTAGTAAACCGACCGTAACTCCTAAACCGTAAGTCCGTTTCACACGATCTTTATATCAAAACGAAGCTTATAACATGATCTATCCTATCATGGCAGAAAACGAAGCCGAACAGGGAGTTACATGTTCTGTCAAAATCGTTTTCTTAAGGTTAACGAAATTTTGGCATTACGACGGCTATAAATCGAACATTCCAAAAATCATAACAACAATACCAAGCTACACCGGGCATCTAAACAACTTGTAAACATGTTATTCATCTCAACAAGTCCAACAACGTATCACTTTACCAATATGATCATCATATCTCTTAAACTAACTTAATCAACTACATAATCATGCTTAAATGCTTAACATAACATCATAATCATATCTAAGCTAAAACCCACCAAGAACATGCTTGAAACTTAAGATTCAACCAAGGGTTTCAAGGGTTATACCTTCCTTGGAGAGTGTACTAGCCTTATAAAACCTTTCATAGTCCTTGTATAACCTTAACCAAGCTTAGATCATCCAAACAAATCAAGAGATCAAAGTTAGTTTCTAGAAATCACTATTCACCCTCATCTTCAATGATTTATTTGAAAATGGAAAAAGTGGAGATTGAAGCTAAGATTTCTAGGAGATCATTTTTATGAAATATAGAACTCACCATAAAAATTTGGAGGTCAAACAATGGTTGGAAGCTTGATTTTGCTTCTTGAATTAAGCAAAAATTCGAAGTGGCTCTTTCAAGGGGAAAAACAGGGTGGCTTCTCGAATTTATTTACCCATCCAAACGATCTTTAAAAATTATGAAATTAAATCCACAACTTCATCTCCATGTGTAGAAGCTCCGTGAATTTTTTCATGATTTTTAGATGAGTAGAACTAGGTGAAAAAAAATTGCCAAGACCCCTGCCCTGGAAAATGTAAACTGCTGGAAATGGGAGAGAAAAGAGAGAAAAGGGTGGTTGGCTTGCTTGGTTCTCTTGCATTATTGATGTTTTAGGATAATATCTAGCATAAAGGCACTTTAATAAAGTGATTTGCTCATCCCTTGCATCACCTTGGACATGTGTTAGTATTTTGTGGTGAGATGAGGTGTTTTAACCTAACTAGTTGGTTTGATCTCTAATGGTACTAGTTAGCATTGAAAATATCTTGTCTACTTGACCTTATCCTCTTGCACATGACTATCCCTTGGCTCTCTGCTTGATTCTTTGCCCGGTTATTGCTCAATTTGATTGATCGTTCGGAGGAATATCTCAAAGATTCCTACTTAGGGTTTTACCGGAAACCTTCTTAATAATTATAATAACATTCTCCATTTTTCTTAATACTTCTCGAATTTAAATTCCTTAAATTCCTTAAATAAATCCTCAAGTCTTACAGTGTCCAGGAAAATCTCGGAGAAAATAAAAGTGCTATTTTTCTGAATCCGATGTCGTTTACATACACTTATTTCGCCCCTGGGTCATGAATACGAACTCAGAAATCCGTTCTGAATACTTCTATATAGCGTCGTCTAATAATATTCTCAATTACACCAAAATCACTATTCATCCTTATTCTTTACTTATTCATCTAGGGTTGTACAATTGTCCGTATTCTCTTTCGATCGTTCCTTAACCTTTTTACGGAACCACTGGATTAATCGCTATCTATCTGGATGACATGAGAATATTCTCCTGCTTGGAATTGCCATATCTTATTCCCTTAGGAGATAGATTATTCTTACCTATGTTGTCACCCTTTAGCATTCTTCATGACATATAAGTATTTGAATCCATATTCATTCCATTCATTCATTAGAGCTGGTGACCTTGTTTTCGGAATCATTGTTCCTCATTTTATCAGTACTTAATAAAAAGTTTTAATTATATCCAAAATTTGGGGTTCTTACAGTCTCTCCTCCTTAAAAGGATTCCGTCCCGGAATCAGGTAGGAAACAATCGGGTTCTTGTTTGTCATCTAGCTTTCCAGTCCTCGGTTGATCCTTAATCATTTCAACCCGTTTACAGCACATCTCCGTAGTGCTACAGTACTCTCTTTTTCCTTTTTATCAACTTTTCTACTTTTGCACATCACACTATCCTGGTTCTGCTCTTACTCATTCATATAATATCACCCTTATTGGTATCTACAGTGACTTCGGTATTACTATCGCATTGCGAATTCGGAGATAACCTCACTCGCACTATGCATTTCCTGATCGCCTTAATCTTCGTAATCTCGATCAATATAGAGAAGTGGAAAGATTTATTGAGAGATCACTATGATCAATTGAACATTTGTTATATTGCATAGTTAGTACAGAAGGGGGCCAGCCTTTAGTACTTGACAAGCAATTAAACAAGTTATGGTATTCCACTTAGACTTCTATCACATAGACAGATAGTCACGTAGCAGTACCTCCCCTCCTTAAAGGGTTGTTCTTCTCAATTCATAAAGAAGATGAATAAGAGAGAAGAAAAGAAAAGAATTCTAAAGGATTATAGAATTTTTTTTTTGTAAAATATCATACTCAGAATTTACCTCTGAACTATAGAGGTTCATCAAAGAAGAAAATAATCATGATTATATCCAATACCATTTGATCGCAATTTCATGTGTCAACATATCTTGCTGTTTTGTCCATTATTCTATGGACCTATACTCTGGTTCAACCTTAGCAACACTTTTGGAAAAATCTTTCAACCTCTCAGGTTAAATCTTAGGTTTCTCGCTAGACATCATTGTTACTGACATTCCATGTCGCGCTACTAGCTTTTCATATCTATTATATTAACACTATCAGGTTGTCATCCCGATAATTCATCAGAAACCCATTTATTAATCCATTCATAACATTCCTTACTTCACATTCCATAGTTGCTTTCCCAGTCTTTTCTTTATCAATCACATCCTTCTTATTATCTGATATTTATTTACCTCTGTTATTTACTTCCACCTTCATCTCTTTATTGAGGCATCTTTTGCACTTGGCACCTCCTTATTGGTATCCCGTCAAATTTACTCTATAATCATCACATTATTTCACATTTAAAACCTCCGAAATGAATCTGGCCGATTTCTTTAGCTTAGATCCAATATAATCTACTTCTATCAACTTGTTTCTCATCACTTATTCTTTTCTACCCGCGGTTTTTCACAGGTTGTCTTTCGTAAGTCAGACCAGGTCGTACACCTACCTGCTCGCACTCTTATCATCTGTTGAGCATCTGCATTTTACTGGTGTAGCTTTGCCACAAGAAACACGTTACTACCATGCTATAAGCTTTGGGGGTAAAACTGGCTCGAATGCCACCTTCCGAACACTTTAAACCCTTAGGTGGCCTAATAAGTCTCGGGCTCAACTGCCCTTCTCTCTAAGTCTCATTAATTTTTTTTTCCACGGGAATACATTTAGCATCATGAGTCATCAACCTCATATTCTCTATCTTGTTTGCGCAGAAGTACACTAACACAAACTTGCTTGTCATTCATCAACATGCCATTTAGCTTATCAATAGCAGCACTTTCTTTATCTTTACGTTGTCATCTACTTTCTTAGAAGAATCACCATCGCTTGTTGCTTACGTAGTGCCTTAATAGCTAACCGTACGGGTTTCAATCCTTTAGGGAGACAAAGTAATCACTATTCCTTATCCATAAGGAACACTTCCTGAACTTGATGTAGATATTACATGAAGTAGATAGAATTGCAGAAGAGTTTCAAGCATCGCAGCTAAGTCAGGTTGATGAAACTATCACTCATGCATCTTCCATAAAAGACTGGAAACTTAATGGTTTACTTCGTCAATTTTTTTTTTTTTTTTTTTTTTTACCTCATTCTCATCACTGTTGGGTGAAAGCATTCTCCCTTAAGCTCTGCTGAAGGAGAAAAATATATCTATCAGTCTTTTTCCATAAGTCATTCCTTCCAACTACCCGTGGGAACTTTATCACGTTTATTCCCAATCCTACTTAGGATACTTCTTTTCTTAGTTCTTTCCTTATCTTAGGATAATCTCAACCTTTATAGGTTCAATCCATACTCCCTCAAGGTTTCATACATGCATCATCTGGTATATTGTTATTGTGTCTTACATTCTCTTCCAAACTTCTAGTTGGAAACTCAGAATATTAGCTTTTCCTTGTAAGGTTTCTTAGGTCGTCCTCATCATTCCTCCTGTATTTTCTAGGTACAGGGTATATCAAAACGTCTTTGATCAATACCCTAATAATTCTATCTCTATTCTTTCCAGAACTCTTTTTAATAATCTGTACAGGTCATTGTTGCCTTAGCAAATCCAACTCATATCATCTGAATTCACAATGTCTTTATTAGGGTTAGTGCCATCCCTTGTGCATCCCCCAAGGTTTGCCTTACTTTATGGATATCTTATCCTTAATTCAACTGCCAAGGAATTCCTGCATCCTATAATTGGCAATCAAATCATGTATCCTTAATAAGGGTCTCTTTTCAATCATTCTTATTTGATAATCGATTGGTAGCTTACTGCTATTTTCTTCTTTCAAATAGTGGTCAACCTATTTGACCTTCCAAAAGACAACGTAGGTCTATCTGCTCTCTTACAGAACTTGCTAATGGTAGCAAGGATGTTCTGAAAGATATTGGTCGAGTTCAACGTGAATTTCCTAGTGCTTATCGTTCTTCGCAAAGGTACTTGCCTCAGAGAAAGTTCCTACCGCATACTGTTCAATTTCTGACCATTTCTATACTCTCTTCATATACCTTCATTGTTTACTTTCCTCCGTCATAATATATTCATGGTATTCACGATACCCTAACATCATACATCTCAAGTCACTATACTTCCATTTTACTCGTAATCTTGGACAACCATATACACATGAGTCACTTTAGTACGGGTGACCCCATCCCAAAAAGGTCTAGTGAATTCCCAATCAAAACATAGGCTGTTCAGCAGAAGATTCCTACGATCTCATTAATGTTTCCTTTATATCAGAAGGCCTTGCAGTCGGTGCTTTCTTAGAAGCAACCCTGCTTTGTTCTTTCATTGCTGGTCTAGTCACTTGATAATCATTTGTGACTTGCCCTCAACTGGCCACACTAAAATTATATATGATTTTAGGGGTTGGCTAATTTAGCATTACTTTTCTAGCAATTGCTGGCATAGTGCCTTCTACTTTGATACCTTTCTACCTTTCCAAAACTTTACTCCATATAAGTCTTAATCGACTTCTCGGCACCGTCTCTGGTCACCTTTCCTCTATTTTTATCTTTTCAACTATTCTTATCACTACCACGTGCCACGCAAGCTTACCATTCCTGGCATAACAGCCTTTTCACTTAAGTCAATCTCGGAGTTTCTCAGTCCGGCTGGTTTCTTACTTACATTTCCTGTTTTCGTCCAATCTCACTTCATCATTGTATTTCTACAATCAATCGCGATAACCGGGGTCTGTCCACAAACCCATGTAGCGGCTACCTTACCCAATTCACGGGGTTTGCCCCAGTTTCTACTCTCTTCCATGATGTTCTCTGGTAATCAGAAAGACAAGGTTTGCCAAAATTCGTTGAAGTTCTTCCCAGAATTAGGGAAATTTTGGTCAATCTATCCATCGACTAGTAACACTAAGGAGACCAGTTTCGAAACCTGAAGAATAGTTCTATGAACCTCCTAGTAGGTAGAACCGTAAGCAGTCATAATTAACGAAATAATCGTCATCGGGTTGGAAATTTAACCCCTGGAGAGGAACCAATTATATACATCCCTTAGAAGGGAATTAACAGTTTTAAACTGAAACTTGTCACAACGTCCTGATACCTATACGTCCTGATATTCAATATTACCAAATGTCAGTCTACCTGACTACCAGTCTCAGAAGGAACATTACCGTCGGAGTTGGTTGTTCCACAAAAATTGGCACTACTAAGGCCATCCGAACCTGGTGAACCATGATGTCCGAATGCATCCGCAAGTACTTTGTCGTGCTGCGCAAGCACACATCCTAATCTTTTATGCGAAGCGTCGTTGGAAGCAAAAAGTCTCCCTTTTTCCATTAAACAATGCCAACTCTTGGTCATTACCAATTTCATCTTTTAGCTCCAGGAAGATTTTCTCACATTTTTCTCTTTAACTACTGATCGTATTACTTGATCCGTTATAATTCCGCGTCAGAGTAAACTTAAGGTAACTACTATAATCCATTCAAAGAAAAGAAAGAATTTAATATTCCTCTAAGTCACATGCATCTAACGTTTCTGGTTCATCATTTCACTGAGTTAAATTAACCCTATACTTAGTCTCTGACAATAGTCTCATTACGAGTTCGTCTTGACTCACTGGTCTTATCTTCCGGTAGGTTCTGAGATCATTGTCTTGTTTACTACTTCCTTATATAACTTTATCCAATCATGCTGTCACTTCCCAATGTTTTCACTTTCTAACTGATTCATTCATAAAATGGACATTTTCTTGAATAAAACAACTTCATCAACCTCAATTTGGTTCCATAAATTACAACCTATGACATCTGCCTTCTCATGGCGAATTATTACTGACAATATTCATACTTATTCATTTATCAAATGATATGGCACTTACTGCCTCTTCTCAACTATTCCTAGGGACTCTGCTCCTCGCCTTATATCGATGCCTTTGATAATCATACATCCTTCTAGCACTCTTTTCGTTAATATGAAAGTCTCTAATGATTCTCATCTATTCCCGTATAAGATCTCAAGTAATTCTTCCAATCCGTCTTACTTGCTGGTACTACCTCCAGTAGTCCAGCCACGAATCCAACATGAATCTTCAGTTCTCTTGCTAATAGCTTAGTTCTTTATGCCCACTTTTCTGAGCTCTATACCTTAATCATCTCAGTCTTTCTGGCTACAGCCCTCATTCCTCGAGGGTAAGCTCCTTAACCTAACAAGATTTTCCTTATCTGCTGGAACCTCTTCCGGGTCTCCAGTAGGGTACTCTATTGAATTTACCCGCTGATCTTCAACATATAATAAAGCATCATCGCGCTGCTGCTCGTATGCCTCAAGGTCTGTTGCCTTACTTGTCGATGGGATATCGAGCTAAGTTACTATCATGATACTTAATAGTTCCCATAAGAGTTTTATAGGTCATCACTACATTAAGTAGTCCGACTATGAACTTGGCAAGAGTTCTTGTTATCTTAGTGAATTTATTGTTTTAACGTCGCCTCATCTCTGGGGTTTATAACGTACGCTCTGATACCACTTCTGTAACACCCCTAAATCCGGGGTCAGGGATCTGGTCGTTACCGTCTCAATTCCCATCCACAGTTCAACATAAATATTAAATTACAACCTTGTGACCCAAAACAATAACATAAAACACACCCGTTATAGTCCCAGAGATGAAATCAGAGTAACAACCAAATTTTATTAAACACATTATGAGTTCTTACAACCCAAGAGAATTTTAATATAAATACATACTCTTTGCCATCCATTTATATTAGTCATACTAGACTATATACTTGGTACTGAAAGAATAAATCTATCCTACCAATAGCTTTCTCTTCGGCTCTGGTAGTCTCATCGTCCACGCCAGCATCGAGTGCGCCTTGTGCGAGTCATCTGGTCTAGATGTTGTTGTGATATAATAATAAAGCAAGGGTGAGCAATAGCCCACCAACAATAATATTTAACTGAACGATAATATATAACAGTTCAAAAGTATCTTTCAAACCATATGCCATGCATTTACGGAAATGATGCCAGTATAATATGAACGATGAAGTTACCAGGTAACTCAAAATGTAAATATATGAGGGAATATCTGCTTTGTCGAAAATAAGCAAGATATTATAAACATGAACTTCCAAGGAAAATATTGCAATTCCAGTTACGAACACTTTTCCAGCTCTGCCAACAGTAATCATGTTGCAGGAAATAAATAAGTTTGGATGATGAACCAATGATGGAGTATTCACCGCGCCCGCTGTTCCAATCTTGATGATCAGTCAAGATCGTACAGCTCAAATTAGATTTACTACCGGTAGAAGGAAGAACTGACGGCTTTACTTGTCTACCGCCTTACTAGCTCTCCCAGGCCAACGGTTGGGCCAAAGGGGATGGACCGGCGCTACTCGGCCTCTTACACGACTCCTAGTTCCAATAGAATTCATGATTCTGAATGTAATGTTCGTCCCCCTTTCCCCAAGTATAATACTTGTTGATAAGACTCTACAAAGTAGTCGTATCTAGTTGGAAAGGAAAATTCACCAATAACTTCCAAGCTATTGCTTGGTAACGAACATCAACTTGTTCCAACAATCTTACCCCTCGAAAGATGAGAAGGTAAACACAGACTTAATGAGTCCATAGCAACCAAGTTGCGAGTGAAGAGGATAAATTATGACCGGGAAGTCAACAAGATAAATAACATTGCTCAAGTAGGTTCCCCTATAATATGGAAGTTTGAGCGAGCATTTAAATCCTTTTAAGATAGATTTAAATGAAAAAGAAAGAGTTGGGAACCTTTCCTTGATAAAATAGTCGTAAAAAGACTCCGAAATATTTTACATAATATCTGGAGGTGGAAGGTAATCTCCGAATAATATAAATTATTTTAAAAAGAATTTTAAAAGAATTAAATAAATATTCCAAGAATATTTATTTACTCAATAATAATTATGGAATATTATTAACTCATAATATTGCTCGTAAGTAATCCTCGAATGAATATATGGAATTATTTAATAAATAAATCCCTCCTTAAATAAATATTCGAAATAATATTCATTAAATAATTAAGCTCCAATAAATATTTAAAATAGTATTCAATAAATAAGTCAAACCTTAAATGAATATTTGAAAATAATGTTCATTTAATATTTACTCTTTTAAATGAATATCCAAATAGCATTCATTTAATAAATAATCTTCTAAATGAATATCCAAATAATATTCATTTAGTAATCAAAACTTTAAAGGAATAATCGAAATAATATTCCTTAAGTAAATAGAACTTCCAATGAATATTTTAAAATAATATTCATTAAGTACATAAAACCTTAAATGAATATTCAAAAGTAATATTCATTTAATAAATAACATTCTAAAGAATATCAAAATAATATTCATTAAATATCAACTCTAAATGAATATTCAAAATTAACATTCATTTATTATCTCTCGACTAAGATAATACTCGAATAACATTCCTCGAAATATTTCCAAGTAATTGATACTTTATGGAATATAATAACGTTTAACAATAACCTTCCTCTGATAAATAATAATCTGTCGTTGGAATCCCTCCGGGTTTCCACGACTATCTATAACTTAAAATACCGACTCCCGGTCTATATTTAGAATGAATATCATATGCCCTTCGCTAAGGGTCTTACCAAAACAATCCGGCTTATTACTGATAAATTGTATCTAGTCTATAAGCCAATATCAATTCAGGGAACAAGTATCACAAAAACCAGAGTCACAATATAATTGGAAACAGGCATGCATGCGATGGCATATGTAAAACAGAAATCATATACATATATTATCACAACAACAGGTTCAAAGGTTTGAACACTTGCCTGGTAATTGAGCACGGGTGGGGTTAGTTGTAGGGTGTCCCGAGTCAGCTCGGCGATCTATAATAGTCAAGAAATTCGAGATTAATCACTTAACATTTTTCAAAAGGTTAAGTATTAACTTAAGTCGAAACATGTTTTCGAATTATCTCGTTATACCCCTTTTTAGTGTAACTCTTTTTATTACCGATACGATTTGACATTTGTTCGTCATTAAGACATGTCATCGTACTCACACTTAGTGTATACTTAAGTCGTATAAGTTCTAAATTTGATCGATTACGAACCAAGATTATATCTCGAGTTTATCGCTCGTTTTCTACGTTATATCCAAAGTTATACTTTTAAGGGGTTCGTTCGCGTTTAACCTAGATTCGAACATTTTTATAAAATCGAAAAATGATCCGATTCACATGAGGTTTTCTCTCACACCTCCCTTTTTACCTCTAGTATTTAATTACCAAGATTCGCCACTGACTTACGTATTTTACGAGGGTTCATTTTTAATTACGAATTCTCGGTTACGGTTTCGAACAACTTTTAGTAAACCGACCGTAACTCCTAAACCGTAAGTCCCTTTCACACGATCTTTATATCAAAACGAAGCTTATAACATGATCTATCCTATCATGGCAGAAAACGAAGCCGAACAGGGAGTTACATGTTCTGTCAAAATCGTTTTCTTAAGGTTAACGAAATTTTGGCATTACGACGGCTATAAATCGAACATTCCAAAAATCATAACAACAATACCAAGCTACACCGGGCATCTAAACAACTTGTAAACATGTTATTCATCTCAACAAGTCCAACAACGTATCACTTTACCAATATGATCATCATATCTCTTAAACTAACTTAATCAACTACATAATCATGCTTAAATGCTTAACATAACATCATAATCATATCTAAGCTAAAACCCACCAAGAACATGCTTGAAACTTAAGATTCAACCAAGGGTTTCAAGGGTTATACCTTCCTTGGAGAGTGTACTAGCCTTATAAAACCTTGCATAGTCCTTGTATAACCTTAACCAAGCTTAGATCATCCAAACAAATCAAGAGATCAAAGTTAGTTTCTAGAAATCACTATTCACCCTCATCTTCAATGATTTATTTGAAAATGGAAAAAGTGGAGATTGAAGCTAAGATTTCTAGGAGATCATTTTTATGAAATATAGAACTCACCATAAAAATTTGGAGGTCAAACAATGGTTGGAAGCTTGATTTTGCTTCTTGAATTAAGCAAAAATTCGAAGTGGCTCTTTCAAGGGGAAAAACAGGGTGGCTTCTCGAATTTATTTACCCATCCAAACGATCTTCAAAAATTATGAAATTAAATCCACAACTTCATCTCCATGTGTAGAAGCTCCGTGAATTTTTTCATGATTTTTAGATGAGTAGAACTAGGTGAAAAAAAATTGCCAAGACCCCTGCCCTGGAAAATGTAAACTGCTGGAAATGGGAGAGAAAAGAGAGAAAAGGGTGGTTGGCTTGCTTGGTTCTCTTGCATTATTGATGTTTTAGGATAATATCTAGCATAAAGGCACTTTAATAAAGTGATTTGCTCATCCCTTGCATCACCTTGGACATGTGTTAGTATTTTGTGGTGAGATGAGGTGTTTTAACCTAACTAGTTGGTTTGATCTCTAATGGTACTAGTTAGCATTGAAAATATCTTGTCTACTTGACCTTATCCTCTTGCACATGACTATCCCTTGGCTCTCTGCTTGATTCTTTGCCCGGTTATTGCTCAATTTGATTGATCGTTCGGAGGAATATCTCAAAGATTCCTACTTAGGGTTTTACCGGAAACCTTCTTAATAATTATAATAACATTCTCCATTTTTCTTAATACTTCTCGAATTTAAATTCCTTAAATCCCTTAAATAAATCCTCAAGTCTTACAGTGTCCAGGAAAATCTCGGAGAAAATAAAAGTGCTATTTTTCTGAATCCGATGTCGTTTACATACACTTATTTCGCCCCTGGATCATGAATACGAACTCAGAAATCCGTTCTGAATACTTCTATATAGCGTCGTCTAATAATATTCTCAATTACACCAAAATCACTATTCATCCTTATTCTTTACTTATTCATCTAGGGTTGTACAATTGTCCGTATTCTCTTTCGATCGTTCCTTAACCTTTTTACGGAACCACTGGATTAATCGCTATCTATCTGGATGACATGAGAATATTCTCCTGCTTGGAATTGCCATATCTTATTCCCTTAGGAGATAGATTATTCTTACCTATGTTGTCACCCTTTAGCATTCTTCATGACATATAAGTATTTGAATCCATATCCATTCCATTCATTCATTAGAGCTGGTGACCTTGTTGTCGGAATCATTGTTCCTCATTTTATCAGTACTTAATAAAAAGTTTTAATTATATCCAAAATTTGGGGTTCTTACAATAGAAGCATCACCCATAATCGACATTCTTGTAAGTCTGCACAACTAAGCAAAACACATCAAAACTACAATAAACTTGAGGCCAAGACAATCAATTTAAGCCGAATTTAAGCGATCCAAGTGGATATAAAATCCACTTATCACCTAGCATGGTTGCGTTAATTAATATAGATGCGTAGCTATCATCTATTTTGTCAATCTCTAATGAATGCGAAAGGGGATTTAGAGATTAGGTCTTGCCATGTTAGCATAGGCTTATGACGGCTGCTCCGCATATTGGTAGTATAGATTCGAAAGAACATTACTCCCCTATGTAGTTAATAATGGAACTTGTGATTAAATCGATTGTGTCACCCAATCTCATAGAAATATAGTGATTTGGATATAATTGATGTCCGTAAAACTTCTATCTTAATTGTGGATGTTTTTATGGTTTGATGTAAGTTTATTGAAAGATAGCTCTTATTACCTTAGTATTCCTACTAGTTCCTTTAATAACCACATTGCATTGAATCTTGACGGTTAATCTAGATGAAACAATTCATGAAATTAGAAACCTGTGTTTCTCTTATATAAGTAAAATCACCTTAGTAAGTTTTTAATAGTATAATCTAGATAAAACAACCAAATTTGATAATTGTTCAATCGTTAAGAAATAACCATTCACTGTTGCATACGCACTAAATTTGGCATTACACCTAGTCTCTGCGGAACGAATCTTATTTATCACTTGCTATTTGTGATCTCGTATACTTGCGTGTTTAGGAGTCAACATTGGGCCTAAGTGCCAAGTTGCCGATAGTGTGGTTTTGATAAGAAAAATATTGACATCGTACAGTATCTAGAACTGCCAGATTTTCTATAAAGATTGGCACGTGTTAGTGCACTCTTGCAATTATTTCAAAGAATGAAATGTTTTTGAATGAGAAATCTTCTAAGCTAATGGAAGGAAAGAGGTTTGCAATGATGTATTCCCTGTACAGTATGTTAACAGTAGAGTGTTTTGCCGAAAATGATACACTCATATGTATATATTTTCAAACTTGCGATATATTGAAATGAGAACCTTATAAAGGGTTCATGTGTTATTCTTAAAGCTCCTTAGTGAGTATAGATGTTTTATTCAAACTCGGACATATATATTGTCCAATTATGTTTTGGAATCTGAGATATATACCTATACAGTTGGGAATGTTTTCGAAATAAACCACATTATTATTTTTCAAAATGGTGAACTTGCTGAGCATTATGTAGCTCATTCTTGCTTTATAAAAACTTTTCAGAAAGAGAAGAATTTGGTCGGTTAACTCCGCACTAGCAGAAGAGGAGTAGAAGATTTACCCCGGAGATGACTTAGTTCCTGATAAATACTACAGAGTAAGTCTGATAGGTTTTCAACTGTAATAGTAAGACTTGTCTTCAAGTATAGTTGTATAAGTGGATGTGCGTAAGACTCTGGATTGTACAGATGAATTGTAATATTTAGTGTTACTTTTGATTATCGTCTCTGAGGCTCTAACTTGTTTGTGCGTAAGATTGAGGTCTGGATGGATGTATTGTCGAGTTGTAAAGTTAATACAGGTATGATATGGTTGGATGGTAATGTGACGACCGGAATCTTTAACCTCGGATTTGGGGGCGTCACATTACATGCCTTGTTCAAGTCGGTAAAATCAACACAAACCCTCCACTTCCCATTGGACTTCTTCACCAGAACAGGATTCGTAAGCCAATCCGGATAGAAAGACTCTTTAACCAAACCAGCTTTCAGCAATCGATCAACCTCTTCTTTCAAAGTCGTAGCCCGCTCGCCACTGACTGCGCGTCTTTTTTGGAAAACTCCCTTACTGGAAGGGTCTATGTTAAGGTGATGGCACATCACCTCGAGATCAATTCCTACCATGTCGGCATGACTCCAAGCGAAAACATCTAGATTATCCTTTAAAAAGGTAACCAGCCTGGCCCTTAAGTTTGGCTCCAACCTTTCCCCAATATGCAAGACTTTGGACGAGTCTTCCACATCCATCAGAATGGGTACAGTGTCTTCGTCCGGCCCCATCTTCTTGTCGAGCTCTGGAAACCGAGGATCCAGGTCAAACTCAACTTCCTTCGTCCCGCTAGACTCACCTTCATCTCGTATAGCAACGACCTCGCCCTCAGAATACGGAGGTGCTTTTTTAGTTACTGTCATATCTTCTTGAAATTTGACCATGGGAATATCCTCACAATCCATTACGAATTTTCCCTTTTTGGCTCTAAGACTTCTTTGCTCTTCTTCCTCATCAGTGACGTCTTCGACAATTCCTTACTGAAACTAATTTTGATTTAATGGGGGAGGGGGAGCCTCAATCATCAACACTCTATACCTCGTATTGTCAATAGCAGTACCTTCCTCAAAAAAAACCTCGCCTTCAAATCTTTATGCAACGTCTTCCATCATGACTTCAACGATTTTTTCCAAAGAGGAAGGTGCTTCCAACAAAAAGAGCGGTGTGCCCTATTTAACCAACGCCTCATAATTTGCCAAGGCGTCATCCTCGGGGAATTCCATTGTGTACACCATATTGGTAACTACCTTTGCTGACGATTTGGGTCCGAAAGATTTCAAGGTTTCTTGAGCACTTTCTTCTTTAAAGTCCAGCATCTCTTCTCCTTTCTTGGCCTTTGAAGAAGACTTCATCATTTTATTATAGCAATCCCGAGAATCGTACTGACACCCCTTTACACATCCAATCCCTGCAGGGGTAGGGAACTTCATCCCTAGATGGTAAATTGACATCACTACCCTCATTTCCTTAAGAACCGATCGTCCCAACAATGCATTGTAACATGTAGGCTGATCAACCACAAGAAACTTGAAAACTTGAGTAGCCGAGTAGGGCTCCTCTCCTAAGGTGAAAGGTAATTTGACGGTGCCCTTGACTCGAACAGAATCTCCCGTGAAACCATATATGTGAGTGGTTCCCTAAATCATCTCCTTATCCAACAGACCCATCTTCTGATAAGTTCAATAATAAAGAATGTTTAGAGAACTTCCATTGTCGATAAATACCCGATGAATACTTCTTGATCCGATCTTCACGTTAATAACCAGAGCATCACTATGAGGATGATGAACCCATCTTTCATCTTCCTCGGAAAAAATTATTTGTGTATCCTCTCCTTTGAACATCTTTGGAGGCCTTTCTGATAAGTGATTGACATTAGTAAGCGGAGGATGTTTAGCCTCCCGAGCATATCTCTCCATAGCATTCCTCCCATTCCCTCCGATGTGTGGACCACCGAAAATCATATGAATACTTGCCTCCCGCACGAATGGGATCCTCCCTTGCTGTTCTGGCTTATCCTTATTCTCAGGATCTTCCTTTTTATCCCCTTCTCTTGGAGGAATAGGGCCCTTATTTTTCCGTACTTCCTTGACCACCCATTCGGTCAGTCTCCCGTTCCTGATTAATAGCTTAATCTCTTCCTTCAAATGTCGATACTGATAAGTCTCATTTCCACTAGACTCATGATATGCACAATATCTCCTCTTATCCTTCGATGCATTTTTTGAAAGCGGCTTAGGTATACTATACAGCCCCTCTCCTTTCGTGACTTCGTAAATATGATCAATAGATGCCACCAAAGGTGTGAAAATACTGTCCTGGGGAAATCCCTGATTCTTCTGAGCATAGAGTGGCGGAGGTGGATAGCGACGTAATAGGCTGGGTGACCTCGACCGTTCTACTCTTCTGGTCTCGACAATATTGACATCGCCTCTTCCCGTCTTTCTCTTATCGTTCTTAGGACTTGGTGATCTCTCTTTCCGCTTTCCTCTTCGGTTAGTATCCAAGTAATCACTTCTCTTTAAAGCTTCCTCCTCCCTTTTAAATGGTTCCGTCTGTGAATATAGTGCGGCGAGGGTAGGAGGCTTTTTCCGTTGGAGCTCCTTCCAGAAATCTGAATTCACTCTTACCCCTGCAATAAGGAAATTCTTAATGGTCTCATCCGAAGCCCCTCGAACGGTAGGTACTTCCGCGTTGAAGCGTCGAAAATACGATTGGAGAGTTTCCCCATCTCTTTGCTTTATATTAGCTAAAGTTGTGACTGGAGGAGCGTAAATAATAGAGGATTGGAATTGAATCAGAAACATCCTCCACATCTGTTCCCAAGAGGTGATAGAGGATGGTCCCAACTTCTGAAACCATTGATGTGCATTCCCTCGTAGAGTGGAGGCAAGCAATCTGCACTTTGTTAAGTCCTCAACTTGGTAGAGCTCCATCTCAGTATTAAATCTTGCGATATACTCCGCCGGGTCTGAACTTCCAGTAAACATGAGATCTTCAACCCTTCGAAAGAAAGGTGGGAGAGGTGCTTCTCGTATGGCTAGTGAAAAGGGAGATGGAGCTTGTTCAAATATAACACCCCCTGACCCTCGGATTGTGCCAACAGCCTCCGCAAAGCATCCAAGTTTACACCTTCAAGCCCCAAATCCCTACGAGGAGCTTCCTGATGTAAACCCTTTTGTTGTTGATTCATCAACTCCTCAAATTGATAACGTTCTCCCACGGTGGTGTTCTCCGAATGGGGCATAATATGTCCCCGCGAAACCATTAGATCTCTTTCCAAGTTGGACTCTAAGGGTCCCCTTTCAGCTCGGTCGAGCAGGTCGGCGTACGCTGTTCATTCTCCATATCCCAAACTTTAATGGTTTGGGGTTCTCATCTGGGGATTTGGGTTACCAGTTTGGATCATCTGGAAAGGAGCTGCATCAAAAGTTTCTTTCCTAACATTGGCCCTCATTAGCCCAGGGCCTTCAGCAAGCAATCCCTCATAGTCAAGGTGTCGCCTTCCTTCGAGTCTTTCCCGCTCCAACACCCCTAGGCAACCAGCCCGAGGTCCTTCCACTCGGGAGTTTCGCCCATCTTCTCTCTCTAGTGGAAACTCAACATGAGGTTCTCTATAGGTCAAGGCTCTGGGCATGATAGCCTGAAACCTTTGATTTGCACTTCTCTCACCTACAACTTGGACATCTCTCTCAAAAGGGATCTCCTTGTGAGGGTTGTGTCACTGGTTCATAGTATATTCCCATTCCCAGTCGCGACGATTCTCCCTTAGATTCTCCCTCTCTTGAATTACCGAGCGATGTCCGTTATGATTCAGGCGAGACCCAACAAGAAATTGTCTATCTCTTTCCATCACCTCCATCCTAGCCCCCATGCGGTTAATAGTGTTCCCCATGTGACCGATCTGGTTCAAGAGCTCGGTATTACTCATTAGGAAAGGGGGATCTCCTCCAATTCGTGGAGTCGACCTTCGTCCCTCGGGGATTCTGGGCGTTGCAGACCTTCGATTTGAATCTCTCGGGATCGAACGATCAGAGTTTCCAAGCGCAGAATGCCTTGAAGCAGAGTTCCTTGGTGATGGCGGGGGTAAATCCCTTATGATCATATCCTCCTCCACACGACGATCATCAAAACGTTCTTGATTTGAATGTGACATCCTTCCTCCAGAGATGCCGAAAGGGCCCCTCCTTCTAGCGCCAATTGTTAATGGAGGAATTTTTGAAAACAAATTCGGGGAGGGTTGCTGGAATTGTGGTGGTGGTTGATGATGGTGAACGGCGTAGGACATTTTAGGGTTAGGGTTTATGATTTGGGGATGGCTGAGATTGTATGCTGAGATGTTGTAGCAATTAAGATCGAATATAGAATTCTCTCTCTTATGCTAGGGTTTGCATCGTGCCATACAATGTGCCTACGTACCCTTATTTATAGGGATCAAGCCAAACGTAGTTCTTGGAGAGCAAGTAACCAAAACGGGCTAAGTTTCCTTATTTAGGCTAACCCATTGGATCGGGGCCACCGCCTTTAGAGAATACTTATGGGCTTCCTAGCCCAACTACTTTCTCGTAGAGTGGCGGTTAAGTCATTGACCCGAGATTATCGGAGTCAACGCCCACCTTGAGCCACCAAAGGAGAGTAGCTAGATATAGGGCCAACCTTCTGGATTACTTAGGGCGAGTCTGCAATTGGGGAAATTCCCTAATAGCCTAGGCGAAAAGCCTTATCTTTACTTATCTTCTTTTTGAGCCTTCTCGGAGAAATCCCCTTTTCGTCGATACAAGGCGAGGCCTGTTAATGGTCGAGCCCTTAACAATTGGGGCGAGGCCTAATAAAATGGTGGGCCTTAACCCGATTAGCATTCGGTATTTTCTTGATGTATATTCCTTCTCTAAGCCCTAATTAAGGCGTTCCTCCCAATTAGGGCGAGGCTGATTTCTGGGCGTAACAATGCCAATTATTTATAGGATATAGTTGGTGAGGAAAAAAATATTAGAATTTTAATAAATGTTAGTAATTGAATGATATCTCTAAAAAAGAAAGTGTTAAAAGCCGGAGGATTATTGACTTAGAGCATCTTCAACCATGTAAAGATCTTAGATAAAAATCAAGATAAATTACCTTAAATAAGAATTATAGAAAATTTGCAAAATTCTGTCCACTCCACCGAGACAAAACCCTTAGGTAAAAATTTAGACAATCACAATAGGTTGGCTATATTTGTCGAACTTTTAGAGCATCTCCAATGATGTTGGCTAAAATGATATAAATACTGATTATTAAAAATTTGTTGAACTTGTAAGAGTTTCTCCAACCATGTAAAGCCCTTTGGTAAAAATCAAGATAAATTACCTTACATAATGATTTTAGAGAATTTGTAATATTTTGTTCACTCCAACAGGACAAATTCCTTAGGTAAAATTTTAGAAAACGATAATAGATTGGCTATTTTTATCGAACCTTTAGCAACCTGTAGTAAAACTCCACATCATCAATTACCATATTAAAATAATATATTCTATTTTTAACAAATTGAAATAATCATAACATAGCATTTTAAAAATATATTCAATCAATATAGTTAACCCCATTGGAGTAAAACACGTTACAGGTTCTATAAAATTTACGTAATCAATATTTAGCCAATCATCTTACAGAATACCGTTGGAGATTCTCTAATGCATTGTGCTTCGATGGGATTGGATATAATGATTGACTATATTTTAAAAATAGTATGTCATTATTATTTAAAGTTGTTATAAATAGAATATATTCTTTTAATATGGTAATAGATGATGAGTAATTTCACTACAGGTTTGTAGAAGTTCGAAAAATATAGCCAACATCAGAAGGTTGGTTAAAATTTTAGAGAAGGGGAAAGTGTGGTTGGAGTGGATATTTTTTTACATATTCTCTATAATTTTTATTTATGGTATGATTTATTCAATTTTAGATAAAGGTTTTAGAGGGTTGAAATTGCTGTTAGCAACCTGTACTAATGTTAGGTCCGGAATAACGTAGAATGGGGGGTTGAATGCGTTATTCAAAAATATTTCAATTTTTGATGTGGATATGAGATCAAAAAATACTGAATCGAAATAACACAACTGTTTGGGAAATATCTTTGAATAGATAAAACCCGGAGGTTTGCTACACAATCTAATCCTATGGATCAGCTAAAAAATCAAATATTCCTAGGATAGTTTAGGCACGAGGATCTTCTACCTGACACTTCCTGAAAGCGGGCTAAACCGGCTTCCCTACTAGACGGACTATCTAGCAGCTTATAAAGAGAAGATATATAAGAGAGAGAAGAGAAAGTTGTGTGTTGAGGTTTGTTTTGAAATGAAATACAACAGGCCTATTTATAGGTTTTATAAAGTCACTATGTTGTACTATTCCAGTGGGCCCCACCTGCATAGTAACACTATTCGACCAACCAAACCGCGTCTGCTGAAAATTTTCATTTCACGTGGGCCCCACGAGCCACTATTTGCACAGTACCAGCCACTATTGGCACAATACCACTATTTGCACATTAATCACTATTTGTACAGTAACCACTATTTGCACAGTACCTACATAGTAACCGCGCATAGTAACCTTGCATTGTAATCGTGCATTGTAATTTTGCATAGTATTACTATTTTTGGCTACTTCTTTTGGGCTTCTCTCTTCTGTTCCAAATATTCTGCTGAATTAATTCATATCAGAAAATAGTTCAAGTAACAGATCAATTAATTATTTATTATAAATAATTAATTAATTTGTTACTTAGTTAATTTTTAGAGTAAATTAATTTTTGACAATACCTTGAGATATTATGTCTGTCATTGATCGTCAATAGGCTTTGGCAATTCTTTCTATGAATTAATGTGTTGATCCTTCTCGTATGTGTTGACACTTAGTGCACTGGTCTGGTTCACAAGTGACTAGCACTGATCTTGATCTTCACACCTTCGTTACATTCCAATTGATTAGCCTGCAACAGTATCTTCAAATAATATAAATACATGGAATCTTTTTGGCCCTTCAACTGAATCATCTGTACATCTTATTCTGTTAGTGAGGCTTGATCATGTTAATGAACTTCTTTCAGCAACTTGATCCTTGTTGATGCCTGTTCTTCAAATTTCACGATCCCTGTATAGAGTTAATATTATTTATCTTTTATCCTCGTTGAGTTATATATGTCCTCTATTACTGTTAAATATAATTGATGTGTTTTAATCAGTGTTTAAGTGTTACAGGGAGTTATCAGAGTTTAGCTGGAAGCAGTCAGAGTTTAGTTAAACTCTGACAGGTGTAAGCTCGACAGAGTTTGTTAAATTCTGTCTGGAGGAAGCGCGTCTACTGTTCAACAGAGATTAAAGATTAATTATGGAAGCGATATCTCTGAAGATTGGATAGCTATCAAAGAGATCGAGTTGACATAGGAGACGTGTGACAATCTGTAATTGATATCATTGTATAGCTGATTATTAGGAATATCAATTAGAGATTGTATCGTAGCTGTATGTTATATAAATACAGATAGGTTAACCCTAGAAGGGCATCGTTAACGAATTATCATTATTGTAACCTAGCAGCTCTTTGTGATATTTTACATCACGAAGAGGGTTCGAAATACAAGAAGTTTTTAAGTGCATAAACGCTTTTACTTGTTAATCTCTCATATAAAGTTGATTATTAATTGTGTATTCGGCCTAACAAGTGGTATCAGAGCCAATCTGTTACTTTAATACAGGTTAAGATCCAAACACAACAATAATCATGTCAGAAATTCCTCCACCAACACCTACTGTTTCTGAAAAGGCTCCTACTACTGTGAGTCGTTATGAACCAATCAGGGTTCCTATTCTGAGGCCATTAGAGTATGCTATGTGGAAGGTCAAGATGACTATGTTTCTGGAGGCTACAGATCCAGAATATCTTGACAGGATTTATGAAGGCCCTCACAATCCTACAAAGCTATCTGTTGCAGTTGCTGGTGAAGCAGAAAAAATGGTTCCAAAGGAAAAGAAGGACATGACTCCTGAAGATTTATCATCAATTGCTAAGGATGCAAAAGTTAGGCATTTACTGCATAGTGCTTTAGACAATGTTATGTCTAACAAAGTCATTAACTGCACCACTGCAAAAGAGATATGGGATGCACTTGAAGTCAGGTGTCAAGGAACTGCAGCTATTAAGAAGAATAAGAGAAACATACTCACACAAGAGTATGAGCATTTTGAGGCTAAACCTGAAGAGACCATGACAGAAACATTTGATAGATTCTGTAAACTGATTAATGATCTGTCATTGGTAAACAAAGAGTATGATCTAGAAGACTCAAATCTCAAGTTTCTTCTTTCTCTACCTGAAAAGTGGGATGTGAAAACAACCACTATTAGAGACAACTATGATCTTGCTGAAACAGAGATTGATGAAATTTATGGACTGCTCAAAACTTATGAATTGGAAATGGAGCAGAGAAACAGGAGATCAAGCAGAAAAGGAAAGTCTGTTGCTCTTAATGTTGAAGAGAAGCCTCAGAAGAAAGAGGCAACAAGAAGGAAAATGAAGGGAAAAGCTTTGGTCATACATTCAGAAAGTGATTCACCAAACTCTGGTTATGATTCAAACTCTTCTGAATCATCTAACTCTGAGGATGATGAAGAAGAAATGAGAAAAATGGCTGTACTGATGGTGAAGACTTTCAAGAAAATGGGCTTCAAAAATTTCAAGAAAGGAAAAAGGTTTTCTAGGGATTCAAATGAAGACAGGAAAAGCTACAGGAAGTCTGATAAGAGAGATTCTAAAGGGAAGAAGGATAAGTCTGAAATTCAATGTTACAAGTGTAAGTAGATGGGTCACTATGCTCCTGAGTGCAAGAAGGGTAAAACTGGAAAGGTACTCTACACTAAAGGCAGAGATTGGGCAGATACTTCAGATTCTGATGAAGAAGTGAACTATGCTCTCATGGCTACTACTGAATCAGAATCCTCTGAAAATCAGGTACCTCCAACTACCTATGCTTATAATATTGATGACATTGCTCAATTAAGAATTTTTCTTAAGTCATTGCATATAAGTTATAGGGATCAGACTTTAGAAAATGAGAGGATAAAAGCTGAAAATTCTGAACTTAAAGAAAGAAATAAACTTGTTGAAGAGAAACTTGAAAACATGCAACAAGTTCAGAAAGCGAGAGATGATGCTGTTTGCAAAGAACAGATTTTGCTTCAGAAATATAAACAACTTGAGTCAGAGTTGGAGGAAGCAAATAATAAAATTAGGACTTGGACTAATTCTGGAAAGGATACTCAACAGATTTTTCAAATGGACACTGTTGGTCTAGGTTATAATGAGGGAGATGAACTTAGATTTCAAAATCAAGTTAAAGTCAGAACTAAATTTGTTCATGGAACCAGTAAATTTTTGTCTGAAAATGAAAAGGAAGCTGTCAAAAGAAAACCAGTAAAAACTAGTGTTAAACAGGTTAATATTGGTTCAATGACAGATAAACAACTCAAACATAAACTGAAGGAGTTAAAATCTGTTGAGAAAAAGAAAGTGTCAAACAAGAACAGAAATGGAAAAGTAGGCATCACTTCAGGAAATAAACCAATACTTGCTAGTTATGCTCCAAGAAAGACATGTCATAACTGTGGTAGTACTAAGTATCTTGCAAATTTCTGCAAGAAAAATAAAAATATAAATTCTTTACCTACAAAGTTTGAGGTAAAGAAGGATTTTGCTAGAACTAAGCCACAGACTTTATGCACACACTGTGGAAGCACTTGGCATTCCATCTATACTTGGAGAAAATATCATGCTATCTATCATAATTACTATGAACTGAAACCCAATCTGAAATGGGTTAAAGTTGATACTGCAAGTGTAAACACTGATACTGTTAGCTCAAACTCTGATAATGTTAATTCCGCTGCAAAAGCTAACAAAGTTAAGAATGCCAAAGGATCCAAGCAAGTCTGGATCCTTAAAACTAATCCTCAGTAATTGTTTGTGATTGCAGGGTAACAGGGAGGCAACCCTAGTCGTGGACAGTGGATGTTCAGGACACATGACTGGAAATAAAGCCCTGCTATCAGAATATGAGGAGAAGGCTGGCCCAAAAGTTTCCTATGGTGATGGCAATATAGGAAGAACATTGGGATATGGCAATATCAATCTTGGAAATGTCATCATCAACAATGTAGCTCATGTCCCAGGACTCAAGCATGACTTGCGATCTGTGAGTCAAATCTGTGACAAGGGATATCATGTAGATTTTCAACCTGAATATTGTGAAGTTATCAGCAAATCTACAGGAAAGGTTGTTCTAGTTGGTCACGGGCAAAACAACATTTATGAAATCAAGCTTTTGATAGACTCTGTTGGAAAAGCTGTTTGCCTGTCTACAAGAATGTCTAGTGAAGAGAGTTGGAAGTGGCACAAGAAACTCTCACATTTGAACTTGAACAACATCAATGAATTGATCAGAAAGGATCTTGTAAGAGGACTCCCAAAGACCCTGTTAAATGTTGATGGCCTATGTGACTCATGTCAGAAGGCTAAACAAAGGAAGTCATCTTTCAAGAGCAAGACAGAATTTTCTATCACTGATCCCTATCATCTTCTGCATGTTGATCTATTTGGTCCAGTAAATGTTATGTCTATTGCAAGGAAGAAATATGCTTTAGTCATTGTTGATGAATACACTAGATTCACTTGGGTGTATTTTCTTGCAAAGAAGGATGAAACTGCATCAACTCTGATGGAGCATGTGAAGCTTCTGGACAAAGGATCAAGCAACAAAGTCAGAATCATTAGAAGTGATAATGGAACAGAGTTCAGAAATGCAACAATGGAAGAATTCTGCAAGGACAATGGAGTGAAACAAGAATTTTCAGCACCTGGTACACCACAATAAAATGGTGTAGTTGAAAGGAAAAATAGAACCTTAATTGAAGCTGCCAGAACTATGCTTGATGAAGCAAAATTGCCAACTTATTTCTGGGCAGAAGCTGTTCAAACTGCTTGTTTTACTCAAAATGCAACACTGATCAATAAGCATGGAAAGACACCATATGAGATGGTGAAGAAAAAGAAGCCTAACCTGAAATACTTTCATATTTTCGGGTGCAAATGTTTTGTTTTGAAGACTCATCCAGAACAGTTGACCAAGTTTGAGTTAAAGGCAGATGAAGGAATTTTTGTTGGCTATCCACTGTCAACAAAGGCATTCAGAGTTTACAATCTGAGAACTAAAGTGATCATGGAATCTATACATGTTTCTTTTGATGATAAGAAGATAACTGGACTTGAAGACAAAGATGAATATGATCAACTGAACTTTGAAAATGAAGTTTTAAACTCTGATGAGGGAAACTCTGATGAAACAATTCTGACAGACTCTGTTGAAACAAACTCTGAACCTCTACTGGTAAATTGTGGAGAAACTTCTCAGTCACAACAAAGAGGAGAACCAGTTGAGGGGGAGCATGATCAAGATGAAGACTCAAACACTGATACTGAGTCAACTGAAAAATCCGGATCAAACTCTGATGCTTCAATCTCTGAAAATTCAAATTCTGACTCTGGACAGTCAAGTTCAGGGGGAGTCTCAGAAAACGAAGATAGATCACAACAAAATCAGGAGAGCATGAATCAAGGGGGAGGATCACATGCTGATAGAAGTCATTTGCCTTCTGCTAGGAAATGGACTAAATCACATACACCTGATTTGATAATTGGTGATCCAGATGCAAAAGTAAAGACAAGAAGTGCTACTGCAAGTGAATGTCTGTTTCATGCATTCTTGTCTAAAAATGAACCAAAGAAAGTGGAAGAAGCTCTTCAAGATGCAGACTGGATAACAGCAATGCAGGAAGAGTTAAATGAATTTGAAAGGAATGAAGTTTGGACCCTTGTACCAAGGCCAAAGAACAGATCTATTGTTGGTACTAAATGGGTTTTCAGAAACAAGACTGACAGTGAAGATGTTATCACAAGGAACAAGGCTAGACTGGTAGCAAAAGGCTATTCACAGCAGGAAGGAATAGACTATGATGAAACATTTGCTCCAGTTGCAAGATTGGAGGCAATCAGAATTTTTCTAGCATATGCCTCTCACAAAAAATTCAAAGTGTTCCAGATGGATGTGAAAAGTGCTTTTCTGAATGGAAAGCTTGAAGAAGAAGTGTTTGTTGAACAACCACCAGGATTTGTGGACCCCAAATATCCAGATTATGTCTACAGGCTAGATAAGGCACTATATGGACTTAAGCAGGCACCAAGAGCATGGTATGAGACACTTGCTCAGTTTCTTCTAGAAAGTGGATTCAACAGAGGAACAATTGACAAAACTCTGTTTTATTTCAATCAAGGAAGTGACCTCCTTTTAGTTCAAATTTATGTCGATGACATCATCTTTGGGTCTACTAATGATAAACTCTGTAAGAAGTTTGCCAAGCTCATGCAGTCCAGATATCAAATGAGCATGATGGGAGAGCTTAGTTACTTTCTAGGCCTACAGGTGAAACAAACAGAAGATGGAATTTTCATTAATCAAGAAAAATATACCAGAAATCTTCTAAAGAAATTTGGTATGCTTGACTGTTCATCTGCATCAACTCCCATGGCAACAGCAACTAAACTGGACAAAGACACAGGAGTTTCAGTGGATATGACAAACTACAGGGGCATGATAGGTTCTCTTCTATACTTGACAGCTAGTAGGCCTGACATCATGTATACAACCTGTCTTTGTGCAAGGTTTCAGGCAGATCCTAGAGAGCCACATTTGACAGCTGTGAAAAGAATTTTCAAGTATCTCAAGGGCACCATATCATTAGGTCTGTGGTACCCTAGAGAATCAGATTTCAAGCTACTTGGATATTCTGATGCAGACTTTGCAGGCTGCAAGGTAGACAGAAAGAGCACTAGTGGAAGTTGTCAATTTCTTGGTGACAGACTTGTTTCCTGGTACAGCAAGAAACAGAAATCAATCTCCACATCTACAGCTGAAGTAGAGTATATTGCAGCTGGTAGCTGTTGTGCACAGATCTTATGGATGAAGAATCAATTGCTGGATTATGGATTGAGGTACAGTAATATACCTATTTACTGTGATAACCAAAGTGCTATTGCTATGACAGGTAATCCAGTACAGCATTCAATGACCAAGCACATCAGCATAAGGTACCACTTCATCAGAGAACATGTGGAAGAAGGAAATATTGAACTACATTTTGTATCTACAGAACAACAGCTTGCAGATATCTTCACTAAACCATTGAGTGAAGCTACATTTACAAGACTGGTCAATGAACTAGGAATGGTCTCTGGTTCTGACTAGGAATGTTGGTTAGATTCAAACTTTATTTATGTGATGTATTAATCATATTTCCTGATGGTTAAATGCTAAGTGAACTCTGTTGATTAAACTCTGTTATGCATACTCTGTTAAACTCTGTCAGCATGTCTGTATGTCATACACTGTTAATAAGTTTGATAAACTCTGTGAACTTTGAGTTGATTTTTGTCTGAATTAAAACACCAATGAAGAAATATGTATGAAGCATGATTCTCAGCAATTAATCATGAATCTTTCTGAGTTATTGAGATCTAATCTTAGATTGTGCAGAAAGTTAACACAGCATGATACTGGCTCATATTTATAGCATCTCTTAGATAATTTTTTCCTAAACTCTGAGTCTATAAATACTGTGTGCATTACCTTTCATGAAGAACTACTGATGTTGATGAACTCTAAACTCTGTTAGTTATACTCTGATAAAATAAAATGTTTACTGCAATACCCCAAAGAAAATGTATATAGGTTGTTATACTCCTTTGAGATTATGTTGGATACTAGGATGACCCAGGAACCTATTGGTATATAATATGTGCTAAAATTCTCTGATTTTTGGTGACTAGTTAAATACTAGGATGACCCAGGAACTTATCAAAATGATAAGGGCTAAAATTTTTGAATTTTTGGTGACTGGTTCCAACCTCTGATTACTGGAATGAAAAAAAATAATAAAAAAAATAATAAAAAAAAATGAAAAAAAAATGAAAAAAAAAATATGTATATAAAGGGGGTATAAAATAAAAATTAATGTATAAAGTTCGATTACTTCAGAGTTTAGCTTTCATCATACAGTCAGTGTTTACTATGACAGTTTGTGCATCCAGTGTTTATTGATTTACTTTATGGATTTTATGAAAAATTAGATGCTCTAAAAATTGATTTAGTAAACTCTGCTTCACACACACAAATACTCACAACTGTGCAATTTATGAAAGGGTTTCGATGATAAAGTTGGAGAATTGACAAACGCTGTTGATTCGTGATTTGTACTCTAAGGTAAATTTTCATTTGGACAATTTGAAAGTCTTGGAGTAAGTAGGGTTTTTGACAACTGTTAATCAGTGGATAGTTGATGAATGTGTTCTTTATATGATTACTTTAATTAGTTTTCATACTCTCTTCTTGATGCATTTTCTTGAAGAACAGTTCATATAACACAAATAACAGTTGCAGAACACAATGAATATGATTAGAAAAACAAAATTTTCATTGATAATAAGAAAGAGATTACAAGCAAATATTACATCTTTTTGTTCTCTCTATCTGCTAATCTATTCAACAGGAAAGTAAAAGGTCCGTCCACACCACTCCATTGTTAGCAAAAATTCCCAGATCCCATCTTTGCCACTTTATTTGGGTGGAAGTTGAAGGGATAAGGTTATTTTTGCTGACATATTCATTAACAATGGTTGGTGGTGGTGGATGAGGATGCCTTCGAGGAGAGCCACGCCAATGTTGCTTGGAGGGCAGCATCGATGTCGATCACCTTTGCAGGTTTCTCTCTCTCGAGCTCTTCCAAACCAGCATCCATTTGCAGCCACAACGTCTCAAGCTGCCTTTCCCACTCAAACGCTTCAAATTCTTCACGCGTATAGCTGAAGATGTCCCTCTTCTCGACAAGATGAAGGTTCTTTTCTTTGATGGTAAGGTTGGCCATTGTTTTTCAAGAGTATTTGGTTTGAAGGGTTTGTGATTTTACAGGGGAGACTGAAAGGTTAAAGGTTTAATGAAATAATCTGAGCAAGTCTCTAGGCCTTAAATAGAGATGGGTAAGAACGAAGTCCTTAATCGCTTCGTATTCTGGTTATTAAAGGCAACAGGTAAACGCTTCAAATTCTGATTTTACTTGGGTCCAGATATTTTTAAAAGAGTATAATTTGATTTTTGTTTAAATCAAATATTTTAATGTTTTAATTTTTAATATACTCTTCTTAAAAATAGGCGCACGTGACCCAGTTGCCCTTTAATGTGTCCCACTTACCTATTATCGTGTCCCACTACACATTAATCAAGGAACTGATTGAGTGTTTGTTACATAAGAGATTGAGTTTTTCATTAATTTAATCACTTTTGTGTCCAAACGATTTTGCTTTATTCTTACTCTCACAGTTTTCTTATTTTTCTCTTGGGCACTCACGCAAACACCTTTTCTACATACATATCTCTTGGAAATTCTTGCAAATTTCTTAACTCAATGGCATCTAAAGCATTCACTGCTCTTGGTTTACGATTTGTTCCTAACAACTATGAAGCTCCACTCTATCATCAACGCGTTCCAGAATCGTTTCATCTCATGCAGAACTTTTTGAGGGATTCAGAGATTGGACAGGCTCTGATTGGACCTGCTACTCTTTCTGCGTCTCAAATTGCTTCATTCTGGCAGAATTCAGTTTATGAGGATGGAGGAGAGAGTGGAACTCCTACCATTATCTTCACTTACGAAGACCAAGATTATGTGATTACTCCACAGACTGTACGAGACACAATGGGTTTTGACACACATACTTCTTATACTCTGGTTAATGAAACTTATCTGAGAGACATGCTACAAGAGATAGGTTACATGGAATCTCTTGACAAGCTTGGCAGTATAAAGCGACCAAATCTCAGAAAGGAATGGAATTTCTTCTTTGATTGCATAACAAGGACGTTCCAGAAGAAAGTCACAAACTGGGATGCCATTCCAATGGATAGTCTCCAAATCGGGTATTCTCTGCTCTATGGTACTAATTTTGATTTTGGTCGACATGTTTTGATGAGCTTAGGTGATAAACTGTCAGAGTCTACCACTGTCTATTATGCTCGTTTTTGTCAAATGCTGTTCAATGCATGTGTACCTGGTCTTGAAATTGATGAAACTGATGAAATTGATCCTTTTAGAGTCAATAAGCGCATATTCTCTGATATGACTAACAAGGATGTGGGTAAAGAAAATCTCCCTGCTTTAGTCATGCCTCTTGCTCTACGGAATTTTCTTAATCAACCACAAGAACCACAACAACCTGAACCACAACCAGATCAACAAGAACCTCACCAAGCTGAACCTGAACAACAACAACAACAACAACCTGAAACACATCCTGAACCTCAACCAGAACCAAACACTGAATTACCTGCAAAGCAACCTTCACCCACTTCAAACACAAACTCTGATTCGTTACAATCTCCACCAGCATCACAGTCTAGAATGCAAAGAGTTAAGAAGGCAGTTACTAAACGACGTGCAAGTCTAAAGCAGGCAGAAGAGACACAAAGCAAATCAAAACGGAAATCTCCTGAAGCTGTTTACACTAGAAGGGGGAAAAGAATGAAAGCTCGGGCAAACATATCTAAGTCACTCTCAGTGGTAGAACAAACTCCACCAACTAGTGAAGAGGATTCAGATAATGTACCTCTAGCAAAACGAAGAAAAGTGATATTCTCTGATTCTGTGGATGAAGATATTGCAGCTCCAGAGGTTGCTTCACAGCAAATACCTCTTGTTGAGGTTGAGAAAGATGACATACCTGCAGAGGATGTAATGCCTGCAGAGGATGAAGTGCCTGCAGAGGACAAAATGCCTGCAGAAGAGGATGCAAGAGATGGTGTTTCTCCGATAAATGATATTCCTGATTCATTTATGCCATTCTCTGATCCTATCTCTAATATTGGTGTAGCTGATCAACCTACGGCTGTTTCTTCTGAAGCTGTGGCATCTCATACTGAGATAATATCTGATGCTCACCACACTGTTGAAGAAGGTGAAGAAATTAATCAGGCAACCAAAGTCACTTCTCATTCAATGCCTGTTGCTGAGCCTGAGCAACATGAAGAAAATCCTGAAAAGCCTACAGAAGATATTGCTAAACCTATGGCTGAAGATGAACCAGTTAAAGCTACAAGTGTTGAAGCTGAAGGTGACAGTAGTGCAAACTCTGATACTTTTTTGAGTGCACCAGTACAAACTGATGATAAACATACACCTTTTACTCAACCTTGTACTTCTCATGAAGTTGAAAGAGCACAATTTGCCAAGAGTGCTGCTGAATGGTACAAAGAAGATTGTATTTTTCTACCAGGCAGAGCAGCTAAGTTTGTTAAGCAAAGTGCTGATACTATCTCAAATCCAGAGATTCTTTCTTGCTTGAAAGCAACTATAGTTCAAGTTAAAACTCTGGATAGACGATTTGATGATACTAATTTGGCAATCACTGCTTTGCGAACTGAAGTTGTAGCTAGAGAGATGAAGATGGAAAGAGATTCGAAACTAGTGACTACAAAATTCTCTAAATCTCAAGATAATCTCTTTGCCAGGCTGGCTAAAGTTGAAGAGAATCAGTCTGATTTATCTGCTAAAATTGATTCTATTGCTACCTCTCTGGAGTTAATTACTTCTATCCTTATGCCTGATGATGTCAAAAAGGGGGAGAGAGTTGTCAGAAGGGATAGTGCTGGAGATGGAGGGGCAAGTAACAGAGGAAAGAAAAAGGCTGAAGAGGTTCAAACTCTGAGAACTAGTAAGTCATCAAAATCACAGTCTGTTGGGAGAAATACTGATACTCAAGGAACTTCAAGGACCAAGAGTTTACTGTTATCTTCAAATCCACAAACTGATGAAGAATTGGCTGCTAAGCTGTTCATTGAAGAGAATGAGGAAGGAGTAACGATTGAGGACATTGAAGCTGAGGAAAAGAGTTTACAAGAAAAACATTTTAAAGCTTTAAAGTCTGATAAGGTACAAAGAGGAAAAGCTCCTAGACCTGTTGTTAAAGGTGTTGTGATCAGAGAAAAGACTGATGTTAGTCAAAGTTCTCGGTTCTCAATGGAAGAAATTGCAGCAGAGGCTAAACTCAAGCTAAAAGGCATTGAAGGTGAAAGTTCACAGAAGAAAGTTACAACTTCTGTTGCAGCACAAGCAATGATCACACCTTTACACTCTTCACAGTTGAAATCTGTTTTTGGCAAAGGAACAATTTCTGATCCAAATGTGTTATCTGGAGTCTCAATGAATGTTTCTGATAGAAAAGCTCTATCTGGCAAGGTTGGTAATAATAAGGGTGGACTAGGTTCACATAGAGACAGAAGACAATATACTGGTCCTAGAGATCCTTCTTCACTGGCTGTTCCAGGTCGTGGTGTTCCTCAAGAGAGTTTGGATAGACTGGAATCAGTGCAGTTGGTTCATCAGAAGAGTTTAGACAAGGATTTTCTTTTATACTTCATGGTTGATGGGACAGTATTCAAAGTTGGTGAGGATGATATTGGCTTGAAATGTTGGGAAGAACTAGAGTATGTTCTATATCTTCTCAAGGTGAATAGTCGAAGGACTCAGTTAGTTGCTAATGTACTCAGACAGAAAATGACTCAGAATCTGGCAATCAGAGGACAGAAATATAATAGCAGATTTATTCCTAAGTACAGGGATTACCAAGGCAATCTCATTGAAATGAAGAAAGGTACTGCAAAGTTAAAAACTGATTTGGGAATCACAGTACTTGATTTCAATACACAGGCAGAAAAAGTTAGATTTATCAGACTGGGTAATGAAATGAAAAGGAATAAGATTTATGATCTTAGGGCTGCTATTTACCAAACAGATGAAAGTGATCCTCAACTCAGAGAAATCAAAGAAGCAATGAAGATTGAACTTGAAAATGCAGAAAGAAGATTGCTGATTGATTATCTCAGAACCATGCCAGATCTTGAAATGATTAGAGATTAAGTTCTGTAAGAATTTCTTATTCTCTATAGTTTTTAAGCTTAAACTCTGAATCTGTATAAACACTGTATTTGTCTATTTGTTTTGACATCATCAATTACTGTCATTAACTTGTACATTTTTGCTAATGAACAAGTTGGGGGAGATTGTTAAATATAATTGATGTGTTTTAATCAGTGTTTAAGTGTTACAGGGAGTTATCAGAGTTTAGCTGGAAGCAGTCAGAGTTTAGTTAAACTCTGACAGGTGGAAGCTCGACAGAGTTTGTTAAATTCTGTCTGGAGGAAGCGCGTCTACTGTTCAACAGAGATTAAAGATTAATTATGGAAGCGATATCTTTGAAGATTGGATAGCTATCAAAGAGATCGAGTTGACATAGGAGACGTGTGACAATCTGTAATTGATATCATTGTATAGCTGATTATTAGGAATATCAGTTAGAGATTGTATCGTAGCTGTATGTTATATAAATACAGATAGGTTAACCCTAGAAGGGCATCGTTAACGAATTATCATTATTGTAACCTAGCAACTCTTTGTGATATTTTACATCACGAAGAGGGTTCGAAATACAAGAAGTTTTTAAGTGCATAAACGCTTTTACTTGTTAATCTCTCATATAAAGTTGATTATTAATTGTGTATTCGGCCAAACAATTACATATTACATTACATTATGTTTTACAATCTCCCCCTATTTTATTGTTAGGGTTTGACTAGCAAATTCCTAGAGGATAACTCAACTGATACAACAACAAATAAAGTTCAAAGATAAATAATATTAAAATGCATTCTGGATCATATATATACATTTTCCAGATTTCTAAAATTAACCAAGTGCAAGACAATTGTTCCTTTAGACTTAACAAATCTTCAAGTTTGCCTTTGCTTTCTTTCCACATAGCACTAATACTCCCATTAGCTTTTCCTTTCCCAAAATAAAGTTAATTCCGTGTCAACAACCTTTTCCTTTCCCTTACGCCTAGTAGATTTTTCTTGGTCATCCACCTTCTCCCCCTTAGTTGGGTTATTCTCCAGAGTAGTAGGATGTGGAGTTGGTAAATTAGACGAAGATGGCTTTACCAAGGAGTTGATTGCATCATTTAACTAGGTTGCCATGGTATTCAATTGAACCTGGAATACATCATGTTGAATAAGTTGCAAATTTTTTATTTCAGCAATGGACTTACAGATATTTGGCAACTCTTTCTCCATTGTTTGGACCCGTGTAAGGAGTCTGTTGTATTCCTTTCTAGTTACAGGTGCATGTGGTTGAGTAGGTTTCTCACTCGTACGTTCTACAGGTGTTTCACTCAACACTCTATATTCACTCGGTTTAGTGGTTTGGGTTACACTTACATGTTCTATTTGTGTTTCCCTCAACTATCCTGCAGAGCTTCCACCGATATGTGTACCTGCAAATGAAATCGTCCTAGCCCCTTTTTCAGAGGTCACGGATGGTGCAATGAAAGTTCGTGAGCTTCCGTCCTCGCGTGAAGCGAGTTGCCGACCATTGGTAAAGAGTGGTAAATCTCGAAAGAGATCCAGAGATTTTCCCTCTAGGAAGTTAAACTTGAATCGATTAAATGACAAAAAGCCAAAGTTTCCCTCGTATGTCTGTGAAGACACTTGGTTCATAAAAGAACCACCTACGGATGGATCTTTCCGTAAAATGGAAGATTCACAAGCAGTTATTGAGGTAAGTAATTCCACCTCGGATGCCTGTGAAGGCATTTGATCTTTAGAAAGATCATCAACCACTCTTATGTTCCATGAAATGGAACTCAAGATAGTTGCTCCCGTCAATTCAACCTCATTTACATTTGCACTCATTGGATAAGAAAGAATTGTTTCACTAACAGTTGCCGTTACATCAGGTTCATTGGGTTTACTCCGTTTAGAATGAGGTAGAGCGGCTGATGTAACTAACTCCTTATGTGGTGCTGCTGAGGCACTATCTCCCTCAAAAGTGTTTATGGCTGGTCGTTTAAGTGACAATTGAGGTGTAGGAGTTTGTTGTGTTTGTGTTTGCATTTGTAGAATAGGCTCTTCGACCTGTGTTAGAGTCGGTGGGATTTCCTGCTCTTGGTCGGGTAAGATGGCCACTAGGGGCTGTGGAAACTGTATTTCCTGTGACACAACAGGGAATACAGAGGTTGGAATAGAAGGGATTGAAATATTACATTGTTGTATACTTGCTCTCATTGGTCTTGGTAACAACGGAAGTGGTACAGTCTTTAGATATTCAGTTAGGACTGTAGGCACATCCGTATAGTTCTTTTTGCTTATGTAATTAATTACATTCCTCTTCATGTAAGAACATTCCATCTTTCGACCATTTTCCAAGCATACCCTATCTTCATCATTCAAAAAATCATTTAATATTAGCTGTAGAAACCTTGGATATAGACATTTGACATTTTGAGTCCGACCATCTCTTCTTCCCAAGTGTTTCATCTTTAAAATGATTTGACCAAGCAATATTTTTTCAAAATTAATCATCAAATTATTGGTGACCGTATACCCTATTTTTTGAATAAATTCAGGTATTCGATCTTGATTTGTCCTATCTGAGGAAAAAACATGGTTAAGAATGTGAAAGAAGAAATTCCAATACTGGGTTAGAAACGTTCTAGAAAGATTACCAGTATTGAAATTGCCATCTTAGTACCTTATAAAACAAAAGAACATTTCAATATGTTCAGGTGTAGGATCAGAAACGAGATTTTCCATAGGAAAATGAAGAATTCGATTAACATCTCGTTTAGTGGCCCTAATCGACCTACCAAACAGTCGATATGTGATTGCACACCCGTCCTGTCGAGAAGTGTTAACCGCACTGCAATATAGTTCACGCAATGCATCATGGTTAAGCTGTACTTTTATAACTAAAGCATAGTGAATTAATGAATGTTCATTCAAAAATTGTGTCCAAGCCCGAAATTGCTCATCCATAATGGTTTCGATTTGTTGAATGGAAATAAGGTTAACTTTAGCAATTAAAAAGCTTCCCTGCAATGCCATTTTCAAAACTTTGAGGAAATTCAACAAGAAGGGTTAGTTTTTATAAAGGATGATGCGTATAACACGAATATGAAATCCGCCCTAAAAACCACCAGCTAGATTGTGAGATCTTTCCGGTCAAAGCTTGAAATTTTCAGCAATTGTGTGTATATGCTCTGTATATCTAAAAAATGATGATGTTAAACACAAACAAAAACTCATCATTTTTAAGGTTTCAAGGATTAGTGGGTTAGGTGTGATAGTGACAGGTTATGTTTTAAAAATTGCACCGCTCAATAATTTCTCACCTAACAACCTAGTCAGCCGAAAAACATCTTATCACCGAAACCTATCAGCCTATGGACACACATACATACACACTTATTATTTCTAATTATTGTGGATTTAAAATAACCAATCAATAATTCAAGAATTATTCTGCAATAATCAGACAAACTCATAATTAAATAGACATAAAATTAACAAAGTATCATTAATTGATATATGTCAATAAAATATTTATTTATTTATGCTACAATTGACACAATTATTTACTAACTAATTACCATAAAATATAGCATTTATAAGCATGGTAATTAATATAGAGATAACTGTAATATGAGGACTGGATGCAAATAAATTCACAAATCCTAAACATATGGACATTTAAAATACATGTGAACTTATAACAAATTGCAGTTATTGATTATCCAAAATTAATTAGACAGATTTAACAAACCAAGTTCACCAACTAACCTGGAGAAAGTGGATTCATCCAGTGGTTTAGTAAAGATGTCTACAATTTGTTGATCTGTGGGAACAAAATATAATACCACGGTTCCATTCATGACATGCTCTCGTAAGAAATGATATTTGATATCAATGTGCTTAGTCCTGGTATGTTGAACTGGATTGTTGGCAATGGCAGTGGCACTCGTGTTTTCACATAGAATTAGAATTTTGTCCAACATGAGTCCATAGTTCTGAAGTTGATTCCTCATCCACAGGATCTGAGCACAACAACTACCTGCCGCAATGTATTCTGCTTCAGCTGTCGAGGTAGACACTGAGTGTTACTTCTTCCTGTACCAAGATACCAACCTTCTTCCTAGAAACTGACAACTTCCAGAAGTACTTTTTCGATCAATCTTACAACCTGCGAAGTCAGAATCTGTATAGCCAACTAGGTCAAAACATATACCTTTAGGGTACCAAATCCCAAGACTGGGGGTTCCCTTAAGGTATCCGAAATTACGTTTAACAGCTATAAGATGTGACTCTTTAGGGTCAGCCTGTAATCTAACACATAAATAAGTTGCGAACGTAATATCTGGTCTACTAGCAGTTAAGTACAAGAGAGAGCCGATCATACCTCGATACTTCGTGATGTCATCTGACCTACCAAATTTTTCTTGATCAAGCTTGACAGCAGTTGGCATCGGGGTCTTGGCAGTAGCTGCTTCTTCCATCCCATACTTCTTCAGAAGATCCTTTATGTATTTTGACTAGCAGATTAAAATACCATCAGGCTTCTTAACAACTTGAAGTCCAACGAAAAAAGGTTACTTACCCATCATGCTCATCTCGTACTTACTCTGCATTAGCTTAGCAAATCTCTTGCATACCAAATCATTAGTAGAACCAAATATTATTTCATCCACATATACTTGCACTAGAATTATATCATTTTTATGCTTTTTATGAAAGAGAGTTTTGTCGATGATACCTCTTGTAAAACAATTTTCAAGTAAGAACTTGGAGAGAGTATCATACCATGTTCGAGGGGCTTTCTTGAGACCATAGAGAGCTTTGAAGAGAAAGTACAGAAAACCTTCAAATTCCTTATCTTCGAACCCAGGGGGTTGTTCAACATAGACTTATTCTTCTAGATTTCCGTTCAAAAATGCACTCTTCACATCCATCTAAAAAACCTTAAAGTTGGAGTATGCAGCAAATGCTAAGAACATCCTGATTGCTTCAAGCCTTGAAATTGGAGCATAGGTTTCATCATAACCAATTTCCTTTATCTTGAGAGTAACCCTTTGCTACCAATCGAGCCTTGTTCCTCGTAACAATACCATTTTCATCCAGTTTATTCCTAAACACCCATCTAGTACCAATTACAGATTTATCTTTTGGTCTTGGCACTAGCTTCCATACTTTCTACCTTTCAAACTGATTGAGTTCTTCCTGCATTGCAGTTACCCAGTCTGGATCATCAATAGCTTCATCGACCTTTTTAGGTTCAATTTGAGTTAAAAATCCCGCGAAATTGCATTCATTCTGTGTTGCTCTTCTAGTCTATACAACCGTGTTCGGTTCACCAATGATCTGTTCAAAGGGATGCGCTCTACTCCATACCCTTTGTCTTGGCAGATTTGATCTTGATGATTCCACAAGTTCATAATTGTGTTGAGTGTGGTGACTAGTAGATCCAAAATCATTGTTTGCTCCCCCTGAGCTGTTGCTTTCAGAGTTTGATGAATCAGGGTTTAATGAATCATTAGCAGTAGATGCATTCTTTGATATTTCTTCACCTGATTGGGGTTCATTTTCATCGTTCATTTGCTCCTCCTCAACATGTGCTGCAGTCTTATCTACTTGTATAGATTGAACAATATAGTCTGGAAGAGTATCAGAATTTTGTAGATCAACATTTATTTCTTCATTCTCAAATCTCAGCTGGTCATGTTCATCAAAATCTTCAATTCCTGTTATCTTCTTATCATCAAAAGACACGTGGATAGATTCTATGACCACTTTTGTTCTCATATTGTAGACTCTGAATGCTTTTGTGGATAGTGGGTATCCAACCAAGATTCCTTCATCAGCTTTTAAATCAAATTTTGAAAGATGTTCTGGATGAGTCTTAAGAACAAAACACTTACATTCAAACACATGAAAGTACTTCAGGTTTGGCTTCTTATTTTTCACCATCTTATATGGTGTTTTACCATGCTTGTTTATGAGTGTACCATTCTGTGTGAAACAAGCAGCTTGCATAGCTTCAGCCCAGAAGTAAGTTGGCAGCTTTGCTTCTTCAAGCATGGTCCTTGCAGCTTCTATGAGAGTCCTGTTCTTTCTCTCTACTACTCCATTTTGTTGTGGAGTTCCAGGTGCAGAGAATTCTTGGTTTTATTTCCTTTTCCTGACAATATTCTTCCATGGCTGCATTCTTGAACTCAGTGCCATTATCACTTTTTATGATTTTTACCGTATGCTTTGATCCTTTGTCCTGTTGTCAGACAGGCTCTGTTAAGATTGATGCAGTTTCTTCTTTCTTGTACATGAAATACTCCCATGTATATCTGGTGTATTCATCAATAATAACCAACGCATATTTTTTCTTTCCAATAGACATTATATTTACTTGACCAAATAAATCAACATGCAATAAGTGATATTGCTCAAGAATTGAGGATTCAGTCTTACTTTTGAATGAAGTTTTCCTTTGTTTTTCCTTCTTACATGAGTCACATAGGCCATCTGGAGTAAAAACTGATTTGGACAATCCTCTCACAAGATCTTTCTTCACTAGCTCATTAATGCTGTTGAAATTCAGATGAGAAAGTCTCTTGTTCCAGTTCCAGCTTTCTTCAATTGATGCTCTACTCAGTAGACAGATTGCAGAGCCTTCAGAGTTTGTTGAAAGCTTGGCTTCATAAATGTTACCATGCCTGTATCCCATTAGAACAACTTTTCCTATAGATTTGCTTATAACTTCACAGTGTTCTTCAAAGAAATCCACATGATAACCTCTGTCACATATTTGACTCACACGTAGCAGATTATGTTTGAGTCCTGAGACTAGAGTTACAGTTTCAATGATGACATTCCCAAGATTAATATTGCCATATCCCAGAGTCCTTCCTATGTTGCCATCTCCATAAGAAACACTTAGGCCAGCTTTCTTCACAAATTCTGATAGCAGGGCTTTATTTCCAGTCATGTGTCCTGAGCATCCACTATCCATAACAAGGAATATTTTTCTTTTTACCCTGCAATCACAAAAACCATTAATGATTAGTTTTAAGGACCCAAACTTGCTTGGATCCTTTGGCCTTATTAAGTTTGTCAGCTTTTGCAGCAGAAATCTTATCAAAGTTTGTGCTAACATACTTTTTATCAGAATTTATATATGTAGAATCAATCTTGAATTTATTCACAGAGGGTTTAAGTTCATAATAGTCATGATACAAATTATGATACTCTTTGCATGTATAAATAGAATGCCAAATACTGCCACAGTGAAAACAAGGATTCTATCGCTTAAACATAACTGAACCACTCTTAACTCTTGACTTAGGAGGTATAGAGATTATATTTTTATTCTTCCTGCAAAGTAGCAAGATGGTTAGGATTATCACAATTGTGACATTTCTTCCTAGGAGCATTGGGAATAGGCATATAGTTATTGCTTTTATTGATACCTACCTTTCCATTTCTATTTTTCCTAGGTTCTTTTACCTTGTTCACTCTTTTTATCTCCTTTAACTTTTGTTTAAGCTGAGATACTAAGCCAATATTTACTGATTTGACTTCATCTTGTTTTGGTTTGTTAGATTTTAAGTTTTTCTTAACTTCTAGTTTGGAGCCTTCCTCATTTTCAGATTTAGGCTTGTCAGATTTTGGTACAAACCTCACAGGATTAATTTTGGGCTTTGCAGCCCTTTCAGTAAATACAGGTTTAGAGGTCTCAGCTTCTAGGTTGACAGTTTTCTTTTTATCAGTGTAACCTAGACCTTGTTTCCAACAACCATTCTCTAAGATACTCTGAGTAGTTTTACCAGAGTTAGTCCAAGTTTTAATAATGTTTCTTTCTTTAGCAAGTTTAGATTCAAGATAAGCATGCTTTTTCAATAATTCAGTTTTAACAATAATAGCATCATCTCTCTCTTTCTAAATTTTTAACATCTGGCCTAATTTTAATTCTAGATAGTCATTTCTCTTTCTAAGGTCTAGACTTTCAGATTTTATTCTTTCATTTTCTAAAGTCTGATCTCTGTAGCTAACATGCATGTTTTTAAGAAAGAGTCTTAACTCAGATAAATCAGTAGTATCAAAAGTTAGAGTAGAGTGAGGTACCTTAGTCTCAGTAGCTTCAAAGATACTATCAACATTTGCCATCAAGGCATAGTTCACCTCATCTTTAGAGTCTGAAGTGTCAGCCCAATCCTTCTTCTTTGTGATGTAAGCTTGACCTTTATCAGCTTTGGCTTTCTTGCACTCAGGTGAAAAATGTCCTTTCTCACCATAATTATAGCATTTGATATTGGACTTGTCCACCTTCCCAGACCTGCCTTCCTTTCCCTCAGCTTTTCTGAAATTCTTCTTTTCGGAATTTGAATCTCTTCGTGTTTTCTCTATCATGATTGTATATCTTTTTGGATCTTAACTGTTGTATAATAACAAAGTGTCTCTGATGCCAATTGTTAGGTCCAGAATAACGTAGAAGGGGGGGTTGAATGCGTTATTCAAAAATATTTCGATTTTTGATGTGGATATGAGATCAAAAAATACTGAATCGAAATAACACAACTGTTTGGTAAATATCTTTGAATAGATAAAACCCGGAGGTTTGCTACACAATCTAATCCTATGGATCAGCTACAAAATCAAACACTCCTAGGATAGTTTAGGCACGAGGACCTTCTACCCGACACTTCCTGAAAGCGGGCTAAGCCGGATTCCCTACTAGATGGACTATCTAGCAGCTTACAAGGAGAAGATATATAAGAGAGAGAAGAGAAAGTTGTGTGTTGAGGTGTGTTTTGAAATGAAATACAACAGACCTATTTATAGGTTATAGAAAGTCACTATGCTGTACCATTCCAGTGGACCCCACCTGCATAGTAACACTATTCCACCAACCAAACCGCGTCTGCTGAAAATTTTCATTTCACATGGGCCCCACTAGCCACTATTTGCGCAGTACCTGCATAGTAACCGCGCATAGTAATCATGCATAGTAACTTTGCATAATATTACTATTTTTGGCTGCTTCTTTTAGGCTTCTCTCTTTTGTTTCAAATATTCTGCTGAATTAATTCATCTCAGAAAATAGTTCAAGTACCAGATTAATTTAATTATTTATTATAAATAATTAATTAATATGTTACTTAGTTAATTTTCAGAGTAAATTAATTTTTGACAATACCTTGAGATATTATGTCTGTCCTTGATCGTCCATAGGCTTTGGCAATTTTTTCTATGAATTAATGTGTTGATCTTTCTCGTATTTGCTGACACTTAGTGCACTGGTCTAGTTTACAACTGACTAGCACTGATCTTGATCTTCACACCTTCGTTACATTCCAATTGATTAGCCTGCAGCAGTATCTTCAAATAATATATATAAATGGAATCTTTTTGGTCCTTCAACTGAATCATCTGTACATCTTATTCTGTCACTGAGGTTTGATCATGTTAATGAACTTCTTTCAGCGACTTGATCCTTGTTGATGCCTGTTCTTCAAATTTCACGATCCCTGTATAGAGTTAATATTATTTATCTTTTATCCTAGTTGAGTTATATATGTCCTCTATTACATATTACATTACATTATGCTTTACAAGTAAAATTCTGCATCATCAATTATCATATTTAAATAATATATTTTATTTTTAACAACTTGAATAATAATAACATACCATTTTTAAAATTCCATTGTAGTAAAACATGTTATAGGTTCAGCAAATTTTACATAATCAATATTTAACCAATCATTTTTACAAAATACCATTGAAAATGCTCTTAGAAAGCAATTAGCATAATAACCAAACCAAAACAAAATTTTCTTGTAATCCATCTAATTCCTTTCAGTACTGTATGTAGTAGAGATGTTCAAAAAGTCTGAAACCCGAAATTCGGCCCGATCCGATCCACAAAAAAGCCCGAAAAGCCCTACCTGAAAAAAGCCCGGCCCGGCCCAAAACCCGAAAAGCTCGATTAAAAGCCCGGACAAAAGCCCAGTTCGGCCTGGATAAATGTTAGTCCTTTTTAAGAAATTCGGATAAAAATCTGATTTTTTATAGTTAAAATCTATAAATATTTAATATTGTTAATAAATTTCAAGAATATTAAACTTAGTAATAGAGGGAATGTGAAGGATAATGAGGCTAAGAAGACTCAACAATATGGAGGACAACCCTTCTTTCAAGAAGACTTATTGAGTGTTGAGGATGCTTTTCAAAATGGTCATATATGAGAAGATTTATATGGCTTACGGCCAGGTTAAGTATTATGAGTAAAAAGTTCTTGAGTTGCATTGATGTTTTATGATAAAACAAGTATTATGCTAGTGGTTTTTTAGTATTAGGTTTTGTGGTTTCTCTTCTTATGTATTATTATGGATTCTAAAAGTTGAGGAGATATTTAGAGGTTGTTTACTTTGTAAGATTATTTTTATATATATTAACATATTAATTTTATAAAAAAAGATAAAAATTACGTATATATAAATTTAAAAAAAAAATCTAAACAAAAGCCTGACCGACCCGATCCGTACGTACTTGCTTGTAATCCATCTAATTCCTTTCAGTACCGTACGTACTACGTAGCATCCACCGTTCTGGAGGTAGGTAGACAGGAAAAGAGTTCTTTTTAATAAAATAAAATATTTAAATTATAGAAAAAATGGAATTTAAGATACATTTTGAGTAATTTTCTAAAATTTTAGCATAAAATAATAATATATTATTAAAATTTTAAATGAATCCTGATTTTACAAAAGTACTCATCCCATGTTTACATAAAAATTTTTATGTATCTCAGCTAACAATTACGTAAAATATATCTTAAGTTCTCTAATCTGTAAATTATATTTAGTAATAATTGATCAATTACCTTTTAACTAAAACATATCATATTTTCTATATTTTTTAAACTAAAATACCTCATTTTCTAAAAGTAAATGGACAGTGTATATACAATTATTATTATTAATTCATACCATTTTAAAATTTTAAGTATATAAAATTCATGTCTCATTAATTTGAATTTAAATTAAAATAAAATAAATTTGTGGATCGCACATGCTCTAATACATTAAAATCAAATTATTTAAATTTGTTTTTTAATTTTCAGTTGGTCACTCTATCTAATAAAAATAATTAATAATTTTATAATTACAAACTAACTAATAATAAGTTTCAGCTAAAGCACGTTACATTTTCCTATTGTATTATGTAAAATCTCTTCTTTTACAAAAATAATTCTTCTTGTAAAATCCTGATCTTATAAAGAACTAGCCAACTTATCCGCGCTTCGCGCGGTTTATAAATTTTTATATAAAAGTACTGAAATAGATAAATTAATTCTATTATTCTTAGAAATTGATTGGTCTCTTATAAATTTTCTATAAAAGTACTGAAATAGATAAATTAATTCTATTATTCTTAGAAATTGATTGGTCTTTAAAAAATTAAAAAATTAATTTAAAAATAATTTACATGAATTATTAATTGGAAAAATGCTCTCATTATATACAAAATTTTGATAATCTTAAAAATATCACAAACATATAAAAATAAAAATTACAATTTGAACGTAGTATTTACGATCAAAAGTTACAAATATTGAATACAACTTAATAACGTTTTTTAAACCCGACACCTCTCTTATAATATACATGTTCAATAACATTGTAAGAATTTATTTAATTTGAATGTTAATTTGTTTTGACATGATATAATGAAATAATGTGTGTATAAATTTTTTATCAATTTAATCTTCTGATAAAATGGTTGGGTTTGTTCAATTTAATCAGTTTAGTCATAACTCATGTGTAATTTATTTATGTGCATGATTTGTTTACAAATTTCAGATATTAAGTAAATATCCGTGTACTTCCATAATTTACTACGACTCCGCAATCATTCATAATAAAGATTGTTTGAGAAGTTAAGGTTAATAACGTTTTTTAAAGCCGACACCCCACTCATAATATACATATTCAATAATAGTGTAAGAATTTGTTTAATTACAATAAAAATTTATTTCGAAACAATATAATGAAACAATGGGTGTATAGCTTTTTAATCAATTTTATCTTCCGATAAATGGCTGGATTTGTTAAATTTAATCGATTTGATCATAACTCATGTATTATTTATTCATGTGCAAAATTAAAAATCTGAAACAATGGGTGTATAATGAAACAAAGATGGCTAGGGAGATCCGGCGTATGGTGGTGTCCATATGTTCTTCCTTCTACCGGTAATAAAACAAATCTTGAGATGCACAACCTGCGACTGATCATCGTAAGGCGGTGTCATCTGGCGCGAAATACTCCAGTATTGGTTCACTATCCAGAATTTATTTATTTTCTGCAACATTATCAGTATTGGCAGGGTTGAAAATTGTTCAAGAATGGAATTGCATATTTTCCTGCAATTTCCTTTTTAAGAAAAAGTGTTGATCTTTGGCGCTTACCTTTGCATAGCAGATGTTCTTACGAAAGATATAATTCGAGTTACCTTGTAACTTCATTCTTTATATTATACTGGCTCTATGTTCGTTAATGCATGACATATGGGTACAAAGATTTTCTTAAAATTGTTATATATATATCTTTGCTGTTCTGTTATATATTATTATTGTTGGTGGGCTATTGCTCACCCTTGTTTATTTATTATGTCACAACAACAGCTAGGACTGATGGCCCGCGTAAGGCGCACTCGGCGCAAGCAGGTTACCCCAGCCAGAGGACTACCCGCTAATATCATCACTGCCATTGCTGAGGTAGCATAGATAGGCAGCTTTTGCTTTCCAGTTTAAGTATATGTATAACTAATGCTAATCAACGGCAAGAACTTTAAACTTATGTTGTTACTCCTTCTGGATTGGAATAACTTTTATTCGTGAACCCCATAATTAGTAGACTTATTTCAATTTCATCTCTAGGACTATAACTGTTATGTGTGTGAGTGGATATTATTGCGGGGCCACAGCATGCTACTTATTTATGTTGGACTCTAGTCAATTGTTACGTATGGAATATGAGACCGTAACGACTCGATCCCCGACCCTAGATCTGGGGGTGTTACAAACATATGCTTGCGAGCTTGGAGTCCTCTCTCGCTTGCTTCCTTTGTGACTAGCTTCATCTCCAAGATCTTCTATTTCTCTCAACTTCAACAAGGATTCTTCCACACACTTATATAGTTTAGCTTGTTTGTAGAAATCAGTTAGTGTACCAGGTTTACGTACTTGTAACTCCTTCCAGAAGTCTGAACCAGCTCTAACTCCAGCAATCAGGAAACTCATAATGACCTCGTCAGGAGCTTTCTTAACTCTGGGAAGGTCTCATCTGCTTTTTGCTTGATGTTGGCCAAGGTATTGGTTTGGGGTACAAAAGCGACGGAAGCTCTAACCTGAGTAACGAAGAGCTTCCCCATATTCTCCCAGGAATTTATAGGATCAGATGGTAACCTCTTAAACCACTGATGAGCTCCACTATAAAGGGTTGCAGCCAATAATCTACACCTTGTTGGCTCCTTAACTTGATAAACATCCATCTCGGTATTGAAACGACCCAGATACTCCACAGGATCCGTAGTGCCATCAAATTTAAACTCGTTTGACATACAATAGGATTTAGGTAACGGGGATTTTCTAACCTTCTTAGTGAATGAAGATGAGGTTATTGCACCTGTTGTTGACTGCTTTTCTTCATTGAGTTTCACTAGAATCTTCTTGAGGTCTTCATCATTCAAATCACTAGCTCCACCATCCTTTGCTTCCTTATCTTTATCATCGAGTTCCTGTGAATCTGCTATGCTCGAATTGTTCGCGGTCTCGTCTGAACTTGAATCATCTTTAATTATCTCGATTAAAGGTTCCTTCGCTTTTTTCTTCTTCTGAGAAAATGCTCCTGATTTCGTAGTCTTCTTACTCTTAAGTCCTGCGAAGATCTGTAATCGAGTTTTCTTAACAGGAGGCTGTTTATCCTTGGGTTCACCATCTTCTTCACCTTCAGCATCCTTCTTTGGGTCTTCGATCTCTTCCTCAGCCTTTTCTTCATGTTCTTCTTCATCAACGTCCAACTGCCTGGGATTAATCTTAGCTTTTTTACCCTTCTTCCTTGATGTCAACCGCAACTTTTTCTTCTTCTTTTGTGTTGTCTGTTCAAGGGTTGTAAGCCTCTCTTCAATCAACTTTAGATTCTCTAGGACGTCAGCAGGAGTAATCTTCTTTGCTTTCGGGGTTTGATCTTCTAATTGGGATTCCTTCTCTACAGATTGTGTTGCTTCGCTATTAGAACTGCCTGCCATCTTTCCACTCTTAAGATGATAACTCTCCCCTCCTTCTAGCGCCAATGTTGATGAGTGGATTTCGTAACAACTTTTGAGAGGTTTATGGTGAGTAGTAAAGGCTAATGATCAACTAATCTATGGAGAATGGAGGTCTTGTGTGGGGGTTGAACTGAGCTCAAGAGCGTTTACAAGAATCTCGCGAGTTCCCTTGAGGCTTGTGTCGTGTGTTCTCAAGAATCTCGTAGGTGTATTGCGAGGCTTGTAAAACATGTTCCTAAGGTGCTTACGTACCCTAGTTTATATAGGGATCAAGTTCACGTAGTTCTTTTTAGACTAGAAGTCTGGTTAGGCGGCAATATTTGTACCGCCCCCAAATCCGAGGTCAGAGATTCAGGTCGTCACGTCACCATCCAACCATATCATGCCTGTATTAACTTTACAACTCAACAATACATCCATCCAGACCTCAATCTTACACACAAACAAGTTAGAGCCTCAGAAACGATAATCAAAAGTAACACTAAATATTACAATTCATCTGTACAATCTAGAATCTTGCACACTTCCATTTATACAACTACACTTGAAGACAAGTCTTACTATTACAGTTGAAAACCTATCAGACTTACTCTGTAGTATTTATCAGGAACTAAATCATCTCAGGGGTAAATCTTCTACTCCTCTTCTGCTGGTGCGGAGTTAACCGATCAAATTCTTCTCTTTCTGAAAAGTTTTTATAAAGCAAGAATGAGCTACATAATGCTCAGGAAGTTCACCATTTTGAAAAAAAAATATAATGTGGTTTATTTTGAAAACATTCCCAACTGTATGGGCATATATCTCAGATTTCAAAACATAATTGGACTATATATATATGTCCGAGTTTGAATAAACATTTATACTCACTAAGGAGCTTTAAGAATAACATATGAACCCTTTATAAGGTTCCCATTTTAACATATCTCAAGTTTTAAAGTATATACATATGAGTATATCATTTTCGGTAAAACACTCTACGGTTAACATACTGTACAGGGAATACATCATTGCAAACCTCTTCCCTTCCATTAGCTTAGAAGGTTTCTCATTCAAAAGCATTTCATTCTTTGAAATAATTGCAAGAGTGCACTAACACGTGCCAATCTTTATAGAAAATCTTGCAGTTCTAGATACTGCACGATGTCAATATTTTTCTTATCAAAAGCCACACTATCGGCAACTTGGCACTTAGGCCCAAGAAGCAGTGTTTGAGAATTTTTCCAAAGTGGAGGATGGGACTTGAAGAAAACATAAAACCTGACAGGGATTGACGATGATCAGTCGCCACATCCAAGTCCAATAATCCGCGGGTCTTCTCTACCGGTAGAAGGATAGAAACTACATCCGTAACTATCCTCGGGTGAAAACTACATCCGTAATCACCCTCGATGAAAACTACATCCGTAATCATCCTTCGGCAACACCTGGGCCGGAATAATAATTGATGGACCGCCTGGCTCAACGATTCCCACACCTGCCACAGTCCCCTTTTTCTTTTCTTTTCAAAAATCATTTTGATAGAAAATTCGAGTAGTTGAAGTTCGACCTCAGTCGACCGATAATTCTTGAAAAGTGTACAAGAAGCAAAACCTGACCGGGGGTTTTCGAAAATGTTTTGAGTTCGAAAGAGTTCGAGTTTGAAACTGCAAAAGGTATCTTGGATTAGCTTTGTCTTTAAAATAATGAACAATAATTAATAAATGATATTTTAAGATTTAATATTAATAATTAATAAAACAATTATTCAATTACATAAGCTTTTAATCCAAGATAGCTATTTTGAGTATTTACAAAGATATAAAAATAATTACTTGAGTATACGATACTCCCCGAATTACCCTTCGGGTTTTCGCAATTCAATTACGATATAATAATATACCGCTCCCCGGTCAATAGTATATACGGACCGCTACGACCTCTATTTCTAGAGTCGTTGTCCGAAGAAAACATTTCATTCTAAGTTCAAGGGGGCAAACATATATGTACTTATACATCTCAATTTCATCGATACTTCGACAAACATAAGCATTTGATATGATTGAAAACTACAAACACAACAGTGAAAGTCCTTGTATATGTAAGTTTTGAAAAGTAAACTTGCCTTGGTGAGGTTGGGGTGGTCGAGCGTGTGGAGTGGAATGATCTATACATAAGCAATAGCCGTTCGTTAGTACCTTAACAATATCTCTTTAATTGCGGGGTTTAAGGGGGTACAAAATTAACTTAATGACTTCGTCTTATGACACTCTAGCCCCACTATAGGTTCATGTCAACACTCGATTACGCTCATCACTTATTCGACTTAATTTGGTTACCATATCCGAATCATATCCATTACCCCTAAAATTACACTCCACTTACGACTTTTTCCCTTGCGCGAATTTTAGTGTAGTCCGGAATCCAGAAACACATTTCAATTCTCAGGCCATAACTCAAAATCTATACATCACCTAGTCATGAACCTTATATTTCTGGAAACTACATTCAAATACCTTTCCAACAATATATATTAGGACCTCAGGGGACAAGATTTGGGGGTTCAAAACCCTCTTACAAGACAGTTCAAGTTCCTGGAAAAATCTCAGCATGCTTATATCACTTATCCATTCAAGAATCTTACATACACATCACATCCATCATCTAAACCACCAAGATCATACTTTAAAACATACATGGAGTTACATACACTAACCACAAGCTTAAAAATCACAACCACAACACTTAAACTCAAGATCTACATCATCCATAACTTATATGTCCAAGATTCACACTAACATCCATGGATCTAACATTAAACACCAGAAATAATTCATGGCCAAGAGGGGTTAGAGTTTTATACCTTCTTGATGTTCTTAAAATCTCAAACAAGCTTGGTTAACCTTGGGGAAGCCTTACTCTATGCTCACCATCTTCAATCTCACCAAAGAAATCAAGAACATGGAAGTGGGTTTCTTGACTGGAAAAACACGCCCCAAAGATCAGCCAAAACGAAGCCCTTTCACTCGTTTCCTGGTCGAGGCTCCTGAATGAAAGTTGTAGAGCGTCTTAACAGCTTTATAACCATATAAAGAACAAAAAATTTCATTGAGTAATGAAGTCTCTAGGCCCGTTTTAGTGAGGTCCTTTCCTGCTGGGCAGAATGGAGTATTTGGTGTTTGTTTTGTTTGATTAAAGTGATAAAGTGATCAATAATGCTTGATATTTTCACTTGAATGCATCTTATCTTCTTGCCATGTGGTGTCATCTCCTCATTGGTTCATTTGGATTACCTTTATCCATCCATAATTGCAAGCAAGTCCCTTGCTTTATACATATTGTTTCCAAGTCCTTCCTTCCTTTTCTTATTTGCACCAAGGGGCTTCACTTCGTATATATTTACTAAATCAATATGTTACAACTTATATGTTGCACTTCATTGTAATAGTGTGGCCTAATACCTCAAACAATCGTTGTGTCCAATTTTCTTTGTATTTTCTCTTTATCTCAGAAAAAATTCTCGCGGTTTCTCAATTGTTCTCATTTCCTTTAACTCTAGTATTTTATTCTCAATTCCATTTTTCTCTCATAATATATCCTTCCTTGGACTTCTAATATTTACTATCCTCAATTCATGATTCGCTCGCTTGATCGCTTAATCTCGTTATAAAGTCTCAGCGGTTTCTAGAACGTTCGTTTCACTATCTCAGTGGTTTTCGTTCCAAATTCTCAAATCACTTATAATAAAATTCCAAAATATTAACTCCTCAATTCCTCAAATTAAATATCTCATTTCTTGATATTACTGATATATAATTCACTGATCGGTCAAATATTACACGAAAATAGAATTTGGAATTTCTGAATTCCGATCGCATTTACATACACTTATTTACTCCGTAGATTACTAGTATAACTTCGGAATATCCACACTACGTCTCGTACATAGGTGGCATGAAAATTTTTCTTAATCCTCAAAATCACTACTCATCCACCAAATCACTATTCATTGATGCACTTCAACATAATAGGAAAAGTTTTAATTTTACCGAAATTTTGGGTTCTTACAGTCTCCCCTCCTTAAAAGGATTCCGTCCCGGAATCAGTTTAGGAATCACTGGGGTTACTCCTTCTTTGTTTCACTCTTTCAACTTCCAGGTGGATTCTTCCACATCTTGATTTTCTCACAATTCCTTATTAGTTTGAAAACCTTGTTCCTCGGCACTTGTTCTTCTCTATCCATGATTTCCACGGGTTGCTCCACATAGGTCAAGTCTGGTTGTAGGTCCACTTGGTCGTACTCTATCACATGCCGAAAGTCCGTATGGTAGGGTCGTAGCATGGACATATGAAACACATTATGAATTTTCTGCAAGCTTGGGGGCAAGGCTTACTCGTAGGCTAAATTCCCGATATGCCTCAAAATCTCAAAAGGTCCAATAAACCTCAGACTTAGCTTCCCTTTCTTACCAAACCGCATCAATCCTTTTCAGGGGGATACCTTTAGCATCACGAAGTCTCCCACCTCATACTCCTTTGATATCTCATAAAATTTGACCATTCGAAATAATGGGTTTCGTAAAAACTAATGACTTTTACATACACTCGTCTGCACCGTAAAGGCGTAATATCAATTCGAAATCTTCATTTAATAATTCGTACATATCGTGATTGCAAAAATTTCTCATCCACCCATAAAATTAATTTTCATCTAGGTTTCGAATATTCACGAAATTTAGGGTTATTGCAGTCTCCTCTCCTTAAAAGGATTCTATCTTAAGAACCTAAGGATAATAGTTGTGGATACAATTCCAACCTTACCCTTTCCAACTCTCAGGTTGACACTTCAACCCTATTGTTCTCTCACCTTGGTCTCACCAACGCTTTCATGTTGTTTCTTAACGCATGCTCTCCTCGACCTGTATTCCTTATCGGTTGTTCTATGAATGAAAGTTTCTATCCCACTACTTATGCGTTCCTCTTCTACCTTGTTCATAGTATCTGTGTTGAGTCCTTGTATAGTTGGGCCGTGAATACCTTGTGGTCGTGTTCTATAATCTGAGACAACGTCAATACACACGGTATTCCTCATTTTCCTTGGCTTGATTAGCACGCATGTGTTGCCTCCCGTCAGTCGTTACCACTTGCTATGGATACTGTATAGTCTTCGGTATACGTCGAACCAGTTCAGCTACTATATCCCTCGTTCATTGACTTCTTCGTAACGCAAGAAAAGCGAAACTTCTTCTTTCGTAGTACGCTTTACAAGAGACGTCCTTACGTTCGCATGGTGCCGATCGTGATAACAACATTCGTTTCATGGATAAGTTTTTATTCTTGACTGCCCCGTGAAATCTAAGGCATGACACTAAATATAAATTCGATCGTCTGGATAATTCTTCTTCCCTGTCCATCAGCCACAGATCAAATTAGTACATACGCTCAATCTCTTTATTAATTATACTTGAAAGCAACTTCAATATTCGAAGTTTAACCTTAAGTCTCTATCTGACGTAATCACTACAGAAGTTTTATATTGCACCACCATCTCTTCTGTACATAAATCGATAATCTTCTAAATGGAAAGTCTCTCGTAGGTAAATCACTTGGTCCAGCAATTATAAATCAACTAGGGCCATCTCTTGGCTCGGTCTTCGGCGACCTACTGATGAAATTCATTATAATTCTGTCCACGTTCAAGATTTTCTATGGGCGGAATTGATCCACTAGATCTCTATCATTTTGTTTTTGACATGTTGCATTTGTACTTAATAGTTTGCCAATACCATTCTTCATATCCGTTTGCAAAACATTCTCTTAATTCTCTGTACATCTTTGTCCTTCCCCATAATTTAGTCATTTTCCTCTAACATTATTCTTTATTGTATATACTCTATTTTCTTGGTCAATACTGACTGAATTCCAATTTCAAATAATCCCTTCTATAGGTATCGGCCACCACACTGGCCTTTCCTGGGAAATAACAAATTTCTCCATTATACTCCCTGCTCCCTTTCGTCACCTTCTCTTTCTTATGTTTAGTCCTAATATGAAGATATACTTATGGCACTTGTGGAAAACTTTCACACTTTTCTCATAAAGTTAACGTCTCAGTTTTATGCGTGAACGCCATCATGACTAATCCCAGACTCACGGTTAGTATATCCTATCCCGTAACCTTTATGTTGTTTAGAAGTATAGGCTATCATCCCCTTTCTACTGCATCGGCATACCTCTTAAACTCTTGAAAGACGCATCATCGTGACTCTCAAAGTCCTCTTCTCATTATAAAGTATAGCTAACAACGAGGTTGTTACTAATCTCTCATATCATTTTTAAAACTTTATTTATTAACCCACAAGGGCTTCCGACTCACTAGTCAACCCACATGATACTAACAGAATTTATAATGTTTATATTAATGGGAAATGCCGACTTTGGTGCAGTACAAAGGTCGATCTTGAGTTGGTGAAACCTTCTCTTTAACCTTATCTTTGAAAAACAACTACGCACTTTAACTAGTCAACAATTCCTCCATTTCCGATAAGGGTTTCAGTTCTCGATGGTATAGGTAAGATGTCATACGCTCGTCCTCTTTCACAACTGGCGCCAATCAGCCTGAGGCCTGTATGCTGCTGCGATTCCCAATAAACTTGATTAGGTGGTAATCTCAAAGGATCATTGGGATATATCCATGCATCCATTTGTTATTAGGGGCCTTTTAAACTTTATGTCTCGCTATGTGCATCAATCCCTTAAGCTAAGTAAAGCTTCACACTCTTGCCACGATATTTCTTCCTTTCTTGTCCATCTCACTTCCATGTTAGTTTCCTCTAAGGATATGTTTTACATTGCGATCGATTTTCATTTTTTTGGATCAGGGAAAGGCTTGGTAACTCCAGAATTCATTAATATAACATCCTGACACCGGTTGGTAGGAGCGTACTCCCAACCACCTCATCATTTGTTATAACTTTCCTCACACTAATATTAAAGGTCTTGTGGTTTGCCCCGACATGTTGTTTCTACTTTAATAATTACTCGGCATAACGCTCTGGCTGCACAATTACAACATTTGGTTTTTGATCTCATATTGGTGTAACGGTTCATACTTGTACCTCCCGTTCACCTTAGAGTAATCACTTTGAAAGGAATGGTTTCAAAATAACAAGGTCCAATAGATAATTTCAATAAGAATTCCACATTGGATGTTCCAAGAATGTTGATGGTTCCAAATACTAGGAGTCTCGATTTTTGGAGATGTAAGGATGGACCGAAAGAGTACAACAAGGTTTATTCCTTCAGGTCCTGATAATTCTGTAATATGATATCATAGAGAATGTTGCACGAGGGCAATGATTGTTGGATATAAAAGTCAGAAAGACGGTCTTTATACAATTCTTACATCAGGTGGATACTTTTCCTCCTGAATAATAAGAGGAAATCTAAAGTCGCATTGATGAAGGTCAGCCAATAGAAAGCAATTCTACTCCATGACAATTAAAGAATGAAGTAGTTTGTCATTCAAGTAATCAATGGTTTCAAATGAATTCTCATTGTATGAATGAAAGAATAAAATATTCAAGTGATATAAGGTCTGATACGAAGACGGGTAGAATTCAAGTTGAGTGGGCGACCTCACTAGGTCTCAATCAAGTTATTCGTCAAAACTTTCATCATCATACTTTACCACATGCAAAATGCATTGCGGAATGAATTAAATTGGGAGTTGGACCAGTGAAACAATAACTAGTCCTTTTCAAGAAACACTAGCAACTAGCTAGACAAAGTTTGCTAGTTCACCTGTTTCAGGCATCACCACTAGCTAGGACAATTATCTAGGTGTTCTTCACAACATTACAATTTTGACTAGTTAGAACAATCAACTAGTCATTCATATTGACATATCGACTAGCCAGTTTCAATTGGATAGAACGGAATTTCAACATCGTAGCCACTGAAGAAACTTTAGGCTACTCGGACAACGAATGAAAATAAGAAGTTATTAAGTTTGAAAAAGAAAACTATAACATCTGAAGAGAATGTTCTAGGTATCGGAACAATCGATAACCTCTCATCAAATAATACTTATCAGTGAAACGGTCCACCCAAGGGTGCCTCCGTACACATGCTTTATCAGATCCTACAATAGAATTAAATTCGGAATACCAATATCAAAATGATATCCTTATTATGATTTCAATGTACGATGTATAATCTCATCTTGAATAGAAGAAAATAATTCATGAGGGATGTCTGGACATTAGATCATCCATGTCCTCAGTAATTTGTTAAATATTTATGAGCTCAACTGAAGGGTGCAAGTATGAAAGAAGCAATCAAATATCAATATTCGTTAAGTAATATTCGTTGAATAATTAAGGAAATATTCGTTGAACATTCCTTGGATAATTGAAAGAAAGTGTAAATAGGCCTGAGCCGAACAAGATCATCATAAATTTTTGAATAGAATGTTCATGGATCAAATAAAATATAAGTCCTGCTTTAGGGAAAGTATCTCACTGGTTGTTATTCCACAAGTTTGAAGTAGAAAGCTAGAAGGGTTACCTGATATAACTAATCGAGGTAACAGGGTTAGTGAACAGTTTAAAATGAAGTAGTGCACCTGCCGGTAGTTACCAAAATAAGTTAATAATCATTCGTGCCTCTCATTATCACCATTATGAGGGTAACTCCATCTCTTCGTCTTCGTAATACAAGACACCAGCTAGTGTGTCTCTCAATCATCATCTTAAAGTCAATTATCGAGTTGGGGTTTCACAAATATATCTGTCATTTCCGTGCTTTATCTTGAAGACCAAGCTTCACATCATTCCGGGGACACCTGCTTAGTCCATAGGGTCCTACTTCATGCCTGCCGACATGAATCACAAGTGGCCAGTTCCCCATAGGAACAGATCAAAGAGATCTCTCAGGGATCTCAGTGCAGTCCATAGGTTCAGTGGCGGGTGTGTGTATGTGAACATATACCAAAATATTGAGGTCTACAATACATATATACATAGTCCCTGATAACATCTCTATCAAAGGATCCCACTCTAAACCCGCTGGTCTTTTCTTTTGGTAGACTCTGAGATCACTGTATCGCTCGTTGCAACCATATTCAACTTCTCTTGAGTCCCTTTGTTAATTCTACTTGTTTGTTCTCTAAGTTGAACTACCTTGCTCTAACGTCCGAATCATGCGTGGAATTATCTAGCACGCTCGTCTTATGATAACATTCTCATATAACACACGTAAAATTCGCCATCAAGGGTAATGAAATCCACAACGGCATAGTAACCACCTTTCAGGTAAACCCGTTACTTATCGAAAATCGGATCTTATAGCCACAGTAAAAGACTTTCATTATTCCAAGTACTAAGTACCCTTAATTATGTAGGGAAGTCTAAACTTCTTGATTCTTAAAATGCCGCCACCTAAACTCTGGAGGACTATGGGCCACAAATTTTATGCCAGCCTAGTCATCCGATCATATTGGCAATATCGCCTCTACCTCAGCTGCTCTTCAGATTTCGCTCTGCTTCCTATATCATTACCAATGATATGTCATGTACGACTCTCAAACCTCTATTCATCATTCTGAAGGTCTCTAAGGATTCTATCGACCCTGGTATAATACCTCCAGTCAACACTCCAGTCCATTCTACTCACCGGTACCTCTTCCGGTAGTCCAATAATAAGTTTACTACGATCTCTTATGTCATTCTCTGTAACGCCCCCAAATCTGAGGTCAAAGATTCAGGTCGTCACATCACCATCCAACCATAACATACCTATATTAACTGCACAACTTCACAATACATCCTTCCAGACCTCAATCTTATGCACAAACAAGTTAGAGCCTCAAAAACGATAATCAAAAGTGCCACTAAATATTACAATTCATTTGTACAAATCAGAGTCTTACGCAATTCCACTTATACAACTATACTTGAAAACAAGTCTTACTATTACAGTTGAAAACCTATCAGACTACTCTGTGGTATTTATCAGGAACTAACTCATCTCCGTGGCAAATCTTCTACTCCTCATCTGCTGGTGCGGAGTTAATCGACCAAATTCTTCTCTTTCTGAAAAGTTTTTATAAAGCAAGAATGAGCTACATAATGCTCAGCAAGTTCACCATTTTGTAAAATAATAATGGGGTTTATTTCGAAAACATTCCCAACTATATGGGTATATATCTCAGATTTCAAAACATAATTGGACGCTGTATATGTCCGAGTTTGAATAAAACAGCTATACTCACTAAGGAGCTTTAAGAATAACATATGAACCCTTTATAAGGTTCCCATTTCAACATATCTCAAGTTTGAAAATATATACATATGAGTATATCATTTTCGGCAAAACACTCTACGATTAACATACTGTACAGGGAATACTTCATTGCAAACCTCTTTCCTTCCATTAGCTTAGAAGGTTTCTCGTACAAAAACATTTCATTCTTTGAAACAATTACAAGAGTGCACTAACACGTGCCAATCTTTATAGAAAATCTTGTAGTTCTAGATACTGCACGATGTCAATATTTTCTTTTCAAAACCACACTATCAGCAACTTGGCACTTAGGCCCAAGAAGCAGTGTTTGAGTATTTTTCCAAAGTGGAGGATGGGACTGGAAGAAAACATAAAAACCTGACAGGGATTGACGATGATCAGTCGCCACATCCAATCCAATAATCCGCGGGTCTTCTCTACCGGTAGAAGGATAGAAACTACATCCGTAACTATCCCTCGGGTGAAAACTACATCCGTAATCACCCTCGATGAAAACTACATCCGTAATCATCCTTCGGCAACACCTGGGCCGGAATAATAAGTGATGGACCGCCTGGCTCACGGTCGCTTACACATCCCGGGAATCGTTCGTCAACGGTTCCCACACCTGCCAGAGTCCCTTTTTCTTTTTCTTTTAAAACTTGATTTTGATTGAAAACGGAGTAATTGAGGTTCGACATCAGTCGACCGATGATTCTTGAAATCATACAAGAAGCAAAATCTGACCGGGGGTTTTCGAAAATGTTTTGAGTTCGAAAGAGTTCGAGTTTGAAAGTATTAAAAAGTATCTTGGATTAACTTTGTCTTTAAATAATGAACAATGATTAATAAATAATATTTTAAGATTTAATATTAATAATTAATAAAATAATTATTCGATAAAATAAACTTTTAATCCAAGATAGGGTTTCGAGTATTTACGAAGATATAACAATAGTTACTTGAGTGTACGATATTCCCCGAATGACCCTTCTGGTTTTCGCAATCTAGATACGATATAATAATATACCGCTCCCCGGTCAATAGTACATACGGACCGCTACGACCTCTATTTCTAGAGTCGTTGTCCGAAGAAAACATTTCAATCTATGTTCAAGGGGTACAAGCATATGTGTACTTATACAATCTCAATTGCATCAATACTTCGATAAACATAGCATTTGATATAATTGAAAATTACAAACACAACAGTGAAAGTCCTTGTATATGGATAAGTTTTGAAAAGTAAAGTTGCCTTGGTTTGGTTGGGGTGGTCGAGCGTGCGGAGTCGAACGATCTATACATAAGCAATAACCGCTCGTTAGTACCTTAAAAATATCTCTTTAATTACGGGGTTTTAGGGGGGTACGAGATTAAATTAATGACCTCGTCTTACGACACTCTAGCCCCACTATAGGTTCATGTCATCACTCGATTACGCTCGTCACTTAATCGACTTAATTTAATTACCACATTCGAATCATAACCATTACCCCTAGAATTATGCTCCACTAACGAATTTTTCCCTTGCGCAAAATTTACTCTAGCATTTTTATAAAATTTAAAAATTCATATTTTAATCCAATTCTTTTTGGGGGGTCTTTACCACTGCATTCCCTAACTTCTCAAATGTTTCCATGATCCCACATATATTTTTAGGGGTTTAAACAAGGTTCACAAGGGGGTCACTTAGTGCAGTCCGGAATCCAGAAACACAATTCACTTCTCCGGCCATAACTTAAAATCTATGCATCACCTAGCCATGAACCTTACATTTCCAGAAACTACATTCAATTATCTTTCCAACAATATATGGTAGGACATCAGGGGACAACATTTGGGGGTTCAAAACCGTGCTACAAGACAGGTCAATGTCCCTGGAAAAACTCAGCAAGCATTTTTCACTTAGATCAACCAATTTTCACAATTCCACAACACAACCAACACTTAACTCACTTAGTTCATGGTTTATAACACTCATGTAGACACATATACTATCCACAATCATAAAAGTCACAATCACAATATCAAAACTCAAGATCCATGTCATCCATTACTTATACAACCAAGATTAACTCATATATACATGGATCTACTACCAAACTTTATAAACACTACATAACCAAAAGGGTTTGTGATTTTTATACCTTCTTGAGCACCTAGGAGCCTTGGATAAGCTTTAAAAAACTCAATAACACCTTGAATGGTCTCCTACAACCCTTACAATCCAAGATCTAAAAGAAAATCAAACATGGTTACTATTCACCAAATCTTTAACAATTTATAACTTGAATTTGGATGGATGAAATGGCTTGAAACTCTTAACATACCTTGCTTAGATATTGTAGAGGGCCTAGTAATTATATCTTGATTTATGAGTGAGGGGAAATGGGGAGGAAGAATTTTCTTCTCCCTTTCTTATGCTTGGCCGAGAGCTTTCTTTTCCAAGGGGGAGAGAGAGTTTTTTGGTTTTTGATTTTTGTGTTGCTTGTTTGGTGAATAATTTATAAAGTGATGTTGGGTGATACATATATTGTATGTATAGCAAGGTACTAGCATAGGTATGGTCACATGTACTACTTGTCTCCCCTTTTTGAAAAGCAAGCTAACTAGTTACTATTCCCCTTCCATTTGGTTAACTAGTTTGCTTATTCCTAACCACTTGGTTGCATGGGACTTGCATGCAATACTACTCCTTGTATTATTATTCTTCCACCAATGCTTGTCATTTAATCTTTAATTCGTATCGTATCTTAATTAATCTCTCGTAATAATATTTTGTCGCATAGAGATTTCCCCTATAAATCCTTAAGTACTTAATTGTGTAAATCCCTCGAATATCCATAAGTCCTCGTCATAATTCTTAATAAATCTTTTAATACTCTAATCATTCTCAAATCCCAAGTTTTATAAATCTTACTAACAATAAGACTCTTGCCTTCACAATCTTCTCTTATATCTTACATCCTGAATGCAACAACACAGTTTCTCAGACAATCAATTCTATTAATCAACAGGGATGACTAGAAAGGTTCCATATTGACAATGTCACAAGATATTAAATAAAAGGAAATATTACTAAAAATTAGGGTTCTTACATTCTCCTACTTAGACTTAACTCTCAACACTCTCGTTTCTGAGCACTGTAACTTATCGCTCTGATACCATTTCTGTAACGCCCCCAAATCCGAGGTCAGAGATTCAGGTCGTCACGTCACCATCCAACCATATCATACCTGTATTAACTTTACAACTCAACAATACATCCATCCAGACCTCAATCTTATACACAAACAAGTTAGAGCCTCAGAAACGATAATCAAAAGTAACACTAAATATTACAATTCATCTGTACAATCTAGAATATTGCACACTTCCAGTTATACAACTACACTTGAAGACAAGTGTTACTATTACAGTTGCAAACCTATCAGACTTACTCTGTAGTATTTATCAGGAACTAAATCATCTCAGGGGTAAATCTTCTACTCCTCTTTTGCTGGTGCGGAGTTAACCGATCAAATTCTTCTCTTTCTGAAAAGTTTTTATAAAGCAAGAATGAGCTACATAATGCTCAGCAAGTTCACCATTTTGAAAAAAAATATAATGTGGTTTATTTTGAAAACATTCCCAACTGTATGGGCATATATCTCAGATTTCAAAACATAATTGGACAATATATATGTCCGAGTTTGAATAAACATTTATACTCACTAAGGAGCTTTAAGAATAACATATGAACCCTTTATAAGGTTCCCATTTCAACATATCTCAAGTTTTAAAGTATATACATATGAGTATATCATTTTCGGCAAAACACTCTACGGTTAACATACTGTACAGGGAATACATCATTGCAAACCTCTTTCCTTCCATTAGCTTAGAAGGTTTCTCATTCAAAAGCATTTCATTCTTTGAAATAATTGCAAGAGTGCACTAACACGTGCCAATCTTTATAGAAAATCTTGCAGTTCTAGATACTGCACGATGTCAATATTTTTCTAATCAAAAGCCACACTATCGGCAACTTGGCACTTAGGCCCAAGAAGAAGTGTTTGAGAATTTTTCCATAGTGGATGATGGGACTTGAAGAAAACATAAAACCTGACAGGGATTGACGATGATCAGTCGCCACATCCAAGTCCAATAATCCGCGGGTCTTCTCTACCGGTAGAAGGATAGAAACTACATCCGTAACTATCCTCGGGTGAAAACTACATCCGTAATCACCCTCGATGAAAACTACATCCGTAATCATCCTTCGCCAACACCTGGGCCGGAATAATAATTGATGGACCGCCTGGCTCACGGCCGCTTACACATCCCGGGAATCGTTCGTCAACGATTCCCACACCTGCCAGAGTCCCCTTTTTCTTTTCTTTTCAAAAATCATTTTGATAGAAAATTTGAGTAGTTGAAGTTCGACCTCAATCGACCGATAATTCTTGAAAAGTGTACAAGAAGCAAAACCTGACCGGGGTTTTCGAAAATGTTTTGAGTTCGAAAGAGTTCGAGTTTGAAAGTGCAAAAGGTATCTTGGATTAGCTTTGTCTTTAAAATAATGAACAATAATTAATAAATGATATTTTAAGATTTAATATTAATAATTAATAAAATAATTATTCAATTACATAAGCTTTTAATCCAAGATAGGTATTTTGAGTATTTACGAAGATATAAAAATAATTACTTGAGTATACGATACTCCCGGAATGACCCTTCGGGTTTTCGCAATTCAATTACTATATAATAATATACCACTCCCCGGTCAATAGTATATACGGACCGGTACGACCTCTAGTGCTAGAGTCGCTGTCCGAAGAAAACATTTCATTCTAAGTTCAAGGGGTGCAAACATATATGTACTTATACATCTCAATTTCATCGATACTTCGATAAACATAAACATTTGATATGATTGAAAACTACAAACACAACAGTGAAAGTCCTTGTATATGTAAGTTTTGAAAAGTAAACTTGCCTTGGTGAGGTTGGGGTGGTCGAGCGTGCGGAGTGGAATGATCTATACATAAGCAATAGCCGTTCGTTAGTACCTTAACAATATCTCTTTAATTGCGGGGTTTTAGGGGGTACAAAATTAACTTAATGACTTCGTCTTATGACATTCTAGCCCCACTATAGGTTCATGTCAACACTCGATTACGCTCATCACTTATTCGACTTAATTTGGTTACCATATCCGAATCATATCCATTACCCCTAAAATTACACTCCACTTACGACTTTTTCCCTTGCGCGAATTTTACTCTAACATTTTTATAAAATTGAAAGATACATATCTTAATCCAATTCTTTTTGGGTAGCCTTCCTCACTGCATTTACTAGCTTCTCAAATTTTCCATGATCCTACATAAATTTTTAGGGGTTTAAACAAGGTTCACAAGGGGACTATTTAGTGCAGTCCGGAATCCAGAAACACATTTCACTTCTCAGGCCATAAATCAAAATCTATACATCACCTAGTCATGAACCTTATATTTCTGGAAACTACATTCAAATACCTTTCCAACAATATATATTAGGACCTCAGGGGACAAGATTTGGGGGTTCAAAACCCTCTTACAAGACAGTTCAAGTTCCTGGAAAAATCTCAGCATGCTTATATCACTTATCCATTCAAGAATCTTACATACACATCACATCCATCATCTAAACCACCAAGATCATACTTTAAAATATACATGGAGTTACATACACTAACCACAAGCTTAAAAATCATAACCACAACACTTAAACTCAAGATCTACATCATCCATAACTTATATGTCCAAGATTCACACTAACATCCATGGATCTAACATTAAACACCAGAAATAATTCATGGCCAAGAGGGGTTATAGTTTTATACCTTCTTGATGTTCTTAAAATCTCAAACAAGCTTGGTTAATCTTGGGGAAGCCTTACTCTATGCTCACCATCTTCAATCTCACCAAAGAAATCAAGAACATGGAAGTGGGTTTCCTGACTGGAAAAACACGCCCCAAAGATCAGCCAAAACGAAGCCCTTGCACTCGTTTCCTGGTCGAGGCTCCTGAATGACAGTTGTAGAGCGTCTTAACAGCTTTCTAACCATATAAAGAACAAAAAATTTCATTGAGTAATGAAGTCTCTAGGCCCGTTTAGTGAGCTCCTTTCCTGCTGGGCAGAATGGAGTATTTGGTGTTTGTTTTGTTTGATTAAAGTGATAAAGTGATCAATAATGCTTGATATTTTCACTTGGATGCATCTTATATTCTTGCCATGTGGTGTCATCTCCTCATCGGTTCATTTGGATTACCTTTATCCATCCATAATTGCAAGCAAGTCCCTTGCTTTATACATATTGTTTCTAAGTCCTTCCTTCCTTTTCTTATTTGCACCAAGGGGCTTCCCTTCTTGTATATTTACTAAATCAATATGTTACAACTTATATGTTGCACTTCATTGTAATAGTGTGGCCCAATACCTCAAACAATCGTTGTGTCCAATTTTCTTTGTATTTTCTCTTTATCTCAGAAAAAATTCTCACGGTTTCTCAATTGTTCTCATTTCCTTTAACTCTAGGATTTTATTCTCAATTCCATTTTCCTCTCATAATATATCCTTCCTTGGACTTCTAATATTTACTATCCTCAATTCATGATTCGCTCGCTTGATCGCTTAATCTCGTTATAAAGTCTCAGCGGTTTCTAGAACGTTCGTTTCACTATCTCAGTGGTTTTCGTTCCAAATTCTCAAATCACTTATAATAAAATTCCAAAATATTAACTCCTCAATTCCTCAAATTAAATATCTCATTTCTTGATATTACTGATATATAATTCACTGATCGGTCAAATATTACACGAAAATAGAATTTGGAATTTCTGAATTCCGATCGCATTTATATACACTTATTTACTCCGTAGATTACTAGTATAACTTCGGAATATCCACACTACGTCTCGTACATAGGTGGCATGAAAAATTTTCTTAATCCTCAAAATACTATTCATCCACCAAATCACTATTCATTGATGCACTTCAACATAATAGGAAAAGTTTTAATTCTACCGAAATTTTGGGTTCTTACAATATTCTAGGTTCCTAATTCATGGGGACCTCCTTTTCTCAGGATTCAACCACGAATAGGCGACCTAAGTCGAGTAGAACTCAAGTTCTAGCCCGGCTAGAAGTGTCTTTACTAGTTCTAGTCTCATTATAGGTATTCAAGGATCATCTGCGCCAAAGGAATACATTCCAACAAGGAGTTGATGTTCATGACTTGCTCCTAAAGAATAGGAGGCTTAATCATACTAGAATTCTGCTGGCATAAATCTGTTCTCGTACAGGAAGCTGTCTCCTAGAAACCTGTCTACAGCGGGAAGCTGTCTGCAGGAACCTGTTTACAGGAACCTGTCTCTCATGAACCTGAACCTGTCCAGATCCATTTCACATGCTATTTAGCCCCATTTAACTTAAGGGACCTCAATCATAACCCATATTAATCATACGGATTGGATCCTTAAGCCCAATGGGTCCAGATCTAGCCCATAAAGATTTTGGGCACAACAGGTATCAAAGACTCCAAGTCCTGGAATCGGGCTCAGCTTCTTCTTCACCTCTGCAAAGTGCTCCGTAGAGAAAAATCTCTCTAGCCTACTTGGATTAATACCACGGTTTTGAAACGCTATCAGTTCTGGACGATGTTAGAGCCAAATGACTGCTCTTGGATCTGGAGGAAAATTCTCAAACTTAGGCCAATTGCTCTTAGTTTTCTGGAGTACAAAATTTGAAATGGTTGCAACACCTCTCTATGGTTAGACCCTTGGTAGAGAGGTTACTGCTTAGCTACTTCAAGCACTGACTTCATCATAACTCAAGCTAACATCAATGCTAATGCTAATGTTCATGACATATTATCCGCAGGCTTCTGGCAACTTCCAACTCCAGTGACAGACATCATCATTTGCATTCCAACTTGCTTCATTGGCTAAACAACTTCGACTTTCCCCACTTTAACCTAAACATTGAAGATAGTATTCTTTGAAATGGTGTTCCCATCCACAAACTCCGTACCTGGCATGTCTGGAATGCAATTCGCTTCAAACTCCCTGAGGTACCTTGGCACTATTATGTTTGGCACAAGCTTAAAAATAACAGTTACGCTCATCACGAGTGAGTTGTGTGTCATGGTCGACTGAATACCTTGCAAAGACTTGCCTCCTATGGTATTGATCTCCTTCAATATTGCTACTTATGTGTTGGAGGCCAGGAAAACTCACACCATCGGTTCGTTACTTGTGACTACAGCTCCTATATTTCACAAAGGCTGGCTAATCTTGCTGGTACTACTGTTGTAACAACCCCAAATCCGGTGTCATGGATTTACAGTAATCACGATCCATTTACTCATTGCCTTACCTGTATTACTCGCAATGTACACAATTCAACTACTTGTGACCCCACAATATATATCTCTCACACACACACAGGTTAGAGTCTCAGAACCGACACAATATAACAACTGCGGAATAAATGATTATTATTACAGTACCCAAATGTCTTTTGATGCTTACAATCCTCTCATACCATTCGTATTTATACCTAAGATGAATAACAAAACTACAGTCTGATCCGACTGGTCCATACTACTCCCGAGATCACTGCTAGAAACTGCTTCTGGAAACTCCTTACGGAATATGAGTCGTATTCTTGGCATCCTGCTTCGCTGCTATATAATATATATAAAACAATTGCAAGAGTGAGAGATAGCTCATCAAGGTAACGAAAGTATGGCATATCTCTGCCTTTAATTCGAACCCAAAATAAAGTGGGTATAAGACAATAATTGTCAAAATATCTCGATATTGAAATTATTTCCTTATTGGAATATATTCAAAAACAGTACCATTGTAGTACTTCAAATATCATTTTCATAATATCTCTATAAACATTTGTTATTCATACTATGAACAAAGTTCTGGTATAATATAAAAGATGAAGTTACAAGTTAATTCAATATAACCTTTCCGTAAAGTATCTTCTATATTAAACATAAGCAGAATATCAACATATAACTTAAAAGATAAAGTTATAAGGTGATTTAATATCAACAACCTCCTTATCACAACTCATGTTATGTAAGGTATCAACAGAGTCATAAATTATAAGATAAAAGATGAAGTTACTAGGTAATCCATTGTAACGTCAGTTTTGAACACTTTTCAAACCCTGCCAACATGTTCGGTACGTCTCTTCAATACATGTTACAGAAAATATCCAATTTGTGGATGATGAACTAATATTGGAGTATTCACCGTGCCAGATGTCCCAACCTATGATGATCAGTCACAGATCGTACAAATCAAGATTTGTTTTACTACCGGTAGAAGGAAGAACAGATAGATTTACTTGTCCACCGCCCCCTAGATCTCCCTGGCCAATGGTTGGGCCTTGGGATGGACCGGCGCTACTCGGCCTCTTACACGACTCGAAAATGTAAAGTTTGTCCTCCTTTCCCCAAGTATAACATTTGTTAATAAGACTCCACAAAGTAGTCGTATCTGATTGGAAAGGAAAATTCACCAATATTTCCCAAACTATTGCTTGTTAATGGATTATAACTTGTTACTCGAATTACTTCTCGAATAATTGAAGAAGTAACAGGATCATGATGACTTGCAGCAACTGAAGTTGCGAATGAAAATAATTTCTTTCAAAAGTTTATGACCGGGAAGTCAATAATAATAAATAACAGTCTCTCAAATAAGGTTCCCTATATTTTGAAAGTTTGAGTGAGCATTTAAATCTTCTTAAAAGATAGATTTAAATGGAAAACAGTGATTGGGAACCTCTCCTTTAGAAAATATTCATAATAAGGCTCAGAAATATTCTTCATAATTATTGAAGGTCAAAGATAAATTTCAAAGAAGATAAACCATTTTAAAACTAGTTTAAAAATATTTAATAATATTCAAGTAGTATTTATTAAATCATAAATATTTAAAGAATATCTTTAGTCAGAATAATTGTTCATAATTAACCCTAAAATGAATATTCAAAAATAATATTCACTTAATAAGTAAATTCTTAAATGAATATTCCAAAATAATATTAATTAAATAAATAAAACCTTAAATAAATATTTCAAAATAATATTCATTTAACATATAATAATTGAATAATATTTATTCAATATTTTTATCAAAAATAATCTTCAAGATATACAGAAATATCGACTCCCGATCTATATTAAAGAATGAGAATCATACGCCCTACACTAAGGGCATTCGCAAAAACCCGACTTATAACTAATATCTCATATCTAGCTTATAAGCCAATTACCAAATCATTATTCGAGTATCACAATATATAAACTTTCGAACACAGTTATGCATTCTATTAGCATATAACAGAAATAACATTCAAATAGTATTTCTCGACTGAGATAATACTCAAATAACATTCCTCGAAAGATGTAGTAAGCAAATATCATTCCACGAATAATATCATATTCAAATAACAGTCCTCAAATGGTTCCCAAGTAATCAATACTTTATGGAAATATAATTAATGTTTATAAATAACATTCCTCAAAATAAATAATAATCTGCCGCAGGAATCCCTTCGGGTTTCCACGACTATCTCTATATCTCAAAATACCGACTCCCGATCTAGAGTCGAACCATAAGTATGCTCTTATCTCTAGAGCCACAAGGTATACCGGTTTATATATACTTTATCTCAAAGCTCGTATAATACCAAAAGTCAAACTTACATAATATAACATATATCGCAAAACTGTACAACTCTGTATATGGCAAAAGCAGTATTATTATCAATACTTCAAAGTGTAGATTTAGAAAAACTTCCCTGATGCTTGAGAAGTGATAGGGGTTCGCGACAATGTCGGACAATCTAGACAAGGTAAAAGAAAACATACGATTAATCCCCTGGATAATCCACTTATTAACAATGCTCGGGTACGTAAACAAATCGTAATCGAAGCACTTAATGGCTTCATTTAGACTCATACTAAGTCCATGTTACTCGTCAAATACTTAACTCATAAGTTTGGTTTGAAACCGATCCTCAAATTCAAGTTATACTTAATCACTTATAAAGTTGATTTCAAAGTCACGTTCCTAGGGGTTTTCACTTGCGCAACCTCGGCTAATGCATTTTTATAAAATCGGAAAATAATCTTTTTGACTCTTAAGAATTTTACGTTCCTAGGGGTTTTCACTTGCACACACCTTGCTAACTATCTTTAGAATTTTAGCACAAAATTTAACATCTTAATTCGACAATTAAGGGTCTCGAACTCATCATCAAAGTGGTTACATTTCTGCGATAAAATCATTTGAACCACTTTCACTAAAACTAGCATAACTCTTAAACCGTAAACTCTTTTAACTCAATTCTTTCGGAAAAACAAACTAGACAACCATATCTTTGTAACCATAGGCAGTGGTGATGCTAAAAATGAGTTTACGGTCTCGGACATTAACTGTTTTTATGGGTTAACGAAATTTTCCCATTACGACGGCAATAACTCGGACGTTTCCATTTTGTCACAACATAACCATGCCACACTGGGCATACCATACATCCCCAACATCAACAAACAACCATAATACACCTCTAAGGTCAGTGGTAAGGTCCTTTGATCACCACTCAACACATACATCTCAAAATAAAGCTAAATAAACATGGATGTTCTTATTAAGCACTAATCTTTACTATACTTGCATAAACTCCCTTAAAACTCAATATAACTCCTACATGGGTTAGGGTTTTACCTTCTTGGTTGCTCTAGGAACAATATCAAAGCTTGTCACACCTTTGGATAGCTTTGAGTGTCTTTAACAAAGCCTAAAAGACATGATCAAAACATGAAACAAACTTAAAACACTATTCATCACTATTCATCATCACTTTGTAAAAATCATAGAACATCGAAAAATAAGAGTTTGGCTCTCAAAATTTTACCACATCTTGGGCTCCTCATAATCTTCGTTTTAAGCTATACATCATCAAATTTTAAACTTGGTAGCTATGGTTTTGAACCCGTTTTTCCTGCTGGACAAAAACTTTGAGGGACTAGGCACGTTCGGTTCTTCAACTTGGGGAAGAGATTTGACTAGCTATACTCCTTTGTTAGCCATGAAATTATAAACGTGTGTTGTACATACAATGAATAAGCTATGATTAAAATTTGGTGATTTATCAATGGGTAGAAGTGGATTTTTCTTTAAGCTTGGTTTCCGCTAGGCAGTTTGTGTGGCTTTGTGTTTTGCTTTCTTTTCTCTATTGGATAATTACTTGTGTGACTTGTTTCTATCCCTTTAACATCAGCCCTTATCTCTTAATGATTTGTGTTTGAAGTCCACCAATGATACTAAGCCATATGTTGGTCATTAAGAACATTACTCCACTTTGTTGTTCAATGACTAGTGTACCCTTGCCCCTTGGTTCTTATTGCTCTTCTAGCCTTGCCCCTTCATAATTCCATGAGCCACTCAATTAATTAACTTGTAAATGCAGCTTCTTGAAGATCTTGGGCCGAGCATGGGCTTGTTTATAGGGCCTTAGGGCTTTTGGATGGGCTTTGTGCAAGTTCTCTCTTCGTTTGCTTCATGTAATGATTTCTGTGATTGTCTCAGTGGTTTATCCTCTGTAAATCTCTTGGATATATATGATCCTTTCCCACATCATATATTAATGTGTTAGGGTGGTTCTATTCCTCAAGTAGATATTAAATCCAATATTCCTGGTATATTCTCTTTATCTCAGAATTTGCTCTCCCGGTTTCTCAAGCGTTCTCAAACTCGTTTGCATTCTCTTTGCTCTAGGATTATATTCTCAATCCTTTTTCCCTCTCATAATATATCCTACCTTGGACTTCTAATATTTAATATCCTTAATTTATAATCCAATTATTATATTCCTGCCTTCCATGTCAATGATGGAATAAACAGTGCTTGGATTCTCTGAATTCTAACTTCGTTCATATACATTCATTTTCTCGGTACTTTACTATTACATACTTGGTCTTCCCGTTTCGTAATTGTTATTTTGAGTACTCTAACTCACTTCTCATCTCTCCTCTAAGGTACATCAACTTATCTCCTGGATGATAGATTATTTTTATCTATGTCGTCAACCACTGAATTACACTATTCTGAAAATACCCACATGCATCGAATTATTATCCATAGAAATATCCATTCATTACCACCATTGTTCATTGAAATCACTATTCACTGATGCACTTAATCATAATAAGAAAAATTTTAATTCTACCAAAAATTTGGGTTATTACAGTCTCTCCTCCTTAAAAGGATTCCGTCCCGGAATCAGTTTAGGAATAACTGGGGGTACTTCTTTCCCAATGCACTCTCTAATTCCCAGGTGGATTCTTCCACTTCTTGATTTCTTCACAATCCCTCACTGGCTTGACAACCTTATTCCTTAGCACTTGCTTTATTTTATTCACTATATCCACAGGTTGTTCTTTGTAAGTTAGATCAGGTTTTATATCTATCTGCTCGTATTCTATCATCTATCGAGCATCTGCGTTTCACTGGTGTAGCATTTCCACATGAAACACGTTATGAACCGGCTATAAGTTTGGGGGGTAAGGCGGGCTCGTAGGCTACCATTCTGATGCGTTTAAACTCTCAGATGGCCCAATGAATCTCGGGCTCAACTTCCCTTTATTTCCAAATCTTGTTAGTTCTTTTCAGGGGGATACCTTTAGTATCACGAATCTCCAACCTCATATTCTCTATCTTGTTTGCACAGAAATACACCAACATAAACTTGCCTGTCATTCATCAACATGCCATTTAGCTTATCAATAGCAGTACTATCTCTATCTTTGTGGGCTTGGTCCGCATACTTTCTCTGTTTGCCCTGGGCTATCACTAGTCGCTTTCTGATAAGATCTTTTGTCTCTCTGGTTTGTTGGACTAACCTAGGTCTTGTGTAAAATCTCACCCTTTAACTCCCGAACATTCGGAGTCCATCTCTTTCTCATTTTGACTAAGGGCATCGGCCACCACATTGGCCTTCCCTGGATGGTAGTGTATCTCATAGTTATGATCCTGTATCACCTCTAGCCATTTTCTCTATCTCATGTTTAGCTCTTTCGGGTGAATATATATATAACTCCAGTTCTTGCGATCAATTTAGATCTCGCACTTTTCTCCATATTAATACGGTGTCCAAATCTTTTAGGGCGAAAACTATCGCGGCTAACTCTAAACCAATTCATTACATACATAAAAGTTGCGGTTGCATTAGTCAACCCAAATGATATTACTGAAGACTTGGAGGGTCTATACCTAATGCGAATCGCAGTATTGGGTATATCCTCGGGTTTCACTTCCAACTGGTGATATCCAGTCCTTAAATTAGTTTGAACCAAAATACACAGCGTCCTTCATCTGATCAATCAATCATCTACACAGGTACCTATTCTCAGTGTTGAACTCATTCAACTCTCGAGGTTCGATGCACAATCTCGTGCTAACATCTTTCTCTCTTACAACAACAACGGGCTCTCCACGGCGGTATACTGGGTCTTATCATATTCTTGCCCAACAATTCTTGTAACGGAGTCGTTAATTCTTACATTCCCACTGGGGCTAACAGGAGATGTGGCACTCTACCCTGAATACTCGGTATTCATTCTCATGTCATCCAAATTGATATCTGGTTGCTCATGTCATCCAAATCGATATCTGATAGCTCATTAAAACCTTGTACAGCCTCCGAAAACCGTTGTAATTTCCTTTATACTCGGCGTCAACTATAAGAGCTAATTAAGCTTCATATCTCTGGTATAATAATTTCTTAGTCTTAACTACATTCATGAATCTCTGAATCTGACTCCGTCTTATAATTATTACTCTTTTCCCTTACAATTAATTTGGCTCCATTGGTGCCAACCAATCCATCCTTATTATAATATCAAATTCTCCCAACTCAAAAGGAATCAAATCTATTAAAAGTGTCGACCCCCTATTTCTGGTTCACAACCTGGACGTACCAATTTTATGGGAAAATTTTTTGAACGACCATCTTTACTTGCAATCACCCCCTTAGAGTCCAACCTTAGGTTCTAATTATCATGCAAATCTTGAGATGCAAAGTACTTAGCAGCTCTGGGTCAAATAAAACGTTGATACTAATTAAGTTTAAGTACGAGGGTATCTGCTATTTGAAGGTCCGGGTAGTGGGCTGCCTGCTGGAGGTAGTCTCATTACCTATTGGTATAGTTGGTCCAGTAGATGGACATTCCTTATCATGTGTCCAAGCTTTCCACAATCGATGCCTTTTCCACTAATGTAGCATAATCTGTTAACTCCAACATCGCCGCACGATTCTGGATCCATTGTTTCATCCCTAATTGATCTTACGGCTCGTTTCACATCTGTAATTATAAACTCCGGACAAACCTCAACAACTCGGATAACTTGGCTTCACACTCTGCCACAGTCATGGTTTCTTATTTTATCTCTAGAAACTTTATTTCAATCTGGGTCTTCATATATTTCAGAAAATATTTCCCTAAAATACCCATTTTAATTTCTCCCAAGTCACGACAGTGGTTCGCCTCTCCCTTCAGGTAGGCGGCGAACATTGTTTTCTGATTCTCTGCAATACTCAGTATCTCATATAATTTCTCTATCTCTTTAAGCCAAGCTCTGGCCTCCACTGGGTCAGTGGTTCCATGGAATTCTGTGGGTTTCTACCTAACTCCGTTATCATTGGAGTTTCACGTTACGTCGTTATTCCTTTCACATATATCATTTGACCAACTTTCCACTATCATAATATCCTTGAGAGAGAATAAACTAATTTCATTGGTATGTCACTGGTATTCTACTCGTCTTAGGGATCCGCTCTTATCGTAGTCTATTTCGTTGCGAATCTAATTCCTATCAGTGAATTTTTACTTATTCGACCTAGTTGGCCTCCCCTTGGAATTCAATGAAGATAACAAGAATCATTGAACTTTGAAAAGATAGCTCCCATATCAAGGAAGATGTCACACTTTGGTGATCATAAGGTTATGGGTTTTAAGGTATCCTTATTTGAAATGAGAGAATGTACTGAGAGATCAATATGATCATAAGAACTCAATGTTGCTTGTCTCAATTAAGACATTACTAATTAAGGTAATTAGCCTTCTTGTATTTCACAACTCATAAGTGACGGCGTCCCGTCAGACTTCCATCACACAGACAAATAGTCCTTGTGGCCCCTATAACTATAGGGTTGTTCGTCTCAGTAGAAGTTGAGAAGTATGAAAGCAATTCTAAGTCAAATTATTAATTATCGTCTTTCGACAAATAATTCTCAAATGGACACCTTGGATAAAAAAATTGAACAGATTCCAAGGTGCGATTTACAAGAAAAGGATATCCAGAAAGATACTGGTATTCAACAAGCAAGTGGTGAGGTATCACCATAGGGTCATTCATTATTTGAAGAAAAGTGAAAGCTTGAATAACATCATGTGACAGGGCTTCGAAAACCTGAAAGTAGGTATCGTGACGGCCTCTGGCACAATTGAAACTAAATTTGGTTTAACACAAGTGTTATAAAACAACATCGAAGAAGGAGTATATCTTTTATCGAAATTCTCTCTTAGATGATGCCAAGATAGATTACAGATTGGGGAGGTTTTGCCAAGGTCTCTATGGATGCCCTTTATGTCGGCTCCTCTGACGGATAATCGTTCGATTCTAACACTACGCCATAAACGCACATACGCAACCCTTTTTAAAAAGCGTTGCACAGAAAGCGTTTCGTTAGATAGAAATTTTGGGTCTTTTGCAACTGAGCTGAGCTGGTGTTGCGTTTGATGTAATTTAGTGTTGCGTATTACCCACAGTGTTTCACATCATGCAACACTAACTACTGGTGTTGCGTTAGATAATTTTTCATTTTAATAAATGATGACGTGGCAGAAGTGGGACCCACATGTACTGACGTGGCATTTGCTGACATGGCATTTGTGGGGCCCACAATTGCTAGCGTGGTAGAAGTGGGACCCACCTGTGCTGATGTGGCATTTGCTGACGTGGCATAAGTGTTGCATTAGATAACAGTAGTGTTGCATTTGATGTTTGAAGTGTTTCATTAGATATATTTTTTTATTTAAATTCTGACGTGGCAGGTGTGGGACCCACCACTGCTGACGTGGCAGTGTGGGACCCACAAGGGTGACGTGGCAGGAGGCCCACCAATGCTGACGTGGCAATTTTGGGACCCACAATTGCTGACGTGGTAGAAGTGGGACCCACATATGCTGACGTGGTTTTTGCTGACGTGGTAGAGGCGTTGCATTAGATAACAGTAGTGTTGCATTTGCTATTTGAAGTGTTGCATTATATATATATTTAAAAATATGACATGGCAGGTGTGGGACCCACCAATACTGACGTGGCAGTGTGGGACCCACAATACTGACGTGGCAGGAGGCGCACCAATGCTGACTTGGCAATTGTGGGACCCACAACTACTGACGTTGCAGAAGTGGGACCCACCTATGTTGATGTGGCATTTGCAGATGTGGCAGAAGCGTTGCATTAGATAACAGTAGTGTTGCATTTGCTGTCTGAAGTGTTGCATTAGATATTTATTTTATTTTATTAACTAGTCTTGTCCCGAATGATGAATCTATTTTTTTAAATTATTTTCGACGTTCCAATCGCACGGATGTCAAAATATAACGATTTTAGTGATGCGGTAATTTTTCAAAAAATTCCTACATGTATTTGGTTTGGTTTTATAACGGTCAAACCGGTCAACGTGGACTTTCCTTTTAACTAGTCTTGTCCCGAATGATGAATCTATTTTTTTAAATTATTTTTTCGACGTTCCAATCGCACAGGTGTCAAGATATAACGGTTTTAGTGATGCAGTAATTTTTCAAAAAAATTTCTACATGTATTTGGTTTGGTTTTATAACGATCAAACCGGTCAAAGTGGACTTTCCTTTTAACTAGTCTTGTCCCGAATGATGAATCTATTTTTTTAAATTATTTTTTCGACGTCCAATCACATGGATGTCAAGATATAATGTCAAGATATAACGATTTTAGTGATGCAGTAATTTTTCAAAAAATTTCCTACATGTATTTGGTTTGGTTTTAACACGGTCAAACCGGTCAAAGTGAACTTTCTTTTAACTAGTCTTGTCCCGAATGATGAATTTATTTTTTTAAATAATTTTTTCGACGTTCCAATCGCACGGATGTCAAGATATAACGGTTTTAGTGATGCAGTAATTTTTCAAAAAAATTTCTACATGTATTTGGTTTGGTTTTATATCGGTCAAACTGGTCAAAATGGACTTTCCTTTTAACTTGTCTTGTCCCGAATGATGAATCTATTTTTTAAAATTATTTTTTCGACGTTCCAATTGTACGAATGTTAAGATATAATGATTTTAGTGATGTGGTAATTTTTTAAAAAATTTCCTACATGTATTTGGTTTGGTAACGGTCAAACCGGTCAAAGTCGACCTTCCTTTTAACAAGTCTTGTCCCGAATGAAGAATCTATTTTTTTTAAATTATTTTTTCGACATTCTAATCACACGGGTGTCAAAATATAACAATTTTAGTGATGTGGTAATTTTAAAAAAAAATTCCTACATGTATTTGGTTTGGTTTGGTTTGGTAACGGTCAAATCGATCAAAGTCGACCTTCCTTTTAACTATTCTTGTCCCGAATGATGAATCTATTTTTTTCAATTATTTTTTCGACGTTGCAATCGTACGGGTGTCAAGATATAACGATTTTAGAGATGTGGTAAATTTTTAAAAAATTTCCTACATGTATTTGGTTTGGTTTGGTAACGGTCAAACCGGTCAAAGTTGACTTTTCTTTTAACTAGTCTTGTCCCAAATGATGAATATATTTTTTTAAATTATTTTTTCAACGTTCCAATCGCACGGGTGTCAAGATATAATGATTTTAGTGATGTGGTAATTTTTTAAAAAAATTCCTACATGTATTTGGTTTAGTTTGATAACAGTCAAACTGGTCAAAGTCGACCTTCCTTTAAACTAGTATTGTCCCGAATGGTGAATCTATTTTTTTAAATAATTTTTTTGAAGTTCCAATCGCACGGATGTCAAGATATAACGGTTTTAGTGATGCGGTAATTTTTCAAAAAAATTCCTACATGTATTTGGTTTGGTTTTATAAAGGTCAAACTGGTCAAAGTGGACTTTCCTTTTAACTAGTGTTGTCCCGAATGATGAATCTATTTTTTTAAATAAATTTTTCGACGTTCCAATCGCACGGATGTCAAGATATAAAGATTTTAGTAACGTGGTAATTTTTTTAAAAATTTCCTACATGTATTTGGTTTGGTAACGGTCAAACCGGTCAAAGTCGACCTTCCTTTTAAAAAGTCTTGTCCCGAATGAAGAATCTATTTTTTTAAATTATTTTTTCAACGCTCCAATCGCACGGGTGTCAAGATATAACGATTTTAGTGATGTGGTAATTTTTTAAAAAATTTCCTACATGTATTTGGTTTGGTTTGGTAACGGTCAAATCGGTCAAAGTCGACCTTCCTTTTAACTAGTCTTGTCCCGAATGACAAATCTATTTTTTATATTATTTTTTCAACGTTCCAATTGTACATATGTCAAGAAATTTTTTTGTTTTATAATTAAAATTAAATTATGATCTATTTCTTAGTTTTAAAATTGATTTAAATACTTAATATAAATACATATCATGTTAGTAACTTTTAACTTAGACAAGTGACGAGCACTGGAATCAATAAAACTATCACACATATTTGGTGAAAAAAAGGCGGAAAATTTCCCCCCTAAACGAAAATTTTTTAGTCTATTTTCCCATCTCAACCTCTTCCGCCGCATTCACCTATTTCTCTCACTCTCCAATTAAACTTCTCTCTCAACTCATACTTCTCTCTCAGAACTACAACTACGAACGGGTAAATTAAGTACATATTTTTTGATCTTATTGTTTACTCTTCACTCATTTTTTAATTTTTTCAGATTGGGGCTTTTAATTTGGGATTTTATTTAGGTCAAATAACTCTATCTAATTTGGGTTTTGGTCTGTGACTAATTAGAGATCCATTATAGAGCACCGGAATTGATCTTCGGGGCTACAGAATTTACTGCCGCAATTGATATGTGGTATGTTGGTTGTGTATTAGCAGAGCTGCTTTTGGGTCGGGTAATTACACAATATTGTGTATTAGTTTTAAAGGGTTCTTATCGTCAATCTTCTCCAGGTATTTATCTATAGATATATGATTTCAAGATTATTTTACTGTGTTTAGGTTTTTCGTGATTTGTTTTGCTGATAGAAATCTTAGTTTTGTTACTAATGTAAATCTAATCCAACTTGAAGGCTTATGCTGCTGTAAAATTTGCGGAATCCTGCTTGAGGGGGCTAAGGGGAGATGATGGTGTTGTGCAATGCTCTTTTGTAGCTTCTCAGGTAATCACTTGTAGTCTGTATATAACGGATCAGTAAATTCCCCTTAATGTATTCTGCTAACAGAATATACACATTTTTGCCATATTGATCTTGGCCAGGTGACTGAACTTCCTTTCTTCACATCAAAGATGCGACTTGGCTGTAATGAAGTTGAAGAGATATACCCACTCGGTCCCTTGAATGAATATGAGAGGTCTCAATTTATTGCGATAATTTTATCTAATAGTTAGTTGCTTCAGTAATCGAAGGTGTGTATTGAAATTTTGCACCATCTCATTTTATACCCTGATTAATGACAGGGCTGGTTTGGATAATGCGAAAAAAGAGTTGGCTGCAAGCATCAGTAAGGGTGTTGCCTTTGCTAGAAAGTAAGCAGGTGTTGCCTTTACTAGAAAGTAAGCAGGTGCTTCAAGATTATCTTTTCAACCTCATGATTAAGTAGTTTATTTTACTCTTTGAAATGGTATCTATCCTCCGGGATTAAAAGTTAAATAATAGCTTAGTAACTGTCTAACAGAACTTGCTTGTAACGAGCTAGTGTCCTACATTTGTCATATGAAGGAAATGCATTCTGGTTTCAGGGAAATAATGTTACAGTAAATTTGTGAATGTTCCATTTTATGAAGTCGCTCAACTTGCTGTGTGATACTAATTTTTTTTCCCTGTTATATAGTAGGATTAGTTTTTACCTTACCCTTATTTTCTATAAATTTAGTTTGTAGCAAATGAGAAAATTTAGTTTGATGTCAATCGTAAAGCTTGGGTTTCGACCACATTTTCTGCTTCTGAACCGTTTGTAGCAAACTGTCAAGATGTGGAGTTATATGTCGGATCGTCAAATATAGCCGAAGCAGAGATGTTCAGTTCAGTGGCTGCACAACAATGCAGCGCCAACTTGAGGTGCTGCTAGTTCAGCAACTATATATAGATTATTATCTTTGTTTTAGGATTTAATTATTGCGAGTCTCTTCTATAAATTTATGTTTTTATTGAAAGTGCCAATCTAACTACTGCATTTTCTTATCAAAAGCAGATGTATCAGTATATATGATATATGCTAATTTTTTAGTTGGATAAATTTCTAATTAGATAAGAAACATAGCAGTGTGTTTATTTTATGATTATTGGGTTGGAACTTCAAGTTAATTTCTGAAATTTTAAAATACTTGTACTTTGCAGTCAATTCGTAATTGTAAGTACACCAGAATTGCCCTAACTATTAGATCGAAATCTGTACTTAGATTCCTTAACAGTGCCCATTGTCATAGATTTGCAAATTTATAGCATATAACATATAGTAATATGACTAAAAAATTAAATTTAAAAGAGTATCAACCTTCAAACTCGCTACCTTAGCACTTAATGCATCAATATTTTCTGTGTGCTGAACAATAACGGACATCTCCTTATAATCTAATCTAACAATAGCTTTGATTGGTTAACTAATGATGGTGTTCTGATTGTCTTTTTTTGTTTTTGATGCAAAACAAGGTGGGGGCTCCTGATATTTTCAGTATAGGGCATTTATATGCCATGAAAAATAAATGGGTGGAGATGGATAAATCGAAAGTAGTGACAAGGAAGGTAAGTTATTAATGGATCACTATGATATAGTGAATCCTTACTACTTTCTTATTAGCAGATAGATATCAGTTTACATGCTAAATAGTGAAGATAACAACACTGCAAACTGCAACCCTGGTTTTACTTATAGCTAGTGAAGTCTAGTTTTGTGAAATGTGGGATTGAACTGTTTCTGTGAGCACCTTTTTGCAGTATTTCTGTTCTCTGTTGCTGTTATATTTTTTTGGTAGGTTACAATAAGATTTTCCACCCAATCTTCTGCACTCTTTCTTCTTTGAGCTACTCAGTTTTACATTAAAAGATCCTAACAATCACATGCAGCCGTTCACATGAATGATACAGTCAAAAAATGTTCTTTTGCAGGGTATTTGTATGAAATATTGCCCATTTTCAACTATAATACATATTGCTGGCTCATGCATCATATACAATTTAACTTGTTAAAAATTGTAACTGATGGGGGAAACAGAAAATAATGTTCAATCTTCTCCACTCATAGTAATTATTAAAAATGTTTAATTATTATTATTCAGTTGCATTATTAATGAAGATAATTAACATTTTACTAGAGTTTATCTTTTATATATGATGCTGTGTGTTCTCAGTTTGTGTAGCCACGCTGTTATATGCTTTAAGTTTACTAATTACATGAATATCAAATGAGAAACATATGATTAACCTTGCTGTTGTGAACCTGAGCAAGATGAAACAGTAGAAAATGAACCAGATGATAGGTCAACTTCCCTCTTTATTTGTTCTAAGTTCATATTATTATTAGGTTATATTCTAATAGTTCTTTTACAGGGCTATAGGACAAGCGGCTCGGACATGGATGCTGAAAAATCTAGGACAAGCGGATCCAAATCTTAAATTGGATATTGGAGAAATTTATGCCATATTTTCAAGCGAATAAGGGATAGTTGCACTAATGACTCAAGGCGGCTCCACTTAGTAATTTTTTTGTAGCTTTAACTAGCTAGTATTAGAACATGGTATTTTTGTAAACTGTCAAGTATTTTTGTTGGTCGCATCATTGCCTTGTGGTTGGTTTGGACTTATAGTTGTTCGCTTGGTTTGGACCAAATGGTTTTATGTATAAACAAAGCAGGCATTTCAAATTTTTTGTAAAAAAGTGTTGCATTTGATTATATATGTTGTTGCAATAAAAATAAATGGTGTTGTGTTTAAAAAGAATGGTGTTGCATTTTAAAAAAATTAGTGTTACATTAGACTCAAAAAGTGTTGCATTAGATAATGGTCCCCATGTCAGCATGCTGACGTGTCACCTCGTGGGATCTAATACTGACGTGGCATGTGGCCCCACTGCTGACATGGCTGAAAAATCTTATGCAACACCGTTAAGTGTTGCCTTTACTTGCTTTTGGTGTTGCATAAGGCCTCTTATGCAATGCTTTCGTAGTGTTGCAATAGCTTGGAAAAAGCGTTGCATTAGGGGTCTTACGCAACGCCGGTATTGGCAACGCCCCTCTGGTGTTGCGTAAGACATTACGCAACGCTTTTCAGGTCTTTTGCAACTTTATTTGGGGGTTGCGTATGTGCGTTTATGGCGTAGTGTAAAGCATTTCTTTCTACGCACACCCTAAGGTGCTCGATACTTACGTCATTGCCGACTCATAATAGTCTGTTAAATATAATTGATGTGTTTTGATCAGTGTTTAAGTGTTACAGGGAGTTATCAGAGTTTAGCTGGAAGTAGTCAGAGTTTGTGTAAACTCTGACAGTTGGAAGCTCGACAGAGTTTGTTAAACTCTGTCTGGAGGAAGCGCGTCTACTGTTCAACAGTGATTAAAGATTAATTATGGAAGTGATATCTTTGAAGATTGGATAGCTATCAAAGAGATCGAGTTGACATAGGAGACGTGTGACAATCTGTAATTGATATCATTGTATAGCTGATTATTAGGAATATCAATTAGAGATTGTATCGTAGCTGTATGTTATATAAATACAGATAGGTTAACCCTAGAAGGGTATCGATAACGAATTATCATTATTGTAACCTAGCAGCTCTTTGTGATATTTTACATCACGAAGAGGGTTTGAAATACCAGAAGTTTTTTTAAGTGCATAAACGCTTTTACTTGTTAATCTCTCATACAAAGTTGATTATTATTTGTGTATTCGGCCTAACAAGTGGTATCAGAGCCAATCTGTTACTTTATTACAGGTTAAGATCCAAACACAACAATAATCATGTCAGAAATTCCTCCACCAACACCTACTGTTTCTGAAAAGGCTCCTACTACTGTGAGTCGTTATGAACCAATCAGGGTTCCTATTCTGAGGCCATTAGAGTATGCTACGTGGAAGGTCAAGATGACTATGTTTCTGGAGGCTACAGATCCAGAATATCTTGACAGGATTTATGAAGGTCCTCACAATCCTACAAAGCTATCTGTTGCAGTTGCTGGTGAAGCAGCAAAAATGGTTCCAAAGGAAAAGAAGGACATGACTCCTGAAGATCTATCATCAATTGCTAAGGATGCAAAAGTTAGGCATTTACTTCATAGTGCCTTAGACAATGTCATGTCTAACAAAGTCATTAACTGCACCACTGCAAAAGAGATATGGGATGCACTTGAAGTCAGGTGTCAAGGAACTGCAGCTATTAAGAAGAATAGGAGAAACATACTCACACAAGAGTATGAGCATTTTGAGGCTAAACCTGAAGAGACCATGACAGAAACATTTGATAGATTCTGTAAACTGATTAATGATCTGTCATTGGTCAACAAAGAGTATGATCTAGAAGACTCGAATCTCAAGTTTCTTCTTTCTCTACCTGAAAAGTGGGATGTGAAAACAACCACTATTAGAGATAACTATGATCTTGCTGAAACAGAGATTGATGAAATTTATGGACTGCTCAAAACTTATGAATTGGAAATGGAGCAGAGAAACAGGAGATTAAGTAGAAAAGGAAAGTCAGTTGCTCTTAATGTTGAAGAGAAGCCTCAGAAGAAAGAGGCATCAAGAAGGAAAATGAAGGGAAAAGCTTTGGTCATACACTCAGAAAGTGATTCACCAAACTCAGATTATGATTCAAACTCTTCTGAATCATCTGACTCTGAGGATGATGAAGAAGAGATGAGAAAAATGGCTGTGCTGATGGTGAAAACTTTCAAGAAAATGGGCTTCAAGAATTTCAAGAAAGGAAAAAGGTTTTCTAGGGATTCAAATGAAGACAGGAAAAGCTACAGGAAGTCTGATAAGAGAGACTCTAAAGGGAAGAAGGATAAGTCTGAAATTCAATGCTACAAGTGTAAGGAGATGGGTCACTATGCTCCTGAGTGCAAGAAGGGTAAAACTGGAAAGGTACTCTACACTAAAGGCAGAGATTGGGCAGATACTTCAGATTCTGATGAAGAAGTGAACTATGCTCTCATGGCTACTACTGAATCAGAATCCTCTGAAAATCAGGTACCTCCAACTACCTATGCTTATAATATTGATGACATTGCTCAATTAAGAATCTTTCTTAAGTCATTGCATATAAGTTATAGGGATCAGACTTTAGAAAATGAGAGGATAAAAGCTGAAAATTCTGAACTTAAAGAGAGAAATAAACTTGTTGAAGAGAAACTTGAAAACATGCAACAAGTTCAGAAAGAGAGAGATGATGTTGTTTGCAAAGAACAGATTTTGCTTCAGAAATATAAACAACTAGAATCTGAGTTGGAGGAAGCAAATAAGAAAATTAGGACTTGGACTAATTCTGGAAAGGACACTCAACAGATTTTTCAAACAGACACTGTTGGTCTAGGTTATAATGAGGAAGACGAACTTAGATTTCAAAATCAAGTTAAAGTCAGAACTAAATTTGTTCATGGAACCAGTAAATTTTTGTCTGAGAATGAAAAAGAAGCTGTCAATAGTAAACCAGTAAAAACTAGTGTTAATCAGGTTAACATTGGTTCAATGACAGATAAACAACTCAAACATAAATTGAAGGAGTTAAAATCTGTTGAGAAAAAGAAAGTGTCAAACAAGAACAGAAATGGAAAAGTAGGCATTACTTCAGGAAATAAACCAATGCTTGCTAGTTATGCTCCAAGAAAGACATGTCATAACTGTGGTAGTACTAAGCATCTTGCAAATTTCTGCAAGAAAAATAAAAATATAAATTCTTTACCTACAAAGTCTGAGGTAAAGAAGGATTCTGCTAGAACTAAGCCACAGACTCTATGCACACACTGTGGAAGCACTTGGCATTCCATCTATACTTGCAGAAAATATCATGCTATCTATCATAATTACTATGAACTGAAACCCAATCTAAAATGGGTTAAAGTTGATACTGCAAGTGCAAACACTGATACTGTTAGCTCAAACTCTGATGATGTTAATTCCGCTGCAAAAGCTAACAAAGTTAAGAATGCCAAAGGATCCAAGCAAGTCTGGATCCTTAAAACTAATCCTCAGTAATTGTTTGTGATTGCAGGGTAACAGGGAGGCAACCCTAGTCGTGGACAGTGGATGTTCAGGACACATGACTGGAAATAAAGCCCTGCTATCAGAATATGAGGAGAAGGCTGGCCCAAAAGTTTCCTATGGTGATGGCAATATAGGAAGAACATTGGGATATGGCAATATCAATCTTGGAAATGTCATCATCAACAATGTAGCTCATGTCCCAGGACTCAAGCATGACCTGCTATCTGTGAGTCAAATCTGTGACAAGGGATATCATGTAGATTTTCAACCTGAATACTGTGAAGTAATCAGCAAATCTACAGGGAAGGTTGTTCTAGTTGGTCACAGGCAAAACAACATTTATGAAATCAAGCTTTTGATAGACTCTGTTGGAAAAGCTGTTTGCATGTCTACAAGAATGTCTAATGAAGAGAGTTGGAAGTGGCACAAGAAACTCTCACATTTGAACTTGAACAACATCAATGAATTGATCAGAAAGGATCTTGTAAGAGGACTCCCAAAGACCCTGTTAAATGTTGATGGCCTATGTGACTCATGTCAGAAGGCTAAACAAAGGAAGTCATCTTTCAAGAGCAAAACAGAATCTTCTATCACTGATCCTCATCATCTTCTTCATGTTGATCTATTTGGTCCAGTAAATGTTATGTCTATTGCAAGGAAGAAATATGCTTTAGTCATTGTTGATGAATACACTAGATTCACCTGGGTGTATTTTCTAGCAAAGAAGGATGAAACAGCATCAACTCTGATGGAGCATGTGAAGCTTCTGGACAAAGGATCAAGCAACAAAGTGAGAATCATCAGAAGTGATAATGGAACTGAGTTCAGAAATGCAACAATGGAAGAATTCTGCAAGGACAATGGAGTGAAACAAGAATTTTCAGCACCTGGTACACCACAACAAAATGGTGTAGTTGAGAGGAAAAATAGAACATTAATTGAAGCTGCCAGAACTATGCTTGATGAAGCAAAATTGCCAACTTATTTCTGGGCAGAAGCTGTTCAAACTGCTTGTTTTACTCAAAATGCAACACTGATCAATAAGCATGGAAAGACACCATATGAGATGGTGAAGAAAAAGAAGCCTAACCTGAAATACTTTCATATTTTCGGGTGCAAATGTTTCGTTTTGAAGACTCATCCAGAACAGTTGACCAAGTTTGAGTTAAAGGCAGATGAAGGAATTTTTGTTGGCTATCCACTATCAACAAAGGCATTCAGAGTTTACAATCTGAGAACTAAAGTGATCATGGAATCAATACATGTTTCTTTTGATGATAAGAAGATAACTGGACTTGAAGACAAAGACGAATATGATCAACTGAACTTTGAAAATGAAGTTTTAAACTCTGATGAAGGAAACTCTGATGAAACAATTCTGACAGACTCTGTTGAAACAAACTCTGAACCTCTACTGATAAATTCTGGAGAAACTTCTCAGTCACAACAAAGAGGAGAATCAGTTGAGGGGGAGCATAATCAAGATGAAGACTCAAACACTGATACTGAGTCAACTGAAAAATCTGGATCAAACTCTGATGCTTCAAACTCTGAAAATTCAAATTCTGACTCTGGACAGTCAAGTTCAGGGGGAGTCTCAGAAAACGAAAATAGATCACAACAGAATCAGGAGAGCATGGATCAAGGGGGAGGATCACATGCTGATAGAAGTCATTTGCCTTCTGCTAGGAAATGGACTAAATCACATACACCTGATTTGATAATTGGTGATCCAGATGCAAAAGTAAAGACAAGAAGTGCTACTGCAAGTGAATGTCTATTTCATGCATTCTTGTCTAAAAATGAACCAAAGAAAGTGGAAGAAGCTCTTCAAGATGCAGACTGGATAACAGCAATGCAGGAAGAGTTAAATGAATTTGAAAGAAATGAAGTTTGGACCCTTGTACCAAGACCAAAGAACAGATCTATTGTTGGTACTAAATGGGTTTTCAGAAACAAGACTGACAGTGAAGGTGTTATCACAAGGAACAAGGCTAGACTGGTAGCAAAAGGTTATTCACAGCAAGAAGGAATAGATTATGATGAAACATTTGCTCCAGTAGCAAGATTGGAGGCAATCAGAATTTTTCTAGCATATGCCTCTCACAAGAAATTCAAAGTGTTCCAGATGGATGTGAAAAGTGCTTTTCTGAATGGAAAGCTTGAAGAAGAAGTGTTTGTTGAACAACCACCAGGATTTGTGGACCCCAAATATCCAGATTATGTCTACAGACTAGATAAGGCACTATATGGACTTAAGCAGGCACCAAGAGCATGGTATGAGACACTTGCTCAGTTTCTTCTCGAAAGTGGATTCAACAGAGGTACAATTGACAAAACTCTGTTTTATTTCAACCAAGGAAGTGACCTCCTTTTAGTTCAAATTTATGTTGATGACATCATCTTTGGGTCTACTAATGATAAACTCTGTAAGAAGTTTGCCAAGCTCATGCAATCCAGATATCAAATGAGCATGATGGGAGAGCTTAGTTACTTTCTAGGCCTACAGGTGAAACAAACAGAAGATGGAATTTTCATTAATCAAGAAAAATACACCAGAAATCTTCTCAAGAAATTTGGTATGCTTGACTGTTCATCTGCATCAACTCCCATGGCAACAGCAACTAAACTGGACAAAGACACAGGAGTTTCAGTGGATATGACAAACTTCAGGGGCATGATAGGATCTCTTCTATACTTGACAGCTAGTAGGCCTGACATCATGTATGCAACCTGTCTTTGTGCAAGGTTTCAGGCAGATCCTAGAGAGCCACATCTGACAGCTGTGAAAAGAATCTTCAAGTATCTCAAGGGCACCATATCATTAGGTCTGTGGTACCCCAGAGAATCAGATTTTAAGCTACTTGGGTATTCCGATGCTGACTTTGCAGGCTGTAAGGTAGACAGAAAGAGCACTAGTGGAAGTTGTCAATTTCTTGGTGACAGACTTGTTTCCTGGTACAGCAAGAAACAGAAATCAATCTCCACATCTACAGCTGAAGCAGAGTATATTGCAGCTGGTAGCTGTTGTGCACAGATCTTATGGATGAAGAATCAATTGCTGGATTATGGATTGAGGTACAGTAATATACCTATTTACTGTGATAACCAAAGTGCTATTGCTATGACAGGTAATCCAGTACAGCATTCAATGACCAAGCACATCAGCATAAGGTACCACTTCATCAGAGAACATGTGGAAGAAGGAAATATTGAACTACATTTTGTCTCTACAGAACAACAGCTTGCAGATATCTTCACTAAACCATTGAGTGAAGTTACATTTACAAGGCTGGTTAATGAACTAGGAATGATCTCTGGTTCTGACTAGAAATGTTGGTTAGATTCAAACTTTACTTATGTGATGTATTAATCATATTTCCTGATTGGTTAAATACTAAGTGAACTCTGTTGATTAAACTCTGTTATGCATACTCTGTTAAACTCTGTCATATTTTGTCCTCAAGAATGTATTCGAGAAGTGACTAAGTGAGTGATTCGAGAACTGGAGTTGCCTTGATCGATAACTCTAAGTTCTCGAATAGTGTTATCTTGACACATCGAATCACTTCTCGAATAGCTCTTTTCTCTGCGAATCCTTGAGATATCGAACAGTGTTATTTTGACATATCGAATCCTTGAGATATCGAATAGTGTTATTTTGGCATATTGAGTCTTTGAGATATCGAATGTACATATGTCATACACTGTTAATAAGTTTGATAAACTCTGTGAACTTTGAGTTGATTTTTGTCTGAATGAAAACACCAATGAAGAAATATGTATGAAGCATGATTCTCAGCAATTAATCATGAATCTTTCTGAGTTATTGAGATCTAATCTTAGATTGTGCAGAAAGTTAACACAGCATGATACTGGCTCATATTTATAGCATCTCTTAGTTTATTCTGTCCTAAACTCTGAGTCTATAAATACTGTGTGCATTACCTTTCATGAAGAACTACTGATGTTGATGAACTCTAAACTCTGTTAGTTATACTCTGATAAAATAAAATGTTTACTGCAATACCCCAAAGAAAGTGTATATAGGTTGTTATACTCCTTTGAGATTATGTTGGATACTAGGATGACCCAGGAACCTATTGGTATAAAATATGTGCTAAAATTCTCTGATTTTTGGTGACTAGTTAAATACTGGGATGACCCAGGAACTTATCAAAATGATAAGGGCTAAAATTTTTGAATTTTTGGTGACTGGTTCCAACCTCTGATTACTGGAATAAAAAAAAAAAAAAAAAAAAAAAAAAAAAAAAAAAAAAATGAAAATGAAAAAAAAAAAAAAAAAATGTGTATATAAAGAGGGTATAAAATAAAAATTACTGTATAAAGTTCGAATACTTCAGAGTTTAGCTTTCATCAAACAGTCAGTGTTTACTATGACAGTTTGTGCATCCAGTGTTTATTGATTTACTTTATGGATATTATGAAAAATTAGATGCTCTAAAGATTGACTTAGTAAACTCTGCTTCACACACACACATATTCACAACTGTGCGATTTATGAAAGGGTTTCGATGATAAAGTTGGAGAATTGACAAACGCTGTTGATTCGTGATTTGTACTCTAAGGTAAATTTTCACTTGGACAATTTGAAAGTCTTGGAGTAAGTAGGGTTTTTGACAACTGTTTCAGTGGATAGTTGATGAATGTGTTCTTTATATGATTACTTTAATTAGTTTTTCATATTCTTTTCTTGATGCATTTTCTTGAAGAACGGTTCATATCACTCAAATAACAGTTGCAGAAAACAATGAATATGATTAGAAAAGCAAAATTTTCATTGATAATAAGAAAGAGATTACAAGCAAATATTACATATTTTTGTTCTCTCTATCTGCTAATCTATTCAACAGGAAAGTAAAAAGTCCGTCCACACCACTCCATTGTTAGCAAAAACTCCCAGATCCCATCTTTGCCACTTTATTTGGGTGGAAGTTGAAGGGATAAGGTTATTTTTGCTGACATATTCATTAACAATGGTTGGTGGTGGTGGATGAGGATGCCTTCGAGGAGAGCCATGCCAATGTTGCTTGGAGGGCAGCATCGATGTCGATCACCCTTGCAGGTTTCTCTCTCTCGAGCTCTTCCAGACCAGCATCCATTTGCAGCCACAGCGTCTCAAGCTGCCTTTCCCACTCAAACGCTTCAAACTCTTCACGAGTATAGCTGAAGATGTCCCTATTTTCGACAAGATGAAGGTTTTTCTCTTTGATGGTAAGGTTAGCCATTGTTTTTCAAGAGTATTTGGTTTGAAAGGTTTGTGATTTTACAGGGGAGACTGAAAGGTTCAAGGTTTAATGAAATAATCTGATCAAGTCTCTAGGCCTTAAATAGAGATGGGTAAGAACGAAGTCCTTAATCGCTTCGTATTCTGGTTATTAAAGGCAACAGGTAAACGTTTCAAATTCTGATTTTACTTGGGTCCAGATATTTTTAAAAGAGTATTATTTGATTTTTGTTAAAATCAAATATTTTAATGTTTTAATTTTAATATACTCTTTTTAAAAATAGGCGCACATGACCCACTCGTCTTTAATGTGTCCCACTTACCTATTATCGTGTCCCACTACACATTAATCAAGGAACTGTTTGAGTGTTTGTTACATAAGAGATTGAGTTTTTATTAATTTAATCACTTTTGTGTCCAAACAAGTGTGCTTTATTCTTACTCTCACAGTTTTCTTATTTTTCTCTTGGGCACTCACGCAAACACCTTTTCTACATTCATATCGTTTGGAAATTCTTGGGAATTCTTAACTCAATGGCATCTAAAGCATTCACTGCTTTTGGCTTACGGTTTGTTCCTAATAACTATGAAGCTCCACTCTATCATGAACGCGTTCCAGAATCGTTTCATCTCATGCAGAACTTTTTGAGGGATTCAGAGATTGGACAAGCTCTGACTGGACCTGCTATTCTTTCTGCGTCTCAAATTGCTTCATTCTGGCAGAACTCACTTTATGTGGATGGAGGAGAAAGTGGAACTCCTACCATTATCTTCACCTATGACGATCAAGACCATGTGATTACTCCACAGACTGTACGAGATACGATGGGTTTTGACACACATACTTCTTATGCTCTGGTTAATGAAAGTTATCTGAGAGATATGCTACAAGAGATAGGTTACATGGAATCTCTTGACAAGCTCGGCAGTATAAAAAGACCAAATCTTAGAAAAGAATGGAATTTCTTCTTTGATTGCATAACAAGAACATTCCAGAAGAAAGTCACAAACTGGGATGCCATTCCAATGGATAGTCTCCATATCGGGTATTCTTTGCTCTATGGTATTAATTTTGATTTTGGTAGATATGTTTTGATGAATTTAGGTGATAAATTGTCAGAGACTACCACTGTTTATTATGCTCGTTTCTGTCAAATGTTGTTCAATGCATGTGTACCTGGTCTTGACATTGATGAAACTGATACAGTTGATCCTTTTAGAGTCAATAAGCGTATATTCTCTGATATGACTAACAAGGATGTTGGTAAAGAAAATCTTCCTGAGTTTATCATGCCTCTTGCTTTACGAAATTTTCTAAATCAACCACAAGAACCACAACAAGACCAACAGGAACCACAACACGATGCACCACAACAAGATGAACCTCAACTAGAACCAAACACTGACTCACCTGCAAAGCAACCTTCACCCACTTCAAACACAAACTCTGATTCGTCACAATCTCCACCAGCATCACAGTCTAAAATGCAAAGAGCTAAGAAGGCAGTTACTAAACTACGTGCAAGTCTAAAGCAGGAAGTAGAGACACAAAGAAAATCAAAACGGAAATCTCCTGAAGCTGTTTACACTAGAAGGGGGAAAAGAATGAAAGCTCGGGCAAACATATCTAAGTCACTCTCAGTGGTAGAACGAACTCCACCAACTAGTGAAGAGGATTCAGATAATGTACCTCTAGTAAAACGAAGAAAAGTGTTATTCTCTGATTCTGTGGATGACGATATTGAAGCTCCAGAGGTTGTTTCACAGCAAACACCTTCTGTTGAGATTGAGACAGATGCAATACCTGTAGAGGATGTAGTACCTGCAGAGGATGTAATGCCTGCAGAGGATAAAATGCATGCGGAAGAGGATGCAAGAGATGGTGTTTCTCCAATAAATGATGTTCCTGATTCATTTATGCCATTTTCTGATCTTATCTCTAATGTTGGTGTAGTTGATCAACTTACATCTGTACCTTCTGAAGTTGTGGCATCTCATACTGAGATAATATCTGATGCTCACCACACTGTTGAAGAAGGTGAAGAAATTGATCAGGCAACCAAAGTAACTTCTCAGTCAATGCCTGTTGCTGAGCCTGAGCAACATGAAGAAAATCCTCAAAAGCCTACAGAAGATATTGCTAAATCTATGGCTGAAGATGAACCAGTTAAAGCTACAAGTGTTGAAGCTGAAGGTGACAGTAGTGCAAACTCTGATACTTCTCTGAGTGCACCAGTACAAACTGATGATAAACATACACCTTTTTCTCAACCTTGTTCTTCTCATGAAGTTGAAAGAGCACAATTTGCCAAGAATGCTGCTGAATGGTACAAAGAAGATTGTATTTTTCCATCAAGAAGAGCAGCTATGTTTGTTAAGCAAAGTGCTGATACTATCTCTAATCCAGAGATTCTTTCTTGCTTGAAAGCAACTATAGTTCAAGTTAAAACTCTGGATAGACGATTTGATGATACTAATTTGGCAATCACTTCTTTGAGAAATGAGGTTGTAGCTAGAGAGATGAAGATGGAAACACATTCCAAACTAGTGACTACAAAATTCTCTAAAGCTCAAGACAATATTCTTGCCAGATTGAGTAAAGTTGAAGAGAATCAGTCTGATTTATCTGCTAAAATTGATTCTATTGCTACCTCTCTGGAGTTAATTACTTCTATTCTTATGCCTGATGATGTCAAAAAGGGGGAGAGAGTTGTTAGAAGGGATAGTTCTGGAGATGGAGGGGCAGGTAACAAAGACAAAGGAGAGAAAAAGGCTGAGGAGGTTCAAACTCTGAGAACTAGTAAGTCATCCAAATCACAGTCTGTTGGAAGAAATACTGATACTCAAGGAACTTCAAGGACTAAGAGTTTACTGTTATCTTCAAATCCACAAACTGATGAAGAGTTGGCTGCTAAGTTATTCATTGAAGAGAATGAGGAAGGAGTAACGATTGAAGACATTGAAGCTGAGGAAAAGAGTTTACATGAAGAACATCTTAAAGCTTTAAAGTCTGACAAAGTACAAAAAGAAAAAGCTCCTAGGCCTGTTCTTAAAGGCGTTGTAATCAAGGAAAATGTTGATGCTGATCAAAGATCACATTTATCTAAGAAATCAACAGAAGCTGAAGCTAAACACAAGCTGAAAGGTATTGTTATGGAAGGAGAAGATTCAAAGAAGAAAGATACAACCTCTGTTGCTACACAAGTTGTGTTTAAACCTCTATCTTCTCAGTTGAAATCTGTTTTTGGCAAAGGAACAATTTCTGATCCAAATGAGTTATCTGGAGTCTCAATGAATATTTCTGATGGAAGAGCTTTATCTGGTAAGATTGGAAATAATAAAGCTGGATTAGGCTCACATAGAGACAGGAGGCAATATACTGGTCCTAGAGATCCTTCTTCACTGGCTGTTCCAGGTCGTGGTGTACCTCAAGAGAGTCTGGATAGACTGGAATCAGTGCAGTTGGTTTATCAGAAGAGTTTAGATAAAGATTTTCTTCTTTACTTCATGGCTGGTGGGACAGTATTCAAAGTTGGTGAGAATGATATCATCTTGAAATATTGGGAAGAACTAGAGTATGTTCTATATCTTCTCAAGGTGAATAGTCGAAGGACTCAATCTGTTGCTCATGTACTAAGACAGAAGATGATTCAGAATCTGGCTATTAGAGGACAGAAATACAATAGCAGATACATTCCTAAGTACAGGGATTATCAAGGCAATCTCATTGAAATGAAGAAAGGTACTGCAAAATTAAAAACTGATTTGGGAATCACAGTACTTGAATTCAATACTCAGGCAGAAAAAGACAGATTTATCAGACTGGGTAATGAAATGAGAAGAAACAAGATTTATGATCTTAGGGCTGCTATTTACCAAACAGATGAAAGTGATCCTCAACTCAGAGAAATCAAAGAAGCAATGAAGACTGAACTTGAAAATGCAGAAAGAAGATTGCTGATTGATTATCTCAGAACCATGCCAGATCTTGAAATGATTAGAGATTAAAGTTCTGTAAGAATTTTCTTATTCTCTATAGTCTTCAAGCTTAAACTCTGAATCTGTATAAACACTGTATTTATCATTTGTTTTGACATCATCAATTATTGTTATTAACTTGTACATTTTTGATAATGAACAATTTGGGGGAGATTGTTAAATATAATTGATGTGTTTTGATCAGTGTTTAAGTGTTACAGGGAGTTATCAGAGTTTAGCTGGAAGTAGTCAGAGTTTGTGTAAACTCTGACAGTTGGAAGCTCGACAGAGTTTGTTAAACTCTGTCTGGAGGAAGCGCGTCTACTGTTCAACAGTGATTAAAGATTAATTATGGAAGTGATATCTTTGAAGATTGGATAGCTATCAAAGAGATCGAGTTGACATAGGAGACGTGTGACAATCTGTAATTGATATCATTGTATAGCTGATTATTAGGAATATCAATTAGAGATTGTATCGTAGCTGTATGTTATATAAATACAGATAGGTTAACCCTAGAAGGGTATCGATAACGAATTATCATTATTGTAACCTAGCAGCTCTTTGTGATATTTTACATCACGAAGAGGGTTTGAAATACCAGAAGTTTTTTAAGTGCATAAACGCTTTTACTTGTTAATCTCTCATACAAAGTTGATTATTATTTGTGTATTCGGCCTAACATAGTCGCTAAGGATTCTATCATCGACATCTGCATTCGCAGGGAGTTCTACTCGACTAGGCGCAAGCATCTCAAGCAAGCGTTCCATTTTATAAGAAGACTTTGATACCGGTGTCACCCATAGTAACGACGAATTCCACATGTCCAATGGGCGGTACTCCGGAAGATCGTTAGAAACTACATGCTTAAACCCAATTACTATTATAACCGTCTTCATACCAAACATTCCTTTTCTCGTATCAATCCCGTGTGCTACATAAGCTCAACACATGTGGCATAACAGCCTTCTTATTTAAGTCTTTCCCAGACTTTCTTAGTCCGTCTTGGTTCTAAAAATATATCTCGTCTTAGCGCACACGTGTTACAATAACTCTATGCGTAATACGTACATATAAAATCTTGCTCGAGGTAATAAAATTCCTCAGTATCGTAGTAACACCGTCCTTGGTGGAATCACTGATCATGGGGATTTAAACCCCATAGATAAGGTAATGCCTCTGTTGGTTAAGGTAACTAAGTATCCTTAATAATACACGGAGTCTGAATGCCTCAGTTCTTACGCATGCTTCCTCCCTAGGCACTGCAACAGACTACAAGTAACAGGTCTCGTTCAAGTCGAATCAATCCACCGGTATTGGCTATAATGCCTCTACCTCTTCTTCTTTGGAGACTCTACTCCATTTTCTTCGTCATATCTCTTGATGAATCATAAATGATTCTAAACTCTCGTCTCGTCACTTATTTGACCCTGAAGGTTCGTCCGGTCTTATTATAAGACCTCAAGTAACATACCACATTTTTATCAATCATCGGCACGTTCTCTACAAGATTTTTTCCTTGACTCACCATGGGGTCCTCCTCTAGATCCTCCTATGGATCTTCCTTTATCGGGTCTCCGTCCATCTCAAGGAGCGCATCATCAAATGCTTACTCGAAGGCCTCGGGGTCTGGTATCTTAGAATCCCATTTATCTATAACTCGTACGAATCGAGGTGACTTACCATGAAGTCCTAAGTATGGTTTCCCAGAATAAGTCCCCTCTCGGGCTTCGTCTCAAACAATCAGGGTCATGTCCTCTAACCCGACTACGAACTCGATTTGAACTCTAGTTATTGTCATCATTCTTAAGGGTATTGTAAGACTCGATCTCCTATCATTTCTGAGGACGGTAACCTAACGCTCTGATACTATTTCTGTAACAGCCCCAAATCCGGGGTCAGGGATTTGGAGTAGTCACGATCCATTTACTCCTTGCCTTACTTGTAATACTTGCAATGTACACAATTCAACTGCTTGCGACCCCACAATATATATCTCTCACACACACACATAGGTTAGAGTCTTAGAAACTACACAATACAACAACTGTGGAATAATTAATTTTTATTACAATACCCAAATGTCTTTTGAATCTATCACTGATACAACTTCTATGTAATGTTACATTACTAACTTAGCCTTTTGAGACTCACAATCCTCTCATACCATTCATATCTATACATAGGATGAATACCAAAAGCTGCCGCTTGATTCAACTAGTTCGTACTATTCTCGGGATCACTGCGAGAAACTGTTTATGGAAACGCCTTGCGGGGTATGTGCAATCGCATTGGAATCCTGCTTCGCTGCCATATAATATATATAAAACAATAGCAAGAGTGAGCGATATCTCAGCAAGGTAATGAAAGTATGGCATAATTCTGCCTTTAATTTAAACCCAAAATAAAGCGGGTGCAAGACAATAATTGCCCAAAATATCTTGATACTGAAATTATTCCCTTAACGGAATATATTCAAAATCAGTACTATCATAGTATTTCAAATATCAATATCATAATATTTCTGCAAACTTTTATTATTCATATTATGAACAAAGTTCTAGTATAATATAAAAGATGAAGTTACAAGGTAATTCAATATAACCTTTCCGTAAAATATCTGCTATATAAAATATAAGCAGAATATCAACATATATCATAAGGAAGAAATTGCAGGAAAATATTGCAATTCCAGTTTGAACACTTTTCAACCCTGCCAACATTGATAATGTTGCAGAAAGTTTCCAACTTTGCAAGATGAACTAATACTGGAGCATTGACGCGCAGAAGCCATAACGTTTGCGATGATCAGTCGTATGTTATGCATCTCATGATTATTCTCTACATGTAGAAGGAAGAACACACGGATTTACTTGTCCACCGCCCCCTGGAACTCCCAGGCCACCGGTTGGGCCATTAATGGACCGGCGCCACTCGCCCACTTACACGGCTCCTAGTTCGAGTAACATCCATGACTCTGAAACGTAAAGTTCATCCCCTTTTCCCCAAGTATAATACTAGTTGATAGGACTCCACAAAGTAGTCGTATCTAATTGGAAAGGGAAATTCACCAATATTTCCCAAGCTGTTGCTTGTTAATGGATATCAACTTGTTTCATCAATCTTACCACTCGAACAATGAGGAAGTAACAAAAGATTCAATTTGATGAATAGCAACCAGGTTGCGAGTGAAAAGAGTAGTTTCAAAAGATTTATGACCGGACAATCAAACAAAATAAATAACAGCTCTCAAGTAAGGTTCCCTTATAATTTGGAAGATAGATTTAAATGAAAAATAGAGTTTTTGGAACTTCCCCTTGATAAAAATAATCATAATAAGACTCAGAAATATTTTACATAATATTTGAAGGTCAAAGATAATATTTGAATAAAATAAATCAATTTTAAAACTAGTTAAAAGAGTTAAATAAATATTCAAAGAATATTTATTAAATCATAAATATTTAAAGAATATTCTTAATATAAAATATTGCTCATAAATAACCCTCGAATGAATATATAAAAATATTCACTAAATAAATAAATCCTCGAATAAATATTCAAAATAATATCCATTAAATAAATCAACCTTAAATGAATATTCAAAATAATATTCGTTAAATAATTGAAGCTCAAATGAATATTCAAAATAATATTCATTAAATAAATAAAACTCAATTGAATATTCAAAACAATATTCATTAAGGAAATAATGGAAAAATATTTATTTAAATATTTTCCTCAGAAAATAATCACGATATATAGAGAAATACTGACTCCCGGTCTATACTTGAAGAATGAAATCATATGCTCTTCACTAAGGATCTTAGCGAAACATGCGACTTATAAATAATATATCTCATATTTAGCTTATAACCCAATATCAATTCGTAAAACAAGTATCACAATATATTTTCTTTAAAACAGTTATGTCTTCCAATATCATATTTAAAGAAATAATATTCATATAGTATTTCTCAACTGAGATAATACTCAAATAACATTCCTTGAAAGATATAGGAAGCAAATAAAATTCCTCAAATAATATCATATTCAAATAACAATCCTCGAATGATTTCCATGTAATTAATACTTAATGGAAATATAATTAACATTTATAAATAACGTTCCTCAAAATAAATAATAATTTGCCGCTGGAGTCCCTCCGGGTTTCCACGACTATCTCTATATCTCAAAATACCGACTCCCTGTTTAGAGTCGAAAACAATGAATATGCTCTTATCTCTAGAGCTACAAGGTATACCGGTTTATAACTACTTATCTCAAAGCTAGTATATAAACCAAAATCAAATTCAAAGTCAACACGATATAACATTTATCGCAAAACAGTATATTACTATATATGGCAAAAAGCAGTATTATACAACAATACTTTAAAAGTACAAGTTTAGAAAACTTGCCTTATGCTCGAGAAGTGATAGGGGCTCGTGACAATGTCGGACAATCTAGACAAAGTCAAAAACATATGGTTAATCCCCTTGACGATCCACTTATAACTCAATGCTTAAACACGTAAGCGAATCACAATCAAAGCACTTAGTGGCTTAATCTAGACGCATACAAAGTCCAAGTTACTCATCAAATACTTAAGTCATAAGTTTGGTTCGAAACCGGTCCTCGAATTCAAGCTATACTAAACCATTTAGAACTTTGGTTTCTAAGTCGCGTCCTTAGGGGTTTTCACTTGCGCAACCTTTACTGTTTCAATTTTATAAAATCGGAAAATAACCTTTTGGATTCGAAACCACCTCTCATACTTTTCTAACTGACCTTATCATTTATCCTCAGAATATTACACTCCAATTCCATTTTTAAGGTTCTCAAACTTAATCTCAAAGTTGATGCATTTCTACGATAGGGTTTCTTAAATCGCTTTCACGAAAATGATCATAACTCACAAACCGTAAACTCTTTTGACACGATTCTTGCGGCCATGTAAACCAGAAACCAAAAGCTACGCAACCATATGTAGTGGTTAACCTTTACACAATTTTATGGTCTCGGGCTTCAACTGTTAAAGATGTTTACAAAAATCGGGCATTACGACGGCTCTAAATCGAACATTTCCATTTTGTTTCATTACAACCAAGCCACACCAGGCATACCATACATCCACAACCTCAACAATCAACCTTTTTACTTCTCTAAGGTTAGTGGTGTGGCTACAATCCAACACCCACCATTTTTCATATTTTACAAAGTTAAATAACCACTAAAACACTTAAACATGATCTCTTAAGCATATAACATCAAAACAATCATCAAAACTCATATGAACTCAAAGGGTGGGTTAGGGTTTACCTCCTTGGGTGCTCTAACAACACTATCAAGTGTTTATAAATCTTTAACAAGCTTTAGATGGTCCTTAAAGTGCTAAATCCTTAAGATCAAAACAAGAAAACAAATTGAAGTTACTATTCATTCTCATCTTTTAAAATTCATAACAAATCGAAAAATAAGAGTTTGGTACTAAAATTTTGACCACACCTTGTGCTCTTCATAAGATTTCTTTTGAGCTATAGATCACCAAATTTGAAGCTTCCTAGCTAGAGTTTTGAGCTCCATCTTTTCTCTGGACAGAAACTGGACAGATTGGGTTCTCCAACTTGGAGGAGGGATTTGACTAGGCTATACCCCTTTGTTGGCTATGAAATTTTGAAAGAAAGTTACCCATGGAGTGGAGAAGCTATGGTTAAAATTTGGTGATTTAATCATGGATAGAACTGGAGATATGAATTTTTCTTTGAGTGGTTTTTCTGCTGGGTAGTTTGTGAGCTTTTGTGTTTGTTTTGATTAATAATGCCTTATGCCTTGTATCTAATCCTTATCAATCAGCTCTCTTACCTTTTAATAAGAGTGTTTGAAGTCCACCAATGAGAAGAGGCCACTTGTTGGCTCCTTGTTAATGCTTATCCTTGAATTTTGGAAGCAAGTCCTTAGCTATATGTAAATTGCATCCAACATCCTTTAAGTCTTACAATTCTTCCACTTTGGTACTTCCCTTCTTAATCCACTTAAAATCAGCCCTTGAATGTGGTTGGGCCAATGGTAAGGCCCATTTCTTGGTATTGGTTTTATACTTGGGCCTTGTCCAAGAGTTTCTAGTTGTTGGATTCATCGAAGGATTTATGTGCTCGTTTCAGTGGTTTCTCCTCTGTAAATCTCTTGGATATATTTTATCCTTTCCCACATCATATATTAGTGTGTTAGGGTGGTTCTAATCCTCAAGTAGACATTAAATCCAATATCCTTGGTATATTCTCTTTATCTCAGAATTTGCTCTCCCGGTTTCTCTCCCGGTTTCTCAAGCGTTCTCAAACTCGTTTGCATTCTCTTTGCTCTAGGATTATATTCTCAATCCTATTTCCTTCTCATAGTATATCTTTCCTTGGACTTCTAATATTTAATATCCTCCATTAATAATCCAATTATTATATTCCTGACTCCTTTGTCAATTATAGAATAAAATAAAGTTTGGATTCTCTGAATTCTGTCCTCGTTTACATACACTCATTCTCTATGTGCTTCCCTAGTACATAATTGGTTTTATCATTTCTCAATTCCTCAAATTTAATATCTCATTTCTTGATAATACTAATATATAATTCACTGCCCAGTCAAATATTACACCGAAATAGAAATTGGAATTTCTGAATTACGATCGTCTTTGCATACACTTATTTACTCCGTAGGTCACTAATATGACTTCGGAATATCCACACTACGTCTCGTATATAGGTGGCATGAAAACTTTTTTAACCCTCAAAATCACTATTCATCCACCAAAATCACTATTCACTAATGCACTTCATCATAATAAGAAAAGTTTTAATTCTACCGAAAATTTGGGTTCTTACAACTTATTACAATGGTTTTTTCAAGACTACAAAGATTCTTATATTGTTTTTTTGTTGTGCATTTACGGGATGCTTAAACAGCAAAAGTAAAATCATATCACAGTACAAATAAGAAGATGTGACTACTTAAATTTAACATTTTACAAAAAAAATTATTGCTTTTTCAGAGTACTGTACATTCACGGGATTCTTAAATATGTGAGAAGAAGATGTGATTTTAGTGCTTATTTCCTGTAATGCAAAAATAAAACAAGAAGTGACTTCTTAATTTTCAAAATTTCAAAATCTTTTAGTGCTTTTTCACACGACTGTACATCTTATTACACTGGTTTTTGAAGAGCGCAAAGATTCTTTTACTTTTTTTTGTCGTGCATTCACGGGATGATTAAACAACATAAAATAATTCACTTGTAAATGTTCTATATTTACATGTATTTCATATTTTTTCTTCATCCAACTACTATAAATTTATTTACCAATTCTCTTATACAATTTAAGATGTCTAACATTCAATATTTGGAGTTTTGCTTCTGCAATAAATTGGTTCTTGAAAAAATGACCTCGTTTTGGGAGAAATGCTGGAAGGAAGGCTATGAAGTGCATAAATGGAGGCAATGGATGTGGTTACTACTGTTGGGTCGATGACTCACTAGAGGAGAGGGTAGCTATCATCATTGAAGATCTTTATTCGCAAATAACCAAAGAAAAGATTAAGCATGAATGTCAAATGAATGAACTCATGGAGAATTTCAACATACATTAAAAAAGTAATAATGAGGAGGATATTCAGTATGTCAAGCCGGGTGAGGATGAGAATGATGATGATGTAGATGAGAATAAGAATGAGTATGAGTATTACGATGAGGATGATGAAGACGGCGTGGAAGATGAACTGGATGGTGATGATGATGTTGATGATGATGATGATGTTGATGATTAATTTCTTCGTCTATCATAAAATGTGTTTTTTTTAGTTTCCCCTAAATGTCCATTACGAATATTCATTTGAATTTCATGTTTTCATGTACTGTGATGTTATGGAAGTAATGTAATGTAATGTGATGTTTTTCTTAATTACGTATTTTTCTTACACTCTATAACAAAAAAAAAGTTACATAACATACGAGAAATTTTCATATAACACCATTATATAATACACCAATACATTATAGAAAAATGAAAAATAATTAAATAATTGACAAATACTTTATCAAATTTCTTCGTCTGACTTGTAATCATCAGAGATATAACATGGATTTTATTGAAGATGTTGTTCCTCTACCTGTGTGAGCTCTCTTCCACTTTCACGAACGGAATCTTTGGCAAGATTATAAATATAGTGACGAGTTCTACGCAACATTATGTGGTTGTTCTCAATTCGTATATGTTTCAAAGCTTTAATGACTTTACGCCTATAATCATTCCAACTAGATGATTCACTATTATGCGAAATATGTCAAGTGAATGAAAAATAAGGACCTTTGCACCCATAGCAATTAGGTCATTTCTCAAACGTTCGGATTCCACACGTCGATATGCCTATTCTCGATGAGCGCCTGCACAGTACTCTTTTGATTCACTTTGTTTTAGGTTCCAATAGGCATTATTTCTTTCTCTAAGCAACCAATTGCGATGTGTAGAATGTGACATATTTTTTATGTAGTTGTTAAATTCATTTGCACTGAACGTAAATGAAGGGTCATGTATATAACCTACTTTTAATTGGGGTTGTCAGGGTGGGGTTCTCAAGTTTTATTAATTTTTCTTTAACTGAAAAGACAACTCAATTTTGTTTAGAAAAGTTTTGATGTGTACAACTGTTACACTGTATTTCCAATTTGAAGTGACCATTCAACTTTTTAGAAAATTATAGTTATGTCCAACTATTGAACTTTATTTCAACTTTGAAGTGACAATTCAACTTTTCAAAAAATGCTAGCTATGTAGTAGTTTTTAACAATTTTTACATTTCAACAATTCATACTCGGTTGCCTATATTGAAAGCTATTATATGATGTCTTTGTATGTAAGAAGTAAGTCATGTCTAATTCAAGAAACTCTTCATCTTCAATTAGAAACCCTTGCAGACATAGTTCAAGCACTTCCAACCACTTAAGTGAATATGGAAGTGTTAGGTGTAACTGCAATCTACTAGCTCATTGTTAAGAAGCATGGACAGAGGGTACTCTTGATCCAGGAAGGAGGTTCTTTGGATGTAGCCAATACAAGATATTTACAAAATCACTTTCTGCAAATTTTTTTGTTACCAAAAGATATTAATTTTTTTAATGTGATGATAGGATTCTACAAGAAATGTTGCTTCTTTAATTGAGCTGATCCATCATACATCGAAAAAGTAAGAGATGTGATCAAAGAGTTGAAGCTAAGACTGAATAGAAAGGATGATGACGTGCACAGTGCATGGATGTTGGAAGAAGAACTTGGTTTGCATCGAAATCAGATTGAAGTAACGAATAATATGTTGAAGAAGTTGAAGAAGGAAAACATTACATTGAAGAAGTTGTTGGTGTGTGTTGTAGTAGTTATCATGATTGTTTCGTTATGGAAGTAATACTATTTTGGTTATAATTTATTAGTAATATTTTTCTATAAGTTTCTTATTAAGCATGTTAAACTACATGGATGTAAGTTTTTATAAGTAATGGAACTAAGTCGTTTTAAGACAATTATTTCACCAAATAAATTAGAAAACATTCGAGATTGATAGGAAAGAAAAAAAAATGTTCTTCGATTACATTAAACTAAATATAAAGCATCATAGAATCCCTAGAAAAATCACTTCCTTGGCCCCCACAATACATTTGTCCCTGTATATAACACTTATCCCCTTGCCTTTCACATTTCTAGCTGGTTGTTACCTATGATGGAGCTCATCATTAAGCTCTTCCTCGCTACTGGATGAAGGCTGTACATGTGCAAACTCTCTAAATCCCTAAGCCTGGGACGTCTATATATGTGACTGCGAAATACCTCCAAAAGTCATCTGGGATGGGTCGAATTGAGAAGGGTCCTGTAATCCACCAAATGATCTACCTGAAAAAGTCATATGGGAAGGGTCCTGAAATCCAGCAAAATACCCACCCATATCACATACACCCGTCATCAAGGAACCTGACTGCGAACCACCTGCAAATGTCATGTGAGAAGGGTCCTGAAAGGGAACAAAAGACCCACCTATATTCCATGCACCCTCCATATAGAAGTAGACTATGAACCACCTGCATCCGTCAATTGAAACTGCAAAGGGGTGAAACATGATGTGCACTATAAGAAGCATGCGAAGCATAATGTGCACTATCACTTAACATGTAATCCCAGGCACCTCCACCTCTCATCTGTGAATCATACAATGAAGTATTACCTCCCATGTTATGCCATATACGTCTACCTCCCATTTGTGGTCCAACATCCTTAGAAGGACCTTGATGCCAAGGCTCTTATCCATCTTCTGCAAGCTGCGAATATGTGCCAAACTTAGGCAAAACTGGCCTAGTCGTCTGTCTACCTGTATGATAACTACTACCTCCACCATGAAGAACTGAGCCCTTGGAAGCCATCTCGCTCCCTCCATTGTCTCACATCAACTATACATCGATAGGTAATACGCTGGAACCATTCATCATAACCATGTATGGCTTCATTATTTGATGCGGGCACATACAAAGGACGTGATAGTGCAACCGACCCATGGTTCTCCTAAAGTTGAATATATACTGATCGTAAGTGAAAAGCTATGTTAAATTGTACCACATACGAAAATTGTATTAAAAAACGTACCAGAAATGAGAGAGAGTCTAATTGGCCTATATATTGAGGACATATAATGGAAGTCTTTTTTTACATATTTTTTATGGCATATTAAGAAGACTGTAGTTCCTCTTAATTAAATCTCAATTACAAACAAATGTCAATGCAATTAAATTTAAAGAATTGGTAAATCAAAACAATATATAGTTGATTAAAATTATTTTTTTCTTCACATATTTTTCTTCGACGCATATCTTCAGAGGAATCATCAATCATCATGATATATAAATATTTGATATATATATAGAAAAAGGACCCTGAGATTGATCTCAGGGAACTTTTCCTGAGATACTCAGAAAATATACTCTATATTTGATTGGGCCCGCAGGGCTAATTAAAAAATTTTGCTTTTACTAAAATGCCCACACCATATTTGTATATAAATTCCATGTATCTCAGGTTCCTGAGATACATCTCAGGTTCCCCAATCTCATATATATATATATATATATATATATATATATATATATATAAAGGAAAACCCACAGGAGCTCCGAAATTGCTCGGATCCTATTTATCTATTTTTCTGGAGCGCCCCTATTTTAAATAATTAAAATCAAAACTTTCTTATTTAGGCCTTATTTTTTAGAAAAGAAATCAGAACTTCCTTTTTTAACAATAACATTGACATTAACATCTTCGAAATGTGAAAGGTTTTCGAATTTGTACGAAAGAAGTCAAATTTATATATTCGAAATAGAAAAGAAATTTTATATTTCAGAACTTCCTTTTTTAACGTTAAAATCTTCGAAATAGAAAAGGTTTTTTACTTTGTATGGAAGAAGAATTCAAATTACATATTCGAAATAGAAAAGAAATTTTATATTCTTATATATACACAATCACTACTTCTAACGATCAAATTTTATTAACATGTTTGTAACCCTTTTTCTTGTTTCTGTTTGCTTTTGTGTTCTTCTATTTATTTTGTTTTTTATTCATTTTTATGTTGTTTAATTTTCAAAGTACATGGTTATGTGTGTGCTCCACTGATTTTTTCCAATTTTCTGGTTGTTTTTTTTGGTTAGTTTTTAAGGATTGAATTTACGGATTTAATTTTTGTTTTCTTCAATTTATTTTATGGATTATAATTATGGATTATTAGTAACCATTGATTGTTCTTTGTTTTATAATTTCTTTTTTTGGTTAGTGATCTCGGTATAGAAACACCTGATCATGTGAACAAGAATTAGGAGATATTTATCTGTTTAAGAAGTAGAAGCACTTGAGAAACTTGGCACAAAAGGTTTAAACTTTTACCATTCCCTCTTTATTTATTTATTGTTAATTGTTAATTTGTTATTATTATCTTCTCATTGTTCTTGATCATAATATTCCAACGCCTTCTTTTAATTAATTTAATCAAATATGTTTTTTATCTATATGTATTTATTACAAAGGATGTCGGTCTAGGAAAACGTGACACAAAATCGACGTAAAAAATAAGTATATGGTTTATTTTGTTCTATATATATATATATATATATATTAAAATTAGTACAATATTGTGTTCACTAATTTGTTTAGAGATAATTTTTTTTACTTCTTTCTTAAATAGTTTATATTTTGAAAAAATTTAAAAAATATTACAAGGTCGCCGAGAAACATGCCTTATATGTATTTATTCCAATGGGTGTCAGACTAAGAAAACGTGATACAAAATCAACATAAAAATAAGTATATAATTTAACTAGTTCTATATATATATATATATATATATATATGAAAAAACTGGGCCTGAGGTTGTCCTCAGGGATTTCTCCTGAGGTTATCATACAAAAAAGCTATAAAACAAGTGGGCCCCACAGGGGCATTTTTGTAAATATCAAACTTTTCTCAGTAATTTACCTAAATACCTTTATTTTTGTATTAAAAAACTTTTAACCTCAGGGTTCTACCTGAGGTCATCCTCAGACACATCAATATATATATATATATATATATATATATATATACAGTAGAGTTCAAGGGAGAACCTCTTAATCAAGAGAACTTAGAGACCCCATCATCTACCATTGATTAATTGTAATTAAATAATATATATATATATATATATATATATATATATATATATATATATATATATATATATATATATATATATATATATATATATAGTAGAGTTCAAGGGAGAACCTCTTAATCAAGAGAACTAAGAGACCCCATCATCTACCATTGATTAATTGTAATTAAATAATATGTAAATTAAACCAAATGCAGTGGCAGATTGGTGATTAAATTAAAGATTCATGGTAGAGACTTTACACTAGCAATCAAATCAACAGATCGGATTCTGTTAAAATTGGAAACAATGGCAATCACACATTGACTGATACCAATCTTGATTACTGCTGCAAACATAGAGTTAATTAACAATTAAAATATCCTTGTAAACACATACATTTCACGATTAAGGTAAATACATACATCTCCATGTACATATAGATAAAAAGAAATAAAACGGCCTAGCAACAATGGAGAAAAACAAAACTACCAATTGGTTATTGTTTTAATATTTAATGTTTTTCGTTTAATCTACGATTCTAGAAAATTCTCAACTATGTTTTGATTAGTGTTTCGTTCGGCGTTCATGAATATAATGTAAGATTCCGGTGTGTGTTCTTATAATTAACATGTTCTTGTATCCTAATAGAAGTTTGTTCTTTTGAAGGAAAGATTTTATTATGGAACCCTACAAAGAAGCACGAGAAATTTACTGGTATTGGTAAGGATGAACCATGTTCTATTAATTGATTTAGATGACTGATAGAGTATATTTTTATACGTATTTTAGATGTTTTTTATTCCCATCTTAATTATATTTTGCACTTAATTGGATCTTTATTAATTAGTTTATAATATTTTATTGTAGGGAGCATGGAATTCTAAATTGGAAAGGATTGGAGCTAAATTACAATTAAATTCGGATTAATTGGGTCGCACGCGCAGGACTCATTTTTTGGGCCATATCTTGAGTTCTAGGCATCGGATTTTAGCGATTTAATAGCCCACGCGAAGATAACGAGATTCTCTTTCATTCTAGACAGGCCCAAATATCAAATTCCACTTGGAGCAGCCCAATATCAGATGGGAAAAGTCAACTACGAATTTTGACTTTTAGAAATCTATTCAGTTTTGGAAAGCCATGTATTATTCCTAGAGACATTAAAAACTACGTTTTGTATTAGGTTACTATTATTAGAGATATTTTTCACGTATCCATAGCCACGAGGAGGAGAAGCCAAGACGAGAAGAGGGAGGACTTTATGCTTGGAGATTTCAACATCAACAACATAGGGATAATTCTTTTTTCTCTACACTTTGTATTATATTTTAATCTCTTCATGTACCTTACGACTTTTACTATGATTATGGCTGGCTAGATCTTTATTGTTGGATGGCTGTTTTGAAGCCCTAAACCTTATGACAATTATACAGTTTTGATTTTCGGAGATGTGTTCTTGATTGTGCTTATATATACGTCAATGCTTATAGATAATCTTGAATTGACCGTGGTATGTGGACATCCAATTAGGTTATGTGATTGATTTATCTATAAAGTCAATTAATCTTTCTATGTGGTCCATGGGATTAATTGTATTAGTGTGTAATTCGTATTAGCCTTTCTATGTGGTCGATGGGGCTATATGAAAATCAGAGCTTATTTCTATGTGGTCCTTGGCCAGTTCTCTATAATTATTTTTCAAAACATGTCAAGGAATTTCAGGATTGTGTCATAGGTTCAGTGGTGGATATTCATGCTTTCCAACATTTTTCTCTAATTATACACAACAAACTTGTTCTTATTTACTAGTTAATTTAGTTATTAGGGAAATCACAAAACAAATCTATCTTTTATATTATTAGCAAAATAGAAGAAAAGTGAGCCCTTGATCCTTGGCGTAGAACGATACCCTATTTACTCTAAATTACATACGACACAAAAAAGGTTTAAGTTGAGTCACATAAATTTTTGGCACCGCTGCCGGGGATCTGAAATTTGCTTTTCTTTTGTTTTATTTTTTTTTGTACATATATTTTTCTTTTTCTTTTCCATTTTTTTCTCCGCCTATTGCTTGTTGTGTTTCAGGTATAGGTGAAATTTTGAGTGATTGAAATGGCATCAATTCTAACACTTCGTGATGATGTTACGGTGTCGATTGCTAGTATTAGGCGTTCTTGTATGGTGTATCCTAGCCCAACTGAAGGGAAGAGTAGTACTTTTGAGCTCAAACAAAATCTTCTAATGAGACTACCTGTCTTCCATGTTCTTCCAACTGAAGATCCAAATCAACATCTCTCTAGGTTTGTGACTATTGTTGAATGTATGGGACCTCACATGGCAGTTCCACAAATTTTGAAGATGAAGGCTTTTCCGTTTTCTCTTGATGGCGCAGCTTTGGATTGGTTCGAAGATTTGCCTATTAGATTCATTACATCTTGGGAGAAGCTAGCACAAGAATTCTTGTAGAAGTTTTATCCAGCAACTGGAGTGATGAGCATGAGAAGTCAAATAGCTGGAATTCAACAATATGCAACTGAGACATACGCGGAGTACTATGCTAGATTTCAGAAGTTACATAAAACTTGCCCACAACATAGTTTCATAAAATGGAGTTTGTTACACTTCTTCTATCAGGGCTTGAATCGACATGAGAAGAGATTATTGGATTCTGCTGCTAGAGGTGCTTTTATAGATTTGACTCATGATGCTGCGGAACAACTGATCGCCAAACGAGCTGCTAATGAACTACAATATGGGAGTCACCTAAGGTCAGAATCGATTCATGGGATTGAATCTGATCAAAAGTTGACAAAGATTGAGCAAAATATAGAGAGGTTGAGTGCACTATTTCTGAGTAGAAGACACCTCGAACTCAAGTTTGTGGTATTTGTGCAGCTCCTGGCCATTTTGATAACTCATGCCCACACTTGGTTGCACCTTGTTATAAAAATGTCAATATCGTTGGGTATGAGTATCAAGGAGAAAATCCGTTCTTGGATTCCTATAATCCGAGATGGAGAGATTACCCTGACTTAAGCCATGGTGATCACAATATAAATGAGTTTTAGCATCAAGATACTTCTACTTCTTTGATTTTCAACCAAGGGAAGAAGTACAACAACATTCGGCTAGTGGAAGCAACATTGAGAAATTGATGGCCAGGTTAGCTGAAGGACAGTTGGAGATGCAGAATCAATGTGCCAAAGATTCTCAAGACATCAAGTAGATGCAAAAACAACTTGCAGGTGTGGTTATGAATTTTGATCAAAAGCTTGAGTTTGCTGCAATTCATGCAACCATTGAGCCACAACAAAATTTTGAGTATGTGAATGTCATTACAACCAACAACTCATTAGGTGAACGAATGCTGAATTCACAAGCTAATGACATACTTGATGTTCTAAAGGAAGAATCTCATTGTCTCCTTGATGACACCGAGGACGTGATTACAACAACATATAAAGGGAAATCTTTGAATCTTTCCTGTCCAATTGGTATTAATAGTCGCTTTGATTACGTCCCTTTTCCATCTAGGTTGGGGCAAATTAAAGTGAATGAGATGGAAGATAAACACCATGTGGATACAGAAATATGTTTTTCAGAGAGTACAAGAGAGAGTGTTGTAGAAGAAGATCTCAAATTTGTGAAAGAAGAGGAGGAGGATGTAATTTCCGAAGATCATGATTGGGATTTTATAGGAGAGGAGTTGGTTGGGATTAAAGAAAATTTTGTGTGTCTCGCAAGTTATGTTGAAAAGTCTGCTCCTCCATTTATTCTCGAATTTGAGTGAAGAAAATCCTGTTCTTGAGGGTACACCAAATATTTCGAAAGGGTTATCATTGCATCCTATTTTGTGTGGTGCATCCAAATTGGAATGGAAACCTTCCCCAACTCATTTGAGGTATCACATACCGTTTTCTGATCGAATTGGCGATTTTTCAGCAAGTCACATGTGCTTAATTGGAAATAAAATTCTATGGATGTCATTCGAATTATGCAATTTTCATGATACGTTTCGCATGCTAAAGATGGAGCAGATATCGTGGATGTATCCACCTTGAAATAGAAAGGTACAATGTCTAGCCAAAGACATTAAAGAAAAGCGCTTTTTTGGGAGGTAACCCAAGTTTATTATTATTATTATTATTATTATTATTATTATTATTATTATTATTATTATTATTAGGAATAGATAATTTTAATTACATTTTTTACTCCCGCAAGATGCCTTGATGATTTGATTTGAAGTGCTTCAGGAATTGAAAAAATAAAAAATTATTCAAGCTCGTCGCACAGTTCCCTATTCAACAACACGGTTAGCGCTTAAATTGCAATACAGGGGTATACTTCATGAATCTCGCGGTATTCTACTTCTGTCCACTGGCCCAGTTCATGCTCAGTGCCCATTGCGGGCCCATATCAATATGTAATGCTCATTTGCTGTGTGCCTCTGCTGCTGTCCAGTACTTCAACACTTGTTAAAAAAATAAAAAAATGCTGTTGGCAAGATTTGAACACCTGACCTCAATGTCCACTGCACCTCTATGTGCACTACTCTACCACACGTGCAGGGCTCCTTTATTTTTTAGGATATGCACTGTAGTTAATATGGAGCGAGGAGGTGTTGGAATTTAATAAAGTGGAGCCAACAATTTCTTTCGATTCTTTTTCGAGCGGCACTTCATGCCAGCATAATGGGGGAGTATTTCTAACTTTTCTTTGTATAATATTTTTCTTTATTTTATTTTTGTATTTTATTTATTAGGATTATTTTAGTTCTTTACATATGTCAATTAGATTATATCATTCATTGAGGACAATGAACCATTCAAGTGTGGGGAGGTGTTCTAAATATTATTAAAAAAACAAAAAAAATATAATTTAAAATAAAAAAAAATTAGAAAAGTAAAAATTTTGTATATAATTGCCTAGTTTAAAAGCATGTTAGCAAGGATAAGTACACATTTTGTAGACTAATTTTGCATGATTAATTCTGAGCTTGTATCATAGAATAAAAATCATTTGTTGCTTGATAATTCCTTGTGTGTGCTTTCTAAAATTTTAAAACTTGAGATGCTTCTTAGTCAAATTTAGTGAGTCGAGCATGCTTTCACCTTGTGAGATTTTGAGCCTAATTAATGATTGATACATTTTATATCAATAGAATTTCTTTGTTGTATGTTATTCGTCAATTAACATTGCTCTAGAACTTGTTTTGATACCTTGTTGAGACTACATGTTGTGTGTCTGCATGAAAATGATAAAGTCACTAAGATTAACCTCATTGACCTAAACACTATCCTTATGAGTTATATCTTTAGTGAGCCCCCTTGAGCTTATATCCGTTTATCTCAATTATCACCACTCTATAATTTTTGAGCCTACTTGTTTATTCTTATCTTGATTTAATAGTAAAGCATTGTGATTCAACTTAAGGGTGGGCGACTGTTCAAATGTGGGGATTTCTTTGTTAAGGGTCGATATTTTGGTGGGAATTATATGATGTGGTTACTTGATCTTCGTTCTTTTGAAAAAAAAAGAGAAAAAAGTGAAAAAAAAGAAAATAAAACAAGAAAAATTTGAAGAAGATCGAAGTAGAGTTATTGTTCATTGGATTTTCCAATGTGAAAGTGGGGAAGTACATAATGATGTGCTTATGGGTTTAATGCTTATGAAAGTTAAATCATCTTTTACATGATCTACTATTCATGTTGAGTACTAAAATTAAAAGTGAACACTATGCTCTATTAGTTTATCAAACTTAGCCACTTGTGAGCTATTTCTTTGATATCCCACCCCGTACCTGAGCCCCATTACAACCTTTAATTTAAACCATTTTATTTGTGCATGCACATATACGAAGTAATGGAGATTTGGTGGACAACCAAGCATATGGTAGCACATGTCTATTTTGATTGAACTTGAGTGAAACACTAACACCTATACACTTGTGTGAATTGCAAGCAATGTGAGATTTTTTATCCATAGCATGCTTACTTATTGAAGGCGATTTTGATGTTTATTTCATGATATTTTTGTCTATCAAGAAAACGTGTGCATACTTGGATTGTTTTGTACAAGTGGTGTACTTTCAGATCTTCTCAGATTGTTATGTGATTGAGGTTTGCATATGTGGAGTACTATGAATTGTTGCGTGTTTTAGACTTAGTGATTAAAAATATTTGATTTTGTGGGTATATCATCTATAAACCCTCACAAGACAACACTCGTCCTACTAGGGCTACCTAGGGGTTTAACAGCTTGTTGCATACGCTCAATGCAATCGTGTCATCTACGAAAGTGAAGTTAGTTAATTAGGATTAGTTTTATTTCTTTAATTTGCCCGAGGACGTGCAATATGCTAAGTGTGGTGATATTTGATAGAGTATATTATTATATGTATTTTAAATGATTTTTATTTCCATCTTAATTATATTTTTCACTTAATTGGGTCTTTATTAATTAGTTTATAATATTTTATTGTAGGGAGCATGGAATTCTAAATTGGAAAGGATTGGAGCTAAATTACAATTAAATTCGGATTAATTGGGTCGCACGCGCAGGACTCATTTTTTGGGCCATATCTTGAGTTCTAGGCATCGGATTTTAGCGATTTAATAGCCCACACGAAGATAACGAGATTCTCTTTCATTCTAGACAAGCCCAAATATCAAATTCCACTTGGAGCAGCCCAATATCAGATGGGAAAAGTCAACTACGAATTTTGACTTTTAGAAATCTATTCAGTTTTGGAAAGCGTATTATTCCTAGAGACATTAAAAACTACATTTTGTATTAGGTTATTATTATTAGAGATATTTTTCACGTATCCATATCCACGAGGAGGAGAAGCCAAGAGGAGAAGAGTGAGGACTTTATGCTTGGAGATTTCAACATCAACAACATAGGGATAATTCTTCTTTCTCTACACTTTGTATTATATTTTAATCTCTTCATGTACCTTACGACTTTTACAATGATTATGGCTGGCTAGATCTTTATTGTTGGATGGTTGTTTTGAAGCCCTAAACCTTATGACAATTATACAGTTTTGATTTTCGGAGATGTGTTCTTGATTGTGCTTATATATACGTCAATGCTTATAGATAATCTTGAATTGACCGTGGTATGTGGACATCCAATTAGGTTATGTGATTGATTTATCTGTAAAGTCAATTAATCTTTCTATGTGGTCCATGGGATTAATTGTATTAGTGTGTAATTCGTATTAGCCTTTCTATGTGGTCCATGGGGCTATATGAAAAGCAGAGCTTATTTCTATGTGGTCCATGGCAAGTTCTCTATAAGTATCTTTCAAAACATGTCAAGGAATTTCAGGATTGTGTCATTGGTTCAGTGGTGGATATTCATGCTTTCCAACATGTTTCTCTAATTATGCACAACAAACTTGTTCTTATTTACTAGTTAATTTAGTTATTAGGGAAATCACAAAACAAATCCATCTTTTATATTATTAGCGAAATAGAAGAAAAGTGAGCCCTTGATCCTTGGCGTAGAACGATACCCTATTTACTCTAAATTACATACGACACAAAAAGGGTTTAAGTTGAGTCACATCATTGACACTAGTTCCAAATAGATTCTCTGTATTATACGAGTAAAAGATAAGGTTTAAGGTGGTCTGATTGTGATTTATAAGGTTGCTCGACGATGCAAAGACATGCTTTTTGTGTTTAGTGATAGTTTGTCAATGGTGTTTTGTAGGTTTGTTTCCTAAAAATTTTATTTATTTTTTTGTGTCCAGAAAAAATATATTCTATTAAGTGTTCACATAAGTATTTTTGAGATTTTTTTAAAGTTTTCAATGAATATTTTTTAATTTAGTGATTATATGTGCTACATCATACATATATCTTGTTATATCTAGTTAGATTCCATAATGTATTTTGTGTTAAAAAAAATATTAGATTCTGTTATGTGTTCAAATAAGTGCTTTTAATAGGTAATAATATATTATTTCATTGTGTTCCCATATCAATGACAAATATGTGGATGATTCATGATCGCTGACTGTGTATAATACGTAATAATATATTATTTTATTGTGTTCATGAACAAGATATAACAAGACATATGTATGATGTAGCACATACAATCACTAAACTAAAAAAAATATCATTGAAAACTTTAAAAAAATCTCAAAAATACTTATGTGAACACTTAATAGAATATATTTTTCCCGAACATAAAAGGATAAACAAAATTTTTAGGAAGCAAACCAACAAAACACCATTGACAAACTATCACTAAACACAAAAAGTCTGTCTTTGCGTCGTCGAGCAACCTTACAAAATCACAATCAAACCACGTAAAACCTTATCTTTTACTCGTATAACAAAGGGAATCTATTTGGAACTAGTGTCAACTAAATCAATTAATAGAACATGGTTCATCCTTACCAATATTAGTGAATAACATCCTTTTTCCCGTGCTTCTTTAGAGGGTTCCTTAATCAAATCTTTCTTAGAAAAGAACAAACTTCTATTAGGATACAAGAACATGTTAATTATAAGAACAAACACCCGAATCATACATTATATTCATGAACGACGAACGAAACACTAATCAAAACATAGTTGAGAATTTTTTAGAATCGTAGATTAAACGAAAAGTGTTAAATATTAAAACAATAACCCATTGGTAGTTTTTTTTTTCTCCATTTTGCTTGGCCATCTTATTTGTTTTGATCTATATCTAGGTGGAGATGTATGTATATACCCTAATCGTGTAATGTATGTGTTTACAAGGAAATTTCTATTGTCAATTACCTCCATGTTTGCAGCAGTAATCAAGATTGGTATCAGTCAATGTGTGATTGCCGCTGTTTCCAATTTTAACAGAATCCGATTAGTTGATTTGATTGCTAGTGTAAAGTCTCTGCCATGAATCTTTAATTTAATCACCAATCTTGTAATGCCCCGATGTCCCAATACTGAAAATATACTTTTTATAATATAATAGACTTTGATACAGGGGAATTTTGGAAAATTTCGGCATGAAGTATTCGTAAATCGAACTATCCACCTGTATTTCAATCCAACTCAAATTCCAATCAACAATTACAAATAAAACTTAATACCCCAACGATTTCTCACCGAGGGTCGATTCCCGGTTATGGTATGAAACAAGAATCTATACTATACAAATTATTACAACTTTCTATCTCAAATTCCAATTACAAACATTTATACCGTCTAAACCATAGCGCAAGCCCATTTAGCATATGCCCATGCTGGCTCTGTATCTAACTTTTAAAGAACGCACCATTGCTCTCACTTGAATTATAAAGCGTAGGTATCCAACTCCTTAACCCTAACTGGAAAGGAAAGGTAAAACAAAGCAAGAGTGGGCCAATAACGCTCAGCAAGTTAATAATATAGTGAAACAATCATATTTCAATGATTCATTGATGAACAATATTAATGACCAATTTCTCTCAAGGGAATAATTCAATTTAAATCATGGAATAAGTCTTTTCATTTTCTGCATTCATATTCCCTCATCAAAACATTCTTTTCTTTAAAAAAAATCATTTTTATCATTTAACATATTTTTTCTTTCACTAAATTTTTTTAAAATCATTTAAGTTAATTGGAGTTTTTCCACGACTCCGGACAATACGGGTGATCGGCCACGTAAAGTCCCCATACCGGACACGAAGTCCCTCTGGACCTTGAAATTGGGTTCCCAATTAGGCAACACATTGGCCTTTAATGCTGGACTAGGACCACCCTAGCCTCTTACGCTAAATAAAAAAAATGTTGGACCAGGACCACCCTAGCCTCTTACGCCTCCAATCTGAAGGAATCCGTAGAAAACATTTTGACGGAATCCTCCAAAATAAAATCTGTAAAACCATTAAAACATTTCACTTTTCAGTCCTTAAACTCACTGATAACAGATCAGCCCAGTATAAGGATTCTTTTTAAAAAAAACTTCTTTAATTAATTAAACCATTTTAATGAACAACATTAAAAATTAAGGGTCGGGGAAGCATTCGATATAAAGAATCATGAACAACACATCAACAAGATTAAGATTCAGGAAAGCATTCAATATAAGGAATCATAAACGACAAAGCAATAAGATTAAACTAAGTATGATATAGTGCAGTAAGACAGAATTATGAATCAACAAGGAAACATTAATAATTTAAGGAACAAAGCAATTGTCAAGATTTTATAAATTCAACAACAATTTATATGAATCAACCGGCCTGACAATGATGAGTTGAATAATTAAGAAGATCTCAATTCATTCTCGGTTTTAACCGTCACTGAGCAACACATGCCTCAACAACCGTATAAACCTCAAATTAGTTTACAATAATTTGAAGAAAAATGCTCTTTGGAAAAAAAATATTAATAAAGACGAGGAATATTACAATAAAATGATTTTAAAAGAACTCATCACCTGAACGATAGGTGAGGAGCATAAACAATAATAGAATAATTTGAGAAAGAATGTCTATAATTTAATAGAAGAAGAATGTCATTGGAATAAAAACGAAAAGTATAGGCACTAGCAAAATGATTTGAAAGGAACATCGTCTAATTAACATAACAGGGTCACATTATTTAAACTAACAATGAAGACTATTGCTTGCAAGAAAGAATTTGAAAGAACATATAACTAACACAAGAGGATTTCACATCACTTGAACAATAAGTGAGGGATAGTATACTTGCCTCAATACAAAGGGTTTATATTTGCAATACTTTAACTCCTTATCACTTTACATCCGTCTCTACTTGACCTTTCTTCGATCATGCATCCATTTTCCCTTTATCACTTGTCAATCCCGATAATTCTTTCCTTCCTCTACATTCCATTTTCACATGCTCTGGCTCTTAGCTGGCCTCCTATGCGTACCTATATACAGGTAAAGTACTACTTTAGTACGCGTATAACCTTAACCATATAATTCTATTCTACCCAATCGTGTCCTAATACGCTTTACCACTTAACATATACAACACATATTAATCACATTCTCAAAATAATAATGTATAGCCACAAAATTTTATAAGCACTTAATATCAACTTACATTTATATCTCATAACACATATAACATTTGCACATAAGAAATTCTGATCAAAATACCATATAAGAATTATAAAGAAATTTTTAATAAAAAATTTGACAGCACCTCCTCTATAATATGACCTAACCTGTGGGAATAAAATCAACCCGATCAATAATCAAACAATCCAATAATCATGAACCAACTTCAGTTATACATACAATACGCAATTTATACTAATATACGAACTTGACCCGTCTCTGACAATCCGTAACTTAACACATAAATATATATATATATATATATATATATATATATATATATATATATATATATATATATTCCTAAGATAAAATTTCACTTGTGCACTTACAATTCCTTTTTCTTTCGAACACACTCAATCACTATGCCCTGCAATTGCAATTTCAAACACCCTCCACAAACCTTCATAAGCTTATTACCATCCCCCTTTCCCTTCTTTCCCCTGTACTCTTTTATTTTATTTATTTATTTTGCCACCACCCAAAAACATACACACACACGAACTAACCAAGTTACTACACACATTGATTACATCAGTCATTCACCAATTTATATAACCCGGTCAAAAATTTCCAAAATCCGACATCTAACCCAAAACTCAACCAGACAAAAAAATGAACTCAGAAATCCATATGATTCAATAAACAGAATTTTCGAATAAAACCACAGAGAAACATAACAAAAATCTTGTCACTGACTCATTACCATTCGAACCATAATCATTCGGAAGCCCAGATTTTTGTTTGACACAAGAGCTCGTGAATCATAGGCACGCATCAACACTTACGCAGCTCACAATCACAGAACACGTATACACACACTCACGCACACTGCCTCTATACCCAATTCCATTTAAAACACAAAGGATTGACACACAAGACACATAGTATTGACGACCCAGCATAATACACACTCGTATACTACAATACACATGAAGTACCACCCAGGGTAATCTAACCCACCACAAAGCAGCTTAACAAATAAGAACCAGGGAATATGGGTAGAGGAGAGGGAATATGACGAGCTTGTACTGAAATTTGCCAAGAGACCGGAGTTAAACACCCACGGTAATACCACATAACACAAATCGAGACCCACATAACCGGTCAATATGACGATCAATGTCGAATAGAGGAGGGGAAACTTGCTTGGAAAAGATATGGGAGAGAGATGAGGGGAGAGATTGAGAGAGGTTATAGAGAAAGATTCGAGAATAGGGAAGAGAAAAAAAATGATGGGAGCTTCGAGATAATCCTGGAAGAAGAGAGAGAGAGAGAGAGAGAGAGAGAGAGAGAGAGAGAGAGAGAGAGAGAGAGAGAGAGAGAGAGAGAGAGAGAGAGAGAGAGAGAGAGAGATTGCCAAAAAAAAAATTATAACCCAGCTGACTCATTTTTTGGGATTTTAGGTTATAAAGATTTGGGGAAAATAGTTTAGAAAATAAAAAAACTGATTTTTCTCCTAATTCAAACAAATTAAAAATCAACTGGTAAAATAACAAACGAATAGGTAGTAATTGAGATAAATAACAATTTTTTTTAAAAAACATAGAAAATAAAATTATCTATCTTCTCTTATTTTTAAAATATTTTTAGGATTAAAAACGAATTAAATATGAATTTTACAAATTTCGGTGCAATAAAACTCTTAAAATCATTCTAAAATACTAAAACACCTAAAGTAATCTTTCCAATAATTTTAAAAACTGAATAAATATACAAATATGATATTGCATAGATTTTGGGATTTTTACATACTCCTATGATTTTATAAAAAATTTCAAAGATAAATAACGCGTGATTTAAATAAATTTTAATCATAAAAATTCAAATAAAAATTTTCATGGACTACCACGTCACACATACATCACCATATAAACATGTAAACATGATGGTACATATATTTTATCTAAAAAGAATAAAAATTTCACACCCTATAATCCACATTTAATATTAAATAATTAAATAATAATAATAACAATATGATATTTTCTAGGGTGTTATATCCTTCCCCCTTAATAGGATTCTGTCCTCAGAATCAATCTTAAGAAAACATAAAGACAGTATTCCTCAACCATTTCTCTTTCAATTTCCATGTTATTCCTTCCGCACTAACATTTCTTTATATCAATTCGCATATCGATAAGCTCATCCTATAGGCCTTCAAATTTCTAACATAAACTTAATCCTTTGGTTTGCATGTTTCGTTAATTCTAGATGCTGATTACTCGCACGTGACAATCCCTTTTCTACCGAAAATCGGACATGACCTATTAGTAAAATGGACTATGCCCTGTACACAACGCCTCAAATACTAACCCAATCATTCGCAATAATTCACACATATATATAACATTAAAACGAAACCTGCCTCGTCTTGCAGTGAACATATAAACGAAGAAATCTGCCTTGACTTGCAGTAAACAAGTAATTAAATAAACAAGTCTTTAAAAAAAAATCCACGCGACTAAAATGTTTGATACAACTTTCGCGCTCTTACTCATAATCAGATTCCCTCATATAAAACTTTGAGAAAAAGAATATCAAGAAATCCCCCAATCATTCTTACTCCCCTTTCAACGTACAATGTTACTTGAGGAGGGAATAACTAGGAAACTTCTGTCCATCCTTAATCCCATTGTTTTACTGAGTAACCTTTTCGAACTAATACCAATTTACCGTGAAACATGTATATCTTATTCGCAATATAAACTATCCCGGGGTCACCACCCCTCAATACCCTTCAACATCAAACTTTCGATCTAATTGAGCTCCAACAACTCTAATATCCTCTAATTTCAGGACTCGACTTAACATACGTAAACCCAAGTATAGATCACCTCTTTGGCAACAATCTAGGCATTCGAATTCTCTGACTCCAACTTCTTAAACTCTTTGAACATTTCATTAAGCATTTTAAACATATTCATCTTTTTTATTTATTTATTATTTTTTTTATTTTTTTTGTCCACCTCTTCCTTGACTTTCAAAAGCTTTCTCCATCCTTATCCGTTCGTTTCCTGATTTGTAGGCTTGTCCACTGTTGTAGATATCTTAGTAAAATCTTTGACAACCTTTGATAATCCCTAGCTGTTCCTTCAAAGTTTTCGACCTCTGCCGGCATCTTAGACCTTTTCCAATTCATTACTGCTTCTTCTTCACGTAGTTCACTTCGAATCTTTCGTCATATACTGAAAATTATACTACTTTCAATTCCAAAGCTTGTACTTAGGAAACATATGCATGTCTTTCTCTTATCCTCGAATATCTTGTGACGTCTTTCGATCTTGAATTCTTGAAACTTATTACACACCTTGTAGTAAATACTTAACCAACTTTATATCTCTGTCTGGTGACAATCTTAGAAATTCGTCAATTCATACATCCAAAAGTTTAACATTGGAATCTGCTCCAACCTAATCGTCGCCTTACTGGTATCTGCCACATGTATAAGATAACCTTAAAATCTTGTCATAATAACACCTTAGTTTGCATGATCATTAAATCTCCTTTGTCCGCTTCCGGCCTTGAAACACCACTTACATATCTCTTGAGAATCATGATTTCACCCACTTGTCCTCACATTCTGCATGTATTTTGCAGTTAACTATACCATCCACTCCTAACTCACCTACTTCTTTAACTGCCATGACATCATATCTTTACAACATCCTCTATAATCATCTTGAAATTCTAGCTTCTAATTATGTCACTTCTCACCATACTATTCCTTCCGATTACACTTACAGCTTTCCAATTTTTTTTCCTAACACAATTGCAGTATGCTTCCTCTCGAGATTTTACCTTCTAACAAGGGAGGTCCTGCTGGTCTCAATAATTCATATCCTGGGTTTAGCTATCTTGTCTCGTTATCCTGGTTTTCAAAACCTCCTAGATCTTACATTCCTTTCGAACCAAATGTCACATCCTCTACTAACATAATTCCTGCAAGTTTCCTGGTTCTCTGTCTTCTTTTTCCTTACTATCTCGTTCTATCTTGGTCAAATCTCTTTTACTCTTCGTATATATGATCCATTAAAGTACATTCACATAAGCTGTTAACTCCAACCCAATTACTTTACTCCTTATTCAAGCCTACAATTCCTGTTGACATCCCTTAGAAATAAACTGTCCAGCTTTACTCTGCTTCGCTCAACTTTTCCCGCTTCGATTCTAAAATTTCCACATCCGACAATTGATCTCTAACCAACCAAAATCTCGTATATTCCATATACCATCTCCAAAGTGAAATATATACAATAAGCAGGTGCGCATAAGCAATCTCGTATTAATGTTGACTATCACATAACAGATATATCCAGTATCACTCTCTTTTTTTTTTTGCCAAGGAAAGAAATTTTATTAATTCTTCAAATCATTCAACAATACACGCTGAAAATCGGAATGGACATCTCCAATCCTCCAAACACGGTCAGCTATAGAACAACTATGTCTCGCCAAATAATGGGAAACCTTGTTCGCTGATCGCTTCACAAAACGAATAAGCACATTACGAGCTTTCAAACTATCTAGTAACACATGACATTCTTCTATTACTCTTCCCAGATATGAGAAACACTTAGTCGAGGATCGAATAGCTTGCACTAGCTGTAGACAATCGGTCTCGACTTCAACCCCTGAACGATACTCTCTTTTCAACCTCAACAAAATTAGAAATCTCGTGTCCTTGTTATCTGCTCCTTATCTTTATTCGATTCTCAGTAATATTGAATCTTGTACCTATGTCGTGAGTCCCATGTATAAACTAACTTGATATAAAATCCCCAATTTATCAAACTTGAACAACCAATTATTCTTCGTCGTAATTGTATCTTCGACCACTTAGACTGCCATCATCTCCATCTTTACTGCTCTCAATCATTGATAACATTTATGAACCACAAGGGTTTATAATGAAAAAGATCAATAGAATAGGAAGGTATTAACATGTATGAATATAAAATGAGCTTTGTCTGAAAAAGGATTTTATAAAAGAATCTAACTGAGAGATCAATATGATCACTGAACTAATTTCAGGTTGCATTTGTCACTTAGGTCAACCGCCATTGCGCAAGAAGGGGCCAGCCTTCTGTACTTTCAGGACAAACACAATCAGTGGCGTCCCACCAGACTTCTATCACATAGACAAGATGTCCCTGAATTCCCTATATACATAGGGTTGTTCATCCCAGTCTGACTAAAGAAAATTAAGTAATCTAAGAAAAATAAAAAGAGTTTAGGAGTTTCAAAGTTTGTATATATACTGTCGAATCAAGTAACCTCTGGAAAATAGAGGTATCTCTGAAAGAATAAAAATGTATTTGAAGTAAATCAGATATACGAAGTTCATCATGAACTGAAACAAAAATGATTGTCAAAGGTGATGGGATATTGACAAAATAAGAAGGAACAAAAACGATAAATCAAATAAATTCAACGGCTGGTAGTGAATAACCACACCCTTACTCCTACACATGCCAGTAATCACATTCATCTTGCTTACCATATTTTCATATTTTCCATAACGTTCACGAGGTAACTGAATTCGTAAAAGAAATTCTGGATGATACGTAAAGGTCTACAAGTATTGTCCTCCAAGCTGGCAGCTCCGGTCGTCTATATAACGTATGCAACACCGAATCAATTGCCTCATCCAAAATCAAATCTTCGAATGAATCGAACTCCAGCTCGCGCGATATCGAAATACGAAATAACGTCACAACCGTCGTCCTTATAACCTAGGGCGAGCGTAATCCTAAATCGTTCTATCTAAAGTCTAACCTAAATACGTACACTTAATCAGCCTAAATTGTTTCAGTGACCATAACCTGTGGCTCTGATACCAACCTGTAATGCCCCGCCGTCCCAATACTGAAAATATACTTTTTATAATAAAATAGACTTTAATACAGGGGAATTTTAGAAAATTTTGGCATGAAGTATTCGTAAATCGGACAATCCACCTCTATTTCAATCCAACCCAAATTCCAATCAACAATTACAAATAAAACTTAATACACCAACAATTTCTCACTGAGGGTCGATTCTAGGTTATGGTATGAAACAAGATTCTATACTATACAAATTATTACAACTTTCTATCTCAAATTCCAATTAAAAACATTTATACCGTCTAAACCATAGCGCAATCCCATTTAGCATATGCCCGTGCTGGCTGTGTATCGAACTTTTAAAGAATGCACCATTGCTCTCACTTGAATTATAAAGCGTAGGTATCCAACTCCTTAACCCTAACCGAAAAGGAAAGGTGAAACAAAGCAAGAGTGAGCCAATGACGCTCAGCAAGTTAATAATATAGTGAAACAATCATATTTCAATGATTCATTGATGAACAATATCAATGACCAATTTCTCTCAAGGGAATAATTCAATTTAAATCATGGAATAAGTCTTTTCATTTTCTGCATTCATATTCCCTCATCAAAACATTCTTTTCTTTAAAAAAAATCATTTTTATCATTTAACATATTTTTTCTTCATAAAAACTTTTTAAAATCATTGAAGTTGGTTGGAGTTTTTCCACGACTCCGGACAATATGGGTGATCAGCCACGTAAAGTCCCTATACTGGACACGAAGTCCCTCTGGACCTTGAAATTGGGTTCCCAATTAGGTAACACATTGGCCTTTAATGCTGGACTAGGACCACCCTAGCCTCTTACGCTAAAGAAAAAAAAAAGTTGGACTAGGACCACCCTAGCCTCTTACGCCTCCAATCTGAAGAAATCCGTAGAAAACATTTTGACGGAATCCCCCACAATAAAATTTTTAAAACCATTAAAACATTTCACTTTTCAGTCCTTAAACTCACTGATAACAGATCAGCCTAGTATAAGGATTTTTTTAAAAAAAAAACTTTTTTAATTAATTAAACCATTTTAATGAACAACATTAAAAATTAAGGGTCGGGGAAGCATTCGATATAAAGAATCATGAACAACATAGCAATAAGATTAAGATTCAGGAAAGCATTCGATATAAGGAATCATAAACGACAAAGCAATAAGATTAAACTAAGTATGATATAGTGCAGCAAGACAGAATTATGAATCAACAGGGAAACATTAATAATTTAAGGAACAAAGCAATTGTCAAGATTTTATAAATTCAACAACAATTTATAAGGAATCATGCAGTAGAGAAAATCTGAAGTTCAAAAGAAGATTTAAGAAATCCTCAATTACACAAAGTCTCACTCTTGTCGGCTAAGCACTCATAGGCTTTAGCTGCCAGAACCGGCCTGACAATGATGAGTTGAATAATTAAGAAGATCTTAATTCATTGCCGGTTTTAACCGTCACTGAGCAACACATTCCTGTACAACAGTATAAACCTCGAATTAGTTTACAATAATTTGAAGAAAAATGCTCTTTGGAAAAAAATATATTAATAAAGATGAGGAATATTGCAATAAAATGATTTTAAAAGAAATCATCACCTGAACGATAGTTGAGGAGCATAAACAATAATAGAATAATTTGGGAAAGAATGTCTATAATTTAATAGAAGAGGAATGTCATTGGAATAAAAATGAAAAGCATAGGCACTAGCAAAATGATTTGAAAGGAACATCGTCTAATTAACATAACAGGTTCACATTATTTAAACTAACAATGACGACAATTGCTTGCAAGAAAGAATTTGGAAGAACATATAACTAACACAAGAGGATTTCACATCACTGGAACAATAAGTGAGGGATAGTATACTTGCCTCATTACAGAGGGTTTATGTTAGGCCGAATACACAATTATAATCAAGATCGTATGCGATATTAACAATAAAATACGCGTTTAAACAATTAAAAACTGTTCGAATTAATAACTCCTCTCTCAGTGATGTAAAATATCACAGAGAGCTTCTTAGGTTACAATGAATAATGTTTCACAATGATCGATACCCTTCTAGGGTTAACCTAACTGTATTTATAAGATATACAGCTACTATACAATCGATAATTGATACTCCTATAAATTAGCTATACAATTGATATCAATTACGATTGCTACACGTCTCCTTAGTCAACTCAATCTCTTTGACAGCTATCCAATCTTCAAAGATATTGCTTTCATAATAAATCTTCAAACACTGTTGACCAGTAGACGCTGCGTCCAAACAGAGTTTAACAAACTCTGTCGAGCTTCCATCTGTCAGCGTTTAACTAAACTCTGACTGCTTCCAGCTAAACTCTGATTTATCACTATAACACTTAAACACTGATTAATATTCACATCAATTATTTCTAACAATCTCCCCAACTTGTTCATTAGCAAAAATGCACAAGTTTAACAATAATTGATGATGTTAAAACAAATAAACAAATAAAGTGTTTAATATACAAACAGAGTTTAACTTCTACTTAACAAAATCTACAGAAAACAAGAAAATTCTTACAGAGCTTTAATCCTTAATTTCTTCAACATATGGTGTTGATCTGAGATAGTCTATAAGTAATCTTCATTCTGCATTCTCAAGTTCTGTCTGCATAACTTCCTTAATCTCCTTCAGTTTAGGATCATCTTCACCAGTTTGGTAAATAGCAGACCTCAGATCATAGATTTTGTTTCTTCTCATCTCATTCCCCAGTCTGATGAACCGTGTTTTTGCTGACTCTGAGTTAAAATCAAGAAATGTTATACCCAGGTCTGTCTTCAGTTTAGTACTACCCTTCTTCATCTCAACAATATTCCCATGATAATCTCTATACTTTGGGACATATTGACTGTTGTATCTCATACATCTGACTGCCAAATTATGCAACATCTTCTTCTTTAGCACATTTGTAGCTTGTTGAGTCCTTTGATTTTTCACCTTGAAGAGATATAGAACATATTCTAATTCCTCCCATAGCTTCAAATCAAGATCATAATCACCAATTTTGTACACAATACCATCTTCCATGAAATACAGTAGAAAATCTTTATCCAAACTTCTTTGATGAATCAACTATATTGACTCCAGTCTGTCTAAACTCTCCTGAGTGACACCAAGACCTGGAACAGCCAGTGATGAAGGATCTCGAGGACCAGTATTCATTCTAACTTCTTTATGAGAGCCCAATCCAGACTTATCTCGACCTTGCTTTCCTGTTAAAGCTCTACCATGTAGAAAATCAGTAGTAGTACCTCCAGTCATCAGAGTTGGATCATGAAGTGTTGGTTTTCCAAAAACCATTTTCATCTAAGTAGATAAAGGTCTCTGTACAACTTGTGTAGCAACAGAGGTTGTATTCTTCTTCTTTGAACCTTCTCCTTCTTCAACAATTCCTTTTAGCTTCACTCTAGCTTCAGTTTCTGTTGGTTTATTAGATAATTGTGATCTTTGATCAGTACCAACATTTTCTTTAATCACAATGCCTTTAAGAATAGGCCTAGGAGTTTTTTCTTTCTTTTTAAACTTTCTAGACTTTAAAGCTTTCTGATGTTCTTCTTGTAGATTCTTTTCTTCAGCTTTAATGTCTTCAATAGTAACTCCTTCTTGATTTTCTTCCAGAAATAACTTAGCAGGCAATTCTTCATCAGTCAGTGGATTTTCAGTGAATAATAAACTCTTGGTATTTGAAGTACCCTGAGCATCAGTAATTATTCCAACAGACTTTGACTTAGAAGACTTGCTAGATCTCAAACTTTGATCAGCTCTGAATCTCTTCCCTTTGTCATTTGCTCCTGCTCCTCCATCTTCAGTATCATCCTCCTTAGTCAGAGTTTGAGATTGCCTGCACTTAGACTTAGCAACTCTCTCCCCCTTTTTGCATCATCAGGAATCAATATAGAAGTAATCAGTTCCAAGGAGTTAGCAATGGAATCAATCTTCCTAGACAAGATATCTTGATTTTGTTCAACTTGACTTAGCCTCTGAAACAGAGTTTCTTGAGCTTTGGAAATGATCTTAAACTTTGTTTGATTATCCCTCTGCATAGTCATATCTCTAGCAACAACAACAGCTCTCAGTTCATTAATATCTTTTTGAGACTCATCAAATCTTTCATTCAGAGTTTTGACTTGAACAATGGTTGCTTGTAGACTTGAGAGAATATGAGGATTTGAGATCTTTGTGGCAGATTGATGAACAAATTTAGCTGCTCTTTCAATCGGAAAAATACAATCTGACTTATACCAATCCCTTGAATTCTTGGCAAAGTGCTCAGCTTCAATGTCATGTTGATGTGAAGGTTTAGAAAAAGGTGTGTGCTTAGCATCAGTTTGAACTGGTATACTCTGAGAAGAGTTTGACTCTACACTTCCTTCATCTTCAACATCAACAGTTGTTTCTTCAACTTGATAAGTATGCACTGCAACATTCTCTGCAACAATCTCTACAGTTTCAGCAAAATTCACTACTATTTCAGCAACAATCTCTGCAGGTGAATCTCTAGTCTCAACAGACTTTGGAACTTCAACTTGTTCAACCTCTTCACCTTGTTCAGGAACCTGGTGAGCATCAGAGAATAGCTCAGTGTGTGATGCCACTGTTTCATCAAGTACTACAGTAGGCTGATCAGCTGCACCAGTTTCTTCAGAGTTTGCAATAACAGGTGAGAGAGGAACATTAATGTGATCAGAGAATGGTATGAATGTTTCAACAAAATCATCCATAGCAGTAAAACCTTCTCTGTTGTCCTCATCCATTTGTACATTGGCAGTTGTATTGGCAGCTTCTTCTGCAGTATATGTCTCAACAGTAGGTATTTCCTTGGAAATCACCTCTGGAGCTTCAAAGTTCATTTCCTCATCAGAATCATCAAGAATCAATCTTCTTCTTTTAACTTGAGGCACTTCTGCTATCTTTTCTTCTTCAGTAGAATCATCTAGAATAGAAGGTGATGGAGGTCTGTTTGCTCTTTCCTTTCTAGCCCTTTTAGGCCTGACAGACTCCTTATGAGTTTTAACAGTTTCCCTTCAAGATCTAGCTAATCGATGCTGTGTATTTACTGTTGTGTGTTTTATTCTACCTCCCTATTTTGGTTTGGGTTGGGTAAGAGATGATTGTTGTTCAGGTTGAGATTGGGTAAGTGGTGGTTCATTGTTTAGAGTTTGAGGTTCAGTGTGTGTAGGTGTTTGAATGGGTTCATTGTTTATAGATTATTGAGGTACAAAATTTGTAGGTTCAGACTCAGGCTGTGGAGGGTCTTGAGGTTGATGTAGGAAATTTTGAATTGCAAGAGTCAACACCAAATCAGGTAATTGCTCCTTGTTAGCATCTTTGTTGGTTAGATCAGAGAATATCATCTTATTAACCTTAAAGGCTAGTATGGTGTCATCCTCAGAAATTTCAACACCAGCAACACAAGAAGTGAATAATAATTGACAAAATCTAGCAAAATAGACAGTACTAGACTCTGACAACCTGTCACCTATATTCATTAAGACAAGTCTACCAAAATCGAAATTACTTCCATAGAGAAGAGAATACCCGATTTGAAGACTGTTGGTAGGAATGGCATCCCAGTTTGTGACTTTCTTGCCAAAAGCCCTTGTGATGCAATCAAAGAAGAAACTCCACTCCTTCCTTAGCATTGGCATTTTTACATTACCAAGTCTTGCTAGAGAGTTTGAACAACCAAGTTGCTGCAACATCTCTTTCAATTGATTCTTACCAGCAACACTGTATGAAGTGTGTGTATCAAAACCCATAGTATCTCTGACTGTTGTAGGAGTAATCACATACTTTGTCTCTGTTAAATATAATTGATGTGTTTTAATCAGTGTTTAAGTGTTACAGGGAGTTATCAGAGTTTAGCTGGAAGCAGTCAGAGTTTAGTTAAACTCTGACAGTTGGAAGCTCGACAAAGTTTGTTAAATTCTGTCTGGAGGAAGCGCGTCTACTGTTCAACAGTGATTAAAGATTAATTATGGAAGCGATATCTTTGAAGATTGGATAGCTATCAAAGAGATCGAGTTGACATAGGAGACGTGTGACAATCTGTAATTGATATCATTGTATAGCTGATTATTAGGAATATCAATTAGAGATTGTATCGTAGCTGTATGTTATATAAATACAGATAGGTTAACCCTAGAAGGGTATCGTTAACGAATTATCATTATTGTAACCTAGCAGCTCTTTGTGATATTTTACATCACGAAGAGGATTTGAAATACAAGAAGTTTTTTAAGTGCATAAACGTTTTTACTTGTTAATCTCTCATACAAAGTTGATTATTATTTGTGTATTCGGCCTAACAAGTGGTATCAAAGCCAATCTGTTACTTTATTACAGGTTAAGATCCAAACACAACAATAATCATGTCAGAAATTCCTCCACCAACACCTACTGTTTCTGAAAAGGCTCCTACTACTGTGAGTCGCTATGAACCAATCAGGGTTCCTATTCTGAGGCCATTAGAGTATGCTATGTGGAAGGTCAAGATGACTATGTTTCTGGAGGCTACAGATCCAGAATATCTTGACAGGATTTATGAAGGCCCTCACAATCCTACAAAGCTATCTGTTGCAGTTGCTGGTGAAGCAGCAAAAATGATTCCAAAGGAAAAGAAGGACATGACTCCTGAAGATCTATCATCAATTGCTAAGGATGCAAAAGTTAGGCATTTACTGCATAGTGCAAAAGTTAGACATACTCACACAAGAGTATGAGCATTTTGAGGCTAAACCTGAAGAGACCATGACAGAAACATTTGATAGATTCTGTAAACTGATTAATGATCTGTCATTGGTCAACAAAGAGTATGATCTAGAAGACTCGAATCTCAAGTTTCTTCTTTCTCTACCTGAAAAGTGGGATGTGAAAACAACCACTATTAGAGACAACTATGATCTTGCTGAAACAGAGATTGATGAAATTTATGGACTGCTCAAAACTTATGAATTGGAAATGGAGCAGAGAAACAGGAGATCAAGCAGAAAAGGAAAGTCTGTTGCTCTTAATGTTGAAGAGAAGCCTCAGAAGAAAGAGGCAACAAGAAGGAAAATGAAGGGAAAAGCTTTGGTCATACACTCAGAAAGTGATTCACCAAACTCTGATTATGATTCAAACTCTTCTGAATCATCTGACTCTGAGGATGATGAAGAAGAAATGAGAAAAATGGCTGTGCTGATGGTGAAGACTTTCAAGAAAATGGGCTTCAAGAATTTCAAGAAAGGAAAAAGGTTTTCTAGGGATTCAAATGAAGACAGGAAAAGCTACAGGAAGTCTGATAAGAGAGATTCTAAAGGGAAGAAGGATAAGTCTGAAATTCAATGCTACAAGTGTAAGGAGATGGGTCACTATGCTCCTGAGTGCAAGAAGGGTAAAACTGGAAAGGTACTCTACACTAAAGGCAGAGATTGGGCAGATACTTCAGATTCTGATGAAGAAGTGAACTATGGTCTCATGGCTACTACTGAATCAGAATCCTCTGAAAATCAGGTACCTCCAACTACCTATGCTTATAATATTGATGACATTGCTCAATTAAGAATTTTTCTTAAGTCATTGCATATAAGTTATAGGGATCAGACTTTAGAAAATGAGAGGATAAAAGATGAAAACTCTGAACTTAAAGAGAGAAATAAACTTGTTGAAGGGAAACTTGAAAACATGCAACAAGTTCAGAAAGAGAGAGATGATGTTGTTTCTATAGAACAGGATTTGCTTCAGAAATATAAACAACTAGAATCTGAGTTGGAGGAAGCAAATAAGAAAATTAGGACTTGGACTAATTCTGGAAAGGACACTCAACAGATTTTTCAAATAGACACTGTTGGTCTAGGTTATAATGAGGGAGATGAACTTAGATTTCAAAATCAAGTTAAAGTCAGAACTAAATTTGTTCATGGAACCAGTAAATTTTTGTCTGAGAATGAAAAAGAAGCTGTCCAAAGAAAACCAGTAAAAACTAGTGTTAAACAGGTTAATATTGGTTCAATGACAGATAAACAACTCAAACATAAACTGAAGGAGTTAAAATCTGTTGAGAAAAAGAAAGTGTCAAACAAGAACAGAAATGGAAAAGTAGGCATCACTTCAGGAAATAAACCAATGCTTGCTAGTTATGCTCCAAGAAAGACATGTCATAACTGTGGTAGTACTAAGCATCTTCCAAATTTCTGCAAGAAAAATAAAAATATAAATTCTTTACCTACAAAGTCTGAGGTAAAGAAGGATTTTGCTAGAACTAAGCCACAGACTTTATGCACACACTGTGGAAGCACTTGGCATTCCATCTATACTTGCAGAAAATATCATGCTATCTATCATAATTACTATGAACTGAAACCCAATCTGAAATGGGTTAAAGTTAATACTGCAAGTGTAAACACTGATACTGTTAGCTCAAACTCTGATAATGTTAATTCCGCTGCAAAAGCTAACAAAGTTAAGAATGCCAAAGGATCCAAGCAAGTCTGGATCCTTAAAACTAATCCTCAGTAATTGTTTGTGATTGCAGGGTAACAGGGAGGCAACCCTAGTCGTGGACAGTGGATGTTCAGGACACATGACTGGAAATAAAGCCCTGCTATCAGAATATGAGGAGAAGGCTGGCCCAAAAGTTTCCTATGGTGATGGCAATATAGGAAGAACATTGGGATATGGCAATATCAATCTTGGAAATGTCATCATCAACAATGTAGCTCATGTCCCAGGACTCAAGCATGACTTGCTATCTGTGAGTCAAATCTGTGACAAGGGATATCATGTAGATTTCCAACCTATATATTGTGAAGTTATCAGCAAATCTACAGGAAAGGTTGTTCTAGTTGGTCACAGGCAAAACAACATTTATGAAATCAAGCTTTTGATAGACTCTGTTGGAAAAGCTGTTTGCATGTCTACAAGAATGTCTAGTGAAGAGAGTTGGAAGTGGCACAAGAAACTCTCACATTTGAACTTGAACAACATCAATGAATTGATCAGAAAGGATCTTGTAAGAGGACTCCCAAAGACCCTGTTAAATGTTGATGGTCTATGTGACTCATGTCAGAAGGCTAAACAAAGGAAGTCATCTTTCAAGAGCAAGACAGAATTTTCTATCACTGATCCCTATCATCTTCTGCATGTTGATCTATTTGGTCCAGTAAATGTTATGTCTATTGCAAGGAAGAAATATGCTTTAGTCATTGTTGATGAATACACTAGATTCACTTGGGTGTATTTTCTAGCAAAGAAGGATGAAACTGCATCGACTCTGATGGAACATGTGAAGCTTCTGGACAAAGGAGCAAGCAACAAAGTCAGAATCATCAGAAGTGATAATGGAACTGAGTTCAGAAATGCAACAATGGAAGAATTCTGCAAGGACAATGGAGTGAAACAAGAATTTTCAGCACCTGGTACACTGCAACAAAATGGTGTAGTTGAAAGGAAAAATAGAACCTTAATTGAAGTTGCCAGAACTATGCTTGATGAAGCAAAATTGCCAACTTATTTCTGGGCAGAAGTTGTTCAAACTGCTTGTTTTACTCAAAATGCAACACTGATCAATAAGCATGGAAAGACACCATATGAGATGGTGAAGAAAAAGAAGCCTAACCTGAAATACTTTCATATTTTCGGGTGCAAATGTTTTGTTTTGAAGACTCATCCAGAACAGTTGACCAAGTTTGAGCTAAAGGCAGATGAAGGAATTTTTGTTGGCTATCCACTGTCAACAAAGGCATTCAGAGTTTACAATCTGAGAACTAAAGTGATCATGGAATCTATACATGTTTCTTTTGATGATAAGAAGATAACTGGACTTGAAGACAAAGATGAATATGATCGACTGAACTTTGAAAATGAAGTTTTAAACTCTGATGAAGGAAACTCTGATGAAACAATTCTGACAGACTCTGTTGAAATAAACTCTGAACCTCTACTGGTAAATTCTGGAGAAACTTCTCAGTCACAACAAAGGGGAGAACCAGTTGAGGGGGAGCATGATCAAGATGAAGACTCAAACACTGATACTGAGTCAACTGAAAAATCTGGGTCAAACTCTGATGCTTCAAACTCTGAAAATTCAAATTCTGACTCTGGACAGTCAAGTTCAGGGGGAGTCTCAGAAAACGAAAATAGATCACAGCAGAATCAGGAGAGCATGGATCAAGGGGGAGGATCACATGCTGATAGAAGTCATTTGCCTTCTGCTAGGAAATGGACTAAATCACATACACCTGATTTGATAATTGGTGATCCAGATGCAAAAGTAAAGACAAGAAGTGCTACTGCAAGTGAATGTTTGTTTCATGCGTTCTTGTCTAAAAATGAACCAAAGAAAGTGGAAGAAGCTCTTCAAGATGCAGACTGGATAACAGCAATGCAGGAAGAGTTAAATGAATTTGAAAGGAATGAAGTTTGGACCCTTGTACCAAGACCAAAGAACAGATCTATTGTAGGTACTAAATGGGTTTTCAGAAACAAGACTGACAGTGAAGGTGTTATCACAAGGAACAAGGCTAGACTGGTAGCAAAAGGCTATTTACAGCAGGAAGGAATAGACTATGATGAAACATTTGCTCCAGTAGCAAGATTGGAGGCAATCAGAATTTTTCTAGCATATGCCTCTCACAAGAAATTCAAAGTGTTCCAGATGGATGTGAAAAGTGCTTTTCTGAATGGAAAGCTTGAAGAAGAAGTGTTTGTTGAACAACCACCAGGATTTGTGGACCCCAAATATCCAGATTATGTCTACAGGCTAGATAAGGCACTATATGGACTTAAGCAGGCACCAAGAGCATGGTATGAGACACTTGCTCAGTTTCTCCTAGAAAGTGGATTCAACAGAGGAACAATTGACAAAACTCTGTTTTATTTCAATCAAGGAAATGACCTCCTTTTAGTTCAAATTTATGTTGATGACATCATCTTTGGGTCTACTAATGATAAACTCTGTAAGAAGTTTGCCAAGCTGATGCAGTCCAGATATCAAATGAGCATGATGGGAGAGCTTAGTTACTTTCTAGGCCTACAGGTGAAACAAACAGAAGATGAAATTTTCATTAATCAAGAAAAATATACCAGAAATCTTCTCAAGAAATTTGGTATGCTTGACTGTTCATCTGCATCAACTCCCATGGCAACAGCAACTAAACTGGACAAAGACACAGGAGTTTCAGTGGATATGACAAACTACAGGGGCATGATAGGTTCTCTTCTATACTTGACAGCAAGTAGGCCTGACATCATGTATGCAACATGTCTTTGTGCAAGGTTTCAGGCAGATCCTAGAGAGCCACATTTGACAGCTGTGAAAAGAATTTTCAAGTATCTCAAGGGCACCATATCATTAGGTCTGTGGTACCCCAGAGAATCAGATTTCAAGCTACTTGGATATTCTGATGCAGACTTTGCAGGCTGCAAGGTAGACAGAAAGAACACTAGTGGAAGTTGTCAATTTCTTGGTGACAGACTTGTTTCCTGGTACAGCAAGAAACAGAAATCAATCTCCACATCTACAGCTGAAGTAGAGTATATTGCAGCTGGTAGCTGTTGTGCACAGATCTTATGGATGAAGAATCAATTGCTGGATTATGGATTGAGGTACAGTAAAATACCTATTTACTGTGATAACCAAAGTGCTATTGCTATGACAGGTAATCCAGTACAGCATTCAATGACCAAGCACATCAGCATAAGGTACCACTTCATCAGAGAACATGTGGAAGAAGGAAATATTGAACTACATTTTGTATCTACAGAACAACAGCTTGCAGATATCTTCACTAAACCATTGAGTGAAGCTACATTTACAAGACTGGTCAATGAACTAGGAATGGTCTCTGGTTCTGACTAGAAATGTTGGTTAGATTCAAACTTTACTTATGTGATGTATTAATCATATTTCCTGATTGGTTAAATGCTAAGTGAACTCTGTTGATTAAACTCTGCTATACATACTCTGTTAAACATCCGTTGATTGTAGATTGCATCAGTTGATGACTAACTGAACTGTATCCGTTGATGTTATATAGTCTTATCCGTTGATGTTATACTGTCTTATCCGTTGATAGTTGTGTCATACTGTCTTATCCGTTGATAGTTGTGTCATACTGTCTTATCCGTTGATGGTTGTGTTATACAGTCTCTAAACTCTGTCAGCATGTCTGTATGTCATGCACTGTTAATAAGGTTGATAAACTCTGTGAACTCTGAGTTGATTTTTGTCTGAATGAAAACACCAATGAAGAAATATGTATGAAGCATGATTCTCAGCAATTAATCATGAATCTTTCTGAGTTATTGAGATCTAATCTTAGATTGTGCAGAAAGTTAACACAGCATGATACTGGCTCATATTTATAGCATCTCTTAGTTTATTTTGTCCTAAACTCCGAGTCCATAAATACTGTGTGCATTACCTTTCATGAAGAACTACTGATGTTGATGAACTCTAAACTCTGTTAGTTATACTCTGATAGAATAAAATGTTTACTGCAATACCCCAAAGAAAATGTATAGAGGTTGTTATACTCCTTTGAGATTATGTTGGATACTAGGATGACCCAGGAACCTATTGGTATATAATATGTGCTAAAATTCTCTGATTTTTGGTGACTTGTTAAATACTAGGATGACCCAGGAACTTATCAAAATGATAAGGGCTAAAATTTTTGAATTTTTGGTGACTGGTTCCAACCTCTGATTACTGGAATGAAAAATAAAAAATAAAAAAAATAAAAAAAATAAAAAAAAAATGAAAAAAAAGAAAGAATAAAAAAAAATTGTGTATATAAAGGGGGTATAAAATAAAAATTACTGTATAAAGTTCGATTACTTCAGAGTTTAGCTTTCATCATACAGTCAGTGTTTACTATGACAGTTTGTGCATCCAGTGTTTATTGATTTACTTTATGGATTTTATGAAAAATTAGATGCTCTAAAAATTGACTTAGTAAACTCTGCTTCACACACACAAATACTCACAACTGTGCAATTTATGAAAGGGTTTCGATGATAAAGTTGGAGAATTGACAAACACTGTTGATTCGTGATTTGTACTCTAAGGTAAATTTTCACTTGGACAATTTGAAAGTCTTGGAGTAAGTAGGGTTTTTGACAACTGTTAATCAGTGGATAGTTGATGAATGTGTTCTTTATATGATTACTTTAATTAGTTTTCATATTCTCTTCTTGATGCATTTTCTTGAAGAACAGTTTATATAACACAAATAACAGTTGCAGAACACAATGAATATGATTAGAAAAACAAAATTTTCATTGATAATAAGAAAGAGATTACAAGCAAATATTACATCTTTTTGTTCTCTCTATCTGCTAATCTATTCAACAGGAAAGTAAAAGGTCCGTCCACACCACTCCATTGTTAGCAAAAATTCCCAGATCCCATCTTTGCCACTTTATTTGGGTGGAAGTTGAAGGGATAAGGTTATTTTTGCTGACATATTCATTAACAATGGTTGGTGGTGGTGGATGAGGATGCCTTCGAGGAGAGCCTTGCTAATGTTGCTTGGAGGGCAGCATCGATGTCGATCACCCTTGCAGGTTTCTCTCTCTCGAGCTCTTCCAAACCAGCATCCATTTGCAGCCACAGCGTCTCAAGCCGCCTTTCCCACTCGAAAGCTTCAAACTCTTCACGCGTATAGCTGAAGATGTCTCTATTTTCGACAAGATGAAGGTTCTTTTCTTTGATGGTAAGGTTAGCCATTGTTTTTCAAGGGTATTTGGTTTGAAAGGTTTGTGATTTTACAGGGGAGACTGAAAGGTTAAAGGTTTAATGAAATAATCTGAGCAAGTCTCTAGGCCTTAAATAGAGATGGGTAAGAACGAAGTCCTTAATCGCTTCGTATTTTGGTTATTAAAGGCAACAGGTAAACGTTTCAAATTCTGATTTTACTTGGGTCCAGATATTTTTAAAAGAGTATTATTTGATTTTTGTTAAAATCAAATATTTTAATGTTTTAATTTTAATATACTCTTTTTAAAAAAATAGGAGCACATGACCCACTTGCCTTTAATGTGTCCCACTTACCTATTATCGTGTCCCACTACACATTAATCAAGGAACTGATTGAGTGTTTGTTACATAAGAGATTGAGTTTTTCATTAATTTAATCACTTTTGTGTCCAAACGATTTTGCTTTATTCTTACTCTCACAGTTTTCTTATTTCTCTCTTGGGCACTCACGCAAACACCTTTTCTACATACATATCTCTTGGAAATTCTTGCAAATTTCTTAACTCAATGGCATCTAAAGCATTCACTGCTCTTGGTTTACGATTTGTTCCCAACAACTATGAAGCTCCACTCTATCATCAACGCGTTCCAGAATCGTTTCATCTCATGCAGAACTTTTTGAGGGATTCAGAGATTGGACAGGCTCTGATTGGACCTGCTACTCTTTCTGCGTCTCAGATTGCTTCATTCTGGCAGAATTCAGTTTATGAGGATGGAGGAGAAAGTGGAACTCCTACCATTATCTTCACTTACGAAGACCAAGATTATGTGATTACTCCACAGACTGTACGAGACACAATGGGTTTTGACACACATACTTCTTATACTCTGGTTAATGAAAGTTATCTGAGAGACATGCTACAAGAGATAGGTTACATGGAATCTCTTGACAAGCTTGGCAGTATAAAGCGACCAAATCTCCGAAATGAATGGAATTTCTTCTTTGATTGCATAACAAGGACGTTCCAGAAGAAAGTCACAAACTGGGATGCCATTCCAATGGATAGTCTCCAAATCGAGTATTCTCTGCTCTATGGTACTAATTTTGATTTTGGTCGACATGTTTTGATGAGCTTAGGTGATAAACTGTCAGAGTCTACCACTGTCTATTATGCTCGTTTTTGTCAAATGTTGTTCAATGCATGTGTACCTGGTCTCGAAATTGATGAAACTAATGAAATTGATCCTTTTAGAGTCAATAAGCGCATATTCTCTGATATGACTAACAAGGATGTTGGTAAAGAAAATCTTCCTGAGTTTGTCATGCCTCTTGCTCTACGAAATTTTCTAAATCAACCACAAGAACCACAACAAGATCAACAGGAACCACAACAAGATGCACCACAACAAGATGAACCTGAACAACAACCTGAACAAGAACCACAACAACCTGAACCACACCCTGAACCTCAACCAGAACTAAACACTGAATCACCCACTTCAAACACAAACTCTGATTCTCCATCAAAATCAAAGTCTAAATCTCAAAGAGTTAAGAAAGCACTTGCTGAACGACATGCAAGTCTAAGGCAGGCGGAAGAGACAAAGAGAAAATCAAAACGGAAATCTCCTGAAGCTGTTTACACTAGAAGGGGGAAAAGACTGAAAGCTCGAGCAAACATGCCTAAGTCACCACCTAGTGAAGAGGATTCAGATAATATACCTCTAGCAAGACAAAGAAAGCTGATAATCTCTGATTCTGTGGATGAAGATATTGAAGCTCCAGAGGTTGCTTCACAGCAAATACCTCCTGTTCAGGTTGAGAAAGATGATATACCTGCAGAGGATGTAATGCCTGCAGAGGATGAAGTGCCTGCAGAGGACAAAATGCCTGCAGAAGAGGAAGCAAGAGATGGTGTTTCTCCGATAAATGATATTCCTGATTCATTTATGCCATTCTCTGATCCTATCTCTGATATTGGTGTAGCTGATCAACCTACGGCTGTTCCTTCTGAAGCTGTGGCATCTCATACTGAGATAATATCTGATGTTCATCACACTGTTGAAGAAGGTGAAGAAATTAATCAGGAAACCAAAGTCACTTCTCATTCAATGCCTGTTGCTGAGTCTGAGCAACATGAAGAAAATCCTGAAAAGCCTACAGAAGATATTGCTAAACCTATGGCTGAAGATAAATCAGTTAAAGCTACAAGTGTTGAAGCTGAAGGTGACAGTAGTGCAAACTCTGATACTTCTCTGAGTGCACCAGTACAAACTGATGATAAACATACACGTTTTTCTCAACGTTGTACTTCTCATGAAGTTGAGAGAGCACAATTTGCCAAGAGTGCTGCTGAATGGTACAAAGAAGATTGTATTTTTCTACCAGGCAGAGCAGCTAAGTTTGTTAAGCAAAGTGCTGATACTATCTCAAATCCAGAGATTCTTTCTTGCTTGAAAGCAACTATAGTTCAAGTTAAAACTCTGGATAAACGATTTGATGATACTAATTCGGCAATTACTGCTTTGCGAACTGAAGTTGTAGCTAGAGAGATGAAGATGGAAAGAGATTCGAAACTAGTGACTACAAAATTCTCTAAATCTCAAGATAATCTCTTTGCCAGGCTGGCTAAAGTTGAAGAGAATCAGTCTGATTTATCTGTTAAAATTGATTCTATTGCTACCTCCCTGGAGTTAATTACCTCTATCCTTATGCCTGATGATGTCAAAAAGGGGGAGAGAGTTGTCAGAAGGGATAGTGCTGGAGATGGAGGGGCAAGTAACAAAGGAAAGAAAAAGGCTGAAGAGGTTCAAACTCTGAGAACTAGTAAGTCATCTAAATCAAAGTTTGTTGGGAGAAATACTGATACTCAAGGAACTTCAAGGACCAAGAGTTTACTGTTATCTTCAAATCCACAAACTGATGAAGAATTGGCTGCTAAGCTATTCATTGAAGAGAATGAGGAAGGAGTAACGATTGAGGACATTGAAGCTGAGGAAAAGAGTTTACAAGAAAAACATTTTAAAGCTTTAAAGTCTGATAAGGTACAACGAGGAAAAGCTCCTAGACCTGTTGTTAAAGGTGTTGTGATCAGAGAAAAGACTGATGTTAGTCAAAGTTCTCGGTTTTCAAAGGAAGAAATTGCAGCAGAGGCTAAACTCAAGCTAAAAGGTATTGAAGGTGAAAGTTCACAGAAGAAAGTTACAACTTCTGTTGCATCTCAAGCTATGATCACACCTTTACACTCTTCACAGTTGAAATCTGTTTTTGGCAAAGGAACAATTTCTGATCCAAATGTGTTATCTGGAGTCTCAATGAATTTTTCTGATGGAAAAGCTCTATCTGGCAAGGTTGGTAATAATAAGGGTGGACTAGGTTCAAATAGAGACAGAAGACAATATACTGGTCCTAGAGATCCTTCTTCACTGGCTGTTCTAGGTCGTGGTGTTCCTCAAGAGAGTCTGGATAGACTGGAATCAGTGCAGTTGGTTCATCAGAAGAGTTTAGACAAAGATTTTCTTCTATACTTCATGGCTGATGGGACAGTATTCAAAGTTGGTGAGAATGATATTGGCTTGAAATGTTGGGAAGAACTAGAGCATGTTCTATATCTTCTCAAGGTGAATGGTCGAAGGACTCAATCAGGTGCCAATGTACTCAGACAGAAAATGACTCAGAATCTGGCTATTAGAGGACAGAAATACAACAGCAGATATATTCCTAAGTACAGGGATTATCAAGGCAATCTCATTGAAATGAAGAAAGGTACTGCAAAGTTAAAAACTGATTTGGGAATCACAGTACTTGACTTCAATACTCAGGCAGAAAAAGATAGATTTATCAGACTGGGTAATGAAATGAGAAGGAATAAGATTTATGATCTTAGGGCTGCTATTTACCAAACAGATGAAAGTGATCCTCAACTCAGAGAAATCAAAGAAGCAATGAAGATTGAACTTGAAAATGCAGAAAGGAGATTGCTAATTGATTATCTCAGAACCATGCCAGATCTTGAAATGATTAGAGATTAAGTTCTATAAGAATTTCTTATTCTCTATAGTTTTTAAGCTTAAACTCTGAATCTGTATAAACACTGTATTTGTCTATTTGTTTTGACATCATCAATTACTATCATTAACTTGTACATTTTTGCTAATGAACAAGTTGGGGGAGATTGTTAAATATAATTGATGTGTTTTAATCAGTGTTTAAGTGTTACAGGGAGTTATCAGAGTTTAGCTGGAAGCAGTCAGAGTTTAGTTAAACTCTGACAGTTGGAAGCTCGACAGAGTTTGTTAAATTCTGTCTGGAGGAAGCGCGTCTACTGTTCAACAGTGATTAAAGATTAATTATGGAATCGATATCTTTGAAGATTGGATAGCTATCAAAGAGATCGAGTTGATATAGGAGACGTGTGACAATCTGTAATTGATATCATTGTATAGCTGATTATTAGGAATATCAATTAGAGATTGTATCGTAGCTGTATGTTATATAAATACAGATAGGTTAACCCTAGAAGGGTATCGTTAACGAATTATCATTATTGTAACCTAGCAGCTCTTTGTGATATTTTACATCACGAAGAGGGTTTGAAATACAAGAAGTTTTTTAAGTGCATAAACGTTTTTACTTGTTAATCTCTCATACAAAGTTGATTATTATTTGTGTATTCGGCCTAACAGTCTCTTCATAAGTGAAAATGATTGATGGATTCCCATGCACTCCTCCCTCGTCATACACAGAGTTTTTCCAGAAAGTAGCAATCTGCTTGGCAGAAAGCGTTTGTGGTTCGACTAGAGCTGTACCAATCTCTGAATCTCCAAAAAAGTTTTGAATCAAATGAAACGCCTCTGGAACATTTTCATTGTTCAATGGGGCTGCATAATTGTTAGGAACAAAAAATAATCCTTGGGCAGTAAAAGCTTTAGTGGCCATTAGAATCGATTTGAGAAGAAAATATGAGTGAAAAAGATATGTAGCAAAGGTGTTTGTGAAAATGTGCAAATGAGATAGCAAGTAACTGTGAGTGGGTTGTGTGTAGAGAAAATAACCGTGTAAGTAAAAATGATTAGAGTTGTAATGAAAAAGTAAAACCCAATCGTTTTAACATTAATACGCTCAACCAATTACTCAATTAATGTGCAAGTGGAACACATTAGTGGATGAGTGGGACACGTGGCACATATATAATGGAACAACTATGCACGTTCAGTAACTATTGCAATAATTACTTCTAATTTCTCTCCCATTACCAATACACTTTACCACTCCAACACTCATTAACAGTTGGCAATAATTTATTTCATTTTTCAAAAACTCTTTTTACCCCAAGTATGTAAATTGTTTGAAATAAATTACCTTAGAGTATTAGAAAAAATTCGTCAGCGTTTGTCAATTCTCCAACTGCATTACCATAATCCTTTCAAAAACTGCACAGGTGTGAATATATGTGTGTGTATAGCAGAGTTTACCAATTCAAATTTTAGAGCATCTAATTTTTCATAAAATCCATAAAGTAAATCAGTAAACACTGGATGCACAAACTCTCATAGTAAACACTGAATGTATGATGAATGCTAAACTCTGTAGTAAACGATTTATATACAGTAATATTTAATTAATTTATAACCCCGTCTAATTTTTTTTTTGTTTCTCCAGTAATCAGAGGTTGAAACTAGTCACCAAAAATCCTATAATTTTAGCCCTTATCATTTTGATAAGTTCCTGGGTCTTCCTAGTCTTTGACTAGTCACCAAAAATTAAAGAATTTTAGCCCTTACTATATACCAGCAAGTTCCTGGGTCATCCTAGACACCAACATAATCTCAAAGGAGTTCTAACAGTCTATATACATTTGCTTTGGGGGGTTGACTAATAACAAAATCTAAATTAACAGTGTATAACTAACAGAGTTTAGAGCTCAACAACATCAGAAATTATTCATGAAAGGCAATGCACACAGTATTTACAGACTCAGAGTTTAGGATAAACAAAATAAGAGATGTTATAAATATGAAACAGTATCATGCTGTGTTAATTTTCTGCACAATCTAAGATTAGATCACAAATAACTTAGAAGGATTCATGATTAATTACTGAGAATCATGCTTCATACAAATTTCTTCATTGGTGTTAACATTCAGACAAAAATCAGAGTTTCTCAGAGTTTATCCAACATGTCAACAATGTGTGACCTACAGAGCATGCTAACAGAGCTTAACAGTTAATGAACAGAGTTTGCATAGCAGAGTTTAACAAAGAGTTCACATAGCAGTTAACATACCACAGAATTATGAGCAACACATTGCATAAGTAAAATTTTGAGTGTAACCAATATCTCTAGTCAAAACCAGAGACAATTCCTAGTTCATTTACCAGCCTTGTAAATACAGCTTCACTCAATGGCTTGGTGAAAATATCTACAAGCTATTGTTCTATAGACACAAAATGAAGCTCAATATTTCCTTCCTCTACATGTTCTCTGATAAAGTGGTACCTTATGCTGATGTGCTTGGACATTGAATGCTGTACTGGATTACCTGTCATAGCAATAGCACTTTGATTATCATAGTAAATAGGTATTTTACTGTACCTCAATCCATAATCCAGCAATTGATTCTTCATCCACAGAATCTGTGCACAACAGCTACCAGCAGCAATATACTCTGCTTCAGCTGTACATGTTGAAATTGATTTCTGTTTCTTGCTGTACCAAGAAACAAGTCTATCACCCAGAAATTGACAACTTCCACTGGTGCTTTTTCTATCTATCTTGCAGCCTGCAAAGTCTGCATAAGAGTAACCAAGTAGCTTGAAATCTTATTCTATAGGATACCACAGACCTAAGGTTATGGTTCCCTTGAGATACTTAAAAATTCTCTTCACAGTTGTTAGATGTGGTTCTCTGGGATCTGCCTGAAACCTTGCACAGAGACAAGTTGCATAAATAATATCAGGCCTGCTGGCTGTTAGATAAAGAAGAGACCCTATCATGCCTCCGTAGTTTGTCATATCTACTGGAGCTCCTGTGTCTTTGTCTAACTTTGTTGTTGTTGCCATGGGAGTTGATGCAGATGAGCAGTCAAGCATACCAAATTTCTTGAGAAGATTTCTGGTATATTTTGCTTGATTTATGAAAATCCCATCATCTGTTTGCTTCCCCTGTAGGCCTAGAAAATAGCTAAGCTCTCCCATCATGCTCATTTGATACCTGGATTGCATGAGTTTGGCAAACATTTTACAGAGTTTATATTTAGTAGACCCAAAAATTATGTCATCAACATATATCTGAACTAAAAGCAAGTCATCTCCATAGTTAAAGTAGAACAGTGTTTTATCAATTGCACCTCTGTTGAACCGACATTCTAAAAGAAATTGAGCCAGAGTTTCATACCATGCTCTTGGTGCCTGCTTAAGTCCATTGAGTGCCTTATCCAGCCTGTAGACATAGTCTGGATATTTTGGGTCCACAAAACCTAGTGGTTGTTCAACAACCACTTCTTTTTCAATCTTCCCATTCAGAAAAGCACTTTTCACATCCATCTGAAATAGCTTGAATTTCATGTGAGAGGCATATGCTAGAAAAATTCTTATTGCCTCCAATCTTGCAACTGGAGCAAAAGTTTCATCATAGTCTATTCCGTCCTGTTGTGAATAGCCTTTTTCCACAAGTCTAGCCTTGTTCCTTGTAACAACTCCCTCACTGTCAGTTTTGTTTCTGAAAACCCATTTAGTACCAACAACAGATCTATTCTTTGGTCTAGGTACAAGGGTCCATACTTCATTTCTTTCAAATTCATTTAACTCCTCCTGCATTACTGTTATCCAGTCAGCATCTTGAAGAGCTTCTTCTACCTTCTTTGGTTCATTCTTGGATAAGAAATCATGAAACAGACATTCATTTGTTATAGCACTTCTTGTCCTTACTGGTGCATCTGGATCTCCAATAATTAAATCAGGTGTATGAGATTTTGTCCATTTCCTAGCAGAAGGTAAATGGCTTCTATCAGTATGTGATCCTCCCCCTTGATCCATGTTCTCCTGATTTTCTTGTTGTCTTTCTTCATTTTCTGAGGCTCCCCCTGTATTTGACTGCTCAGAGTTTGAACTGTTAGATTTTGCACCTTTAGAGTTTGAGTCATCAGAGTTTGATCCAGATTTTTCAGTTGACTCACTATCAGAATTTGAGTCATCATTTTGATCATGCTCCCCCTCAACTGGTTCTCCCCTTTGTTCTGGCTGAGAAGTTTCTTCAGAGTTTACCAGTAAAGGTTCAGAGTATCCTTCAACAGAGTTTGTCAGATCAGTTTCATCAGAGTTTACTTCATCAAAGATTTAGTCTTCATTTTCAAAGTGCAGTTGATCATGTTCATTTACATCTTCAAGTCCAATTATTTTCTTGTCATCAAATGACACATGAATTGATTCCATGATCACCTTGGTTCTTAGATTATATACTCTGAATGCTTTAGTTGGCAGTGGATAGCCAACAAAATTCCTTCATCAGCTTTTAACTCAAATTTGGTGAACTGTTCAGGGTGAGTTTTCAACACAAAACACTTGCACCCAAAAATATGAAAATATTTCAGCTTTGGCTTCTTTTCTCTCACCATCTCATATGGTGTTTTTCCATGCTTGTTGATCAGTGTGGCATTTTGAGTAAAACAGGCTATTTGAACTGCTTCTGCCCAGAAATAGGTTGGCAATTTTGCTTCATCAAGCATAGTTCTGGCAGCTTCTATCAAGGTTCTGTTCTTCCTCTCAACTACACCATTTTGATGTGGTGTACCAGGTGCAAGAAACTCTTGCTTCAATCCTCTGTTGTTGCAGGATTCTTCCATTGTTGCATTCCTGAATTCAGTTCCATTATCACTCCTGATTATTTTGACTTTGTGTTTTGATCCTTTGTCCAGCAGCTTTACATGCTCCATCAAAGTTAATGTAGTTTCATCCTTCTTTGCTAGAAAATACACCCAAGTGTATCTGGTGTGTTCTTCAACAATGACCAGAGCATATTTCTTTCTTCCAATTGACAATACATTTACTGGTCCAAAGAGATCAACATGTAGAAGATGATAAGGATCAACAATTGAAGATTCAGACTTGCTCTTAAAAGATAACTTCCTTTGTTTGGCCTTTTGACAGGAATCACATAGGCCATCAATATTTAATAAAGACTTTGGAAGTCCTCTTACAAGATCCTTTCTTATCAACTCATTAATGTTGTTCAGATTCAGATGAGAGAGTTTCTTATGCCACTTCCAACTCTCTTCACTAGACATTCTTCTGGACAGGCACACAGATTTTCCATCAGAGTTTGTCAACAAACTTTCTTCATAGATATTATTGCGCCTGTGTCCAACTAGAACAACTTTCCCTGTAGATTTACTGATGATTTCACAGTATTCAGGCTGAAAATCTACATGATATCCTCTGTCACAGATTTGACTCACAGATAGCAGATCATGCTTGAGTCCTGGAAGCAGAGCTACATTTGTGATGATGACACTTCCAAGATTGATATTGCCATATCCCAGAGTACGTCCTATGTTACCATCTCCATAGGAGACTTTTGGGCCAGCCTTCTCCACATATTCTGATAGCAGGGCTTTATTTCCAGTCATGTGTCCTGAACATCCACTGTCCATGACTAGGGTACTCTCCCTGATGCCCTGCAATCACAAACAATCACTGAAGATTAGATTTAAGGATCCAGACTTGTTGGATCCTTTGGCTTTCTTAACATTGTTAGCTTTAGCAGCGGAATTTACATTATCAGAGTTTAAGCTAACTTTTTCAGAGTTTACACTTTCAGAATTAACCTTAACCCATTTCAAATTGGGCTTAAGTTCATAGTAGTTATGATAAATAGCATGATAATCCCTGCAAGTATAAATTGAATGCCAAGTATTTCCACAATGTTTGCATAAAGTCTGTGGTCTAGTTCTAACATTATCTTTCTTTACTTCTGACTTGGAAGATAAAGAATTAATGTTTTTGTTCTTCCTGCAGAAACTAGCAAGATGGTTAGTGCTACCACAGTTATGACATGTCCTTCTTGGAGCAAAAGTAGAAAGCATTGGATAATTACCTTGAGTAATGCCTACTTTTCCATTTCTATTCTTCCTAGACACTTTCTGTTTCTTGACAGATTTTAACTCCTTAAGCTTATGCTTGAATTGTTTATCTGTCATTGAACCTATATTTACCTGTTTAACACTAGTTTTTACTGGTTCTTTCTTAACAGCTCCTTTTTCAGCTTCAGACTTAGGTTCATTTATTCCATGAACAAATTTTGTAGATGGAAGATGTGTTCTAATTTTGACTTTGTTTTGAAACCTAAGTTCATCTCCCTCACAGTAACCTAAACCAACTGTGTCTGACTGAAAAACCTCTTGAGTGTCTTTTCCAGAATGAGTCCAAGTTTTAATTATGTGATTTGCCTTCTCCAATTCAGATTCAAGTTGCTTATATTTTCCTAGCAAATCCTGTTCTAGTTAAACAGCATCATCTCTTTCTTTCTGAACTTGTTGCATGTTTTCAAGTTTCTCTTCAACAATTTTATTTCTCACTTTAAGTTCAGAATTTTTAGATTTGATTCTCTCATTCTCTAAAGTCTGATCCATATAACTGATATGCAAGGCCTTAAGATAGATTCTTAATTCAGTTATATCATCAATATTATAAGCATAAGTAGTTAGAGGTACCTTGTTTTCAGAATCTTCAGATTCATTCTCAATAGAAGCCATGAGAGCATAGTTAACATCCTCATCTGAATCTGAAGTGTCTGCCCAGTCTCTGCCTTTTGTGAAGAGTGCTTTTTCAGTTTTACCCTTCTTGCACTCAAGAGCATAGTGACCCATCTCCTCACACTTGTAGCATTGAATCTCAGACTTGTCCTTCTTCCCAGACTTGGTATCCTTTCTCTCAGACTTTCTGAAACTTTTTCTGTCAGAATTTGAATCTTTCTTAGAAAACCTTTTGCTCTTCTTGAAGTTCTTGAAACCCATCTTCTTGAAGGTCTTCACCATCAAAGCAGCCATTTGCAACATTTCTTCTTCATCATCCTCAAAATCAGATGATTCATCAGTGTTTGAATCAACATCAGAGTTTAATGACTCACTTTCAGAATGTATGACTAAAGCCTTTCCCTTAGCTTTCTTCCTTGATGCTTCCTTCTTCAAGGGTTTTTCTTCAAACTTAAGAGCAACAGACTTTGTCTTCTTGCTTGATCTCCCGTTTCTCTGCTCCAATTCCAATTCATGAGTTTTGAGCAGCCCATAGATTTCATCAACCTCAGTATCAGCAAGATCATAGTTATCTCTTATGGTGGTTGTCTTCACATCCCACTTTTCAGGTAAGGCAAGAAGAAATTTGAGATTTGAGTCTTCTAGATCATACTCTTTATTAACCAATGACAAATCATAGAGCAGTTTACAGAATCTGTCAAATGTTTCTGTCATGGTTTCTTCAGATTTAGCCTCAAAGTGCTCATACTCCTGTGTGAGTATGTTCCTTCTATTCTTCTTGATAGAAGCAGTTCCTTGACATCTAACCTCAAGGGCATCCCAGATTTCTTTGGCAGTCGTGCAGTTAATCACTTTATAAGACATAACATTGTCTAAAGCACTATGAAGTAGATGCCTAACTTTTGCATCCTTAGCAATGGATGAAAGATCTTCAGGAGTCAGATCTTTCTTTTCCTTTGGACCTGTTTTAGCTTCTTGACCAGCAGTAGCAACAGATAGCTTTGTAGGTTTATGAGGACCTTCATAAATTCTGGTAAGATATTCTGGATCTGTAGCCTCCAGAAACATGGTCATCTTCACCTTCTAGATTGAATACTCTGTTGGCCTGAGAATAGGAACCCTGATTGTCTCATAACGACTCACAATAGTAGGTTGAGCCTTCTCAGAACTTGAACCTATTGGAGGAGGTATCTCTGCCATTGATTATAGCTTTGTGTGTATGGATCTTAAACTGTAGAGTAACAGATTTGCTCTGATACCAATTGTTAGGCCGAATACACAATTATAATCAAGATCGTATGAGATATTAACAATAAAATACGTGTTTAAACAATTAAAAATTGTTTTGAATTAATAACTCCTCTCTCAGTGATGTAAAATATCACAGAGAGCTGCTTAGGTTACAATGAATAATGTTTCACAATGATCGATACCCTTCTAGGGTTAACCTAACTGTATTTATAAGATATACAGCTGCTATACAATCGATAATTGATACTCATATAAATTAGCTATACAATTGATATCAATTACGATTGCTACACGTCTCCTTAGTCAACTCAATCTCTTTGACAGCTATCCAATATTGCTTCTATAATAAATCTTCAAACACTGTTGACCAGTAGACGCTGCCTCTAGACAGAGTTTAACAAACTCTGTCGAGCTTCCATCTGTCAGCGTTTAACTAAACTCTGACTGCTTCCAGCTAAACTCTAATTTATCACTGTAACACTTAAACACTGATTAATATTCATATCAATTACTTCTAACAGTTTATATTTGCAATACTTTTACTCCTTATCACTTTACATTCGTCTCTACTTGACCTTTCTTCGACCACGCATCCATTTGCCCTGTATCACTTGTCAATCCCGATAATTCTTTCCTTCCTCTACATTCCATTTCCACATGCTCTGGCTCTTAGCTGGCCTCCTATGCGTACCTATATACAGGTAAAGTACTACTTTAGTACGCGTATAACCTTAACCATCTAATTCTATTCTACCCAATCGTGTCCTAATACGATTTACCACTTAACATATACAACACATATTAATCACATTCTCAAAATAATAATGTATAGCCACAGAATCATATAAGCACTTAGCACTTAATATCAACTTACATTTATATCTCATAACACATATAACATTTGCACATAAGAAACTCTGATCAAAATACCATATAGGAATTATAAAGAAATTTTTAATAAAAAATTTGACAGCACCTCCTCTATAATATGACCTAACCTGTCGGAATAAAATCAACTCGATCAATAATCAAATAATCCAATAATCATGTACCAACTTCGGTTATACATAAAATACGCAATTATACTAATATACGAACTTGACCCGTCTTTGAGAATCCGTAACTTAACACATAAATATATATATATATATATATATATATATATATATATTCCTAAGATAAAATTTCACTTGTGCACTTACAATTCCTTTTTCTTTCGAACACACTCAATCACTATGCCCTGCAATTGCAATTTCACACACCCTCCACAAACCTTCACAAGCTTATTACCACCCCCCTTTCCCTTCTTTCCCTTGTACTCTTTTATTATTTATTTATTTTACCACCACCCCAAAACATACACACACACACACACACGAACTCACCAAGTTACTACACACATTGATTACATAAGTCATTCACCAATTTATATAACCCGGTCGAAGATTTCCAAAATCCGACATCTAACCCAAAACTCAACCAAACAAAAAAAATGAACTCAGAAATCCATATGATTCAATAAATAGAATTTTCGAATAAAACCACAGAGAAACATAACAAAAATCTTGTCACTGACTCATTACCATTCGAACCATAATCATTCGGAAGCCCATATTTTTGTTTGACACAAGAGCTTGTGAATCACAGGCACGCATCAATACTTACGCAGCCCACAATCCCAGAACACGTATACACACACTCATGCACACTGCCTCTATACCCAATTCCATTTACAACACAAAGGATCGACACACAAGACACATAGTATTGACGACCCAGCATAATACACACTCGTATATTACCATACACACGAAGTACCACCCAGGGTAATCTAACCCACCACACAGCAGCTTAACAAATAAGAACCAGGGAATATGGGTAGAGGAGAGGGAATATGGCGAGCTTGTACTGAAATTTGCCAAGAGACCGGAGTTAACACCTACAGCAATACAACATAACACAAATCGAGACCCACATAACCGGTCAATATGACGATCAGTGCTGAATAGAGGAGGGGAAACTCGCGTGGAAAAGATATGGGAGAGAGATGAGGGGAGAGATTGAGAGAGGTTATAGAGAGAGATTCGAGAACAGGGAAGAGAAAAAACGATGGGAGCTTCGAGATAATCCTGGAAGAAGCGAGAGAGAGAGAGAGAGAGATTGCCAAAAAAAAAAAAATTAGAACCCAGCTGACTCAATTTTGGGAGTTTAGGTTATAAAGATTTAGGGAAAATAGTTTAGAAAATAAAAAAAACTGATTTTTCTCCTAATTCAAACAAATTAAAAATCAACTGGTAAAATAACAAACGAATAGGTAGTAATTGAGATAAATCACAATTTTTTTTTAAAACATAGAAAATAAAATTATCTATCTTCTCTTATTTTTAAAATATTTTTAGGATTAAAAACGAATTAAATATGAATTTTACAAATTTCGTTGCAATAAAACTCTTAAAATCATTCTAAAATACTGAAACACCCAAAGTACACTTCCCAATAATTTTAAAAACTGAATAAATATACAAATATGATATTGCAAAGATTTCGGGATTTTTACATACTCCGATGATTGTATAAAAATTTTCAAAGATCAATAGCGCATGATTTAAATAAATTTTAATCATAAAAATTCAAATAAAAATTTTCACGGACTAGCACGTCACACATACATCACCATATAAACATGTAAACATGATGTTACATATATTTTATCTAAAAAAAAAGTTTCACACCCTATAATCCACATTTAATATTAATTAATTAAATAATAATAATAACAATATGATATTTTCTAGGGCGTTATAAATCTGCCAGTGCATTTGGTTTAATTTACATATTATTTAATTACACTTAATCAATGGTAGATGATGGGGTCTCTTAGTTCTCTTGATTAAGAGGTTCTCCCTTGAACTCTACCCTTTATATATATATATATATATATATATATATATATATATATATATATATATATATATATATATATATATATATAGGGTCCTGGTCCCTGACAATTGATTGTCAGGGACCAATTATGTAACAATTTGTTTCGTAACCGTTGGATCGATCATTCAACGACTAAGATTAAAACAAAATTTTTTATCTTTCCTCTATAATTTTCCGCGGAACCATTGGGGTTCCGCTATAAATTTTCGCGAGCGTACTAAATTACGAGAAGGCCATTAGTAACTCCGTGAAAAATTTTCGTGGAACAACCGATACATATAATTGATACATACATATCTAAGTTACAATCTGCACAAATTCACTTGTCACCACTCAGTGAAACCTTCGCATCTTTTGTGAATGCTTTTGGAGCTTCTTCAGTTCAACCAAGTTTGACCCCCACAATTTCCAAACTCCACAACCTATATATCAACTCCAACATCCATCAATCAATGCAAAATCATGGTTTTATAATTCGGTGAGTCACCAAAAAAGTTTAACAATCTTAAAAGTATCCTTTATAATTAAAAATTATGGTTTTTATATATCTTGAATCAGATTTACATCACAAACAAAAGCATTTCACTAATCAAATCAAAAAACTAAAATCTATATGCACAACATAAATAAAAAAAGCTCAATAAAAATTCTCAAAACTACCAGATGGTATATATGTATGTATATATAATAGGTATTATTGAAACGATGATGGGCTTGATGGGTTATATCAATCTGCGAAAAATAAAAGTGAAATTTATTTAGGTTAAAATGGTTCCGCGGAAATTTATAACGAAACCCCAATTGTTCCGTGGAAACTTATAGAAGAATGATAAAATTTTTTGTTTTAATCTTAGCCGTTGAATGATCATTCTAACGGTTATGAAATAGATTATTAGATAATTGGTCCCTGAAAATCAATCACTACAAGAATTTTTGAATCAGACGACACACATCAGAAAACACTTCGACGAAAAAGTGTTGGCTGAATTTTTCACGCAACGCTTTTTTATTCAAGCTTTTCGGTGTGTTGTCTGATCATGAACTTAACGACAGTTTTAAAAATTGTTGTCTAGAAGATCAAAACTGACAAGCGTTTTACAATGGTTTTGGAAAGTAGTGTTGTCTAACAGGTTGTCTTACAGTGGTCCTCAAAAGCATTGTAAAACTTAGACGAGTGTTTTTATCAGATATTGCTTCAAAAGTAGTCACACAACGGTGACTAAATACTATTGTCTAATTTTAACAACAGTTTTGGAAAGCATTGCCTGAAGAAACTTCAGACAATGCTTTCAAAAAATGTTGTTAATATCAGACAAGTGTTTTGATAGACGTTGTATAAAATGTACTCAGATAATGGTTTTTGAATACTGTTGTCTGAATTTCATGCAACACACAATGGTTTTGTACTCTGAGTTCTTAAGCTCTCACACAAGCGTTTGGTAGTTAAAAACCGTTGTCTGATTTTACAATAGGAAAAAAAATAATTTAAATTGGGCTAACCCCCGCCAAAACATACCAAACATCAAAGGCAATACAATGTCATACCAAACAAGCAGCAACCAACATAACATCAATCAAGAAATGTTATGTTCAAAGTAGCAAACACAATTATCATATTACAAAGTTTATGTAATTAAAAGTACACAAATTAAATTACATCAAGAAAGTTGAATTGTTTCGTCTACATCTCGCACGTAGCTATGTTCCTCTTCCTCAAGTAAATCAACATCGGGTAAATTGGGTACAAAATAGTCATTCTCAAGTTCTACTTCCACGGATCCCTCATTTTTATCATCATTATCTTCATAGTACTTTTTCTCGGGTAGTTTCAACACCACGGACCATAATTTATCAAGAGGATCGTCGATGAAACATACTTGCTTAACATGTTTTGCTAACACAAATGGATCGTTTAAAAACCCCAGCCTATTCAAATTAACCAATATATAACCCAAGTCATCTTCCGTGACCCCTTTGTTTATATCTACCCACTTGCACCAAAAAATAGGGAGCCTAAAGTAGTTATAGTCCAACTCCCATATACTTGTTATTACTCCATAATATGTATGTGATGTGTGCTCAATATTTTGATCCTTACCCTGCACTATCATTGTATCAGCTTCAACGTACACACCACTACATTGAACTTGACGTGTATCATCACGATCCTCGGTAGAAAAGGTAACTCCGTCCATTTTATAGTCGCTGAACGTAGGCACATCCTGGTTAGGCTCATCTGCGATCCATCTTATCTCCTGCGATATCTCTTTTTCATCAACCAAATCGGAAGCAATCTTAAAAAAAGTACAAGTTACAAGATGATTAATATGAGCAGTAGTTTGTAAAACATGCAGAAAACTATTACTAAACACATATAATACCTTTTCTTTAAACCATTTTGGGAATTTCTCATTTTGTTTGTTCTTCAACCACATTTTATCATTTTCATGTTCAGGATATTTGGTCATTAAAAATGCCATGTGTTCACTGCATTTAAGTAAAAGAGACTACATAAATAATGAAATAATGACATAAAATATGGACTTGATTTTTCTAGTTAAAAGAGTGCAGAAAATGGTAAACGTAATAAAAGTAATTTTACTTACTCAAAATATGGCCTAACATCAGTAGTATTTTGTAGAACACATAAATGTGCTACGTGCAAATCAGTGCTGCTCGGGGTTATCACTGTAACACAAATGCCATCCCCGGTATGTCTACCATTTTCAGGTACCCCAATAGTTGCTTCTTCATGGTCCACCAAACATTCAACCGCCTCTTCCGCAATATAGGACTCATCAATGCAAGCTTCTACACGAGCCCGATTCCTTATATATCCCTTAAATGTCTTCATGTATCTCTCAAAAGGATACATCCACCTAAGGAAAATTGGTCCAGAAAGCTCAACTTCTCTTACAAGATGAACCGAGATATGAAACATTAAATCAAACAAGGAAGAGGGGAAGTATTTTTCAAGCTGGCACAAAGTTTCTACCAGTTGCGACTGCATTTTCTCCAACTTATCAACCTCAATGACTTTACTGCAAATTGCCTTAAAGAAGAGGTAAAACCTGATAATAGTGTTCCTGACCTATTTTTGCAGTGACGATCGAATCGCAATTGGGAGCAAGTGATGCAGAATCATATGACAGTCATGAGATTTCATTCCTGTAAGTCGAAGCATTTCCATTAAAACTAGACTTTGAATATTTGAACAAAAACCATCAGGCAACTTCATGCCAAGAAAGGATGGGCAAACAGCTTTTTTTAGAATGAGTTAAATTCCAAGATGCCAATGGTAACTTCTCTTTTTTTCCCGGAGTTTTTGGCCTTAGTTCTGTTTTTATTCCCATTTCGGCCATATCAAAATGAACTGATTCCTTATCTTTTGTCCTCTTTGGTATATTAAGCATGGTACCAAGTAAAGCTTCGCATATATTTTTCTCGATATGCATCACATCGAGAACATGCTTCACCGGCAAAAACTTCCAATACTCAAGCTCAAAGAATAAGGAAACCTTCTTCCAAACTGGTCGAGCATCACCTTTCTTCAATCGAGGTTGGCTTTGTGTCTTACCGTAGATATGACCCTTTAAATGTTGTACTCTTTCAAGCACCTGCTCTCCGGTTAATGGAACTGGAGCCAATTCTTTTTCCACGGTGCCATCAAAATCTTGTTTCTGCCGACAATATGGGTGATGACGGGGCAACCACCCCCGATGCCTCATGACCACACACTTTCGGTAATTAACCAGCCTCGTAGCTTTTGTTTCATCAACAAAAATAGGACACCCGTTATACCCTTTAATAATATTGCCCGATAAGTTGCCATAGGCTGGATAATCACTAATAGTCCATAACAAAATGCCTCTTAATAGAAAATACTCGTTCTTATAAGCGTTATACACTCATTTCCCTTGCCACAACTTTTATAAATCTTCCACAAGTGGTTGAAGGAACACATCAATATCATTACCTGGTTGAGTTGGTCTGAATATCCACAAACATAGTATTATATACTTCCTCTTCATACAAAGCCAAGGTGGAAGATTGTAAATTGACAACAATACTGGCCAACATGAGTAATCAATATTTGTGCTATGAAAGGGATTGAATCCATCCGAGCATAGAGCTAATTGCAAGTTTCTAGAATCTGAAGAAAAATCTGGCCACTTGGTGTTGACTTCTTTTCAAGTTTGTGCATCTGCCGGATGTCTCATTTTATCATCCTTCACTTTCTCCGTGTCATGCCAAGTCAAGTCCTTGGTTGTTTGAGATGAGTTGAACAAAGTCCTCAAACGTGGTAGTAATGGAAAATACCATAATACCTTGGCAGGAATCCCTTCCATTTCATCCCCTTTTTTGTTTAACTTCCATCTAGAGGCATCACAAATACGGCACCTCGTCTCATCTTCATCTCTCTCTCCACGATATAATAGACAATCTTTCGGACATACGTGCATTTTTTCATACTCCATTCCTAAAGCACATAAGCTTTTTTTAGCTTCACTGAACGAAGAAGGAAAACTGTTGCCGTTTGGACGCATAGACCCAACCAAAAGTAGAATTTTAGAGAAGCCACAATCAGATATCTGATATTTTGCTTTCAAGTTGTATAACTTTACTAAAGCCTTCATCTTTGTAAATCCTTCACATCCCGGATAAAAGGGTTCATGTTCAGATTGAATATTGTAAAATAAATCTGAGGAATCTAGGGAAACATCATCATCACTACCACCATTCTCTGTTTTTAGCGGGATTTGATCCACAGATTGTGAACTGGCGGACTCCTCAGTGATAAGCTCACTTTCTTCTGTATTACACTCCCCGTGCCAAATCCAACACATGTAGGTCTCACTAGTACAAAACTGGCTTTTTACGTCGGTTAAATATGTCTTATACGTCGGTTAAATGGCGACGTATAGAGGGGCGATGTATAAAGTCACGAGTCTTTTATGTCAGTTAAAAAGGCGACGTATAAAGTCTAAATATACGTCGCTAAAAAGCCGACGTATAATGTTAAAAAAACCGACGTATAATGTTGAAAAAACCGACATATAATATCCAAAAAAACCAACGTATAATGTTGAAGGCGACATATATTGTCCAAAAAGACGACGTATAACGTCTAAATATACGTCTCTAAAAAGCCGACGTATAATGTTGAAGAATCCGACGGGTAATGTAGAAAAAAGATGACGTATAATGTCCAAAAAACCGACATATATTATCCACAAAAATTTAAAAAAATATATTTTTTCTTTTATTTTTGTATACAAAAAACCTTTAAAAAAAATTAATTTCTTATTATTTCTGTACACCAAATAATGGCTAAACAATCAAAAACCAAAATTTGGTATGTTATCTGGAGTATAACAAAATAACCAATTATTGATTATTACACTGTCATTTGTCACCAAGCTTTAAAGCTGTTTATTGCCATTACCAAAGAGCTGAATACTAATATTCTTATAACTACGTACAGGCCTTCCAAGGCAAAAGTCCGGTCCATTCTATGAGGTTCCCACAAAGCATTTATCAAAGAATCTCTTTTATTGAGTTGGTTGCATCTAGTAATAAGCTCCAGAAGAATAACTCCATAGGAGAATGCATCTGCTTTATAGATGCTTTTCTGCTTGCTGCATACTCTGGAGCAAGGTATCTGCATATAGTGAACACGAAAAATGAAAATTAGAGACTGCATATAGCTCTGCCTATGCCAGTAGTATTTGTCTCCTATTTGGTTGAATGTATCAATCGAATAGTAACAAAAAAATTTAATTGAAGTACTAAAAAAATTTATTATAATGCAGAGTGCAAAAAATAAGTAAATAACTGAAATTTAATGCATATTGCAAAAAAGATGCAGTTCTGTCCGCATTAAAACAACCACAAACCTGGTATACCTATTACCGACTATCAATCAACTTCTCTGCATTGAACATGCTTTTTAGAGCGTCATTCAAGACACTAACTCTCACCATCTTTCAAGTTGCGGTTCTGCAAGAAAGACAGTTTGGATTAGACAAGATAAAAAAACCAGATACATACTTTGCAAGTGACAACTAATCATCCGTAGTAGCCACTAATATGGTTTCTCCATCAAAAGTTGTGCATTAGGATTTTATTTATTGGGGGTTAAAATGTATTCAAATGAATGCTAATTCGCGAGTATAGTAAACCTCAATACAGCTCTCGCATTCAATTACCATTTTACTATTTGATGTTTGGAGCAGTCAAAGAACTGGTAAAATCTAGCACTTGAATATTTATATTGCTCAAGAAAGCCAAATTCCAAACACACAAGAGCATAAAGTAGCAATATTTGCATTTACAAATAGATTAGTACACATATGACCAAACTTCATCTCAAATGTCAATACATCAGCTTGCCTAAGAGCTTTCCCGGTATAAATAGAAAAAACTTAACGATGATCCAATTATGTTGTTGTGATTAGTCAAAAGTAATCTTTCGAAAGCATCACATTTCGGAATTTTAGCTGGTAATCACCTGATTAGCACGGATGTAATCTCACAATGCATATATAACGAGATTCTAGAAAGTACAGATCAAACAAAGTAAATGTGATACAAAATTACTAACCGTCCAAAGTAGAGTTTTTTAATGATAAATGCACTAAGCAGTCCAGCCTGCAGAAGATAAAAGCAATGTGTAACATACAGAAGTATTTCACCAGAAGTATATAGATGCTAACACTTAAGGAGGGAGATACGTATATATAGAGGGAGATAGACTCACGAAAACTCCCAGTAAAGTGCTCAAGATAAATAAATATATGAAATTGCCAACCAACTGCAACGCCGTAACTGCGTTGATATGAGACAAGTCAAAGTTCTGGACTTCATTGAAAAGGACTACTGATGTGGCATCATTAACGGCACCTTCCCCAAAAACTAGACTATATAGTAAGGGCGTCTCATCCTGATTAAGCACCTGCAACATTAAATAGAGAATGAGAAAGCAGACAGATATTGCACTCCACAATGACTATAGGTTTTTAATCTTTATATACCTGCAATGTACAAACAGAATCCGTGGCATAGAAGATTACACCAATTGCTGGATAAAAATTAAGAGAATCAGGTGATAGGCCTTAAGAAACAGTACATTGGCATATAATGCTGCTAGAGACAATTATCTTACCCAGAAAATCTCCTATCTCAAGAGAACCAATATTCATATTTTTTAAAAAGCGGATAGCACCTGGTACAAGAAGATGTTGGATTTAGTTACTAGATATAGCTATATAAATAAGTATATGTATTTATTAGTATTCTACAGAGTTGACCCAATTCTTATTATTCATTTTTACAGTGTTGAGCAATCCTATCAAATGACTTCTAATGTTTGTCAGCTACTTATGCATTATAGAGAAGGTTGAAATTTTGACTTCATTAGTGAAAGGTTAATAATGCACAAGGGATCCAAATACAAAAAAATAGCATACCTGAATCATAGTTAATTTTAAATATATACTTTAACTTTCTGGTTGAGAACTTAATGCAAGCACATATAAAATTAAAATCTATAAACATAATATGCTTCTATTGCATGCTCTATAGTTGCTTAATTGGCTAAAAAGTCTTGGTGTTTTTGTAGAATTTGTCGTCAATACAACTATACAAGTGCAAGGAACGTGCTGGTCTAGGCATCGCAACACAGAAACTATCAGGTGATTAATAGAATCTCGTTATATATGCCATTAGTTCCTTCGCTGCACCTGCATCAACATTCTTGAAAAAGCAAAGTATATAGAATCAGTAACTTAATCAACAATGTTTTAGCAAATATTTCTTAACGACCGTAGATCCTTAAAACCTCGTAATCATATCGAGTATAATAGTGTCGTCCATAGGTAGCCCAATGCTGGCGCACAATGTCTTCAACAGTCACAAGCTTTCCCCCACTCGAGATTCTCCTTGTTCTTGTAAGCAAGAATAGATAACCAAGCTAGTACAGCCCATATTCCATCCTTCTCTCGTATATGGTCTGAGCCTATTATATATAGAACAGATATCGCAAAACTTGAATATTACAAATGCTAGTATGCTACTTATATAGTTATATGTAGATAAGGTGTTCCTTTCTATGGTAACACGCTCAAGAGTGTACGAAAGGTAAAATCTTACCGGTTCCAAAACTTTCTTCACCACACACTGAACATATACCAGCATCCATCAAGTTGCCAAAAAACTTCCATCCAGTGGGCACCTTACATAGGGATTGTTATAATTATATTTGCATATTTAGAGGCAAAAGAGAAATGGGGAGGGGGCAGGACTATAACAAAAATTCAACATTTGACCAATGAATACCTCAAAGAACTTCAAGTTTAGATGCTTGGCTACAACATCAAGAGCAGCTGATGTAGGCATACTCCTGCAAAAAGAAATGACGTCTTAGGATCTTCGTATTTAAAGATTTTAGAAGTGAAGAACACGCAGGTCTAAAAAGTCATTAAACTCAATCAGGATATGAGAATGAAACTGTTATAGATCAAAGCACAATTAAGCAAGAATAAAGAGGCACAATTAAGCATATTTATATACCTACAAACACAATTGCAATAAGCTTAGCTTGTTCAAATTGCTATATGTATGGCCTCTACCACTGGAAACAAAACAGATTAGGGTTTGAGTACGAAAAACTAGATCGAGAAAAATCTCGACTGACTTGAATCAAATACATATATTTATACATATATAGGAGTGTGTATATATATATATATATATATATATATGTGTGTCGATTTTGAAGATAATCTCTTAATCATTTGATTGATTAAGAGAATAGATCCCCAAAAATCTTTCAATTTTACCAATCCAGCACAATATACATCGGTATGATCCTTGAACGATGTATATAACATATTTAAGTGTATGTGAATCTTAGAAGAGAGGCCGAAATCACTCGTCTTTAAAATAGTGTAGAAGGAGGCACCGCAGAGAGAGAGAGAGAGGCGAGAGAGATTAGGGTAGATTGGATTGTGTGAATGAGCACAGTAGACGCTCCAAACTAGAGTATAGACGGTCTTGATTAGAAGTTATACATATCTTTTAAGGTTTTATATACGTTGCCTTTTCCTCAACCGATGTATAATGTCATCATATACATCATCTTTTACTTAACCGACGTATATAGTATCATTATATATGTCGCTTTTCCCTTAACCGACGTATATAATAGCATTATATACGTCGCCTTTTCCTCAACTGACGTATATAGTAGTATTATATACGTCGCATTTTCCTTAACCGACGTATAATATAACTTTATACGTCGACATTTTCTGGAACCGACGTAAAAAATGTTTAAAAATGTACATATACGTCGCCTTTAGGCGGAACCGACGTATATAAGTACTTTATACGTCGCCTTTGGCCAGAACCGACGTATATGAGGCGACGTAAAAGATCAATTTTGTACTAGTGTCTGATCGACACCATTGCTGAAAAGATGATCCCTCACTGTTCGAGCTTTCCAAGATTTACTATGTACGCATTTTATACATGGACAACTGATTTTATTTTCACCATATCCATCCTCAAATGCAAATAACAATAATTCTTCGACTCCTCTTTTGAACTCACGTGTTCTTCTATCAGCTTTTAACCAGGACCTGTCCATCTTTTAAAGTAACATAACAATAACCAGAGTCATAGAAGTAAACAATACTAACATTACTAACTGCACAGAAATTAAACAATACACAAAAAATTAAGCATATAGCTGGTTACTCAAGACCTGTCCATCGTTCAAAACTTTAGTAATTATTAATGCCTCTATAGCACTATTTATATAGGCCTGTTAAAACATGAAGAGTTACATTCTGCAGCATACTTCCCAGTGTGTTGAGGGTCTAGTTGGGTACATATCATGCAGTATATAGTTGTAGTAGCATATCACTAGAATTCTAAAATATGTATGAATGGTTAAATATCCAGAAAACACTAGAATCTGATTCTTTCCCAAGTGTTGCATATCACTAGAATTCAAAAGTAAGGAACAGAAAAACAATTAAGTTAAACTACTAGGACCTTGCTAGTACAAGTATTTATAATCTATAGTCAAAAGAAAATAGAGGATTCCTAATTCTATCAACTGACATGGACTAAAGATGTGAAGTTTGACTAGTGGTTTCGCTTTCCTTGAATATGATTGTAAATTTTAATATGCATTTAAAATATGTGACAAACACTTGTATTATATAAACAGAAGGCCATGCTTGCATGAGTAAAGGGACAACTCAATTGTTTTAAGTGAGTTCAATGACACCCCTCCTTGTACAAGCCACACATTAAGTACTTAAGCAAATATGATATAAAAACCAATACTTGACCAAATTAGGTTTTCATTTTCTTACAAACACATCAATATAGACAACAAATTAACATATCATTATCAATACAGATCAAAATAAAATCACCAAATTCACATAATTCCCCAAAGCCCCAAATATAAGTCAGAACCCGAATTTCAGTTTCTCAAAACAAATATCATGAAAAATTACCTTAATGGAGATGGAGGGATGCTTAAATATCCAGCAAACACTAACGATGAAATGAGATGAAAGAATGTATGCCTGCACAGAAAATTTCTTCACGAAAATGTCAATTTTGGATGAGGGGATTTCAGTGTAGCGGATGGGAATGGTGTAGAATCTGCAGGATTTCAGTGTAATGGAAAAGAATGATGGGATTTGAGTGAAGAATGGAGGAATTGAATAGAGTTTGTAAAAGAGGAGAAAGGGTTTGAAGTAAACACTAATACAGAACTGTCTTTTAGCGTCGCACTTTTAGCATCGGTTATATAGAGAGTCGTGGCTTATACATACTTTAGGCGTCGGTTGCTAGCTTAACCGATGCTTAATGTCATTTGTGCTGGACCTTTTACGTCGATCATGAAACAACCAACGCCTAAAACTGACCTTTTAGCGTCAGTCTTTACTCAACCGACGCCTAAAACAACCTTTAGGCGTCGGTCATAAACAATCGACGCCTAAAACTTACCCTTTAGCGTCGGTCTTTATTTAATCGATGCCTAAAACTGACCCTTTAGCGTCGGTCTTTACTCAACCGACACCTAAAACTGAACCTTTAGCGTCGGTCTTTGCTCAATCGACACCTAAACTGACCCTTTGTACTTTATGTGTCGCCTTACATTTGACCGACGGTAAAAGTATTATAATTTTAAAAAAAAACTAAATTATATACAAATACGTTATATTATATTATACCATTGTAATTAAAAAATATTAAATTGGATAATATTATTCAAATAAGATTTATACAAATTCAACAAAATTTTATAAAAAGTTACATTTAAATATTTTCAATACACAAATAAATCACATCTTGACATCACTAATTTTATCCAAAATATCAATAAATTCATCCGTACGGTTGGATCATCGAAAATTATTATTTGAAAACACAAAGTACGTACCGTACCTACCGACGGACCAAACTTTTAATTTCGGCTTTTTTATAATAATAGTATAGAGACAAATAAATAATATCTTGACATCACTAAATTAGATATAGTATTGACATCCGTACAGTTGGATGATCGAGAAATATTTTTTTAAAACACAAAGTACCGTACCGACCGACCAAACTCTTAATATTTCGACTTTTATAATATATAGTATAGATATAGTATAGATAGTATAAATTTACTTAATTTTTATTTTTTTAAAAAAAATTAAGTTCTTCAATATCGCTTTTAAAATGGTTATGGTAGTTATTGTATTTTAAGTAATATTCTTATATTCTTATATTTATAAAATTTTGTTAAAACTAATACAGCTTGTAGGTGAAAATACAATTAAATAATTGATCACTATATTTGGGAAAAAAATTGATCAATAAAATAAATCAAATAATTGAATAAAAAACTTCAATATCAATAAAACACTACAATAGTTCTCTGACTTCTTCACAATTAGGTTATCAATCGTCTCTCTCTCACTCTCGTCTCTCTATCTCTCGACTTGGCATTGGAAACCGTTCACTCTCGTATTTGAATATACGGTTTAGGGGTTTGATTTGGTAGTGAAATTGTATCTCTTTCACCTATTCCCCATCAAATTAATTTGCATTTTTTAATTTTGTGACTTCTCTCTGGCTCAGCGTTTCTCTAGGGCACCAGGCTCAGCGTTTCTCTGGTTCTGAAATTGAAGGTACACAAATTGAGCTTATCGTGTTAATTATAATTGTTCAATTTTTTTATTTTATAAATTAATCATTTCAAGATTTTTCATTCTTTCTATCAAGATTTTCATAAAGGTAAAAACTGTCAATAACTTTTTCTGTAATTTAATTGGTTTTGTTTATATGAAATGATTTTAGGGCTTGTTTTATGTTTTTTGTGTGTGATATTTGTGTTTGTGTTGTGGGTTGTTTGATTATTTGATGAAAGATTCAATTTTTATTCAGGGTTTTTGGTATTGATTGTGTATGCATTTTTGATTGAATTGTTCACCTGGGTTTTTAACAAAGTTTGAAGCTTTATGGTCCTGTTGGAATCACTTACAGGCTTGTGGTTATGTGAATTGTTAGAAAATTAGGAGTAAAGATATCCAGTTTTGCCTTTAAGAAAGAAAAGTCAGGGTATTTCGAGTATATTGATCATTAAGAAGATTGTTGCAACCAGTATTGAATGAGCTTGCGTAGGTGCAAATTATTGTAATTTTACTTTGTTATATATTATTTTCTTTGTTGTAGAGTACTTGATAGCACTAACTAGGAGACCATCATAATTATCTTCTATGTCTTGCCTTTTAATTTTGTAAAACTGGTCTTTTCCTTCTCATTCAAATGCTTAGAACTAGAACTTGCAGCCTGTATTTTCTTACACTACTTACAAGCAATTTTTTGACAAAATACACCATTGATTATGGTTTCTGAACATTCCGAATTACTGTGGTTTTTGCCCCTAAAAAAAACTAAAAAATTGTAATGCTATGAAATTTTATTTAATGAACTAGAGCAGAATATAGCACTTCCAGTTACTTAGTGGCCTGCTTGTCAGGTCATATCTTGTTATTCTGTCTTTGATGAAGATCTGTATTACATCAGTTAGGAGATGTAAGGTCCAAAAAATAACTAATTTGTCCTGTACTAATAGGGAAGATTGGATCTAAAAATGGAAAATTCCTTCAGTATTTTTGATATACATTATTCTTTAATCATCTCTATTTGTTTTGCATCCCATGTTCGACAAGCTAATTAGCTTTAGTCCAATAACTTCCTCTGTAGAAGAAAAGCTGTGCTCTGTTCTTACTGTCACAGCCTTTTCTTCGGGTTCAAAGCCGGAACTGAATTAGGCTATCGAGAAGTGCTTCTAGTGAGTTTTGGTCTTTCAATGCTGGCATTAGCAAGCATTCATGCAAATCTTGATATGGAAATGGACCCTAAAACTGGAGACTACAAACAACTTACTGAGCTTGTTCCTCTAATTTTAGTAATCGTAAGTTTGTCAATTATCACTTGCGCGATAATTTTCAACATTTTTTCAGTGTTGCACCAATATTAGAGATGAAGAGGCCAAATGTGTTAATAATAGATATGTATCATATATTGTGATTTTCTTATCTTTGAGGTTTTGTTATTTTGTAAAAAAAATGCTTTATTTGAGTAGGGTTAGTCTTCCGGTACAATTACTTGTGTAAGCTGAATAAGTTGGGTTTCAGGCAATTAATCAATTCTTTCCACATATTGCAATTTTTATTTTTATTTTTTAAAAAAATTGACTTTAACGTCGGTTCTTTAAATGACCGACGCTTATAACCAGACTTTAAGCGTTGGTTGTATAAATACCGACGCTTATTACCAGACTTTAAGCGTCGGTTGTTTAAATGACCGACGCCTATAATATACTTTATGCGTCAGTTGTCTAACTGACCGACGCCTATAAATTGTCTTTATATGTCGGTTATTTAATTGACCGATGCCAATAGTAAGACCATATGCGTTGGTTCTTTAGGTAACCGACGCTATTAGCAACTTTTAGGCATCGGTTGTTTAAATAACCGATGCTATTAGTGCATTATATGCGTAGCCCAATAAACCGACGCCATAGGCGTATACCTATAGTGTCGCCTTCATATACTACGCCCAATAACCGATGCCTAATGCCTATTTTGACCGACGCTAAAAGCCCTTTCTATACTAGTGAAACTTTCTAAAATGGGAGAATGAGCTTCGGACAAAGATAAAGACCATATATCCCGACTAAAATAATTACAATGACATTCATACAACGGTTTGTTAAAGTACCAAACCTGATAGAACAGTTATATTAGTTGCATTCAGACAATACTATGTAACACAAAACCATTGTAGAATGTTTCCACTTTTTAGAGGTTTAAAACAATCTCAGACAACGGTTTTGTTATACAAACCGTTGTATATATAAATCTCACACAAGATAATTACACAACGGTTTGTTGAAGCTCCAAACCTGATAGAACAGTTATATTAGTTGCATTCAGATAATACTATTTAACACAAAACCGTTGTAAAATGTTTCTACTGTTTAGAGATTTAAAACAAGCTTAGACAACTATTTTTCTGTTTTTACCGTTGTATGTATAAAGCTTAGCCAACGATTTTTCGTCTAGATCCTTAATTAGAATATAAATATGCGATTAAATTATATCATAATATTATATCGAATTCTTATTTACACATTATACTATAAAATATTGTTTAAGATGAATATGGTTAAATATATCACCAAAGATGTGATAATATTAAGGTTTTTATATATGTAGTACAAGTTAACCATGCATCCAGTGGACGTTATAATGCGAATATACCAAAAATAGACGTTTCTAATGACATGATCATATTAACGTTTTTATTTAGCAGATGTTAATAATGCATCGAATAGTCGTTATGCTAGTGTAAAGAAGGATAACATCATTCACGTAACACACGAGTTCAATAATGTCATCCAGTGTACCATAAATAGACGTTTCTAACTACATGATCATATTAACGCTTTTATTTAGCAGATGTTAACAATGCATCGAATAGTCGTTATGCTAGTGTAAAGAAGGATAACATCATTCACGTAACACACGAGTTCAATAATGTCATCCAGTGTACCATAAATAGACGTTTCTAACTACATGATCATATTAACGCTTTTATTTAGCAGATGTTAACAATGCATCGAATAGTCGTTATGCTAATGTAAAGAACGATAACATCATTCACGTAACACACCAATTCAGTAATGTCTTCCAGTGTACCATAAATAGACGTTTCTAATGACATGATCATATAAATGCTTTTATTTAGCAGATGTTAACAATGCGTCGAATAGTCATTATGCTAATGTAAAGAACGATAACATCATTCACGTAACACACCAGTTCAATAATGTCATCTAGTGTACCATAAATAGTCGTTTCTAACGACATGATCATATTAACGTTTTTATTTAGTAGATGTTAACAATGCATCGAATAGATATTATACTAATAAATTAATCACAATCGGTACATATTTCTAATTGACTAATGAAATACGGATGACATTAGTCGTTATTTTCTTAAAAATAGTGTTATAATGTTGATAGTATATAAACTTATAAAAAAATAATAAATAACTAATTCAATTACTAATAAATATTTCACAATTTTTATTATTAATTAATTAATTTTTTTTGGTTAAAAACTGAAATTAAAAATTTTATAAATAACTAATTAGAATATAATGATTTTCCCCCTTTTATTTTCAACCCCGACTTCCATTTCCCCCTTTTTTTTGAAGCCCAACTTTCATTTCCCCCCCTTTTTTTGACCCGATTTCAATTTCCCCCTCTTGCCTTTACACACTCACAATTCCCAATTGAATACTTTACACACTCACAATTCAACCTCCCTCTCTCTCCCAATTTATTTTCTCTCTCTCTCTCTCTCTCAGTCTCTCTCTCCCCTCTTTGTCTCACTATATTTCTCTCCCTTATGGCCCCTTCGAAGAAGGCAAAATCTGATCCCCATGTAACTGCAAACCTTTTGAAGGCACTGAAAAAGAACAAGGCGACTATGTCACAACCCGTGAAGAAAAAGGGGGTTCGTGAAGAAAAAGGGCAAACAGACGGTTTGTTGAAGAAAAAGGGGCCCCGAATCGCCTGAATCAGTGAAGAAGATGGCTATTTCTAAGAGCATAAAAGTTAAATTAGATAAGAAGAAGAAAAAAGAGGAAGCACCAGTGGGAAGCAGACAAGAAGGGCTTAGGCTTTTAAAACGAGGACTAGTTACCATGCATAGGATTGTTAGGCGAAAGATGTTGGGGATTAAGCTCACAATGCTTTTTAATGCAAAGGGTGAACCATACGGTCCAGCAGCCACTGAAATAACATCTTATATTGGGGTTCTTGCCCGAACTAAAGCCCCCATATGGTATGATAATTGGAAATGCGTCCCGAAGGAAAGGAAGAATTAAATTTGGGATTGTGTACAAGTAAAACAAATTGCATTCCATAACTAATTATTTTTTTATTTTTGTAAAATTATGACTTAATTTGGGGGTTTGGAAACTGTTAGGTGAATTGGGGGTTTTTGGTACTGAAAATGATATTTTTTTTTTGTAAAATTTTGACTTAATTTGGGGGTTTTTAAACTGTTAGGTGAATTGGGGGTTTTTGGTACTGAAAATGATGGGGAGGGGTTTATAATGATTTAGGAGGTCATTTCGTGGCAAGACTCCGTTGTTTCGGGTCTGCATGTGGTCTTAATCATTGTTTCGGGTCTGCATGTGGTCTTAATCGTTGTGATTTTCGAATTTCATTAGTTGTTGAACAAATTTCGTTAATTGCTTCTTGATTTTCTGATGAATTGTAATTGTTATTGGAAGTTAATTGAGGTTTCCGTTGATTTTTGGTCAGGTTGTGTTCTTGATTGGGTTACCGGAGTTTATGAACTTTCGGTTGTGTGTTGATTAAGTAAAGAATGATGGTTGATTGAGTTTAAATGTATGTTATGGTGCTATATTGCTGTATCACTGAGGCGTTGGTGTTTAAAAATGGTCAATTGGTAATGTCTGTTGTATGTCTGTGTATTGTACTCTGTTTTTGGTTATCCGGAGTCTAGGTTTGTTGTCGGATTCTAGATTGTTTTTCATTTTTTTAATTAAGTTAACAGATGTGTGCTAATAAAAATGATTATCTATGTAGATGGCATACGTGGTACCACCAACAGCGAGGAGTATTGTTATGAAATCGGCATGCTCGAAATGGAGGGACTTCAAGAGTAAATTAACAACAGCTTATATCCTTCCGCATAAAAATCAGTGTGAGCTGTTAGAGTTTCCTCCGGCTGATTACTCCTTCATCAAGAAGGCACATTGGGACATTTTCATTTCTGACCGTCTATCTGATGTTTTTTATGTGAGTTTTTGACCTTATTTGTTTACTAAATTCTGAGATAGCAAAATTAATTAGTAGTACAACATTGTTTCTAATATTTTTTGTTTGTTCTTCAAGGGCATCCACAACACACAGCAAAAAAGGAGGAAAATGAGTGAATATGATCACTGCATGTCTCGAAAGGGTTATTCCAACCTAGAGCATGAAATGGTTAGTAATCGTGACTCATATTAGACAAACATGTATAATAAATATGTTTATTTGTAAAATATCTTTCATGATTAATGTGTTTTAATGACACAGTATGATTTTTCAAACATGTTTACACAAACAGTGTCATGGTGATCCTGAAATGAAGATAAATAGATCTGATTCATGGGTCCTTGCACGCAAGGATAAAGATGGGAACTTTAAGTCTGGGAAAATTAAAGAAATTGCTGATGATATTGTAAGTTGTTTATTTATGTAACTTTAAGTTTATCATACCATTTATTTCCTAAATAATACTCTTCATCTCTTTTGTTTCTTAACTACTTCCATTTGCTGTCAATATTTTAGGAGAAAATAAAAGAAAGAGTTAAACAAGGGGAAGTGACTGTAGAAGGCTCCGATGATGTCTTGATCAAGGTGCTCGGTAAACCTGAGCATGGAGGATGGGTACGTGGGCAAGGGGCTTATGTCACGTAGTCTACATACTTTAAACTTCCGAGGCAGAGGAAGGAAGGCAAGTCAATAGAGGACAGAATCCAAGAAGGTATTCATAAATTTATGAAAGAAGAGACTGAAAAGATAATTCGGGAGCGAGATTCCTTTTGGGCCGATGAGATGGCGAAGCTGAAAGCAGATTGTTTGGGAAAGACTACTGAGTCTGATTCTAGTCTAAATATTGGATCACAACAAGGGAGTTGTTCCAAGGGCGCATATGATATGATGAAGGAGTTGGAGTTGTAAGTTGTAAGAAAAAAATTGGATCTTGTTAAAGATGACATGTTTGTTGGAGAGGAAAAACCGATTCAGGAGAAGACTGAGTTGGATAAAAAGAATGAGGAGAAGACTGAGTTGGAGAAAAAGAACGAGGAGAAGACTGGGGTGGAAAAAAATAATGAGAAAATATTGAGTTAGAAAAATTTAATGAGGGGGAAATGGATTTTGTATAAGTCGAACATGATCAAGTAGCTGGTAAGGTGGGCATGAAACCTGAATTTGCTGTTATGGAGTATGAATTAGCAATCGACTCTCCTTTAAATATTGTTGCTTATGCAACAGTGGATACAAAGGCTCATGTCGTTCATGGGAAAGCTATAGAAGAACAGAATGCACGAGTGTCTATTACTCGTGCAATTCAAGGTTCTGCAAAGATTCCTTTCCCAATCAAGGATGAAATCGAGACCATTGAACAAGCTGTCGGAACTTATATTTCATGGCCAAGAGACCTTATAATTGAACTGAAGACAAGCACTGCAGTGAATGGAAGTACAAAGGTAAAATTTTGTGTAATCTCTGAAATCATTAAAAAATATTTCTTGCATTAGGTGAATAAAGTACAGAGTTAATGCAAATTATCTTGTTTTTCACCGGTCTATATTAATAATGTCACAATCTGTTATTTAATAATAAAAGGTATATGTTTGTGGACTTTTGATCTCATTTATTGATATTCGTCTATATATAAGTGTTTTCAATTTGTTTGAGATGTTTAATTAGAATAATGGGTAAGTTCTGTTTCATGTAAGTAAGATTTTATTCAAATTTGTTAATTCTGTAGAGTTAAAGCGGGAAAGAACAATTAAAAATTACTACATATGTGCTAAATAAAACTGAATATATTATAATTTTATTAAAATTTATATTGTTTTTTTAATGTGAAGTATAAAATTATTAATTTATATTTTTGATAATTTAACAGATCTACATTCTTTAACACATGACATTCTCAATTTTCTTTTTATAATCCACTTCAGGGAAGTAAGAAAATTATTGGAAAGAAGTTTAAAAAGGTGAAAGATTGTGGGAAAGCACCTCAAGTAGAAGAAGAAGAGTATGTGTTGGAGTTCGGTCCTGATTACCCGCCTCTTGTGAAGCGTTTGTGGCTTTGGGCCAAAAATGCTTCGAAACACGGCCGTGTAACTTTTTTTCAGCTATGCCAACAAGCCTTTGGATCAACCGGTAAAAAGGCTCTGTTTTTATCAGATGTGTATGCTTTGTGCTCTGGGGGTGAAATATCGGGGTCTGTTATTTGTATGTTTGCTAAGTAAGTATAGTAGTTTATAATTTTCTTTGGCTTTACAAATACTTGATTAAAACTTTTAGTTTGTTGTAATGACTGTATACTTTCTATGCAGTTCACTCCAAGATTACTTGAAAAAAAACAGAAGATGTTTGACATGGTAGCATTTGTTGATCCTGCGACGATAGGCGCCCTCAGTTGTGGAACTGCAGGACAGAGGTCGCAAGCTCTATCTAACAGATTCAAGAACTCTAAGCCAAACCAATTATTTCTGCTCCCATATAATCATGCGTTAGTACTTCTTTTTATGCCTATATATATGTGCTTAATGTCATCTCTGTTGCATATAATGTCTGAAGGGTTTCGAGCATCAAACGCGGCGGAAAACAATAATTAAAACAATAAAATCGAAACCCAATCGCAGGATCCATGCAAAACAAGACGTTTAATTTGTAGTTATGAACGTTTACCTTAAAACGAAGCTTTAACAAATTGATGACAGATGGAGGTCCAATGCAATCACCACGCAACCCTCTTCGAGATCTACGTTGCAAAAGTAGTCCACACGAACGCTTGATCGTCCAACGATCACCGGAGCCGGTACTAGCCGAAGAACCTGCCTCTCTCTCTCTAGCCTCCCACACGTTTTAATGAATTTCAAAAGTGTATCCTTAAACAATACATCATAATGTATTTATAGGGAAGAGAGATTGGGCTAAACCCTAAATCGAATTGGGCTTCTCCAAACCAATTCTGATTTGGTTTTAATATTAATTTCGAATTCTATTTAATTATAATTAAGACCAGCTCAATTAATTAAATATCCAATTTCGAATTTAATAATTTAATTTAAATTCGTAATTTAAATTAAAACTCCTTTTAAACGTTCTTATTGTGAAACCCTTTAGGTTATTATTACGTTGGCAATAATTTTAATATCCAATAATAAAATAATAAACAATGAGCGGCATCTAGTGATACATCATTGCTACCCAAGTAATAATAATAATTGGTGATCCAATTAAACCTTTCGTGGTTAATATTTTCGTGTAATATAATCCCTTTAACCAAATATAATAGATTAAACTCGAGGCATGTTATTAGTCATCCTCTTCAACGTTTAATCCGATTTTCCTTGATCAATGAGTAGACTATTAAAACAAATCAATATTTGAGCATGGCCATGCATTTTCATAGTCTCACTCAATCAAGAGGCCAATAATATCTCTCCTAATAATAGGAGGGTTAAATCCTTTATCTATCATTCATATTTCTCATACGACTCATAATATACCCGATGTACACCTTTATCATCACCCGGTCAAAGGTAACTTTTAATGTGGTCAAAGTATATTAATCCTCGTATATAAATATAATGATCTCAAGTCTAAGGATCATTACACCATTATCACTTTGAGTCTTTCTAATGACATTATCAACATGTAGAATCTCACCATGGGTTAATCCAGTACAATGTAGAATATTACATGCACCTATGTTCTTGACTTTAGTATCACTATACCTATGACCAGTGAGATGTTGTCGTCAATCAACAAACATACTAATCTTTATGCATTATAATTGTCCCATATTAATAATGCTCGATTAGGGATATTTAGGAATATAAACACCATTCATATAATCTCATTTTTAAGTCACATACTTAAAGATATAGAATACATGTTTTATATTCCAAGGACATTTATTACTCTAACATTTATATCGCCGTAAATTAAGACATAATAAATTAATGTAGAATAATCAGTAGAACATAATCATTAAATAACAAAATAGTCTTTCCTAGAAGCACAACTACATTGTCTCTAGGGCACTAACACTATCAATGTATTGATATAGTTTAAGGAGCCTGTATATAAATTTATAGTTTGTGAATCTAGGCCTTGTAAATAAAATCAATCTGGCCCTTATAAATAAAATCCTTATCCTCTAATAAAGATACATGTTTTCATTTGTGCTGTTCATGAAATAATAGCAACCATTGAGCGTTGATGGCTGTAAATCCGGATACACAAATAGTTTACCATATGGATCCTTTAAAGTGAAATATTGCAAGTGAAGAATGGACAGAAGTTGTTGACAAGTTAGTACCACATAAGAAATATATTTCATTTGGAATCACATCTATAATTAATAAGAAAAGTATCTTAAACTTGATTTATGTTATATTGCCGTAATTCCATCAAGTTGTACAAGGACAAAGCAAAGACGTTTCAGCAGAAGAAAATAATGTGGGAGAATCTTGCGGTAATATATTTTTCTTAGTGCATATCTTATATGTTTCTCTTTTACAAAACATAGTTTGACCGTATATATAATTTTATTTAATGTTTCTTCAGGGAGGTCCTCTCCAAATGAAGAGTAAAGATTGTGGTCTATTTGTGATGCGCTATATGAAAGAAATATGTCTAGACAAGGAACTCCAATTTTCTATAAAGGTATGATTCCAAATTTTTGAATTTTTTCTTAATCCTACTACTTCATGGTGAAGCCTGTTTGTGACTTGGTCTATTGTTTCATTTTATAGCGGCTACGTAGAAACAACCAAAATTTTTATGGCCTGCCTGAGCTCATGAAGTAAGGACTGATTTCGCGAAGTATTTCATGAAGAACCACGCCACTTAAACTTAATCGTATAGCTGGGTATTTTGGGTTGAAAATATCTTAAATTTTTGGGAGCTTCACTGTCTAGTTTATGGTAAATATAGATTTTAAGCTTCAAGTGTATATTTTAGTTTATCTCTTTTGTTGGTATATTCACCTGAAAATATTTAATCTTGTGCTTGGATTTGGTTGGTGGTATTAGTGAAGTTAATGATGAATTGATTGTGGATGTTAGTTGTAATGGTTGGTCGTTTGGAGAATATTGGTTGTAATGGTTGGTCGTTTGGAGAATATTGGTTGTAATGGAATGAATGGAATGATGGTTTTTGATTTTGGCATGTTTATTTTACACTATAGTGCTTTTGATTGTATATACAAAAACCGTTGTCTACTTTCCTTTTAGCCAATTAGAACATTGTTTGGAATACTTGTCATTCTATCTAATAGACAATGGTTTTTAATACCCATGGTTTATAACAAAACCATCATGTGCTTTATAACCAGACCATGCTTTAACTAGACCGTTGTTTAAAGAAAAGTCACACAACAGCAAAACAAATGCATCAATTGTCTATAAGAAAACATAACAATATTTTTAGCAAAATGAAAACGTAGTGTCTTACATATTCAGACAACATGTAGTAAGCACAAAAGTGTGGTGTATTTAAACCATATACAACACAATAACGAAATGAAAATGTTGTAGGTTAAACACTTACACAATGCTTTTGCAAAACTAAAAACGTAGTGTCTTATACATTCAGACGACATGTAGTAAGCACAACAAGTGTGGTGTACTTAAAACACATACAACATAAAAAATGAAATGAAAACGTTGTACGTTACACATTTACACAATTCTTTGCAAAAATAAAACGTAGTGTCTTATACATTCAGAAAACATGTAGTAAAAAAATAAAGTGCGGTGTACTTGTAACACATACAACATACTAATCAAACTAAACTGTTGTCTAATTACATTTCGCACAACACTTCTTTACAAAAAGACCAATGTTTTATACCATAAAGAAACAATTGATTATGTTGTATAAACCATGGACTTCGGTGAAATTAGACAACAGTTCTACTCTTAGAAACACTTGAGTGACGTGAAATTGGACAATAGTTTCTTGTGAAACTATTTTCTATACCAGCTTTCATACAACAGTTCTAAAACCAGGTCTATTATCTGTCTGCAACATAGATAACAGTTATGCTGGTGCTGTCTGATGTTGGTAACAGACGGCATTGATATAGACAACGGAAAAGAAGGGGTTCAGATGACGGATAAAAACTGTTGTGTGGTCAATTTTTTCTTGTAGTGAATTGTCAAGGACCAAGACCCATATATATATATATATATCACTAAAGGAAAATATGGAGAGTGACTTTTATTATCTATTATTATTATTATTAGCGAAGTAATGAATTTTCTTAGGAATTTTTCAAAAATATTCAAGTTACAAAATCTTTTTTCAGAAATACGTTGTAACCTCATATTTAACCACAAATGCAACTGTTGTAACCTGAAATGCAATAGCTTGCAACCTGCTTCGTAACCACATATGTAACTTTTATTGTATTTTTGCAAAAAGTTTGAAAACATGGATATTTTTTATAATTTCCCTTTTTTGATTCTATTAGCTTGCGTTATAATTAATTTGGAATTGATTATATAAATAATTGTGAGATTATAATAAACTTGAGGTTTATGCTCCAATATTGAATGAGAAATTTTTTTTAAAGGAGAATATTTTCATGATATCAAGAGTCTAAGTCAATTACCTAAAAAAACTACGAGAGTTCACGGGTTTGAAAAAAATTACGAGAGAGTTTGTGGATTCGAGGAAAATAACCCACGAGAGTTTATGGGTGTGAGGAAAAAAATCTGCAAGAATTTGTTGATTCAAAAAAAATAATTCTTATGAAAGTTCGTGGGTGCGAGAAAAAAAATTTGCAAAAGATCGTGGGATGATAAAAAGAAAAAAAGTTCTCGGAGAGTTTATGATTTGCGGAAGAGAAAAATCTTGAGAATGAAGATGATAATAGGACGAAAGAACAAATATGATGATAATGAGTTAATGGTGGATTTATGGAAGAATTTGTACGACAAAAATAGAGGTTTTGAGGAGAATCGTGATAGTGATTAAAAAAAAAGATAATGAACACAAAGATGATGATGGGAATGAGTGTGGAAAAGATTATCGTAACGGGTAATTTGATTTAAGTTGGTGATTTTGTTGTTTGAGGCTGAGAGATCTTTTTTTTTTTTTTAACAAACTCTCAATTTTGAATATCGTAAATTTTATATGATGTTAACTCATATGCTAATATATATAATTAAAGTAAAAAATGGAGAGTTACCTCTATCATTATTATTAGCGAAATAAAGAGAAGCAAAATAAAGAGAGTTTCGTTATTTTGTTAGTTTCTGTTATTACTAATTATGAATTAGTTATATAAAAAATTGTGATATTGTAATATAGTTCAGATAATAACTTGAGAACTTTAAGTTTGAACTATTACAACAAGAGCCTACATGATTTTCATAATGGTTAATTGAGGTTTTTCAAAACTACATTTAAAATTAAAACAACTGCTCTTGTTTGGATAATTTCTAGGGCAGGGGATAGGTATAGCATATGTAGTTCAAATAAATTCAAAGAACGTTATAATATTAAGTTAACTAATCTATAAAGTTCGGTTTTATGGTGGCATTATACTTATTTATTTTTTAAAAAAATAATATACATTTATCTTGTATTATATCATTAATATTAAATTTTAACAAATAACACGGCATTTAAGAAAAATGCAAAAGGAATCAACACAGTACTTTCTGCGCTCTCTCCTTAAACACAATTCTTTCTATAGAGTCGCTCTTTCGTTAAAACAAAAACCCAACTATAACATATATTATGAATATTTCTATTATATTTTTTATCCAGAAAAATAAAATAAAAAGAAATGCTAGAGCTTCTGAAAGCGTTCCTAAATGCTGAGTTGTCATCATACAATTGGTTATCTTTATATAAATGAGATAGACCCCTTGTGCATTAATATGAATCCTACGAAAAAAAACAATGCCATGTGGCATTTGGGAACATTTTCGGGATTTTTTTTGGGATATGTTGCATTACTCTAACACTACACCAAATATGGCCTATTGTAACACCAATATATAAACGTGTTACAAAAAATGTTACAATAGACACAAAACTTGGTAGTCTATTGCAATATTTTTAAAAATGTTGTAAGAAATACGAAAAGTGTTGCAAGAAAAAGGATCATTTTGAAATTTTAGAACAATTGCAATACTTTAGCAAAAGCGTTACAATAGACGATACACTTTGCCCAAAATTGTAGGCGGGAACTTGGTTTTTTGCTTGGCGGGATAAAAAAGGGTACCAAAATATTTCATACACAATTAAAACAAAAAAAACAATCCTCAAAAACACATCTCACCACTGTCTCTCTCCACCACTATCTCTCTGATCTCATCGTTGTCTCTCTCGACTCACCACTCTCTCTACCGCTCCTCTCTCTCCACCTCACCACTCTCTGTCTCTCTCCTCTCTCTCTCTCTCTCTCTCTCTTTCACATAAATACACATCTCTCATCTCAAATTTAATCGATTCAGCAGAAGCCCAAAACCCCAAATCTAACTGAGCAAAGATTTGAGCAAAAATTTGAGTAAAGCTTCAATTAGAGGTAAAATACCCATCTTTTTCCAATTATAATGAATTATACATGTATATATATGTATGTATGTGAATTTTTTCGATTGTATGTTGGACTAAAGCTTGTATTTGTCAAATTTGTTGGATTTTTGTGTTAACTAGTTGGATATATGTGTTAATATTGTTTTAATTTTGTTAAAAATTAATTATATGCTCATGGTTTGAAGATTTTTCTCAAGCTGTGATATTTTTGTTAATTAATTACATGTGTTAATTTTGTTATTTTTTGAAGCTGTGTTCTTTTATAGTGAACAATTGCTAAGTATTGTCCTAATGTGCCGTTTGAAGCCCCTTTTTTGGTTGTTTTTAGTGACATATTAAGTTTCTTATTTTCTTAATTTATGTTGGTCTTTTTGATTTCAGGCTCTTGTCAATATGATATTTAAGTTGCGATTTTTTTTATTGCAGAGATCAATGTGCTGGTTGTTGGTGATCATGCAAGAATAACTATTCTCCCATTGTTTTTGCAGGTTCTGAATTTTTTTGGTGTTCATTTTTTCATAAAAACCAAGTGTTTGTGTTTAGTTTGAATATTCACTTGTTTTTTATGCTTCAATGGCAATAGGCTACACCATAAGCAAACAATTTGACTGATGAAGTACATACCGCTCTAACAAAGCATACACAAGACGGTGGAAGCTAAGGCTGGAAAGGGTTCAGCTACACTCTCTATGGCGTAAGTAAAATCTAGATTCTAATTGGTTGCCGATGAATGAAAATAGAACATGTAACATCTGTTTCTAATTCTACAGTTATGCCAAAGCTTTATTTGTTGACGTGTGTTAAAGGACTTAATGGAGCTCCAGATTTTGTTCAATGTTCATTTGTACAGTCGAGCATAACTGAATTACCATTTTTGCATCTAAGGTAACCTCATCTCACTTTAGTCCCTATTTTTATTGTATAAAAGCTATTGTACTCCTTCCTTGTTCGTAATTGATGTTGTATTATTATTTCTTTAGGATTGACTTTTCTTGACAATTGCTAAATTCTAGGACATCAACCACGTTACATTCTGTGTTATTTGGAATATGTTAATAATGTTTGTCTAAAATCTTGTGACACCGTGACACCACAGTTGCTAGATGTCAATCAGAGTCTGACACAGAAGTAGAAACCGCGGAAGATGGAGAACTTGGGATTGTGGGCGATGATGTCCAAGATTTCAGCGATGGAAGTTTTAGTCCAACTCCTGGCATGGAAACAGTTTGCGTCTTCCCCAAAAATCCATCAAAGTGTTAGTATCTTTCTTCTTTATGGGTGTTCAGTTTGAATTTTACACTACTTCATGGAACAAGACTTATTGAAATCTCACTTTTTATCTATGCAGCTGTTGTTGTTGGGGAAGCAATTGATCTCATAATTGGATTGCAATATGAGGGTAATTATTGTTCATCTTGGGGTTGTATTCTTATTGTTTATATTTGAGTTGTGGACTTGTGGTGTTTCCATTTTGTTTTAGCACTCGATCTTTTTGTCTTCTGTCTCCATAAATGTTCCCTCCCTTCCTGCAGTTGTCATAATAAAGCACAACCTATTATTAGCTATTGCTTATATTTGTTATCATTTCTTATGTCTTACCTTTGGACTTGTAGAGTCCACAGTTTGTGATTTTTCTTTGACTGTTTGATGCCTGTAACAGGGGAATTAAATCTAAAAGTTATTGTTGTTCATGCTAGTGTTCATCTACCTTATGATCATAATCTGCTCATTCAGAATCTTACTACACAGGTAATTGAAGTCACTGGTGCCTTTATGAATTTACTTGCTCTTTCTGTGAATAATTCGGAATTCTTTCTTCCAATCACTTTTACAAATAAGATGTACAACAAATAAGCTTTAAAAGTTTGCTAACTTCACGCAATTTATCAGTTCAACATAATTGTAAGCTGCTAACATATCAGGTAACGAAATCTTGTTCCCTATTTTTGCATTCTTGTAATAAATGGGACTCTGTCATTCCTTTTGTTAGTATGATGTTTGGAAATTTATGGTGACAAGTCTTATATACATGGGATTCGAACATTGTTTTCATGTTTTTATTTCAAAAACATTGTCACCATTTTCCCGTATTATTCTTAGTGTCACGTAAAATTTAAAGTCTGGAAACCAATTATTATTATTTTCTATCATTGATCTTTTATTGCAGATAGTATGAAACTGTGACTACTGTCATAAATTTGTATGTCATGATTATGTGATTCTAAGTATTTAGTAAGAGTAGTGTTACAATTATTAATATGCATTTCACAAGTAAAAAAAATTGCACAAGCATGTACGAGCCTCTGGAATCTTCATGAATTAAAGTCGAATTAGTTGTTGTTTCACCATTGTTACGGTATCCTGCTCCCACGGTTCCAATTTCTTTTTTACTTTATGTTAAGACTTAGCAATGTCAGTATGCAATAAACTTGTTCCAACATAATCTGATTCTTTCATTCTTTCCTCAATAAATTGCGGAAGTAAGTTATTATTTAAGTAACAACTAGGGAATGGTCTACCAACTCAGAAGCCACATATGACATACATATAAGATCACTGCATTATTGAACATTAACAGTTAATTTATTCAGCTCTTCTTATTGTTTAGAGTGTAGTCTTTATTCAGTTTGATTCACCTACACTATTTTGTGCAATTATGTTGGTGGTTCTAAGCAATCTAAAGCTCTGATGGATGTGGTAGAACCTTAAAGTCACTGTGGCGGAGGTATATGCGAGATTTAAGCATTATGATGCATTTTACTACAAAATTGGACATCGCTTTAGTGTGGTTGTTTTCTGGTTAACTTCTTATTATCTGTTTAGTTGCGATTAGTTTTGCCTTTGTATGTTATCTGCACTAGTGGTGTATGTGTGTGATTTTTACTGAATGTGGTTTATTAATTGTGGTTTTTTATAACTATTACTACTTAGCCATGTCAATAGAATATGTACTGTTTTTGGTTTTTTCTAAACACAGTTCTACATCACCCATTTAATAAAAGATTATATATAAAGAAAAATTATCAGAAATTCATGAGGTCTTTTCACATAGATCAGGTAAAGATTTACCGGAGGGATCCATATTTTTTTATTTATCTCCATGGGGTTTGTACGTCACCTGTAAAAACAAATTGAAGTATTTTGCTAGATGTGCCACAGTGTTGCAACTTTGGTTGTATGAACGATTCGGCATCAGTAATGTTGTACTAGTGCTGCAACATTGAATATGAGCTAAAAACCAGTAAGTTGGTTCCAGTTTTCTGCAGTTTTCTACAGCAGGTCTTCTTCCTAGATTTTTGTGCTCATTCTCTCCTGCTTGTTCAACCTTTTTCTTGTTTTTCAGTTTGATGAGCTAGCAATGACCCCAGTACTTTAATTTCCACTCTTGTGCCTATTGCTAGAACATCAGCGGTTGTGCCCCAAGGGTTTATTATATGCATTAATCGAGCTGTTCTATTTCCCTGGATACACCATTATTCGTTCTCTGCTTTCATTTTTGTAGTTGTACTATCACGTGATTGTGACTTCCTGGACCATATACCACATTATATGTAATAAAGCTAGGCAGTGCTTCTTTTTAAATTTCTTTTGTAGGCTCGATATTTTCCCTCATAGTGACTAGCAATAGTCCTTGCATTTGTTTTTCTTAGCGTAGTTAACCACAATGACTTTAAAGTTCTACCACATCCATCAGAACTTGAAATCAGAAGGCTACTAGATAGCTTTAACTAATCTTTTACATTATTTCCCCCTATCCTCACCTTATACACAATTGTGCATACCTGATTCTCAGTCCTACAAATTTGAATTTTTTATTGAGGTATTGAATTTATTACATTTTAGCATTAGGGCTCTAGGTAATTTACATTCTAATTTTGACTAACGAGATATTATGTGGTGTTGTTCCCTTTGTTAGTAGATAGGAAAGCTCACTTTACAAAGTGACATCTACGCATTTGGAGTTGTTTTGCTAAAGCTTCTGACTGGACGGAGAGCCGTGGACCTGAGCCAAGGACCGAGCGAGCAAAATATTGTACTACAGGTCGAGTCAGCCTATGAAATTGGCTATAGATTAAGAGTGGCTTTGTATTTAGCTCAAGCTTTAGAATGTTGCAGCAGTAACGAGCGAGCTCTATACCATGATTTAAACGCTTACAGAGTATTGTTTGATCAGGTGGTGGTTTTACATTTGTTCATATTGTTCCTCCAATTTGGTGGTGGCATGATGCTAACCTGCTTTTCAACTTGCTGAATTTGCAAGCTTAGCGTTCCTGATGTTTCCAAAGGAAGACAAAGTGTCTGGACAATCTGTTAAGAAAATAGTTATAAGTTGTTGTTTTGACATGAAAGACTAAGTTTAATGTAGAATTATGGTGTAAGTCGATATGTTTTTCGACTATAGATTAAGTCACTACGCCATAAGCGAGCATACGCAACCCCCAAATAAAGTTTCAAAAGACCTGAAAAGCATTACGTAAGGCATTACGCAACACCAGAGGGACGGTGCCAATATTGACATTGCGTAAGACCCCTAATGCAACGCTTTTCCAAGCTATTGCAACACCACGAAAGTATTGCATAATAGACCTTATGCAACACCAAAAGCACGTAAAGGCAACACCACATGGTGTTGCATAAGATTTTTAGCCATTTCAGCAGTGGGGCTCACCATGGTGCCACAACAGCAGTGGGGCCCACATGCCACATCAGCATTGGATCCCACGAGGTGCCATGTCAGCAAGGTGCCACGTCAGCAAGATGCCACGTCAACAATGGGGGCAACCAAGATGCCACGTCAACGGTGGGACCCACAAGGTGCCACATCAGAACTGGGGGCCATGCCACGTCAGTAGTAGGGCCCACTAGGGGTGCCACATCAGCAATGGGTCCCATAGGATGCCACGTCAGAAATGGGGCCCACATGATGCCACGTTAGCAGTGGGGACCACTATCTAATGCAACACTTGTTTGGTCTAATGCAACATCATATTTTTTTTGCAACATCAAACATATTTTTAGCAACAATAAATCTACAATATTAGAACATCAAATAGAGTCAAATGAAAGACTTTTTTACAAAAAAATTTAAATTGTTGCTTTGTTTATACATTAATCCCAAAAATTACAAATCTTACCAAATATACTAAAACCAAGTAACTAATACTAATTCTAACTTCCAAACTATGCGAATTCTAACTTTAAAATTGTATTGGTATAACCGTATTGCTATATAACACTAATACAATCGGAAAAGATAATATCTAGAAAAAACTAATTGTTTTTACATGTAATGTAATGCTTGCCCTGTCCTGAATGTAGCTGGACAATGTTGCTAGGAACCACCTGAGCACACTAGGTTGAGCTGCCAAAAAAAGTTTCCAAGTAAGCATCACATTTTATTAATTTTCTCAATTACTAACTGTTAGACATGTTTGAAGAGTGAGATAGGACTACTATTGTATTTGTGTTTGTACAATAAACATGCATATCATGTTAGCTTATGTAGATGAATTCCTACCTCGAGTATCCTTCCAGTAAAGTTGTTAGCTGAAAGAAGACTGCACAGAAGTGTGTACAGAATGACATTAATAGTGCACACTAGTAACTACAGACCTGTGGATATGTACACAAGGAAAGCATCAACAGCCAAGGTGGAACGCCATTAATAGTGAAGGTGAATGCTATAAACTCAATAATTCAGAACTGGAAATGAATAAGATGATGTACTGATTGATGGAAATCACAGAATACAATATTCAAACGTTTAATTACAGCAGATAAGTAAATAAGTAAATAATTCCAAATAAGTAAATAAGCAGCAAATTTAATAAGAGGAACTACCAAATAGTAACCAGAATACCAAATATTCACACGTTTCTCTCTTACACAAAGGATATGATCTGCATAGAGGGACAAATTATATAATAAATTAGAATAATTATAGCTGTGACTAAGCTAGTTTCTCTAGAAGTGACAGAAACTTCAAGTGGCAACTGGAAACTTGCAACTGATCAACCAGACCACAACTAGATGTTTATGCACAAGACAAAATCACTTAAGAAAATTCTGAATTTATGCTAATAAAAATTATTTCCACAAAGTAAACATTAGTAAAAAATGGCAATGACAAACTGTTAAAAGGAATAGTATTAACAAACAACAGAGAAGCATAATAAAACATAATAAGAAAACCCAATATAGACCATAATAAGGTGACATCAAAGATTAACTAAGTGGGAAAACAATATATCAATGGTGACAGAGGAGATACAGAGTACAACAAAAGAATAAAAAATCAAAAGCATGAACTTAGGCTGCAAAGATATTAAAAGAAATCATAATCTAATACCCAAGAAGAACTATAATTACCCTCATATTTCAGTCCAATTAAGAGATCAGTTGGTTCCCCTGCAACGTAAAATAACTTTACTGACTAGTTCTCCTCAATGGTTTCTATTTTTTTGATCAAATAAAAGAGACCAGTACTGATAGAAAGAACATGTTCGTAGCAAGTAGCAACCCACCTATTAATATGAGAAAATATCATAATTCTTCATTGTTAATACACTTTGGTACAGTAAGAATTAAGATCTCCAGGAAAGGTATAAGAAGGATCTAACATACTTAATTACAGACCTAAGCTGGTTATAATGCAAGGATTCAACCAAGAAATAACCATACCAAAAGAAATCAGTTGCGAAGCCAGAGTTTTGCACCAGTTAGCCGAAACTTCTTTGCCTAGGCCACGAAATGGAAGCTTCATTAAACTCATTTTTTCTGCCACCTAATACATGGAATTACATTTACAAATAGAAACAAGCTTTAATACAAAGTGAGTGTAAATTTTTAAGCTGACAAGTAATTACACACCAGCACAGATAAATGTATGGACGGAGAGTGTACCTGGTGATCAAACTTAGCACGCTCTACATCCCTTACATCGCTATGGAGAACTATATCAACTGGTTTTGTACTTTCTTTGACTGGAGGTTTTTCCAGATGCTGAGTAACTTAAGCCAACAATATGTTAAAAAGTATATTGTATAACATTGGTCTGGGTAGTATTATTATGCAACTATATGCGGGACTTCCAGAAATAGTTTGAAAGTAGAATCTGGTAACTGACATTTGCTGCAACAGGAGAATTACAAAGATTGGCATATCTTCTCAGTAAAAGATCCTTTCTCAACGGAGGATAATGGAGTTTTGTTTTGAACCATTTCAAAGCTTTAGTCAACTAAGTTTAATTTACCTTTTTACTTTTCTGCTCTAAAAATTGAAAATTTTTAAATAAGAGCTTTAAGAAAAGTATATTTACATTACTATCAACCCTACTGAATCTTGTTAAAGTAATATTGAACATGTACATATTTATTTCTAGCATCCAGGGGACTAGTTTGAGATTTTACCTGGTTTAGAAACTCATTAAGCCTTCTAGCAAGCCGTATAATACTTCCCTAAAAAATGACAGTCATTTGTATAACTTCAGCAAATGATTCACCCTGAAAAGCATAATGAAATAGAAGCTAGTTGTATACTTAAGTTTACATAATTATATATGCAATATTTAAAAGGAACGAAACTGGCTCTACATAGGGACATAGTCACAGAGGTACGATTCAATGAGATATAATTAAGAAAAATTAAAAATCAACAAAAGAGTTAAAATATGTTCTCTATTTGCTTGAAAATAGACAGATCCATGATAAAGAAGCCAGTGTTTACAATAACTGGTGTACCATGATCTTCAGAACAATCAAGTCCAGATATTTAGAAGGAGGATCAAGGTATGATGGTAATTACACTCCCATGTACTTGAATACAGAAGGACAAGAAGTTGAAATGCAAAAGGGTTCAACTCTTAAAGAAGTGAAATTTTATCAAGAACAATTATCTCTGAATCCTGGTGGAAGAGATCTTGCATAATTACTGTTGGGAGAGTTAGATTTACCAAGAAGCTCAATTCAGAATCTCAGAGCTGGAATCTTTCAGATTGGTAAAGGTGATGAAGAACTTAGAAATCTGAAGAAAAGGTTAATTCAAATTCTCTATGATAAAGAAGAAGAGTTATTATCAAATTTCTTGTAGATGAGTAATTTCTTTGTGAGAATTTCTGAGACTAAGCCTGAGGATTTCTTGTAATATTTTGTTTTGAATTTTTGACATCACTGAATCAAGGAATTTGTGCTTTATTTCACAAAGTACAAATTGGGGGAGATTGTTAGATATTGATTCAATTGATGATCAGGACCTGGACTACTGATCAGATACCGATGCTGACGTCATCAGTATTGCACCGTCAGGATTGTGTTATCATCAGGATTGGAAGCTGATCAGGATTTCATGAGGATATACATCAGTCCAGGAATCTAGGAAGATTGACATGTCGGTTCCTGATTTATAGGAATGCAGCTATCATTCAAGATATGTATTAAGAAACGTATGTAATTGATTTGATATATCTTTTAATTGATAGTGTATCTGTGTACTGTATATAAACACAGTTTAGGTTTTACTTAATAGTAATCGCTTACACGAATTATCTTGTAACCTAGCAGCTCTCAATAACATAAGAATTTCTTGAGAGAGTTTGTAACAGTTTTATATCAGAGTTAATAAAGCTGTTATATATTCATACTTGTGTTATTATTTCTGTTTAAGTCGAAAATCTTATACAATTGTATTCAACCCCCCTTTTACAATTGTTAATTACTGGGCAACAATTGGTATCAGAGCAAACTGATTAACTACAATCAGAAATGATCTTAACATGTCGACAAGCAAGTATGAAAGTATTAAAATCCTTGTTCTCAAAAATGTTGAATACCCCACATGGAGGGTAAAGATGTTGATGTATCTGGAGGCAACTGATCCTAACTATCTCGATCGAATATATGATGGACCATATATCCCAAAGAGACTGGTTGCTAGAATAGATACTATACCTGAGCACTATGTTCAGAGACAAAGGCTGAATGGACTCCTGAGGAAAAGGCTGAAGTACTCAGAGATGCAAAGGTGAAGAACATTCTTCATAATAGTCTTGATGTTGTCATGTCAAATAGAGTGATAGCATGTAAAACTGCTAAGGAAATCTGGGAAACTTTGGAGACTCAATGCCAGGGTTCTGAATCTATCAAAAGAAACAGAAGGGCTCTGTTGATTCAAGAGTACAAGCAGTTTGATGCAAAATCTGATGAGAGTCTCACTGATCTGTATGATAGATTTCTGACACTATTGAATAATCTACCTCTGGTGGGTAAAGAGTATGAACAAGAAGACTCAAGTACCAAGTTTCTTAGAGCTCTGCCTGAGGAGTGGGATACTCAAACCTCTATCATTAGGCATCAGTATGATCTTAATACTGTATCTCTTGATGAAGTCTATGGGATGCTAAGACCCATGATCTTGAGGTTCAACAGAGGAAGAATAAGAAGACCAACAAAGCAAAGGTTGTTGCTTTGAATGCTGAATCAAAATCAAAAGGAAAAAGCGTGGAGGTTTCAAGAAGGAGAAGTAGAGTCGTTGAGTCCAATACTGATGACTCATCATCAGATCCTGATGCAAATCCTGATACTGATACTGATGATGACTCAAACCTCTATCATTAGGCATCAGTATGATCTTAATACTGTATCTCTTGATGAAGTCTATGGGATGCTAAGACCCATGATCTTGAGGTTCAACAGAGGAAGTGTAACACCCCCAGATCCGGGGTCAGGGATCCGGTGGTTACGGTTTCCAATTCTGTCCACAACAATTGAACTTTCCTTAACATAAAATAAATTACGTCTCTATAACCCAACACAACAATATAAAACACACCCGTTATAGTCCCAGAGATGAAATCAGAGTAACAATCAAATTTTTATTAATCACATTATGAGTTCTTACAATCCAAAAGAATTTCAATATAAATACATACTCTTTGCCATCCATTTACATAAGTCATACTAGACCATATTCTTGGTACTGAAAGAATAAATATATCCTACCAATAGCTTCTTCTTCAGCTCTGGTAGTCTCATCGTCCTCGCCCGCGTCGAGTGCGCCTTGTGCGAGTCATCTGGTCTAGCTGTTGTTGTGATATAATAATAAGGCAAGGGTGAGCAATAGCCCACCAACAATAATATATAACTGAATGATAATGTATAACAGTTCAAAAGTATCTTTCAAACCATATGCCATGCATTTACAAAAATGATGCCAGTATAATATGAGCGATGAAGTTACAAGGTAACTTGAAGTATTTGTTTGTAGAAATATCTGCTACATCAAAGAAAAGGTTGCAATTCCAGTTATGACCCTTTTCCAACTCTGCCAACAGTAATCATGTTGCAGGAAATAAATAAATTTGGATGATGAGCCAATGATGGAGTATTCACCGCGCCCGCTGTTCCAATCTTGATGATCAGTCGAGATCGTACAGCTCAATTTAAATTTACTACCGGTAGAAGGAAGAACTGACGGCTTTACTTGTATACCGCCTTACTAGCTCTCCCCGGCCAACGATTGGGCCAAAGGGGATGGACCGGCGCTACTCGGCCTCTTACACGACTCCTAGTTCAAATAGAATTCATGATTCTGAATGTAACGTTCGTCCCCCTTTCCCCAAGTATAATACTTGTTGATAAGACTCCACAAAGTAGTCGTATCTAGTTGGAAAGGAAAATTTACCAATAACTCCCAAGCTATTACTTGGTAACGGATATCAACTTGTTCCAGTAATCTTACCTCTCGAAAGATGAGAAGGTAACCAACGACTTAATAAGTCAACAGCACCCGAGTTGCGAGTGAAGGGAATACTTTATGACCGGGAAGTCGACAAGATAAATAACATTTTTCAAGTAAGGTTCCCTTATTATTATTGAGATAGACTCAAAGAAGAATGATGTCTGAGAACCTTTCTTGATATAAGCTTAATAATAATATGATTCCGAGGTATTTTCTGTAATAATCGAAGAAGATAAACCTTATCGAGGTTATTCTAAGTATGGAATAAATATTCAGAGAATATTTATTGAATTAAAATATTTAAAGAATATTTGGGAATATGAAAGAATATCTTTAATCAGAGTATTTCTCAAATAATCCCTGAAGAAATATCAGGAGAATATTTATTGAATAAATAAATATTTAAATGAATATTCAAAACAATATTCATTAATTAATAAGACCTGAAAAGAATATCTAAGGTAATATTCATAATTAATTAGGAATTTAAATGAATATTCAAAAGTAATATTCATTTAATGAATAATATCCTAAATGAATATCAAGTAATATTCATTTAGTAATCCAAGCATTAAGGAATATTCGAGATAATATTCGATAATTAAATCAAGCTTCAGATGAATATTAAAATAATATCCATCAAGTATTTAATATCTTAAATGAATATTCAAAAGTAATATTTATTTAATAAAATAATATTCTAAAAGAATATCCAAATAATATTCATTTAATAGTCTCATCTTTAGAAGAATAATCGAAATAATAGTCGATAATCAATTCGACTCTGAATGAATATTGAGAAATATTATTCGTTGAATAGTTACGTTCAAATAATTATTTGAAGTAAGGATCGTTAAAATAATTAGTCTCGAACGAATATTCAAATAATATTCGTCGCCCAAATAATAGAAAATATTTACTTAAATATTTTCCTCCGAGGTAATCTCGATATATCAAGGAATATTGACTCCCGGTCTATTTTTGATTAATAAGATGTATACGCCCTTCTATGAGGGTCTTACAATAACCGGCTTATAACTGATATATAACTATCTAGCTTATAAGCCAACAATAACATTCAGGGAACAAGTATATCAATTCAACTTGAAAGTAGGCATACATGCAATGGCATATGTATATCAGCAATCATATATATATATATTTATTCAATCACAACAACAACCTAAAAGAAGGGAATTGAAACTTGCCTGGTTGTCGAGTACGGTAAGGGGTAGTGGTAGCGGGTCCCGGTTCAGCTTGGTGATCTATAAATAGCCAAGGCATTCGGGATTAATCACTTAACATATTAAAAGTTAAGTTATACTTTATTCGAAACACGTTCTCGAGTTATCTCGTTATACCCCTTTTAGTGGATTACTTATTATCGCTGATCCGACCCGACATTCGTTTGTTAATACGACATGTCATTGTACTTATACTTGGGACATACTTAAGTCATATGAGTTCTAAAGTCGATCGTTACGAACCAATACTATACTCCGAGTTTTATCGCCCGTTTTCTAAGTGTTTTACCGAAGTTATAAAAGAGTCGTCTTTTAGGGGTTCGTTCGCGTTTAACCTCGACTCGAACATTTTTAATAAATCGAAAAATGATCCTTCTGACATACGGTTTTCTTTCACACCTTCCTTTTTACCTCTAGTATTTATTTACCAAGATTCGCCATGACTTTACATATTTTACGAGGGTTCAAATTCAGTTACGAATTCTCGGTTACGGTTTCGAAATACTTTTAGTAAACCGGCCGTAACTCCTAAACCGTAAGTCCGTTTCACGTGATCTTTATATCAAAACGAAGCTTATAACATAAGCTATCCTAAAATGGCAGAAACGTTTCTGGTCAGTAGGGTCTTGATGTGAAAAATGGAATACAAAACATGATATTGTAAAATCGGGCATTATAACGGCTATGTTTACGCATTTTCCAAAGTTTTTACACTTTATCTCGATCTAACAAAGATCAATCCAACCACACAAACGCATGATAATCATCATGACTAGTCTATCAACAACTCATCTCAACCATCTCATGGATCACAATCCAAACAACAACCATAATCAACTAATAACATAGATCTAAGCATAACATAGCATACTAACACTAAATCATCCATAAAACTCATAAAATCTCAAAATGGTACCAAGGGTTTTTGGAGCTTGTTACCTTCCTTGGAGAGTGAATAACACTTGGTAAGCCTTGTCTAGTCCTTAGATTACCTTAACAAAGCTTGGATCATCCAAACAAAACAAGAAATCAAAGTTAGTTTCTTAAAATCACTATTCACCCTAGGCTTGGATGATTTATTTGAAAATGGAAAACATGGAGTTTCAAGCCAAGATTTCTAGGGTATCACTTTTATGAATTATAGGACTTACCATAAAAATTTGGAGATCAAACAATGGTGGAAGCTTGGACTTTGGATTTGGAATTTAGGGAGGAAGTTGAATGGAATGTTTTTGGAGGGGGAGAGAGTTGCTTGCTTGTTCTTGATCTTTTCCTTGTATTATTGTGTTGCCTTGGATAATATCTTGCTAAAGTAGCTTTATTAAAGTGCCTAGGTCATCCATGATGCAATCAAGAGACATGTGTTGCATTTTGAATGGTTTTCATGCTAAGTATTGGTTTGATATCTAAGTACTACTTCCATCTCCAAGTATGCTAGTTACATTAAGCCACTTGGTTGCTAGATATTTATTCTAGTAGCTTACACAAGACTCTTGCTTCCTCTGCTTGTTTCTGTGTCCGGTTATTACCCGTTTCGATTGATTGTTCGTGAGAATATTTCACGGATTTCTAATTAGGGTTTACCGGGAATCCTCTTTAATATTAATACTTTCATTCTCCATCTTTCATTCTAACTTTCCAATTTATATTCCTTAAATCCATTCGTTAAATACATAAGGCTATCAGTGTCCAGGGAACTCTCGGAGAAAATAAAAGTGCGGTTTTTCAGAATCCGACAGCTTTTACATACACTTATTTTCCCCCTGGATCACTAATACGAACTCGGAAATCTGTTCCGAATGCTTCTGTATAGTGTCGTCTCATATTATTATATACTCCCACCAAGCACTATTCATTCTGTATTCTTTACTTGTTCTCTTAGGGTGGTACAATTGTCCGTATTCTCTTTCGATCGTTCCTTAACCTTTTTACGGAACTACTGGATTAATCGTTATCGATCTGGATGACATGAGGGTATTCTTCTGCTTGAAATTGCCATATCTTATTCCCTTAGAAGATAGATTATTCTTACCTATGTTGTTACCCTTTAGCATTCTTCAAGACATAGAAATAATAAAGTCGAATTCCATTCATTCTTTCCAAATATCAATTATTACATTGTAGCCATAACCACTCCTCAGTGGTTTCCTACCTTCATTCTTAAATCAAATATAATAACATCCCAAAATATCAAATCCTCAAAGTTAATATCTCAATTCTTGGATTATAATAATATTTAATCCACTGTCCGGTCAAATATTATACCGAAAAAGAATTTGGAATTTCTGAATTCCGATCGTCTCTGCATTCACTTATTTCCTCCGCGTATTACTAATATGACTTCGAAACATCCATATCACGTCCCGTACATAGGGTGGCGTGAAAAGTTTTCCAACTTACAAAATCACTATTCATCCACCAAATTACTATGCACGTACAGGAAATACTATGCACGTACGGGAAATACTATGCACGTATGGGAAACACTATGCACGTACTCATTTCCCTTCAAGGATCCATTAGCTCCTTCCTGGATGGTAGATTATTCTTATCTAGGTCCTCAACCATCGAATTACTCTATTCTGACAATATACCAATGCATCAGGATCATTGTCCCAAGCAATATCCATTCATTACAATCATTGTTCTTTGAAACCACCATTCATTAGAGCTGGTGACCTTGTTGTCGGAATCATTGTTCTTCATTTTATCATTACTTAATAAAAAGTTTTAATTATATCCAAAATTTGGGGTTCTTACAGTCTCCCCTCCTTAAAAGGATTCCGTCCCGGAATCAGGTAGGAAGCAAAGAGTCGTTTGCCTGTCGTTCCCTTTTTTAGCTTCCCGGTCAATTCTTAGTCGTTCTACCCTTCCTCTGCACATCTTCTAGTGCTACAATCCATACTTTATCCTTTTTCCATCAACGTTGCTACTTTTCGTACAACTCACTATCCGGGTTATACTCTTACTCAATCTTATCCTTATTGATACCTGCAGTAACATTGGTATCACTATCACCCCACGATTCGGAGGTAACCTCGCTCGTACTGTGCATTTCCTGATCGCTTTAATCTTCGCAATCTCGATCAATATAGAGAAGTGGAAAGATTTATTGAGAGATCACTATGATCAATTGAACATTTGTTATATTGCATAGTTAGTACAGAAGGGGGCCAGCCTTTAGTACTTGACAAGCAATTAAACAAGTCATGGCATTCCACTTAGACTTCTATCACATAGACAGATAGTCACGTAGCAGTACCTCCCCTCCTAAAAGGGTTGTTCTTCTCAATTCATAAAGAAGATGAATAAGAGAGAAGAAGAGAAAAGAGTTCTAAAGGATTATAGAAAGCTTTCATGGTTGTAGAATATCATACTCAGAATTTACCTCTGAACTATAGAGGTTTATCAAAGAAGAAATTAATCATAATTATATCCAATACTATTTGATCGCAATCTCACGTGTCAAAATATCTTGTTGTTTTGTCCATTTTTCTCTGGACCTGTACCCTGGTTCCACCTTAGCAACTTACTTTTGGAAAATCTTTGAACCTTTCAGGTTAAATCTTAATTTCTCGCTTGACACCATTGTTACTGACATTCCATGTCACGCTACTAACTTTTTCATATCTATAATATTAACACTATCAGGTTGTCATCCCGAGAATTCATCGGAAAACCCATTTATTAATCCATTCCTAACATTCCTTGCTTCCTATTTCGTAGTTGCTTTCCCCGTCCTTTCTTTATCAATCACATCCTTCTTATTATCTGATTCTTATTTACTTCTGTTATTTACTTCCACCTTCATCTCTTTATTGAGACATCTTTTGCACTTGGCACCTCTTTATTGGTATCCCGTCACATTTACTCTATAATCATCACGTTATTTCAATTTAAACTTTCCGAAATGAATCTGGCCCGATTCCTTTAACTTAGATTCATATAATCTACTTCTGCCAACCTTGTTTCTCATCACTTGTTCTTTTCTATCCGTGGTTTTCCACAGATTGTCTTTCGTAAGTCAGACCAGGTCGCACACTTACCTGCTCGCACTCTTATCATCTGTCGAACATCTGCATTTTACTGGCGTAGCCTGGCCACATTAAAAACCCGTTATGACCGTGCTATAAGTTTTGGGAGTAAGGCTGGCTCGAATACCGCCGTCCGAACACTTTAAACTCTCAGGTGGCCCAATAAGTCTCGGGCTCAACCGCCCTTCCCTCCAAGTCTCACTAATTCTTTCCATGGGAATATCTTTAACATCATGAATCATCAACCTCATATTCTCTATCTTGTTTGCGCAGAAGTACACTAACATAAACTTGTTTGTCATTCATCAACATGCCATTTAGTTAATCAATGGCAGCACTTTCTTTATCTTTACATTGTCATCTATTTTCTTAGAAGAATCACCATCGCTTGTTGTTTACGTAGTGCATTAATAGCTAACCCTACGGGTTTCAATCCTTTAGGGAGACAAAGTAATCACTATTCCTTATCCATAAGGAACACTTCTTGAACTTGATGTAGATATTACATGAAGTAGATAAAATTGCAGAAGAGTTTCAAGCATCGCAGCTAGGTCCGGTTGATGAAACCATCACTCATGCATCTCCCATAAAATACTGGAAACTTAATGGTTTACTTCGTCAATATTGTATCATGGTCCTGGTTTGCCTCAAAACGGGACCTTCTAAGGTGTGTAGTTTGCTTAAGACAATATCGGGAATCGAATCTTTACTTAAATTATTATTACCTTCGATTCTTGCACAATCATCAAAAGGAATGTAACTTCCTCCACTCCAATACGACCTTCAAGGTCTTTCCAAATATCATTTTGTTTCTTCGGCATGAACATTTATAATTATTCCTTTATACTTAGATTGTCGGCCACCTCATTGGCCTTTCTTGATGATAATGATTTCTTGTAACCCATGTTTTCTGGGTACATTCCAACTCAAGTTTTTCTACCTCATTCCCATCACTGTTGGGTTAAAGCATTCTCCATTAAGCTTTGCTGAAGGAGAAAATATAACTATCAGTCATTTCCATAAGTCATTGCTTCCACCTACCCGAGGGAACTTTATCACGTTTATTCCCAATCCTACTTAGGATACTTCTTTTCTTAGTTCTTTCTTTATCTTAGGATAATCTCAACCTTTATAGGTTCAACCCATACTTCCTCAGGGTTTCATACATGCCTCATCTGGCATTATTGTTACGATGTTATACATTCCTTACCAAACTTCCATTTTTGAAGTTCGGAATATTACTTTTTTTCCTTGTAAGGTTTCATAGGCCATCCTTATCATTCCTCCGGTATTTTCTGGGTACCGGGTATATCAAAATGTCATTGATCAATACTCTAATAATTCTATCTATATTCTTTCCAGAACTCTTTTTAATAATCCTTACCGATCATTGTTGCCTTAGCAAGTCCAGCCCATATCATCTGAAGTCATAATGTCGTTATTAGGGTTAATGCCACCCCTTGTGCATTCCCCAGGGTTTGTCTTAATTTATGGATATCCTATCCTTAATTCAACTGCCAAGGAATTCTTGCATCTTATAATTGGCAATCAGATCATGTATCCTTAATAAAGGTCTCTTTTCAATCATTCTCACTTGATAATCGATCGGTGGTTTAATGCCACCCTCTTCTTTCAGATAGTTGTCAGCCTATTTGGCCTTCCAAAAAGGCAACGTATGCCTATCTCTTCTCTTACCGAACTTGTTAATGGTAGCAAGGATGTTCTGGAAGAGATTGGTCGAGTTCAACGTGAATCTCTTAGTACTTATCGTTCTTCGCAAAGGTACTTGCCTCAGACAAAATTCCTACAGCATACTGTTCAATTTCTGACCTTTTCTATACCCTCTTCATATACCTTCATTGTTTACTTTCCTCCGTCATAATATATTCATGGTATTCATGATACCCTAACATCATACATCTCAAGTCACTATACTTCCATTTTACTCGAAATCTTGGACACCCATATACACATGAGTCACTTCAGTACGGGTGACCCCATCCCAAAAAGGTCTAGTGAATTCCCAATCAAAACATGGGTTGTTCGGCAGAAGATTCAAACGATCTCATTAATGTTTCCTTTCATTGCTGGTCTAGTCACTCGATAATCCTTTGTGACTTGGCCTCAACTGGCCACACTAAAATAAAAAAATATATGATTTTAGGGGTTGGCTAATAGCATTACTTTTCTAGCAATTGCCGGCATAGTGCCTTCTTCTTTGATACCTTTCTACCTTTCCAAAACTTTACTCCATATAAGTCTTAATCGACTACTCGGCACCGTCTCCGGTCACCTTTCCTCCACTTTTATCTTTTCAACTATTCTTATCAATCCCGCTTGCCACGCAAGCTTACCATTCCTGGCATAACTGCCTTTTCACTTAAGTCAATCCCGGAGTTTCTCCGTCCGGCTACTTTCTTACTTACATTTCCTGTTTCCGTCCAATCTCACTTCATCATTTTATCACTACCATCGATTATAATGCTCAGGGTCCGTTTACTAACCCATATTACAGCATCCTTACCCAAGTCACAGGGTTTGCTCCAGTTTCTACTCTCTTCCATGACATTCTCTGATAATCAGAAAGACAAGGTTTGCCAAAATTCACCGAATTCCTTTCCAGACTCAGGGAAATTTTGATCAATCTACCCACCTACTGGTAACATTAAGGAGACCAGTTTCGAAACCTGAAGAATAGTTCTATGAACCTCCAAGCAGGTGGAATCATAAGCAGTCATAGTTAACGAAATAATCATCATCAGATTGGAAGTTTACCCACTGGAGAGGAATCAATTATATCCATCCCTTAGAAGGGAATCAACAGTTTCAAAATGAAACCTGTCACAACGTCCTGATATTCAATGCTACCAAATGTCGGTCTACCTAACCCTTTATGCGAAGCGTCATTGGAAGCACAAAGTCTCCTTTTTCCATTAAGCAATGCCAGCTCTTGGTCATTACCAATTTCACCTTTTAGCTCCAGGAAGATTTTCTCACATTTTTCTCTTTAACTACTGATCGTATTACTTGATCTATTATAATTCCGCATCGGAATAAACTTAAGGTACTACTATAATCCATTCAAAGAGAAGAAGGAATTTAATATTCCTCTGAATCACATGCATCTAACGTTTCTGGTTCATCATTTAACTGAGTTGAATTAACTCTATACTCAGTCTCTTGCAGTAGTCTCATTACGAGTTCATCTTGACTCACTGGTCTTATCTTCCGGTAGGTTCTGAGATCATTGTCTTGCTTACTACTTCCTTATATAACTTTACCCAATCATGCTATCACTTCCCAATGTCTTTACTTTCTAAATGATTCATTCATAAAATGAACATTTCCCTGAATAAAACCACCTCATTAACCTCACTTTGGTTTCGTAAATTATAACCTATGACATCTGCCTTCTCGTGGCAAATTATTACTGACAATATTCATACTGATTCATTTATCAAATGATATGGCACTTACTGCCTCATTCTCAACTATTCCTAGGGACTCTGCTCCTCGTCCTATATCGCGGTCTTTGATAATCATACATCCCTCTAGCTCTTTCTTTGTTAAGATGAAAATCTCTAAGGATTCTCATCTATTTCCGTATAAGATCTCAAGTAATTCTTCCAATCCTTCTTTCTTGCTGGTACTACATCTGGTAGTCCGGCTATGAATTCAACATGCATCTTCAGATCTCTTAATAATATTTCGGTTCTTTATACTCACTTTTCTGAGCACCATATCTTAATCATCACAGTCATTCTGGCTGCGACCCTCATTACCCATGGGTAAGCTCCTTATCCTAACAGGATTTTCCTTATCTGCTGGAACCTCTTCCGGGTCTCCAGTAGGGTACTCCATCGAATTACCCGCTGATCTTCAGCATATAAAGCATCATCGCGCTGTTGCTCGTATGCCTCAAGGTCAGTCGCCTTACTCGTCGATACGATATCGAGCTAAGTTACTATCATTATACTTACGAGTTCCCATAAGGGTTTTATATGTCATCACTACATTAAGTAGTCCGACTATGAACTTGGCAAGAGTTCTTATTATCTTATTGAATTTATTGTTTTAACGTCACCTCATCACTGGGGTTTATAACGTACGCTCTGATACCACTTCTGTAACACCCCCAGATCCGGGGTTAGGGATCCGGTGGTTACGGTTTCCAATTCTGTCCACAACAATTGAACTTTCCTTAACATAAAATAAATTACGTCTCTATAACCCAACACAACAATATAAAACACACCCGTTATAGTCCCAGAGATGAAATCAGAGTAACAATCAAATTTTTATTAATCACATTATGAGTTCTTACAATCCAAAAGAATTTCAATATAAATACATACTCTTTGCCATCCATTTACATAAGTCATACTAGACCATATTCTTGGTACTGAAAGAATAAATATATCCTACCAATAGCTTCTTCTTCAGCTCTGGTAGTCTCATCGTCCTCGCCCGCGTCGAGTGCGCCTTGTGCGAGTCATCTGGTCTAGCTGTTGTTGTGATATAATAATAAGGCAAGGGTGAGCAATAGCCCACCAACAATAATATATAACTGAATGATAATGTATAACAGTTCAAAAGTATCTTTCAAACCATATGCCATGCATTTACGGAAATGATGCCAGTATAATATGAGCGATGAAGTTACAAGGTAACTTGAAGTATTTGTTTGTAGAAATATCTGCTACATCAAAGTAAGCGAGATATTCTTATTGTTATTAAGAAGAGGAACTTGCAAGAAAAGGTTGCAATTCCAGTTATGACCCTTTTCCAACTCTGCCAACAGTAATCATGTTGCAGGAAATAAATAAATTTGGATGATGAACCAATGATGGAGTATTCCCCGCGCCCGCTGTTCCAATCTTGATGATCAGTCGAGATCGTACAGCTCAATTTAAATTTACTACCGGTAGAAGGAAGAACTGACGGCTTTACTTGTATACCGCCTTACTAGCTCTCCCCGGCCAACGGTTGGGCCAAAGGGGATGGACCGGCGCTACTCGGCCTCTTACACGACTCCTAGTTCAAATAGAATTCATGATTCTGAATGTAACGTTCGTCCCCCTTTCCCCAAGTATAATACTTGTTGATAAGACTCCACAAAGTAGTCGTATCTAGTTGGAAAGGAAAATTTACCAATAACTCCCAAGCTATTACTTGGTAACGGATATCAACTTGTTCCAGTAATCTTACCTCTCGAAAGATGAGAAGGTAACCAACGACTTAATAAGTCAACAGCACCCGAGTTGCGAGTGAAGGGAATACTTTATGACCGGGAAGTCGACAAGATAAATAACATTTTCCAAGTAAGGTTCCCTTATTATTATTGAGATAGACTCAAAGAAGAATGATGTCTGAGAACCTTTCTTGATATAAGCTTAATAATAATATGATTCCGAGGTATTTTCTGTAATAATCGAAGAAGATAAACCTTATCGAGGTTATTCTAAGTATGGAATAAATATTCAGAGAATATTTATTGAATTAAAATATTTAAAGAATATTTGGGAATATGAAAGAATATCTTTAATCAGAGTATTTCTCAAATAATCCCTGAAGAAATATCAGGAGAATATTTATTGAATAAATAAATATTTAAATGAATATTCAAAACAATATTCATTAATTAATAAGACCTGAAAAGAATATCTAAGGTAATATTCATAATTAATTAGGAATTTAAATGAATATTCAAAAGTAATATTCATTTAATGAATAATATCCTAAATGAATATCAAGTAATATTCATTTAGTAATCCAAGCATTAAGGAATATTCGAGATAATATTCGATAATTAAATCAAGCTTCAGATGAATATTAAAATAATATCCATCAAGTATTTAATATCTTAAATGAATATTCAAAAGTAATATTTATTTAATAAAATAATATTCTAAAAGAATATCCAAATAATATTCATTTAATAGTCTCATCTTTAGAAGAATAATCGAAATAATAGTCGATAATCAATTCGACTCTGAATGAATATTGAGAAATATTATTCGTTGAATAGTTACGTTCAAATAATTATTTGAAGTAAGGATCGTTAAAATAATTAGTCTCGAACGAATATTCAAATAATATTCGTCGCCCAAATAATAGAAAATATTTACTTAAATATTTTCCTCCGAGGTAATCTCGATATATCAAGGAATATTGACTCCCGGTCTATTTTTGATTAATAAGATGTATACGCCCTTCTATGAGGGTCTTACAATAACCGGCTTATAACTGATATATAACTATCTAGCTTATAAGCCAACAATAACATTCAGGGAACAAGTATATCAATTCAACTTGAAAGTAGGCATACATGCAATGGCATATGTATATCAGCAATCATATATATATATTTATTCAATCACAACAACAACCTAAAAGAAGGGAATTGAAACTTGCCTGGTTGTCGAGTACGGTAAGGGGTAGTGGTAGCGGGTCCCGGTTCAGCTTGGTGATCTATAAATAGCCAAGGCATTCGGGATTAATCACTTAACATATTAAAAGTTAAGTTATACTTTATTCGAAACACGTTCTCGAGTTATCTCGTTATACCCCTTTTAGTGGATTACTTATTATCGCTGATCCGACCCGACATTCGTTTGTTAATACGACATGTCATTGTACTTATACTTGGGACATACTTAAGTCATATGAGTTCTAAAGTCGATCGTTACGAACCAATACTATACTCCGAGTTTTATCGCCCGTTTTCTAAGTGTTTTACCGAAGTTATAAAAGAGTCGTCTTTTAGGGGTTCGTTCGCGTTTAACCTCGACTCGAACATTTTTAATAAATCGAAAAATGATCCTTCTGACATACGGTTTTCTTTCACACCTTCCTTTTTACCTCTAGTATTTATTTACCAAGATTCGCCATGACTTTACATATTTTACGAGGGTTCAAATTCAGTTACGAATTCTCGGTTACGGTTTCGAAATACTTTTAGTAAACCGGCCGTAACTCCTAAACCGTAAGTCCGTTTCACATGATCTTTATATCAAAACGAAGCTTATAACATAAGCTATCCTAAAATGGCAGAAACGTTTCTGGTCAGTAGGGTCTTGATGTGAAAAATGGAATACAAAACATGATATTGTAAAATCGGGCATTATAACGGCTATGTTTACGCATTTTCCAAAGTTTTTACACTTTATCTCGATCTAACAAAGATCAATCCAACCACACAAACGCATGATAATCATCATGACTAGTCTATCAACAACTCATCTCAACCATCTCATGGATCACAATCCAAACAACAACCATAATCAACTAATAACATAGATCTAAGCATAACATAGCATACTAACACTAAATCATCCATAAAACTCATAAAATCTCAAAATGGTACCAAGGGTTTTTGGAGCTTGTTACCTTCCTTGGAGAGTGAATAACACTTGGTAATCCTTGTCTAGTCCTTAGATTACCTTAACAAAGCTTGGATCATCCAAAGAAAACAAGAAATCAAAGTTAGTTTCTTAAAATCACTATTCACCCTAGGCTTGGATGATTTATTTGAAAATGTAAAACATGGAGTTTGATGCCAAGATTTCTAGGGTATCACTTTTATGAATTATAGGACTTACCATAAAAATTTGGAGATCAAACAATGGTGGAAGCTTGGACTTTGGATTTGGAATTTAGGGAGGAAGTCGAATGGAATGTTTTTGGAGGGGGAGAGAGTTGCTTGCTTGTTCTTGATCTTTTCCTTGTATTATTGTGTTGCCTTGGATAATATCTTGCTAAAGTAGCTTTATTAAAGTGCCTAGGTCATCCATGATGCAATCAAGAGACATGTGTTGCATTTTGAATGGTTTTCATGCTAAGTATTGGTTTGATATCTAAGTACTACTTCCATCTCCAAGTATGCTAGTTACTTTAAGCCACTTGGTTGCTAGATATTTATTCTAGTAGCTTACACAAGACTCTTGCTTCCTCTGCTTGTTTCTGTGTCCGGTTATTACCCGTTTCGATTGATTGTTCGTGAGAATATTTCACGGATTTCTAATTAGGGTTTACCGGGAATCCTCTTTAATATTAATACTTTCATTCTCCATCTTTCATTCTAACTTTCCAATTTATATTCCTTAAATCCATTCGTTAAATACATAAGGCTATCAGTGTCCAGGGAACTCTCGGAGAAAATAAAAGTGCGGTTTTTCAGAATCCGATAGCTTTTACATACACTTATTTTCCCCCTGGATCACTAATACGAACTCGGAAATCTGTTCCGAATGCTTCTGTATAGTGTCGTCTCATATTATTATATACTCCCACCAAGCACTATTCATTCTGTATTCTTTACTTGTTCTCTTAGGGTGGTACAATTGTCCGTATTCTCTTTCGATCGTTCCTTAACCTTTTTACGGAACTACTGGATTAATCGTTATCGATCTGGATGACATGAGGGTATTCTTCTGCTTGAAATTTCCATATCTTATTCCCTTAGAAGATAGATTATTCTTACCTATGTTGTTACCCTTTAGCATTCTTCAAGACATAGAAATAATAAAGTCGAATTCCATTCATTCTTTCAAAATATCAATTATTACATTGTAGCCATAACCACTCCTCAGTGGTTTCCTACCTTCATTCTTAAATCAAATATAATAACATCCCAAAATATCAAATCCTCAAAGTTAATATCTCAATTCTTGGATTATAATAATATTTAATCCACTGTCCGGTCAAATATTATACCGAAAAAGAATTTGGAATTTCTGAATTCCGATCGTCTCTGCATTCACTTATTTCCTCCGCGTATTACTAATATGACTTCGAAACATCCATATCACGTCCCGTACATAGGGTGGCGTGAAAAGTTTTCCAACTTACAAAATCACTATTCATCCACCAAATTACTATGCACGTACAGGAAATACTATGCACGTACGGGAAACACTATGCACGTACGGGAAATACTATGCACGTATGGGAAACACTATGCACGTACTCATTTCCCTTCAAGGATCCATTAGCTCCTTCCTGGATGGTAGATTATTCTTATCTAGGTCCTCAACCATCGAATTACTCTATTCTGACAATATACCAATGCATCAGGATCATTGTCCCAAGCAATATCCATTCATTACAATCATTGTTCTTTGAAACCACCATTCATTAGAGCTGGTGACCTTGTTGTCGGAATCATTGTTCTTCATTTTATCATTACTTAATAAAAAGTTTTAATTATATCCAAAATTTGGGTTTCTTACAGGAAGAATAAGAAGACCAACAAAGCAAAGGATGTTGCTTTGAATGCTGAATCAAAATCAAAACGAAAAAGCGTGGAGGTTTCAAGAAGGAGAAGTAGAGTCGTTGATTCCAATACTAATGACTCATCATCAGATCCTGATGCAAATCCTGATACTGATACTGATGATGACTCTACTGATTCTGATATGATGGAAATGGTTGCTATGATAGTCAAGGGTTTCAAGAAGATGAAGTTCAGAAAGGCTAGAAGACAAGGCAACTTTCAGAAGAAACCTGTCAATACTGACAAGAATAGGTACAAGAAGAATGAAAGCAAAGGCAGCAAGTTTGACAAGTCAAAAGTCAAATGCTACAATTGTGATGGAATGGGTCACTTTGCAACTGAATGCAAAAAGGCCAAAACCAAAGCTCTAATCTCATCTAGCAAGGATTGGATGGACTCTTCCTCAGACTCTGAAGAGGAAAAAGTGAACTATGCATTAATGGCAAACGTGGATGAGATTGCTGCTCCTGAAAATAAGGTACCTGAAGTTGTTTTTGATTTTGATACTGATAATGTCTCTGAGTTAAGATCTTTCTTAAAGTCTCTGCATATTAGCTTTAAAAGTCAATCTCTTGAAAATGCTAGAATAATATCTGAGATGTCAGAATTGACTAAAAGAAATGATCATCTAGAAGCTGAGTTACTCTTCATGGAAGAAGTACAAAATGAATCTGATAAGGCTAAGCACATGAAGCTAGAAATGGAATTTAAATGTACTGCACTTGAAAAGGAACTTAATGAAGCTAATGAGAAACTCAGAACCTGGACACACTCTGGAAAGAAAACAAATGATCTAATCACAGATAAGAACTGGAAAGAAGGTCTAGGTTATAAACCAGATGACAAAAAGAAAAATAAAGGTAAAGTTGTTACTGCTGAAACAACTAAATCAGGAAGAGTTGTTGTGAATGAGTCAACAAATCCAAAAACCTATAGACATGTAATGGACAGAACAAAGACCAAATTAAAACCTGTCAAGTACATGTATCCAGAAGATCCCAACTCTACTTTAGAAAAGGGATCTACTTCTACACGAAATTCTAACTCTAAGTCTGTCAAAAATATAGGTCTTTTGTCTAAGAAACAACTCAGAGACAGAATCTGTGAAGTGATAGATAGAGAGAAAACCACTACTGCTAAGAGGAATAGAAATGGTAAAATTGGAATAAACAAAGAGAATAATTATAAGTAAATTCTAAATGCACCAAGGAAAACATGCTTTAATTGTGGTAACTTTAATCATCTTGCTATTGATTGCAAGAGGAGTAAAAAGAAGGCTACTGTAGTTCCTAAGTCTAACATTAGGAATAGATCAGTATTTTATAAACAACAGAATCCTTGTTTTCATTGTGGCAGTAAATGGCATTCTATCTATACATGTGAAGAATACCATAGTTTGTACTACAACTATTATGATCCCTTGCCAAAATTTAATAAAAGTGCAAATTCTGGTAGAACAAAGAGTCTGAATACTAAGCATGCATCTGTTAATTCTGATAATGACAAAGCAAATTTTGATGGATTTAAATCTGACAGAACTGCTTTTGTTAAAAAGACTTCTGCTGCTAATAGTGTTAAATTGCATGCAAAAAGAACCCAACAAGTGTGGGTTCTTAAAAATTCTAACTGAGCTCTTTTTGTTCCTGATTGCAGGGTAAAAAGAAAAATGTGTTAGTCAAGGAGAGTGGATGCTCTGTGCACATGACGGGAAACAAAACCTTTCTATCAGAATTTGAGGGGAAAGCTGGCCCAACAGTGTCTTATGGAGATGGCAACATTGGACAAACTTTGGGATATGGCAATATAATCATTGGAAATGTCATCATTGAAAAAGTAGCTCTGGTGAACGGACTCAAACATAATCTGCTTAGTGTGAGTCAAATCACAGACAGAGGTTAACATGTCGACTTCAATGATACTCACTTTGAAGTGATCAGTAAAACATCTGGAAGGATCGTCTTGACTGGTCAAAGACGTGGTAACATATATGAAGCCAATGTCTACACCAATACTGATGGTCCCTCAACATGTCTCATCAGTAAAGCAACAGTAGATGAAAGTTGGAATTGGCACAAGAAGCTTTCTCATCTCAACTTCAACAACATCAATGAGTTGGTTAAGAAAGATTTGGTAAGAGGATTACCAAAGGCGTTATATACTCCTGATGCACTCTGTGATGCTTGTCAGAAGGATAAACAGAGAAGGACATCCTTCAAGAGTAAATCTGAATCCTCAATTGATGAACCATATCACATGTTACATCTTGACTTGTTTGGAACAGTCAACGTTATATCCATCAGTAAGAAGAGGTATACTCTAGTCATTGTTGATGAATATAGTAGATTTACCTGGGTGTATTTTCTGCACAGAAAATATGAAACAGCTGAGATACTTTTGGACCACGTAAGACTCATTGAGACTGGCACAAAGTACAAAGTTCTGAATTCAAGAATTCAGTAATGGAAGAGTTCTGCAAGTACAAAGGAATAGTTCAATAATTCTCTGCTCCTGGCACACCCCAGCAAAATGGAGTAGTTGAAAGAAAGAACAGAACTCTTATTGAAGCTGGCAGAACAATGTTGGAGGAAGCTAAACTACCTACATATTTCTGGGCAGAAGCAGTCAACACAGCATGCTACACTCAGAACAATACTCTAATCAACAGACATGGTGTCACTCCTTATCAAATGATTAAAGAGAAGAAGCCGAGTCTGAAACATTTGCATGTGTTTGGTTGCAAGTGTTTTGTTCTTAGACCTCATCCTGAACAGCTAGGAAAATTTGAAACCAAAGCCGATGAGGGCATTTTTATTGGTTTTCCAACTTCAAGAGCCTTTAACGTATACAACCTAAGAACAAAGACAGTCATGGAGTCTATCAATGTTTCTTTTGATGATAAGAAGATAGCAGGAATTGCTGAAGACTCGCATGATAGTTTGATCTTTGCGAATGAAGCTAGCAAGAATTCTGATGAAGTAATGTCAGATATTGATACTCCATCAGATCCTGATGGTCGACCAATGCCTGATGAAACACTAGTTACTGATGATGATTCAAATAATGCAAATGTTGAGGGGGAGCAACAGAAAAATACCATCAATACTGAAACAACTCAAACATCAGGGAGAGAATCATCAGAAACAGATTCAAGTGATAATCCTAACAGCACTTCAAGAGGAGATAGCACTATCTCAGGGGGAGCTTCTAATAATTCGAGTTCTTTTGAAGATAACACCAATCATGGGGGAGCATCCAACTCAAGAAATGATTTACCATCAGCAAGGAAATGGACCAAAAGCCATACTCCTGATTTAATTATTGGGAATCCGGATGCAGGTGTTAAAGCCAGAAGTGCAACACAAAATGAATACCTCTATAATAATTTTTTGTCAAAGGAGGAGCCTAAGAAAGTTGAAGATGCACTCAAGGATGCTGATTGGGTTACAGTAATGCAAGAAGAACTGAATGAATTTGAAAGAAACGAAGTATGGAAACTAGTACCAAGACCAAAAGGTAGATCAATTGTTGGTACAAAGTGGGTGTTCAGAAACAAGACAGATTCAGATGGCACTATTGTTAGGAATAAAGCAAGACTAGTTGCAAAGGGGTACTCTCAACAGGAAGGAATAGATTATGATGAGTGTGACACCCCTAGATCCGGGGTCAAGGATCCAGGTCATCACGGTTCAATTTCCGATCCATATCCATATCTCTTGAGTTTTTTTTAACTTAATACTTATACAATTGACCCCACACTAATACACACATACACCAGTCATATGCTCATAGAACAACATCCACAATATTAAAAGTTTAGAGTTAAATAGTTATTACAAACCCAGAACCTTACTAAGTACATTGTTGAATAATACTTCTACAGGAAGCATTTCAACAACCAAAAGTATATTACAAACTTACACACTTAATTTACATAAGTCTACTAAGCCCCTTTCGCTTGTCACTACCTCGGGGATGGTCACCAGCACTCGCTCAAAAGGTCGCCTTTCCCTTACCCTCTTGCGGTGTAAGAACCCTAATTTTTGGTAATATTTCCTTTATTTAATATCTTGTGACATTATCATTATGGAACCTTTCTAGTCATCCCTGTTGATTAATAGAATTGATTGTCTGAGAAACTGCGTTGTTGCATCTATCATATAATATAAAAAAGGAAGATTGTGAAGGCAGGAGTCTTATTGTTAGTAATATTTATAAAACTTGGGATTTGAGAATGGTTAGAGTATTAAAGGATTTATTAAGAATTGTGACGAGAAATTATGGACATTCGAGGAATTTACACAATAAGTACTTAAGGAATTATAGGGGAAATCTCTACGCGATAAAATATTATTACGAGAGATTAATTAAGATACGATACGAATTAAAGATTAAATAATAAGCATTGGTGGAAGAATAATAATGCAAGGAGTAGTATTGCATGCAAGCCCATGCAACCAAGTGGTTAGTAACCAAGTAAACTAGTTAGCCATTGGAAGATGAATAGTATCTAGTTGGTTGCTTTTTCAAAAGGAGGAACACATAGTACATGAGGCCATACCTTGCTAGTACTACCTATGCTTACATGATATGTATCACCCAACCTAACCTAATACCAATTATTCACCAACATAACACACCAAACACAAAACACAAACCCCCCCTTGTATGCTTGCTCTCGGCCAAAACAAAGAAGAAGAAGAAAATTTCTTCTTCCCCCCTCTTCCATTACTCATAAATCTCACCATAATTCCTAGGTCATCTACATCATCTAGACAAGGTATGTTAGCAATTTCAATCCATTTCATCCACCCAATTTCAAGTTACAAATTGTCCAAGCTTGGGTGAATAGTAACCCTGTTTGTTTTTCCTTTAGATCTTGCATTGTAAGTGTTGTAGGAGACCATCTAAGGTGTTGTTGAGTTGTGTAAAGCTTACCCAAGGCCTCTAGGTGCTCAAGAAGGTATAAAAATCTCAAACCCTCTTGGTTATGTATTATTTATAAAGTATGGTAGTAGATCCATGTGTTTGAGAACTAATCTTGGTTGTATATGTATTGGATAGCATGGATCTTGAGTTTTGATGTTGAGATTGTGACTTTTATGACTATGGATAATATATATATATATCTCCATGAGTGTTATGAACCATGATCTAAGTGTATTAAGTGTTGATTATGTTATGGAAGTATGAAAAATGGTTGATCTAAGTAGTTTGTGTTTGCTGAGTTTTGTCCAGGAACATTAACCTGTATTGTAGCACGCTTTTGAACCCCCAAAAGATGTCCCCTGATGTCCTACCATATATTGTTGGAAATATAATTGAATGTAGTTTCTGGAAATGTAAGGTTCATGGCTAGGTGATGTATAGATTTTAAGTTATGGCCGGAGGAGTGAATTGTGTTTCTGGACTATGGACTGCACTAAGTGACCCCTTTGTGAACCTTGTTTAAACCCCTAAATATATATGTGGGGTCATAAAAAATATTGAGAATGTAGGGAATGCAGTGGTGAAGACCACCCAAAAGGAATTTGATTAAAATATGAATTTTTGGATTTTATAAAAATGCTAGAGTAAAATTCGCGCAATGGAAAAAGTCGATTAGTGGAGCAAAATTCTAGGGTTAGTGGTTATGATTCGAAAGTGGTAATTAAATTAAGTCGAGTAAGTGACGAGCGTAATTGAGTAATGACATAGACCTATAGTGGGGCTTGAGAGTCATAAGACGAAGTCGTTACGTTAATTTCGTACCCCCCCTAAACCCCGTAATTAAAGAGATATTGTTAAGGTACTAACGAACGATTATTGCTTATGTATAGATCGTTCGAATCCGCACGCTCGACCACCCCAACCAAACCAAGGCAAGTTTACTTTTCAAAACTTATCCATATACAAGGACTTTTACTGTTGTGTTGTAGTTTTCAAATTATATCAAATGCTATGTTTATCGAAGTATTGATGCAATTGAGATTGAACAAGTACATGTATGCTTTTACCCCTTGAACTTAGATTGAAATGTTTTCTTCGGACAACGACTCTAGCAATAGAGGTCGTAGCGGTCCGTATATACTATTAACCGGGGAGCGGTATATTATTATATCGTATCTAGATTGCGAAAACCCGAAGGGTCATTCGGGGAGTATCGTATACTCAAGTATTATGTTCATAATCTTCGTAAATACTCGAAACCCTATCTTGGATTAAAAGTTTATTTCATCGAATAATTATTTTATTAATTATTAATATTGAATTTAAAATATTATTTATTAATTATTGTTCATTATTTAAAGACAAAGCTAATCCAAGATACATTTAATACTTTCAAACTCGAGCTCTTTCGAACTCAAAACATTTTCGAAAACCCCGGTCAGCTTCTGTTTCTTGTATGATTTCAAGAATCATTGGTCGACTGATGTCGGACCTCAACTACTCTGTTTTCAATCAAAATCAAGTTTTCAAAAGAAAAAGAAAAAGGGACTCTGGCAGGTGTGGGAACCGTTGACGAACGATTCCCGGGATGTGTAAGCGGCCGTGAGCCAGGCGGTCCATCAATTATTATTCCGGCCCAGGTGTTGCCGAAGGATGATTACGGATGTAGTTTTCATCGAGGGTGATTACGGATGTAGTTTTCACCCGAGGGATAGTTACGGATGTAGTTTCTATCCTTCTACCGGTAGAGAAGACCCGCGGATTATTGGACTTGGATGTGGCGACTGATCATCGTCAATCCTTGTCAGGTTTTTTGTTTTCTTTAAGTCCCATTCCTCCACTTTGGAAAAATGCTCAAACACTGCTTCTTGGGCCTATGTGCCAAGTTGCTGATAGTGTGGTTTTTGATGAGAAAATATTGACATCGTGCAGTATCTAGAACTGCAAGATTTCCTATAAAGATTGGCACGTGTTAGTGCACTCTTGCAATTGTTTCAATGAATGAAATGTTTTTGTATGAGAAGCCTTCTAAGCTAAAAGAAGGAAAGAGGTTTGAAATGATATATTCCATGTACAGTATGTTAATCGTAGAGTGTTTTGCCGAAAATGATATACTCATATGTATATATTTTCAAACTTGAGATATATTGAAATGGGAACCTTGTAAAGGGTTCATATGTCATTCTTAAAGCTCCTTAGTGAGTATAGATGTTTTATTCAAACTCGGACATATATATTGTCCAATTATGTTTTGAAATCTGAGATATATGCCCATATAGTTGGGAACGTTTTCGAAATGAACCGCATTATTATCTTACAAAATGGTGAACTTGCTGAGCATTATGTAGCTCATTCTTGCTTTATAATAACTTTCAGAAAGAGAAGAATTTGGCCGATTAACTCCGCACCAGCAGAAGAGGAGTAGAAGAATTACCCTGGAGATGATTTAGCTCCTGATAAATACTACAGAGTAGTCTGATAGGTTTTCAACTGTAATAGTAAGACTTGTTTTCAAGTATAGTTGTGTAAGTGGAATTGCGTAAGACTCTGATTTGTACAAATGAATTGTAATATTTAGTTGCACTTTTGATTATCGTTTCTGAGGCTCTAACTTGTTCGTGCGTAAGATTGAGGTCTGGACGTATGTATTGTTGAGTTGTAAAGTTAATACAGGTATGATATGGTTGGATGGTGATGTGACGACCTGAATCTTTGACCTCAGATTTGGGGGCGTCACAGAAATGGTATCAGAGCAATAAGTTACAGTACTCAGAAACAAGAGTGTTGAGAGTTAAGTCTAAGTAGGAGAATGACATAAGAGTTCGTAGTAAACTTATGATTGGACTACCGGAAGAGGTACCGGTGAGTAGAATGGACTGGAGTGTTACTGGAGGTATTATACTAGGGTCGATAGAATCCTTAGAGACCTTCAGAATGATGAATAGAGGTTTGAGAGTCGTACATGACCTATAATTTGTAATGATATAGGAAGCAGAGCGAAATCTCAAGAGCAGCTGATGTAGAGGCGATATTGCCATTATGATCGGATGGCTAGGCTGGCATAAATTCTGTGGCCCATAGTCCTCCAGAGTTTAGGAGGCGGCATTTTAAGAATCAAGAAGTTTGGACTTCCCTACCTAATTAAGGGTACTTAGTACTTGGAGTAATGAAAGTCTTTTACTTTGGTTATAAGACCCGATTTTCGATAAGTAACGGGCTTACCTGAAGGTTGGTCACTATGTCGTTGTGGATTCCATTACCCTTGATGGAGAATTTTACATGTGTTATACGAGAATGTTATCATAAGACGAGCGTGCTAGATAATTCCACGCATGATTCGAACGCTGGAACATGGTAGTTCAACTTAGAGAACAAACAAGTAGAATTAACAAAGGGACTCGAGAGAAGTTGAATATGGTTGCAACGAGCGATACAGTGATCTCAGAGTCTACCAAAAGAAAAGACCAGCAGGTCTAGAGTGGGATCTTTTGATAGAGATGTTAGCAGGGACTACGTATATACGTATTGTAGACCTCAATATTTTTGGTATATGTTCACATACACACACCCACCACTGAACCTATGGACTGCACTGAGAACCCTGAGAGATCTCTTTGATCTGTTCCCAGGGGGAACTGGCCACTTGTGATTCATGTCGGAAGGCATGAAGTAGGACCCCATAAACTTAGCAGGTGTCCCCAGAATGATGTGAAGCTTGGTCTTCAAGATAAAGCACGGAAATGACAGATATATTGGTGAAACCCTAACTCGATAAATGACTTTAAGATGATGATTGAGAGACGCACTAGTTGGTGTCTTGTATTACGAAGACGAAGAGATGGAGTTACCCTCATAGTGGTGATAATGAGATGCACGAATGATTATTAACTTATTTTGATAACTACCGGCTGGTGCACTACTTCATTTTAAACCGTTCACTAACCATGTTACCTCGATTAGCTTATATCAGGTAACCCTCCTAGCTTTCTACTTCAAACTTGTGGAATAACAACCAGTGATATACTTTCTCTAAACCGGGACTCATCCAAGGTATCTTAATTGAGCCCGAGCATTCTATTTGAAGTTTATAATTATTTCTGCTCAGGACTATTTACACTCTCTTTCAATTATCCAAGGAATGTTCCACAAATATTTCCTTAATTAATCGACGAATACTACTTAACGGATATCGATAGTTGATTGCTTCTTTCATACTTGCATTCTTCAGTTGAGCTCATAAATATTCAACAAATTACTGAGGACAGGGATGATCTAATGTCCAGACATCCCTCATGAATTCTTTTCTTCTATTCAAGATGAGATTGTACATCGTACATTGAAATTATAGTAAGGATATCATTTTGATATTGGTATTCCGAATTTAATTCTATTGTCGGATCTGATAAAGCATGTGTACGGAGGCACCCTTGGGTGGACCGTTTCACTGATAAGTAATATTTGATGAGAGGTTATCGATTGTTCCGATACCTAGAACATTCTCTTCAGATTTTATAGTTTTCTTTTTTCAAACTTAATAACTTCTTATTTTCATTCGTTGTCCGAGAAGCCTAAAGTTTCTTCATTGGCTACGATGTTGAAATTCCGTTCTATCCAATTGAAATTGGCTAGTCGTTATGTCAATATGAATGACTAGTTGATCGTCCCAACTACTCAAAATTGTAATGTTGTGAAGAACACCTAGCTAATTGTCCTAGCTGGTGGTGATGTCTCAAACAGGTGAACTAGAAAATTTTGTCTAGCTAGTCGCTAGTGTTTCTTGAAAAGGACTAGTTATTGTTTCACTGGTCCAACTCCCAATTTAATTCATTCCGCAATGCATTTTGCATGTGGTAAAGTATGATGATGAAAGTTTGGACGAATAACTTGATTGAGACCTAGTGAGGTCGCCCACTCGACTTGAACTCTTACCCATCTTCGAATCAGACTTTATATCACTTGAATATTTTATTCTTTCATTTCATACAATGAGAATTCATTTGAAACCATTGATTACTTGAGTGACAAACTCCTTCATTCTTTAATTGTCATGGAGTAGAATTGCTTTCTATTGGCTGGCCTTCATCAATGCGACTTTAGACTTCCTCTTATTATTCAGGAGGAAAAGTATCCACCCGATGTAAGAATTGTATAAAGACCGTCTTTATGACTTTTGTACCCAACAATCATTGCCCTTGTGCAACATTCTCTATGGTGTCATATTACAAAATTATCAGGACGGGAAGGAATAAACCTTGTTGTATTCTTTCTGTCCATCCTTACATCTCCAAAAATCGAGACTCCTAGTATTTGGAACCATCAACATTCTTGGAACACCCAATGTGGAATTTTTATTGAGATTATCTATTGGACCTTGTTATTTTGAAACCATTCCTTTCAAAGTGATTACTCTAAGGTGAACGGGAGGTACAATTGTGAACCGTTACACCAATATGAGATCAAAAACCAAATGTTGTAATTTTGCAGCCAGAGCGTTATGCCGAGTAATTATTGAAGTAGAGATAACATGTCAGGGCATACCACAAGACCTTTAATATTGGTGTGGGGAAAGTTATAAGAAATGATGAGGTGTTTGGGAGCACGCTCCTACCAACTGTTGTCAGGATGTTATATTAATGAATTCTGGAGTTACCAAGCCTTTTCCTGATCCAAGAAATGCAAATCGATTGCGATGTAAAACACATCCTTGGAGGAAACTAACATGGAAGTTGTTAGGTCCAAATGTGTTGTAGAGGGGGGGGGTGAATACAACTTTTCGAATATGAGAAGCAATAAATACGATGCAATAAATGAACACACAGATTCAAGGAATATATGTCTTATATATAACTTGAAAGGGTTGCTACAACATTCATTACAAAGTATAACAGAAGTTCAGAGAGAAGTGAATGATACTAAGCTCTGTGAATGCACTCTCTCTCTTTCTCTTGTGTTTTTCTCAAGAATTGCTCACTAACTAAAACATTACACAAGTACTTCTATTTATACTACATGTAATCTATGTCCTGTAGTCTTCAAAGACTAAGATGTACGTGGCCCAATGATGTCCACATAAATCTTGCCTTATCTTGAAAGCTTGGAAATCTGCCAATCAGAAGATGCCATGTGTCATGTTGAAGCTGCACTCTAAGTAGAACTTCTACTTGAGAATTTCTACTTAGCCATCTCGAAGTTCTAAGTAGAACTTCTACTTAGAAACTTCTACTTGGCCATCTAGAATATTTAGTACTTAGAAAATATTCTGGTCTTCAACTTGAAACTTCAATGCACATCTTGAACTTGTGATATCTTCATGTGTTCTTTGTTCTTCACTAAGTTCTTGAATATGGATCTTTATTACTGACATAAACTTGCTATCAATGTCCTGACACTTGATGCAACGGTCTGGTTCATAAGTGACTAGTCTTGATAGGGTTTTTGCTTCTTGAATAAATTACCATATCCAATTAGAAATGTGGCTTTCCAATATTTGCTTTCCTTCTTGTTCACTTGAAATCAATTGGTCTTATTGATACTGATAGTTATGATCTTGATCTTTGGCTTTTCAAATCACTGAGGCATGAACAACTTTGACTTGAACTTCTTTCAATGATTTCTTCTTCGATTGATCATAATTAAGATGTTGAATTGTATCAATTACCTTGTCTTCATTTAGTGTTGATTTCTTGTGACTTCTTGTTCTTGATTGTCTTCTGGTTAAGTATCTTTTCCTTTAGTTTGAGTTACATTAGTTATAGTGTTACAAGTTTACACACTCTGCCTTTCAATCTCCCCCAATTTGATTGTCTAACAATGACATTCAAATTAATGAAGGATAACTCAACTAAACAATGAGACGAGAAAAGATAATTAACATTACAGTCTTGAATAATTTACAATTGAAATTTACATGAAAACAATACAAAGAACTTAAACTAGAAACAGAATTCGAACTTCGAATTAAAGATCATTTGAGTGATTCCTATCACCTGGATTATTTCATATCTTTTAGTCAAACTTGTATCACCTTATTGGATTCACTCTAAGGTGAATTTTCCTCAAGTGAGTTAAAGCAACCGAAAGACATGAAGTTTTTCTAACTTCAAGTTCACACCACTCTGACCTTTAACCCTAATTCCGTTTCCTCTTTCTAGCTTCAGCAGCTTGGTCTCTCTCTTCTTTCTGCCTTTTGCGCTTCTCCTTCTGCTGCTTTTCTTTCTTGTATACTGGATCTTTAAGCTGCTTCCACCTAGCATTCAACAGACTCACAGCTTCCATTTCTAGAGGGTTCTTGGGCTCTGGATAAGGATGTTTGAAAAGCCTTCTGAGTTTGTCCACCTCCTGAGTAGTCCTGATCTTTGGAATATCCTCAAAGTTCTTCATGATGAGCTGAGGTTTCTAGTGAGATTTATCAGATTTAAACTGACAATAGATCATCTTGGGGTAGCCCTTGACACGGTCAGTATTGTGGACACTGGCCGCATCTCGCTCCATTCACTTCTTTTCCACCACTACTTCAGACAGGTAACTCATGAGTCTCTGCTTTTCTTCAACAAACTTATCTTCCACTTCGCCCCATTTGAATACATATAATACTCTCTCCAGAAATGCAGCATTTTGAGTCCGTAGCAGCCATTGTCTACTCATATGCAAGATTGTTTGATTCTGGTCTGCATCTATGAATACTAAGGCATCAGCTGTATCTTCAACATAAGCATGTATCCAGTATACACTATCACTTCCTGGAACACCAATAGCCTCCCTTATTTCTCCTTGTTCTAGTGCTCCAGAAGGAAGAGTCAGAGCTTCATCTACATTCTTCATGGCTTGAAGAATATTCCATTTCTTCTCTATCAGCTCCGGCTCAATCTTCACGTCATCAAGAGGGTTTGGAGCAATGACATCACACTTCCACACCTCATTGCTCTTCTTGAATATTGCTCTTTCAATGATCTTCACGGATTTATCTTTAAGCTCAGAAGCGAATCCCTTGCTCATCATTTGTCTACAGACAGCTTTGAGAGATTCTACTGAAAGCTCCATTAGATCATTTTCCTCCATTCTAACCCTCTTCATCTTTCCGTCAACTACCATCCGGACAAAATTTGGATAAGCTGAGAATTCTGGACCCTTGTCCTCTGCTAGCTGCATTAACTGATCCCTGTACAGAATGCTTAGCTCCTCAGATTGAGAGTATTGAATTTTAGTCGCTAGCAAGAACAACTCTGACGCAGATCTTCTCGTTATGAATTGGTCATCCACATATAGGAAAGATGTTGGGACTCCTTCTACCAAAGACAAAATAACCTGCCACTCCTTAAGATTTGCATTGTATCCAACCCTGACTTTAGAAATTAATCTCTTCAAAGCATTTATATAGTCCCCAGTCATTGGATTCTGCAAATTCAAGTTGTAGAACATATCATCTGCATCCTTGTTATGAACTCCTTTCGCACAGGGTCCCATCATTATCTTCCTTGCTTCATCCCATTTCTGCCCTATCCTTCGTTTGTCCAGATCAACTTGAGGATCAGCTAGCCTTGCAAGCTCATACTCATACTGCTTCCCTTGTAGCTCCCCCTTCTTCTCTAGGAATGCAGCATGTTCTTGCATCATCTTCATTTTATGGAACTGAGCTTGTTCCAAGGCTAACTGTTGAGCTTTAAGGGTTTCCTCATCAACAGGAAATTCTTCAGGCATTCCGGAAGACATCCCAGCACCTCCACCTTGTTCCTTCAAAGATCTTTTTATAGCGTGTGCCAACGGTACGTCTTCCATGTCAGAATCTGAGTCAAGTACCTCCTGTACTGTTTCCTGATGACTCAGGTCAATAAATGGTTCATCAACCATTATTGGCTTACCCTTCCTCATCCTCAGAGCCTCTTCATCAACAGACGGCTCAACTTCTGGTTCCTTGACAAGATCAGCGGGTTCTTCAATTTCTTCGATGTGAACTGCCTGCTGTCTCGTCTCCTTTCCACTCTCCCCCTTAGGTGAGTTATCCTGAGCTCCACCTTGGTCTTCAGATCCACCAGCTGCATAGGAACCTCCAAAACCAGAACCAGAGGCTCCCGCTCCACTAGCACCACCTGCACCAGCATCGGGGGGAGGTTGTTGTGACTCGAAGCACTCCGGGGGCACAAAACTCCTGACTGCGAACATCATTCTACTGATTTCCACAGCCATTGTATGCATTGTAGACTCCAATGCCCCCATCCTCTCATTGAGAGTGCTTCCCAAGACACCACCAGCATGGCCCAAGTCAGTGACCTTATTTGTCAAATCATCAAAAGCTGTAGCTTGACTTGCCATTCTTGCTGCGTAGTCGTCTAGAGCCCTTTGATTGTTTCCAATATTCATCCCAAACTGCCCCATCGTCTGTCCGAACTGCTTCATCTGATTTTCCATAGAAGTCATACGCGTATCAAGATTTTCAATGTTAAGAGACGGTGTTTGGTATAGGTGACCTCGCTCTAATACTCGTTCTGTTGGTATTTAACGCTCGGTTTCGGGCCTTGAAAATGAAGGTCCCTCTCTCCCTAACCTCTCACACACACTCCCTGTTTCACGCTCGTGTATGTCTTCAATGATTGATCCAAATAATGAAGCAGTACCTGTAGAAAATTGATAAGAAATGTTGTTGACAGTTATGGGATCAAATTCTGTTTGTTCCTGAGTTGGAATCTCAGGCTGAGCGGCTGCAAAGTGTCCTTGTACGACATCAGAACCGATCCTCTTTGCAGCATCAGTACGTACCGGTGAAGATACGGCTGAAGTTGTTAAAACTCCATGTCCTCTTGAAGCAACAGTATCTTCAAGAGGTACATCATCGTCACCAAAATCAAAATCCCTATGTGCAGATTGTTCAAGGGGTGAACCACTCGCGTGAGGTGGAGTGGTTGCGTGTGACACGCTAGGGTTTGACTGTGGTTGTGAAGTAGCAGCGTGGAAAAGTTTGGCTTTCTTTCGAATAAGTTGCTGCTCTTCGGTTTCACTCTCCTCATCATCTTGTACATATACACGTGCTGGTTTTCTGACTTCCGTTAACAGGGGTGATAGAGAATAGGAATGTGTATCAGACTTAGAGTCAGAAATATGGCTCTCACCCTGGGATAGATCCTGCGGGTTAGCAGTCTCTTGGGTCGCGGAATCAGAAACATAGGAGGAGGAATGAATAGTATGCAGGGAGAGATTACCTGATTGATTACCTTGTGCATCATCGCTTTCCTCATCAGGAATCTCATCAAATGCCTCAGCATGAACAGATGGATTTTGAGCATGTGATGAAACTTGTGATGATGCCTCCAAATTGGTAACTCCTGCATCATATCTAAGCCACATTTGAAGATTTTCAGGAGTAGACATTGGTTTACCTTGATGTTTATCCTGATTAGCAATGGTTGAAAGTGACTTAGTGCCCATCCCTAGCGATGCAGATGTTGGGCTTCTGGCAAATCCCTGTCTAACAGCAAGAGCATCCTTCAGTATTAAGTCATTGATCAGCATTTGAAGAAATCGAGGAAACCAGCAGACGACATCAGTGGTAGAGAGGTCTCTGCTTTCAGGAGATCCCATTGAGCCCACTATTTCAGAGAGAACTATGCGTCCATAGTTTATATCCAGTTCTCTTGCTAGGGCAACTGCAAAGGTTTGCATTGGAATTGGAATTTGATGAAAGTCTTTTTCGCGTGCCCGAAAACATCGTGTGATGGCCTCGAAAAAGTAATTCCATTCCACATGGAAGAATTGTTTTTGGATATTTCCCGTGATTGGGCCTTTTGGGGGATAACATCCAATTTCTTCAAAGAATCTGAGGCGTTCTGCAGCAGTAGGTTCTGGATCATAGGCATCTTTAATTGGAAATCCCAGAACCCTGTTGACAATTTCTTCGGTCACCTCATATTCCTGACCCGCTAAGGTAAACCTGAAACCAAAGGGGGTTGATTTGCTCCCAAAAGAAACCGCACTAGTCCATAACTGCTGTAAAGCATCATGTACTAGTGTAGGTTTAGCAGTAAAAGCATGGCTAGCTTTGGAGTACAAATTAAGAAATCGTATGCAAAACTTAAACCGCGGGAGTTGATCACCAATTTCCGTAGAAATATTATAAAAATTGTTTTTAGCAAGTGAAAATTGGTGAGCCATTTTAATTTAAATGTTTTTCTTAAAAAGATGTGAATTTTTTTTTTTAATTTTGAAAAACAAGTAAATTACGAATTAAAGATTGTATCCCTTTTAATATACCAAGAACAACAAAAGTCCCTTAGAGAAAATTAAACTACGGGATTAACAATCAAAAGCCAATTACTAAATCTGAATATTCAAAGAAGATGAATATTCGTGTGTACCAGAGAAATCGTGTGTGTTTATGAATGGTGAATATGAAATCACGTTTTATGAACAGTACACAAACAGTTATATGTTCGTGTGTATGTATATGTGCGTGTATATGGATGAACACAAAACACACCAACACAAAGATTAAGGATAACACAGTCAAGATTAGTCCAAAAATTGGCAGTAAGTCGTGATTAGTATGATTTTAATCACAAAACACAGATTAATGGTATGAAGTTATGAAATCGCCTTGTTTTGTGAAGTGGCTGCTGTGAAAATTAGAATTAGGTAAAGTGAATGATGCATCGGGTTAAAGATGTATATATAGATGATTGTAAAATGACAAAAATGTCCCTGTTAAAAAATGTGAAAAGTACTAAGTCCATACAGGGGACATCTAAGTCGAACTCTATCTCGAACATTTCTATCTCGAACATCTCTATCTCGAACAACAAGTCGAACTTCGAGATAAAGTTCGAGATAGAGGTTAACTCGAACAATTATGCACAAATAAGCACTTTAACCAATTTTACAGCAGAAACTATAGGGAAATCCTATCTTGAAGATTATTGATTTGTAGTAAACTTGGAAAATTCCCCTCTTAAGAAAAACAAGGAAATTCAAGATACTTTTCGAGTTAGAAGTCTATCTCGAACATCAAGTCGAAATTCGAGTTGAGTTTCGAGATAGACTAAGAGCCCTATCTCGAACATCAAGTTGAAATTCGAGTTGAGTTTCGAGATAGACTAACTCGAAGTTAATCTCAAATTCTTTCCAAAATACCCCCTTGAACCAAAAAGTACAGGGTAATTCAAGATATGTTTCGAGTTAGGAGTGTAACTCGAAAAATTCCCTTTAGCTTAACTGAGAACTCTATCTCGAACACCAAGTCGAAATTCGAGTTGAGTTTCGAGATAGACTAAGAACTCTATCTCGAACATCAAGTCGAAATTCGAGTTAAGTTTCGAGATAGACTAACTCGAAGTTAATTCTCAGTTCTTTTCAAAATATTCCCTTAAAGGAAACCTCATCTCAACCTTTGAGATAAAATTCGAGATAGACTTTATCTCGAATATTTTGAAGATAGAACTAGGCACACTGGTAACTCGAACTCGAACTCTAAGTCGAATTTCGAGATGAATTTCGAGATAGCCAACTTGAAATTCTTCCCAGACTTAGAATTTTCCAAAAACTTCACTCTGACAGATTAAGTCGAAATTCAAGTCGAATTTCTAGATGAGTTTCGAGATAGAACCTAACTCGAAATTTTGAAGTTTTTTAATTCTAAGGCCTCTAATTACATGAAAATCATAGATAAATTCATCTAAAAATCATGCAATATTTAGAATATTATGAATTTAACTCCCCCTATGATCATGCAATCTAACAAGCATAAATTCACAGATTTGTGCTATAAAAGACACTTAAAACACAATGAATTCATGCAAAATAACACTATATGCAAACTATAACAATCATTAATTAGGCATTTTAAAGTCTAAGCACATAATGATTGATTAGCTTGCACATACAAACATAAACATGGATTTTACAGATAGAAGGCTTTACTAACTTGTGTTAAGCATTCCCAATTCACCAACCAACCTATTGAATGTTACTTCATCAAGAGGTTTGGTGAATATATCTGCAATTTGTTGCATTGTGGGCACAAAATGTAGCTCCACAGTCCCCTCCTCGACATGTTCTCTTATGAAATGATACCTGATGTCAATATGCTTGGTTCTTGAGTGATCTACAGGATTGTTGGTTATAGCAATGGCACTTGTGTTGTCACACATGATTGGAATTTTCTTGTGCTCCATGCCATAATCCTTCAATTGGTTCCTCATCCACAGTATTTGAGCTACACAGCTTCTAGCAGCAATGTACTCAGCTTCAGCAGTAGAAGTAGATACTGTATGTTGCTTTTTACTTTGCCAGGACACCAATCTTCTGCCAAGAAATTGGCAAGCACCAGATGTGCTTTTCCTATCAATCCTGCAACCTGCATAGTCTGAATCCGAATAGCCAATAAGATTAAAACCTGTATCTCTTGGGTACCAAATCCCTAGATTTGGTGTGCCCTTGAGATACCTAAAAATTCTTTTGACGGCTACGAGATGTGATTCTCTAGGATCCGCTTGGAACCTTGCACATAAACAAGTTGCGAACATTATATCTGGTCTACTTGCAGTTAAATAGAGGAGTGAGCTAATCATACCTCGATAGCTTGTGATGTCAACTGATTTACCTGATTTGTCTTCATCAAGCTTCGTGGCTGTTGCCATGGGAGTCTTAGCTGCTGATGCATCTTCTAGATTATACTTCTTGAGTAAATCTCTGACGTACTTGGATTGACAGATAAAGATACCATCTTTTCTCTGACTAATCTGTAATCCAAGGAAGAAGGACAGCTCTCCCATCATGCTCATCTCATATTTTTCCTGCATTAGCTTGGCAAATTTCTCGCACAAGCGCTCATTTGATGACCCAAAAATAATATCGTCCACATATACTTGAACAAGTATTAAGTCATTTCTCACAACTTTGTAGAACAATGTTTTATCAATTACTCCCCTAACAAAACCATTTTCAATTAAGAATAGGGATAGGGTTTCATACCATCGCCTTGGGGATTGCCTGAGGCCATAGACAGATTTGAAGAGTAGATACACAAAATCTGCATGTTCTGGATCAACGAAGCCAGGCAGCTGTTCCAGATACACTTCTTCTTCTAACTCTCCGTTCAGGAAGGCACTTTTCACGTCCATCTGGAAAACTTTGAAGTTCTTATGTGCTGCAAATGCCAAAAACATCCTGACTACCTCAAGTCTTGCAACTGGTGCATAGGTTTCATCATAATCAATTCCTTCTCGCTGAGAATAACCTTTTGCAACCAAACGAGCCTTGTTTCGTGTTACAAGTCCGTTTTCATCCAGTTTATTTCTGAATACCCACCTAGCTCCAATTACGGATATGTTCTTTGGTCGGGGTACCAGTTTCCAAACTTTCTGCCTTTCAAACTGATTGAGTTCCTCTTGCATTGCAATCACCCAATCAGCATCGCCAAGAGCTTCTTCTATTTCTTTAGGTTCAAGCTTGGATAAGAACCCAGAATATAAGGAGATATTAGCCATGTCAGCTCTTGCAGTTCTTCTAGTAGTCACACCAGCATCTGGATCACCAATAATTAACTCAAACGGATGGTCTCTATTCCATACTCGTTCACCTGGAAATTGTCTTGATGATTCAGCTTGACTTTCTGAGTTGGGGTGCTGACTACTTTGATTATTTTCACTAACTCCCCCTGAGTTAGTGCCAGCTCCTACAGAACTAGAGTCAACTCGACTCGAGCCTTGAACAGTAGTCCTTGAGCTACTATTTACTCCCCCTGAGTTGTTGCCGGTTCGTACTGAAGAAGTCTCTCCTGATCTTGTAGAATTAGCTTGTTCACTAGACTCAGGTTCTTCATGTACGCTAGGAACATTTAATGGAACAACCAACTCAGGTTCATCTTCAAGATCTTCTAAGTCCAGATTCTGAAATTTTAGGGACTCAGGTTCACTAGAATCTCTTGAAATTGATGAGAGTTTGGTATCGTCGAATCTGACGTTGTAACTTTCAGTCACTTTTCGATCATTCACCAAGAACACTCTATAAGCTGCCACCACGTCTGTAGAGTAACCAACAAAGATTCCTTCACGAGCTTTTGCTGCAAACTTGCCTAGATTTTCATCATCTATAAGCACATAGCATTTTGCTCCGAAGACATGAAAGTATTTGATTGTTGGTCTTCTGTTGTTCATTAGCTCACATGGTGTCTTTTCTTTATCTTTTATGATCAAGGTTCTATTTTGAGTGTAACAAGCGGTACTCACTGCTTCGGCCCAGAAATACAAAGGAAGTTTTGAATCATACAACAAAGTTCTTGCTGCTTCAACCAAAGTTCTATTCTTCCTTTCAACTACTCCATTTTGCTGTGGAGTTCTCGGGGCTGAATACTGACGACGTATTCCCTTAGATACACAGAAGTCATTTAGCACTGCGTTTTTGAATTCAGTGCCATTGTCTGATCTAATCGTCTTCACAGTAAGTGTTGAAACATTCTCAATTTGAGTGATGTGATCAATGATTAAGAAAGGTACTTCGTCTTTCGTCATTGCGAACAATACCCATGTATACTTGGAGAAGTCATCCACGATTACCAAAGCATATCTTTTCCTAGACAAAGATAGGACATTCACTGGGCCAAACAAATCCATATGAAGAAGTTGTAGAGGCTCAGTAATACTAGAAATTTCTTTGCTTTTATGCGATGCTCGCTTCGACTTTCCCATTTCACAAGCTTCACAGAGTCCTTTCGGAGCGAACTCCAGTTGAGGTAGATCTCTCACCAATTCTCGCCTCGCGAGAGCATTCATCGTTTTGAAGTTTAAGTGAGATAACTTTTTGTGCCATAACCAGCTTTCATCATCCGAGGCTTTGCTGTAGAAACAGGTGACCTCATCCTGATTTGCTGAATCCATATCTGCAACAAAAAGATATGCCTTTCGAACTCCTCTCAAAGCTAGTGAGCCTTCCTTGATGTGAGTGATTGATACACCTTTCTTGTTGAAGACAATTTCGTAACCTTTGTCACAGAATTGACTGATACTCAACAGATTGTGCTTCAATCCCTCAACATAGGAAATATCTTCTATGATGACATTGCCAGTTTTCAGTTTGCCATATCCCTTTGTCACACCTATGCTGTCATCTCCAAAGGTAACATAAGGGCCAGCCTTCATAACCAACTCTGTAAGCAGGGACTTGTTTCCAGTCATATGCCTCGATGCTCCACTGTCTAGCACCCATATAACTTTATTTCTATTCTGCTTAATGCCCTGCAATGACAGATTGGTTAGGCATTCTTCAGAACCCAACTTTGATTGGGCCCGGCTTTTCGATAAGATCGAGAATCAACAGGTTTAACAATAGGAGATGCACTTTTCTTCACATTACTAGAGCTTTCGACTATCTCCTTTCCTTTCTCAGACTTGACAGATTTGTCAGTCTTAGGAGAAGGTTTGTCACTCCTAACTTTAGGAGGACTGACAGTCTTGGCTCTCCCATACTTTTTCTTGATATTTGAACTAGCAGCAGTATTTGAGCATGACTAGCTAGATGCATTCATTAAATGCACAAAAGTTTGCATGATATTAAAAGTGCATGGCATACAATTAGGTTGACCACACTGTGCATGATTCTGATGCAGATTATTCATTGTATGTGTGATAGGCATGGCATGTGCAGCAGGAACATTCATGTTAGCTTTGCATGCATAAGAAAGATGTTCAGTAGATTTACAATGATAACATGCTTTCTTTATTCGTTCAGCCTTAACCTCTTTTATGCCTTTCTCTCTCTTTCCTTGTTGCTTAACAGCCTTAGCTCCTAATCCTAGTCTAGATTCATCTCTAGGGAAATTGATTTTCACTTGTTTAATAGGAGTTATAGGTTGTTCTTTCTGGCGATCTTCCATCTCAATCTCATATCTAGCTATCAATTCAGTCTCTTCTTCTTCTATTCTAGGAACAAGATGTTTGTAGATAGGTTTGACAGCCGATTTAAGAATTCTAGGTGTTTCCTTTTTAAGGTCACTGGAACTAGGGTCAATAGGTCTCTTTCCTTCTTTCTTAGGAAGGTCAGAATAATCAAGTCCTACACCTACTCCAGTTATCCTCTTAAATGTGTCATTATCTACATACACTTTACTAGCAGCTAGTTTGTAAGCTTCGCATTTTGTTTCTAACTCAGCTAGATTGTTCCTAAGACATGCTTCTACCTCTTCCTTAAGGACGAGCTTGTGTTCCAGAGATTTAATAAAGTCTCTTAGGGAAGTATCTACAGTGCAAGCAACCTCTAGCTCTTCCACTTTTGCCTCAAGCATTCTGCATTTGGCAACAAGTGTTTTCTGTTCCTTTTGAGAAAAGTCTAGGCTTTTGCACAACATATAGATCTCTTCACTAAGAGCCCCGTTCTGTTCCTTATAATCATCAATAGACATTTCTACTTTAAGAGTCAGAACTGGTACCTCTGGTTCCTCTGATGTCTCAGCCATGAGGGCAAAGTTTGCTACATGAGTAACATCTTCCTCATCTGAATCATCCCAAGCTCTTCCTTCTGTCACCAATAAAGCTCGTTTTCCATGTCTTTCCTTCAACAGTGCTTCATAGTTGCTTTTGAGGGCTTCAAATGTCTCTTTTGGATAAGTCTGTTTAGGTTTTTTGCAGTCCGAGGCAAAGTGTCCAGCTTCACCACAATTATAGCATTTGAACTTCATTTTGAAATCCAAAGGAGATTTGTAGCTGGTATTCTTGCCTTTTCCTTTGTAGCCTGACGAACTACCACCACCCCTAGCAGCCCAATAATAAGATGAAGATTTTCTCTGTGGTCGGTTGCTCTTTCTAAATCTCATGTTGCTGAACTTCCTTGCCATGTATGCCACGACACTATCGTCCATGTTGTCCAGCTCTTCTTGGGTGTAGTAGTCATCATCACTGTCAGATGCGCACTCGTCATCATTATCAACTTGATGTGGTGCAAGTGATGATTTAGGCTTTGCTGCAACCATTGCCTTCTTAGACTCTTCCTCATCAGCAACTAATCCTGATGCACTTTCTTTTCCCTTTGAATCATTGTCCCATGCTTGATCTTGAAGAGTTTCCAGCTCATAGGTCTTTAATATTCCATAATATTCTTCCAGAGAAGTTGTATGCAAATCTCTGGTTTCTCTTATTGCGTAGACCCTATGTTCAATGCTTTTTGGCTGGTTCCTCAGATATCTCGTATTAGACTCAACCATGGGGAGAGTTACACCTCTCAGATTCAAATCCAATACCAACTGACTGAATCGTAGGTAGACATCTGTTATGCCTTCTCCTTTTCGTATTCTAAAGGTGTCATACTCCATCTTGAGTATGAGTGTCTTGTTGCTTCTGACCTCTGCAGATCCTTCCATGACAACTTCTATCTTGTCCCAAATCTTCTTCGCTGTAGTCAGACCTTTGACTATGTTGAACATTTCATGATCAAGAGATTCCATCAAGGTTTGTCGTATGGCAGTATCATAAGCTATTTGTTCCTTGTCAGCATCCGAAAACTCCGAGACCTTTTTAGGCTCAGACCGAGGTGGTATAACCACTCCTCCTTCCGTATGTGCAGGAATAACCACCATTGGGACAAATTTACCCTTGTTAAGGACTTCCAAATATTCAGGGTTAACAGTCTCTAGATATAGTCTCATTCTGAAAACCCATTCTTCATAGTGATCTTTGTTGAACATTGGGATCTTGAATGCATTTTTAGGAGCCATCTCAATTCTGGTCACTAAAAGTTTCTAAGTACCCAAGACTAGGCTATGTAGAATATTTATGTAGAACTTTTGCCTAAGTCGAAATTTCTCTAAGTAGAAATTTTGCTCAAGTCGAAATCACCAAGTAGAAATTGTCCAAGTCGAAATTCTATGTAGAAATTCTCAAGTAGAAATTCTATGTAGAACTTTTGTCCTTAGAATAATTTTTCTGCAGATTACTTTAATATTGAATAAACAATATTATCTCTTTAACACCTTTTGACTTTGAATGCTTTACTCACCTAACCCACCTAACCCACATGCTAGGTACTGAGTATGTCTGTATACTTTCGGCCGAATAAAGCAAATCAAAAAATCCAAAACCACCTTTTTATTCTTTTACTTTTGAAAAGGAGATCAAAAAGTTGTTGGGTTGTATTCTTTGATAAGAACAGATGATGAACACTCAAGAACACCAAATATGAACGAACCCAGATAAATTCACAAAAATTAGTTAAAATACACCCAAGCTAAATAATCACACCTGGAGTATTTAAATAATTTTTCAGATGAGATTTCACTACCAACGAATTAAAACACACTTTTCGAGAAAATGAAAAGTAGATCTGAAAAATGAAAACTCACGATTCTTCTACTCAACACAAGGATCTATGTTTTGTATGTTAAACATATAGCTCTGATACCAATTGTTAGGTCCAAATGTGTTGTAGAGGGGGGGTGAATGCAACTTTTCGAATATGAGAAGCAATAAATACGATGCAATAAATGAACACACAGATTCAAGGAATATATGTCTTATATATAACTTGAAAGGGTTGCTACAACATTCATTACAAAGTATAACAGAAGTTCAGAGAGAAGTGAATGATACTAAGCTCTGTGAATGCACTCTCTCTCTTTCTCTTGTGTTTTTCTCAAGAATTGCTCACTAACTAAAACATTACACAAGTACTTCTATTTATACTACATGTAATCTATGTCCTGTAGTCTTCAAAGACTAAGATGTACGTGGCCCAATGATGTCCACATAAATCTTGCCTTATCTTGAAAGCTTGGAAATCTGCCAATCAGAAGATGCCATGTGTCATGTTGAAGCTGCACTCTAAGTAAAACTTCTACTTGAGAATTTCTACTTAGCCATCTCGAAGTTCTAAGTAGAACTTCTACTTAGAAACTTCTACTTGGCCATCTAGAATATTTAGTACTTAGAAAATATTCTGGTCTTCAACTTGAAACTTCAATGCACATCTTGAACTTGTGATATCTTCATGTCTTCTTTGTTCTTCACTAAGTTCTTGAATATGGATCTTTATTACTGACATAAACTTGCTATCAATGTCCTGACACTTGATGCAACGGTCTGGTTCATAAGTGACTAGTCTTGATAAGGTTTTTGCTTGTTGAATAAATTACCATATCCAATTAGAAATGTGGCTTTCCAATATTTGCTTTCCTTCTTGTTCACTTGAAATCAATTGGTCTTATTGATACTGATAGTTATGATCTTGATCTTTGGCTTTTCAAATCACTGAGGCATGAACAACTTTGACTTGAACTTCTTTCAATGATTTCTTCTTCGATTGATCATAGTTAACATGTTGAATTGTATCAATTACCTTGTCTTCATTTAGTGTTGATTTCTTGTGACTTCTTGTTCTTGATTGTCTTCTGGTTAAGTATCTTTTCCTTTAGTTTGAGTTACATTAGTTATAGTGTTACAAGTTTACACACTCTGCCTTTCAGAAGTGAGATGGACGAGAAAGGAAGAAATATCGTGGCAAGAATGTGAAGCTTTACTTAGCTTAAAGGGATTGATGCACATAGAGAGACATATAGTTTAACAGGCCCCTAATAGCAAATGGATGCATGGAGATATGCCAATGATCCTTCGAGATTACCACCTAATCAAGTTTATTGGGAATCGCACCCGCATGCAGGCCTCAGGCTGATTGGCGCCAGTTGTGAAGGAGGACGAGCGTATGACATCTTACATATACCATCGAGAACTGATACCCTTATCGGAAATGGAGGAATTGTTGACTAGTTGAAATGAGTAGTTGTTTTTCAAAGATAAGGTTGAAGAGAAGGTTTTACCAACTCAAGATCGACCTCTGCACTGTGCCAAAGTTGGCATTTCACACTAATATAAACGTTATAAAATTGTGGTAGTATCGTTTGAATGGACTAATGAGTCAGAAGCCTTTATGGATTAATGAACAAAGTTTTGGGATGAAATGAGATATTAGCAACAACATCGTTGTTAGCTGTACTTGATGATAAAAAGAGGACTTTGAGAGTCACGATGATGCGTATTTCGAGAGTTTAAGAGGTGTGCTGATGCAGTAGAAAAAGGATGATAGCCTATACTTCTAAACAACATAAAGGTTATGAGATAGCACTAACCGTGCGTCTGGGATTAGTCATGATGGCGTTCACGCATAAAACTGAGACGTTAACCTTAGGAGAAAAGTGTGAAAGTTTTCCACAAGTGCCATAAGTATATCTTCATATTAGGACTGAACATAAGAAAGAGAAGGTGACGAAAAAGATCAGGGAGTATAATGGAGAAATTTGTTATTTTCCAGGAAAGGCTAGTGTGGTGGTCGATACCTATAGAAGGGATTATTCGAAATTGGAATTCAGTCAGTATTGACCAAGAAAATAAAGTATATACAATAAAGAATAATGTTAGAGGAAAATGACTAAATTATGGGAAGGACAAAGATGTACAGAGAATTAAGGGAATGTTTGGTAAACTGAAATGAAGAATGGTATTGGCAAACTATTAAGTACAACCGCGACATGCCAAAAGCAGAATGATAGAGATCTAGTGGATTAATTCCGCCCATAGAAAATCTTGAACGTGGACAGAATTGTAATGAATTTCATAAGTAGGTCGCCGAAGACCGAGCCAAGAGATGGCCCTAGTTGAATTATAATTGTTGGACCAAGTGATTTATATACGAGAGTCCTTCCCTTTAGAAGATCATTGATTTATATACGGAAGAGATGGCGGTACAATATAAAACTTCTGCAGTGATTACGCCAGATAGAGACTTAAGGTTAAACTTCGAATATTGAAGGTGCTTTCAAGTATAATTAATAAAGAGATGGAGCGTATGTACTAATTTGGTCTGTGGTTGACAGACATGGAAGAAGAATTATCCAGATGATCGAACTTATATTTAGTGTCGTGCCTTAGATTTCACGGGGCAGTCGAGAATAAAAACTTATCTATGAAATGAATGTTGTTATCACGATCATCGCCATGCGAACGTAAGGACGTCTCTTGTAGAGCGTACTGCGAAAGAAGAAGTTTCGCTTCTCTTGAGTTACGAAGAAGTCAATGAACGAGGGATATAGTAGGTGAACTGGTTCGGCGTATACCGAAGACTATACAGTATCCATAGCAAATGGTAACGGCTGAAGGGAGGCAACACATGCCTGCTAATCAAGCGAAGGAATATGAGGAATACCGTGTGTATTGACGTTGTCTCGGATTACAAAACACGACCACAAAGTATTCACGGGCCAACGATACAGGAACTCAACACGGATACTATGAACAAGGTAGAAGAGGAACGTGTAAGTAGTGGGATAGAAATTTTCAATCATGGAACAACCGATAAGGAATACAGGTCGAGGATAGTATGCGTTGAGGAACAACATTAAGGCGTTGGTGAGACCAAGGGAGAGAACAATAGGGTTGAGGTGTCAACCTGAGAGTTGGAAAGGGTAAGGTTGGAATTGTATCCACAACTATTATCCTTAGGTTCTTAAGATAGAATCCTTTTAAGGAGAGGAGACTGCATTAACCCTAACTTTCGGGAATATTCGAAACCTGGACGAATAGTAATTTTATGGGGGGATGAGAAATTTTTGCAATCACGATATGTACGAATTATTAAATGAAGATTTCTAATTGATATTACGTCTTTACGGTACAGACGAGTGTATGTAAAAGTCATTAGCTTTTTACGAAACCCATTATTTCGAATGGTCAAATTTTTTGAGATATCTAAGGAGATCGTGGTAAGGCATGGGGTTCCTGTGAGCATTGCACCTGGGAGAGACCCAAGGTTCAACTCCAGGTTCTGGAGGAGTTTTCAGGATTGTGTGGGGACCAAGTTAAACATTAGTACTGCATACCACCCCCAATCAGACGGACAGAGCGAGAGAAACATCCAGACCATAGAGGACATGTTGAGAGTATGTACCATCGATTTTAAGGGAAGTTGGGATGACCACTTGCCGTTGATCGAATTTTCCTACAACAACAGTTACCATGCGAGTATAGGAATGCCCCATATGAAGCTTTATATGGACGAAGATGTCGGTCTCCCTTGTGTTGGGAAGAGGTAGGAGAGCGGAAGATTTTAGGGCCTGAACTGGTCCAACAGACAAGAGAAACTATCGAGCTCATAAGAGGACGGCTGGTAGCGGCCCAAGACAGACAGAAGAAGTATGCGGACCAGACCCGCAAGGACAAAGAATATGAGGTAGGAGAGTTTGTGATGTTGAAGGTATCGCCATGGAAAGGATTGATGAGATTTGGTAAGAAGGGAAAACTAAGCCCGAGATTTATTGGACCTTTTGAGATCTTGAAACGAGTTGGGAAGTTAGCCTATGAATTGGCTTTACCCCCGAGCTTACAGCAAGTACATAATGTGTTCCACGTGTCCATGCTACGACCATACCATACCGACTTCCGACATGTGATAGAACATGATCAAGTGGATCTGCAACTAGACTTAACATATGTCGAGCAACCCGTAGAAATCATGGATAGAAAGGAACAGGTGCTGAGGAACAAGGTTGTCAAATTAGTGAGAGTTTTGTGGAGGAATCAGAATGTCGAAGAATCAACATGGGAACTAGAGAGCGCTATGCGTGAAAAGCACCCCCAACTGTTTTCAACCTGATTCCGGGACGGAATCCTTTTAAGGAGGGGAGGTTGTAAGAACCCTAATTTTTGGTAATATTTCCTTTATTTAATATCTTGTGACATTATCATTATGGAACCTTTCTAGTCATCCCTGTTGATTAATAGAATTGATTGTCTGAGAAACTGCGTTGTTGCATCTATCATTTAATATAAAAAAGAAGATTGTGAAGGCAGGAGTCTTATTGTTAGTAATATTTATAAAACTTGGGATTTGAGAATGGTTAGAGTATTAAAGGATTTATTAAGAATTGTGACGAGGAATTATGGACATTCGAGGAATTTACACAATAAGTACTTAAGGAATTATAGGGGAAATCTCTACGCGATAAAATATTATTACGAGAGATTAATTAAGATACGATACGAATTAAAGATTAAATAATAAGCATTGGTGGAAGAATAATAATGCAAGGAGTAGTATTGCATGCAAGCCCATGCAACCAAGTGGTTAGTAACCAAGTAAACTAGTTAGCCATTGGAAGATGAATAGTATCTAGTTGGTTGCTTTTTCAAAAGGGGGAACACATAGTACATGAGGCCATACCTTGCTAGTACTACCTATGCTTACATGATATGTATCACCCAACCTAACCTAATACCAATTATTCACCAACATAACACACCAAACACAAAACACAAACCCCCCCCCCCCCCCCTTGTATGCTTGCTCTCGGCCAAAACAAAGAAGAAGAAGAAAATTTCTTCTTCCCCCCTCTTCCATTACTCATAAATCTCACCATAATTCCTAGGTCATCTACATCATCTAGACAAGGTATGTTAGCAATTTCAATCCATTTCATCCACCCAATTTCAAGTTACAAATTGTCCAAGCTTGGGTGAATAGTAACCATATTTGTTTTTCCTTTAGATCTTGCATTGTAAGTGTTGTAGGAGACCATCTAAGGTGTTGTTGAGTTGTGTAAAGCTTACCCAAGGCCTCTAGGTGCTCAAGAAGGTATAAAAATCTCAAACCCTCTTGGTTATATATTATTTATAAAGTATGGTAGTAGATCCATGTGTTTGAGAACTAATCTTGGTTGTATATGTATTGGATAGCATGGATCTTGAGTTTTGATGTTGAGATTGTTACTTTTATGACTATGGATAATATATATATATATCTCCATGAGTATTATGAACCATGATCTAAGTGTATTAAGTGTTGATTATGTTATGGAAGTATGAAAAATGGTTGATCTAAGTAGTTTGTGCTTGCTGAGTTTTGTCCAGGAACATTGACCTGTATTGTAGCACGATTTTGAACCCCCAAATGATGTCCCCTGATGTCCTACCATATATTGTTGGAAAGATAATTGAATGTAGTTTCTGTAAATGTAAGGTTCATGGCTAGGGGATGTATAGATTTTACGGTATGGCCGGAGGAGTGAATTTTGTTTCTGGACTATGGACTGCACTAAGTGACCCCCTTGTGAACCTTGTTTAAACCCCTAAAAATATATGTGGGATCCTGAAAAAAATTGAGAATGTAGGGAATGCAGTGGTGAAGACCACCCAAAAGGAATTGGATTAAAATATGAATTTTTGGATTTTATAAAAATGCTAGAGTAAAATTCGCGCAATGGAAAAAGTCGATTAGTGGAGCAAAATTCTAGGGTTAGTGGTTATGATTCGAAAGTGGTAATTAAATTAAGTCGAGTAAGTGACGAGCGTAATTGAGTAATGACATGGACCTATAGTGGGGCTAGAGAGTCATAAGATGAAATCGTTAAGTTAATTTCGACCCCCCCTAAACCCCGTAATTAAAGAGATATTGTTAAGGTACTAACGAACGATTATTGCTTATGTATGGATCGTTCGAATCCGCACGCTCGACCACCCCAACCAAACCAAGGCAAGTTTACTTTTCAAAACTTATCCATATACAAGGACTTTTACTGTTGTGTTGTAGTTTTCAAATTATATCAAATGCTATGTTTATCGAAGTATTGATGCAATTGAGATTGAACAAGTACATGTATGCTTTTACCCCTTGAACTTAGATTGAAATGTTTTCTTCGGACAACGACTCTAGCAATAGAGGTCGTAGCGGTCCGTATATACTATTGACCGGGGAGCGGTATATTATTATATCGTATCTAGATTGCGAAAACCCGAAGGGTCATTCGGGGAGTATCGTATACTCAAGTATTATGTTCATAATCTTCGTAAATACTCGAAACCCTATCTTGGATTAAAAGTTTATTTCATCGAATAATTATTTTATTAATTATTAATATTGAATTTAAAATATTATTTATTAATTATTGTTCATTATTTAAAGACAAAGCTAATCCAAGATACATTTAATACTTTCAAACTCGAACTCTTTCGAACTCAAAACATTTTCGAAAACCCCCGGTCAGCTTCTGCTACTTGTATGATTTCAAGAATCATCGCTCGACTGATGTCGGACCTCAACTACTCTGTTTTCAATCAAAATCAAGTTTTCAAAAGAAAAAGAAAAAGGGACTCTGGCAGGTGTGGGAACCGTTGACGAACGATTCCCGGGATGTGTAAGCGGCCGTGAGCCAGGCGGTCCATCAATTATTATTCCGGCCCAGGTGTTGCCGAAGGATGATTATGGATGTAGTTTTCATCGAGGGTGATTACGGATGTAGTTTTCACCCGAGGGATAGTTACGGATGTAGTTTCTATCCTTCTACCGGTAGAGAAGACCCGCGGATTATTGGACTTGGATGTGGCGACTGATCATCGTCAATCCTTGTCAGGTTTTGTGTTTTCTTTAAGTCCCATTCCTCCACTTTGGAAAAATGCTCAAACACTGCTTCTTGGGCCTATGTGCCAAGTTGCTGATAGTGTGGTTTTTTATGAGAAAATATTGACATCGTGCAGTATCTAGAACTGCAAGATTTCCTATAAAGATTGGCACGTGTTAGTGCACTCTTGCAATTGTTTCAACGAATGAAATGTTTTTGTATGAGAAGCCTTCTAAGCTAAAAGAAGGAAAGAGGTTTGAAATGATATATTCCCTGTACAGTATGTTAATCGTAGAGTGTTTTGCCGAAAATGATATACTCATATGTATATATTTTCAAACTTGAGATATATTGAAATGGGAACCTTATAAAGGGTTCATATGTCATTCTTAAAGCTCCTTAGTGAGTATAGATGTTTTATTCAAACTCGGACATATATATTGTCCAATTATGTTTTGAAATCTGAGATATATGCCCATATAGTTGGGAACGTTTTCGAAATGAACCGCATTATTATCTTACAAAATGGTGAACTTGCTGAGCATTATGTAGCTCATTCTTGCTTTATAAAAACTTTCAGAAAGAGAAGAATTTGGCCGATTAACTCCGCACTAGTAGAAGAGGAGTAGAAGAATTACCCTGGAGATGATTTAGCTCCTGATAAATACTAGAGAGTAGTCTGATAGGTTTTCAACTGTAATAGTAAGACTTGTCTTCAAGTATAGTTGTGTAAGTGGAATTGCGTAAGACTCTGATTTGTACAAATGAATTGTAATATTTAGTTGCACTTTTGATTATCGTTTCTGAGGCTCTAACTTGTTCGTGCGTAAGATTGAGGTCTGGACGTATGTATTGTTGAGTTGTAAAGTTAATTCAGGTATGATATGGTTGGATGGTGATGTGACGACCTGAATCTTTGACCTCAGATTTGGGGGCGTCACATGCGGGGTGTAGTGCGTAGAATCGGCATGGGACCTAGCTGCTATATATATAAGTAGCAAGAGTGAGCTATAATAGCTCAGCAAGATAATATTGTAAACTAGAATTTAAAATGTGAACAGGTATACATATATATACATATATAAGCAGAAATCAATTATAATCCTTAAGGAAGAATAAAACTCTTATTTAATAATACATCATCCACTTACTATTAGAAGAAAGGAATCTATAATAATATAATATCAGTTTTTCTTCATCTGTAACCATAATTCCATCATCTCATATCATTATTCTGTTTTCAGTATAGAAATCTGAAAATCATTTTCAACTCTTTCTTTCAAGTTTTGGGGATTTTCACTGTTGCCGAATACGTAAGAACGATGATCAGTCGCCCTCCGTACCCGTCCTTTTTACTACCGGTAGAAGGAGGAAGGTACACCACTACATCCCCCTGGAGGAAGGTACACCACTACATCCTCCTTCGGCAACTCTCGGGCCGAGATAAAATATTGATTGTTGGACTGTGCCGCACACAGCCTCCTACGCTTTTTGTTGCTATCCCCCTTTTTGTCAAATCATTATTCCATTTATAAAATATCATTCCACATTTCCATTTTCTCGCTTTCATTTCCACATATCATTCACTCATCTCATTTCCATTCACATTTATCATCACCTTTAAATCATATGTCATAATACTTTAATTATGACTCATACATCTTTTCTATCATTATTAAAGTCAAATATTCCTTTAGAACATAAAGTATATTCGCTCTATCCATATTCGTATCTATCTTTCTTTAATTCTCAAAATTAGGAAATAAATCCTTAGCAATATAGCATCGTAGAAAAACATATATATTCCAAGAAATCATTTTACTTTAAAATAAAATAAAATAGTTTTCTAAAGTAAGAGTAGAAGAAATCTTGCTCTTTTATATACACATATATATATGTTGTTCCATCTACTTTTAAAAATAGTAGATAATAATCAAATAATACTTATTAAATCACAATATTTAAAAAGAATATCTTTAGCAAAATATTATAAATCATATAACCCTAGATAACAACTGATACCATTCTTTTATTTACTTTAGATAACAACTTATACCATTCTCTCATATTCTCTTAATCATAAGGCATGTTCACTTCATGCATAATCATCTCTATACATATCGATCTCATACTCATATCCATATTCATATGCATCTTCGTACTCATATCCATATCCATATTCATATACATCTTCGTATACCTTTCTTTTCAATATAATACTCAAGGAAGACAATTTCTTCACAATATAGTAATAATAGCATCACATATATATATATTCCATGAAATCAAGTTTCTTTGAAGATAAATAGTTTTCCAAGTAGGGATAGAAAAGATCTTGCCTCGATCTCGATGTCCTGAAGGTATGGCTCGTGGCTCTCCCGGAGTTTCTATAAACACGAAAAGGACCGTCGTTAGAATACCACATCTCTTACTCACCTCACTCTTGCATAACAATACCCTTGACACTTTAATATATGTTTCACATGTTATTCATAACCCAAGTGTTCAAAAAACCTAACCATTTTAGGTTAAATCAAGGTTTCGGTGCTTATTCACCATTTCCCTTAACAACCATACCCGACTGTAAAAATTCTCAGAAAATCTCAATTTCGAATTTTAATGTAAGGTCAACTGGAAATGACTCTTTGACCACTCCACTACAATATCCCAAAATTTTATAATTTTTAAAAATGTTTAAGTATGGTATTCATAGCCTCCAATTTGATACAATTACATTTTCTCGGTTCTTGAACGTCTTTCACTAAAACTGACTTTTCTCCTAAACCGTTCATCAGATTTTAACGTACTTTATATCAAAACGATATATGAACCAAGCTCTACCCTCTCATGATCAGTGGGTGCTCTGGACAGAAACCTACCATACGAGTATGGGGACCAAAAACAGGGTATCTATTTGGTTTAACGAAAATGGGGCATTATAACGGCTATATTTTCATACTTTCCAAAATTCAACTCCTCCAAATCCATCATCCACCTTATACACCATCACCTACACCATGTGGTCATCTTACCAACCATGGTTACAAGCACATACTCCTTTCAAATTAAATCAAAACTCATATCCACAACTATATAATCAAGATTTCATGGTTTATATCACTTAACTTCTAAACTAAGCATAATCAACCATAAACTCATAATTCAAGTTAGGGTCTCAAGTAATATACCTTCCTTGTAGCTTCAACATCACTTAATAAACTTTGGGTACTCCTTAAACAACCTCAATATAGCTTGAATCAACTAAAGGAACCATGAAAACAAAGTTAACAATTCGGAGTTACTATTCATCAGCTGAAAGAACATGAAAAACGACCCCCTTACCTTGCTTTTCTGGAAACCTCTTGTGAAATACGACTTGTAGGTTATCTCATGGGCTTTCTAAAAAGCTATAGAACGCAAAATTTGGCTGAGAAACGAAGAAGTTATGCTCGTTTTACTGGTCTGTTCCTGTTTTAGGCAAATTTGCAAGAAATGGAGGGGGAAAGATTTTGCTCTTGATTTTTGATCTTATCTTCCTTAATCTTGTAAATTCTAGAGTCTTGTGGAATGGTGTAGATATTTACCTTGATTAATGATTAATCTACCCCTTAATTAAGTGTTAGTGGAAGGTGATATCACTGCTTATGTCATAGAAGAGTATCTTGTAAGCTTGGTTCTTTAACCTTAAGTAAATACTAATAACCTTTGTAAATACTAATTTGGTAAATCTCCTTATTATTTACTAACCTTGGTTACTTGGTTTCCATACTTGTTTAATCACGATTCGTCTCGAATACGCCTCGTTATCTAAGTGGTTCTAAATTGATTATCAATCCAAATTCCCTTGACATTTTCTTGACTTGGTCTCGCCTTGGTTTAACCTAATTTCACTAATTCCTCAAAATATAAATCCTTTAATATTTCTATGCTCCTTAATATCCAATTAAATAGAAGCTCGCTCGAACTCAAAATTCTCAAAAAATCATATTCAGGAATTTCTGAAATCCGTTATCATTTCGAGTCACTTATTTTCATAGTACATCACTTATACGGTTTCTGTTTACTCATTTTCCATTTCCAATATAGAGCACCTACACACCATTTTCCTAAATTCCTCGAGATCACTATTCATTTAATCACTGTAGCCTTTCTAAAGTTAGGGTTATTACAATGAGACTTTTGCTCCTGTTGCAAGGCTAGAAGCCATCAGAATTTTTCTGGCATATGCAGCTCATAAGCAATTCAAAGTTTTCCAGATGGATGTTAAAAGTGCTTTTCTGAATGGAGAATTGGAAGAGGAGGTATATGTTGAACAACCTCCTGGTTTCATTGATCCTAAATATCCAGATCATGTCTATAGATTGGATAAAGCACTTTATGGACTAAAGCAAGCTCCAAAAGCCTGGTATGAAACTCTAGCTCAATTCTTACTAGAAAGTGGTTTCAAAAGAGGTACAATTGATAAAACTTTGTTTTATTTGAATCATGGGAAGGGCTTGCTGTTAGTTCAGATTTATGTTGATGATATCATTTTTGGGTCAACTAACCCCAAATTGTGTGAGAAGTTTTCAAAGCTGATGCAGTCTAGATATCAAATGAGCATGATGGGAGAAATGAGCTATTTCTTAGGTCTGCAAGTTAAACAGACTGATGATGGAATTTTTATCAATCAGTCAAAGTAAACAAAGAATCTATTGAAGAAGTTTAATATGCAAGATAGTGCTACTGCTACAACTCCTATAGCTATAGCTACAAAGCTTGATCCTGATCAAGGTGTTGAGATAGATGTAACTAACTACAGAGGTATGATAGGCTCACTTTTGTATCTAACAGCTAGCAGACCAGATATCATGTATGCAACCTGTCTATGTGCAAGATTTCAGGCGAACCCCAGAGAACCACATCTCATTGTTGTTAAAAGGATTTTCAGATACTTGAAAGGCACTCAATCACTTGGCCTTTGGTATGCTAGAGAGTCTGACTTTAATCTATATGGTTACTCAGATGCTGATTTTGCAGGATGCAAAATAGACAGGAAAAGTACTTCAGGCAGTTGTCAGTTTCTTGGAGGAAGACTAGTTTCTTAGTTTAGTAAAAAGCAAAAGTCTATATCCACATCAACTGCAGAAGCTGAGTACATAGCTGCAGAAAGCTGTTGTGCTCAGATCATGTGGATGAGGAATCAGCTAATGGACTATGGTTTGTCATATTCAAAAATACCTATTTATTGTGATAACCAAAGTGCTATTGCTATGATAGGTAATCCAGTTCGGCATTCTCTTACTAAGCATATCAGTATCAGATATCATTTCATAAGAGAACAAGTACTGGAACGGACAATCGAACTCCACTTTGTTCCTATTGATCGACAGCTAGCTGATATATTCACCAAGCCACTACCTGAAGCTACTTTTACAAAATTGGTGAATGAATTCGGAATGGTAAACTATGAGAGTTTTTTAGAACAAGGGGAGACCAAATACTGATGAGTGTCAGATCCTGATGCATGTCGAATACTGATGAGAAGTCAATCCTGACGTCAGTCAAACATCAGATCCTGATGCAATGGTTTGGTTATCAGTACAATATGTATACTACAAGTAATTCCTAATTGTTCTGTTCCTGATTTAACTTTGGTTATTGTTGATGAATTTGTTACTTACAATATTACTTTAATTAGTTTTCATTTTCTTTGATTTAATTCTTTGAGTAACAATTCATAAACATAAAATTTGCAGAACACATTGAATAAGATTAGAGAAATAGGATTCTTCATTAATAATAAGAAAGAGATTACATGCAAGTATTACATCTTTTTGTTCTCTCTATCAACTAATCTATTCAACAGGAAAATAAAAAGTGAAGTCCAAACCACTCCATTGTTAGCAGCCATCCCATATCCCATCTTTGCCACTTTGTTTGGGTGGAATTTGAAGGGATAAGGTTATTTTTGCTGACATATTCATTAACAATGGTTGGTGGTGTTGGATGAGGATGCCTTAGAGGAAAGCCATGTTAATGTTGCTTGAAGAGCAGCATCGATGTCGATCCCTCTTGCAGGCCTTTCTCTCTCAATTTCTTCAAGACTGGCATCCATCTGCAGCCACAGAGTTTCAAGCTGCCTTTCCTAGTCAAAGGCATCAAACTCTTCACGAGTATAACTGAAGATATCTCTGTTCTCTACGAGATGGAGATTCTTTTCCTTGATGGTAAGTTTTGACATTGTTTAACGGTGTGTTGTGTGAAGGGTTTTTAATTTTCAGGAGAGAATGAAGGATTAAAGGGATAGTGGACAAGTCTCTAGGCGTTAAATAGAGATGGGTGAGCAACGAATTACTAAAACGCTTCGTATTCTGGTTTTTAATGGTTCCAGGTATTTTAAGAGAGTGTTATTTGATTTTTTTTAAATCAAATATTTTATCGTTATATTCACAAATGCACTTCTTAAAATTACGAGCGCGTGTATTTTACTCACTGATACATATAGATACACAACGTATCATATACGGTTAACACCACTCTCTCACGTCGCACAAATCGATTACTGACACCTATTTTGAGAAATTACTAGTTGTCTAAAATCAATTTAGTTCACTAAACTGATTCATTATTCTCAAAACTGTCAGTATTGTTCTTTTCTTTGCGCGAACATAAACCCTAATTGCACAAAATTTCAATCTCTCTTTGTCACACCAAAAATGGAGAATTCATCATTTGTAAACAATAAGTTGTTATCAATGGTGTTACTTTTGCTCCCAACAATTATGTTGCTATTCTTGACCATCAGGAACTATCGAATGATTTTCACATCATTCAGGATTTCTTAGCGTCTAGTCCGGTTCATTATGCTTTAACGGCACCCGCCAAAGTCTCTTTCAAGTGTGTGATGCAGGTTTGGAAGACTGCTATTTTTGGTGTTCTTGAACCTTCAGGAAGGCCTAACCTGACCTTTACACACAATGGAGTTACACATCATGTTACTCCAGAAGTAGTTTGTGAAGCTCTGCACTTACCTTCTCTAAATGGTAAGACTCCAGCAACAATTTCTGATGCTTCATTGTTGGAATTTGCTACGAGTCTTGGTTACAATGGAAATCCAAGAAAGTTTGGAGAGCTATACAGAACTAAGCTAAAGAAGGAATGGAGTTTCTTCTTTGATACCATCAGTAGGTGCTTCTTGAACAAAGTCTCTAACTTTGATGCACTACCGACTGCTTCAGTTCACATTGGGTACTCTCTAATCCATGATACTGTATTTGATTATGGGTCTTTCATTTTGAGAGCATTAAATGCTAGGAAAACAGATAAATGTGGTTATGTCTGTTTTATTAGATTTTTTCAACTAATATTCTCTCATTTATGTCCCAATGTTGATTTTGAAAATGATACAGTATTGCCTATCTGTAAGATTTCAGAAAACAATATCAAATCTTTGGTTAAATCAGATAAGGCTAATGGTTTTGAGGGAAATCCATATATTCCTAAGGGGGTCTGGCTTCTCTTGAAAAAGAGATTGTCTGAACTTTATGGCCCAGCTACAGGTGCTATGGGACAGGACCAAACACATTATGTTCCTGACACAAGCACACATCATAAACAGTTACCTAAACAGTCAACCACCTCTGGTGTCTATCAAAAGACATCAGTTGTAAAAGAAAAGAAATCAGCTAGATCTGATGTGTCTGGCAGACAATCAGGATCAAAGGATTTCTCCACTTCAACCCTCACTAAAAAGAAGTCACAAGGAGTTAAACAAGAAGTTTAGATTGATGAATCTTTGATGAAGGCTGGAGCATCTATAGAAACAGGTGAAAAGAGGAAGTTTTTGCAACAGGTCTCTGATTCTGATAGTGATGATGACAAAACCATCTCTATAATCATGAAGAAAAAGGAAAGTGTTGCTCCTGTTACTGCTGAATTGGTTAAGCCAATAAAGAAAAAGAAAAGAAGAAGAATAGTCAACAAGAGTCAGTATTATATTCCTGAAGATATGCAAAAGCTTAATGATGATATTGATCTTGATGAGTCATCAGTTCCTGACACATCTATCATTCCTAATCTCTCTACTCCTGATACATCACCTGTGAAGACTATTGAAATTTCTGATTCTCCAGCACCTACATCTTCTAAGAGAAGAATAATTGAGATGTCTGTGGATGAAGTAAATGCTATTGCTGCTCAGCTTGGTCATAAACCAACACCTCTTCAGATAAAGAGACAAGCTGAACCAAAGGTTTTTAGCAGACTGAAGAAACAGAGGATCACTTCGCCTCTAAAATGATCAAGCCCACAAGAACCTGAACTTCAAAGGAGTTCAGAAGCTATTGAAGATCCAGTCCCACAAGAACCACCCACTCAAAGTGTGGGTGCAGACATTTATGAAGGAATGGTCCCATAAGAACCACTTTCTCAAAGGGAAGGTGAAGACAAGAACATTCCTGCCCCACAAGAACCATCTTCTCAAAGCGAAGATGCAGGAAAGCTCACATCAGCACAGGAGATTTCTAACACTGCATTTGAGGGAAGCACACAAGAACCTTTGACTCAAAATGTTAAAGCAGCTTCACAACCTCAGACTACACAAGAACCATTGGTAACAAATACTGATGCAAGTCATTCTCCAGTTGCAGATGTTCATCCTGATGAAAGTATTTCTGATCCAAATATTCCACTGCTCATTGAACCACTTTCTTCAAGACCAATGGAATCTATTTCAACTTCATCAGGTAGTACTTCTATTTCGGCTTCTCTTACTGATAGTATGATTACAGATAGACCTGAGACAAGGGATACCTCTATCTGTATGACTTCAGTCCACTCCTCTCAGCCACCTCTTATTTCTTTGCATTTGTTGAGCCAGAACCTTTCTTGTGAGAAAGAGAGTAAACATTTAGAGAAAAAGAAGAGTGGAGAGAGGCAGTCTCCTGAACTAGCAAAAGGAGAGGTAGAAAAGAGTGAGAAGTTTCAAACTTCTGGTGAGGTAGTAGTTACTATTGAAAGTAACTTAGGTAATGTTGTGAGAAGTGATGAGATCACTTTACAAAAATAGAGAGATTTAGGAATTGTTTCTACTTTGAATGCAGGTTTTCAGGATACAACAGTCACATCTGTTGTTGATTTAAAAATGAAAGGAGTTATGAATCCTGAAGACAATGTGGATGATAAAATTCCTGAGGCTAAAGATAGCTCAGATGATGATGATGATGATGATGATGATGATGATGATGATGATGATAATGATCCTGAAGCAACTCAGCATAAAGCTGTCATGAAAGCAAGTCTAGAATCTACTTATGGATCATCCAGTCAATTTATGGAGTCTATGGGTAAATCTACAGCTGCTCAAATTGAAATCCCAGGAGATTACAGCAATCTTATTCCTGAACATATTCAAGCTGTAAGAAGATCTGAATGGTATACTGAGTGGAATCAGCGTTCTGCTGATATAAATTTCAATAATGCACTTTTTCACTCCAGTCATATCGTTTCGAAGATTTCTGATCCTCATCTCAAAGCTCATCTGAAGACAACAACTATTCTGGCAAAAGGGCTGAAGGATGAAATTAATTATGTCAAGAGTGATAATGAAAAATTTCATTCTCGGTTTATTAAGGATTATTTTGAAATTGCCACTACTAAACAGCTTCAACGTTTAAGCACTGCCTTCACCACAAGGATGGATACCTTGGAAGATAAGGTTGTCACTATGTCCTCAAGAATGACAAATATTGAAGATTCTCTACAACTTATATTATCCTTATTGACTGATCCTGATGATGCTACTGATATCAAAAAGGGGGAGAAGGTAGTCAAAACAAAATGCACACCTGATCCAGTTGTAAGAAAGGATGATGATACTTCTGGAAATGATGGTGGTGCTCAGTCACATGTACCAGGAACCTCTGATGCTGCTTTGGTAAAAACGAGAAGTCAGTCACAAACTCAAACCAAGCGGTCAACTCATGTTTCTGAATCTGGGAAGAAAACTGTAAGAACAGTGGTGCAATCTCAAATCCTGACAGAAGAACAATTTTTGTCACCTGGTCAAAGTCAAAGGCAAATACCTCCTACAATTCTTGAAGGCGATGAAGATTTGCTAATTACTGATGTAGAAGATGCTCCTCATCTTTTTGAGAAGATTACTACTGGGACAGGTGATAGTGAAATTGTATATCACACTAGTGCTAAGGTTCATCAGTATCATGCTGAGAAGGCACTTGCTTTAACTTCTGAAGAAAATCCAAATATGACTACTGATGAGATCTTTGAAGAACAAAACAGGATTCTTGAGGAGATTGCTAAACAAAAAGAAGCTCCTGCTGCAAGAAGAGGAAGAGGTAGAGGAGATAGAAGAAGAGGAAGAGGAAGAGGAAGAAAGCCTACTAAAACAAGTTCAATACAGAAAAGGTCTGGTGGAATAACGATTGAGGAGATACCTGAAGATTCTCATAAAGTAAAGAAGAAGAAATCTTCGTTACTTCTTACATTGACTCCAGATAACAAATTTAATGTACCTGAAGAAGCTGCTGATGAAAGACCTCAGTTAGCTAGAAAAGGTAAAGTTACTGTGAGTACTACTCAATCTGCTGTTCCTGATTCTGATGAAGCTGAAATCTTGAAAGAACTTGAGGTTATAATTCTTGCTGATGTGGTTGAAATTCATAATCTGGAAGTTGATGAACAAGAAAAGGAGGCCAGAAAAAGAGCAAAAGATACTGAGGTTGAAGAAACCAGAAAGTACTTGGAAGATCTGGCTGGTTCAAACATATTATTGTGGTATGATCGAAATAGACTTGTTCCAGAACATCAACAGAATAATACACCAGTAATAGGAAAGAAAAGCAAGAATTTGAAGAACAGAGTAAGCAACTATAGAGAAACAGTTGTTTTCAAATCTGTTGGATTAATTACTGGACCTTCACTGATTGAGTCTGATGAATCTTCATTGGTTGCTAAAGTTGAATCTGCTGAATCTCTACCACTGTGGATGAGTATGCAATCTGGTTTGAAGGGTTTAGAACCTGGAACAAGAGGAGGTATTGGATTACGTAATGCAGAAGTTGTTTTTATATCTCAAATAGATCAACATTTTCTTGTTAAGAGGATTGGTGATGAACTAACTGTTGATGATCTTTGGGAACTAGAATCTGTTGCTATTGTTGCTTGTAGACTCAAAAAAGATAGAGAAATTGCTGTATTTCATGAAAGACAAAAGTGTCAAGAAGCTGTCTATTCATGAGGTGTTGTGCAAATCAACAAAAGAGTTAAAATATGTTCTCTATTTGCTTGAAAATAGACAGATCCCTAATAAAGAAGCCAGTGTTTACAATAACTGGTGTACCATGATCTTCAGAACAATCAAGTCCAGATATTTAGAAGGAGGATCAAGGTATGATGGTAATTACACTCCCATGTACTTGAATACAGAAGGACATGAAGTTGAAATGCAAAAGGGTTCAGCTGTTAAAGAAGTGATATTTTATCAAGAACAATTATCTCTGAATCCTGGTGGAAGAGATCTTGCATATTTACTGTTGGGAGGGTTAGATTTACCAAGAAGCTCAATTCAGAATCTCAGAGCTGGAATCTTTCAGATTGGTAAAGGTGATGAAGAACTTAGAAATCTGAAGAAAAGGTTAATTCAAATTCTCTATGATAAAGAAGAAGAGTTATTATAAAATTTCTTGCAGATGAGTAATTTCTTTGTGAGAATTTCTGAGACTAAGCCTGAGGATTTCTTGTAATATTTTGTTTTGAATTTTTGACATCACTGAATCAAGGAATTTGTGCTTTATTTCACAAAGTACAAATTGGGGGAGATTGTTAGATATTGATTCAAGTGATGATCAGGACCTGGACTACTGATCAGATACTGATGCTGACATCATCAGTATTGCACCGTCAGGATTGTGTTATCATCAGGATTGGAAGCTGATCAGGATTTCACGAGGATATACATCAGTCCAGGAATCTAGGAAGATTGACATGTCGGTTCCTGATTTATAGGAATGCAGCTATCATTCAAGATATGTATCAAGAAACGTATGTAATTGATTTGATATATCTTGTAATTGATAGTGTATCTGTGTACTGTATATAAACACAGTTTAGGTTTTACATAATAGTAATCGCTTACACGAATTATCTTGTAACCTAGAAGCTCTCAAGAACATAAGAATTTCTTGAGAGAGTTTGTAACAGTTTTATATCAGAGTTAATAAAGCTGTTTAATATTCATACTTATGTTATTATTTCTGTTTAAGTCGAAAATCTTATACAATTGTATTCAACCCCCCTTCTACAATTGTTAATTACTGGGCAACATGTGGGTCCCACTTCTGCCACATCAGTAATTGTGGGCCCCACAACGGCCACGTCAGCATTGGTGGGCCTCCTGCCACATCACCCTTGTGGGTCCTTCACTGCCACGTCAACAGGGTGGGCCCCACACCTGCCACGTCAGCATTTATTAAAAAAAAAATTGCTAATGCAACACTTTAACAACCAAATGCAACACTATTTCTACCTAATGCAACGTTTCTCACATGTCAGCAAATGCCACGTCATCACATGTGGGTCCCACTTCTTCCATGTTAGCAATTGTGGGCCCCACAACTGCCACGTCAGCAAATGCCACGTCGGCACATGTGGTTCTTACATGTTTATTTTTATATAAATAAACTGCCACATCATTATTTATTAAAATTAAAAAATATCTAATGCAACACCACCAGCTAGTATTGCATGGTGTGAAACACCGTGGGTAATATGCAACACAAATTATATCTAATGCAACACCAGTTTAGCTCTGTTGCAAAAGAGCCAAAATTCCATATCTAATGAAACGCTTTCAGTGCAACACTTTTTAAAAGCATTGCGTATGCTCACTTATGGCATAGTGAGTACTGGATGTAAGATGATATTGTGATAAAAGCTGATTATGTTTAGGCTTTATTGACATATGTTTTCTGGTTTGGTATATGCTTTTGTGCATGGTTTATTAAATTTTCTAATATGTCATTGCAATTTGGAAGAATAAAAAGTGTTGCCAATAAAATCTAAAAAACCAAAAAGTATTGCAAAAGGTATCAAAATGTTACAGATAATTGTTGTAAAAAAACCTAAAGTATTGCAAAAAGCATCAAAATGTTGCACAAAAATGTTGCAATAAACTCACTTCATAACATTTTAAGTCAATAAATGTTGCAAAAAAGTGTTGCATTAGTCTGTTGTAACATCTTAAAAATGTTGCTAAAACATGTAAAAGTGTTACAACAAACTCTTATTGTAATACATCAAGAAGTGTTGCAATAAGTTCGAAAAGTGTTGCTATAGAGGGCATAGGCAACGCCGGCAAATGCAACGCCGAGTTTTGGCAAAAGCGTTACATAAACATCTAATGTAACACTTTTGGGGCCTAATAATACACTTTTTTGACGTTGCAATAGGCCATATTTGGTATTATAAAATGAAATATAAAACATCAATATCAAATTCTAACCGTTAATAGGATCTTTTGTAGTGAGTCGTATTCTCGTTAATCACATTTCAAGTCGGTCTCATTTAGGATCGAAGTCTTAACTTAATTATATATATATATATATATATATATATATATATATATATATATATATATATATATATATATATATATATATATATATATATATATATATATATATAGTAGAGTTCTAGGGAGAACCTCTGTTGGTCCCGTGGAGTATTGTAGATGGGGGGTTGAATGCAATACTGATAAATTCAAATCTCTATTTTAACAACAATAATAAAGATTGTAACTTTTCAGTAAGAGAAATGCAAACACAAGTAGATTGACACAAGTAATTCACAAAATAAATATTTTATTTATTTTGCAAAGGTTTTGCCACAACATTGAGAAAAATGTTTCCCAAGCTTCGAGTTCTCGAGAGATACAGAGATGTCATGTGTTATAGATAGAATAATAGTTGAATCTACATATATCTTAGTTTACTCTACCATCACTATCTACATGGGTTGTGGAGCTGCTGTCATTTTCAAGTGGCAGCTCCTTACAATTTGCATACCCATGTGACTTACCTAAATTGCTATACAATACATCTTATCAGTACATGAAAAGCAATCTAGATATTTTCCATTTTGAGCTTACACAATTATGGTAGATGTTGATTTGCCATACCCTAGAATTGATAAGTTCCATCTTGTGATCTCTCAAGCTTCTGTCATAGTCTTCACAGGCCTGCTACAATATTGGAGTACTACAGCACGCCTGATTCTTGAACATCCAATTTGTCACGTTTTTGACTTAGAAAATCCCCAATTCAAATAGATTCCTTTGAGACAGTATGCTATGCCACCAAGCCTGCTGTCAAGTGAATGTACGTTGGTTGACAATATGAATTCTCAAGTATTTCTTGTTAGGGATTTACCGGAAACCTTCTTGATATTTATACTACCATTCTCAATCCTCCTTTATAATCCTTGAATTTAAATTCCTTAAATCTCTTTAATAAATCCTTAAATCCTTCAGTGTCCAGGGAAATCACGGAGAAAATAAAAGTGCTATTTTTCTGAATCTGATATCGTTTACATACACTTATTTTGCCTATAGATCATTAATACGAACTCAGAAATCCATTCTGAATACTTCTATATATTGTCGTCTAATAATATTCCAATTTCCATCAAAAACACTATTCATTGCTTTTTCTCTCTTTTATTCCTTGTACTTAAAAAGATGTTCTCGCGCTTCCTTGAGTGTTCCCTATCTCTTTTACGGAATCAACTAACTTATAACAGATATCGATTTGGATGACATGAGCTACCAGATTTCGATTTGGATGACATTAGAATAACCTTCCTCTTTGGAATACCCTATCTTACTTTCTAGGAGATAGATTATTCTAATCTAAGTTGTCAACCAATTGCATTGTTCATGGCATATAAACATTTGAATCAAAATCCGTTAAATATTCATTCCTTAAACCACTGATACATTGTAGTCGTAACCACTATTCATTCATACTCCATATAATAAAAGTTTTAATTCCACAAAAAATCTGGGTTCTTACAGTCTCCCCTACTTAAAAGGATTCCATCCCGGAATCAGTTAGGAAACAATTGGGTACTTGTTTGTCATTTCGCTTTCCAGTTCCCCGATTTATCCTTAAACCTTCCAATCCTTTCTCAGCACATCTTACTGGTGCTACAATACACACTTTATCCTTTTCCCATAAACTTTGCTACTTTTCGTACAACACACTATCCGGTTTATGCTCTTACTTAGTCGTGTACTATTACCCTTATTAATATATTCAGTGACCTTGGTATCACCACCGCGCTGTGAATTTGAAGATAACCTCACTCGTACTATGCTCCTGATCTCTTTTTTCTTCGCAACCTCGATTAATATATAGAAGTGGAAAAATTTAATGAGAGATCACTATGATCAATGAACATTTGTTATATTGCATAGTTAGTACAGAAGGGGGCCAGCCTTTAGTACTTGACAAGCAATTAAACAAGTTGTGGTCTTCCACTTAGACTTCTATCACACAGACAAATAGTCACGTAGCAGTACCTCCCCTCCTTAAAGGGTTGTTCTTCTCAATTCAAAAAGAAGATGAATAAGGGAGAAGAAAACAAAAGGATTTCAAAGAATCATAGAAGTTTTCATGATTGCAAGATATCATACTTAGAATTTACCTCTGAGCTATAGAGGTTCATTAGAGAAGAAAATAATCGTAATCGTATCAAATACTACTTTATCGAAATCTCACGGGTCAACATATCCTCGCGGCTCTGTCCATCATTCTTTGGACCTATATCCTTGTTCAATCTTAGCAACATTCATTTTTGGAAATTCTTCAACCTCTCAGGTTAAATCTTAGATTTTTCGCTTGACATCATTGCTACTGACATTCCACGCCACGCTAATAGCTCTTTCATATCCATAATACTAACGCTATCAAGTTGTCATCCCGTGAGTTCATTAGAAAGCCCATTCGTCAATCTATTCATAACATTCCTTTCTTCCCATTCCATAATTACTTTTCCAATCTTTTCTTTATCAATCACATCCTTCTTATTATCTGATTTTTCTTTACTTCTGTTATTTATCTCCACCGTCATCTCATTATTGAGATGTCCTTTGTACTTGGTATTTCCTTATTGGTATCTCGTCACATGTACTCAATAAGCATCACATTCTTGGGGTCAAACTTTCCTTTGTTCAACCATCTAAATTCTCATTTACTCATTCCATGAGTCTCATTATTACTCGATCAATCTATTCCAATTTCCTCGAATTCTCCCAACTTAAAGGGAGTTAATCTGTATGTCATTTACTCTTCCAATTCCAACTTTCTGTTGTGACCAACAACATACACCATCATAATCTCATACTTTTCTGTCCTTCTTGCTAAGGCTCCTTAGGAGTTTGTACTCCTAACTCCCTTATTGATCCTCAACTCTATATTTCTTTCATCGGTCATCTTGTTTCTATTTAGACTATAATCTCTTTTATGAACCATCATAGCATTATCATTCATTTCGAGCATCACGTCATTCCAAAATTAAACCATCTGAATATACCTTGACGATTTCTCTACTTAGATCCAATACAATCTATTTCTATTTTTCATTCCGACATCTCCACAGTCGTTATCTTCTAATTTCTCAGAAGAATCACTACTACATTAATGTAGTCAATTGTTGAATCACCATCGCTTGTCATTTACGTAGTGCTCTAAAGTATGTAATATGCTTAGGACGATATCAGGAATCGAATCTTTACTCAAACTATTATTACAGTCGATTCTTGCAGAATCATCGGAAGGAATGTAAATTCCTCCACCCCAATATGACCTTCAAGGTCCTCCCCAATATCATTTTGTTTCTTTGGTATGAGCATTTATGATTACTCCTCTATACTTAAAGTGTCGGCCACCTCATGGGCCTTTCCTGATAATAATAATTTCTCACAATCAATGTTTTTTGAATCTATTCCAACTCACATTTTTCTACCTCATTCCCAACACTATTGGGTGAAAGCATTCTCCCTTAAACTCTACTGAAGGAGAGAACTATATATCAGTCTTTTTCCATAAGTCATTGCTTCCACCTTTCCGTAGAAATTTTATCACAGTTACTCCCAATCATACCTAGGATATTTCTTCTCTTAGTCCTTTCTTGTTTTAGGATAATCTCAACCTTCATTAGTTCAATCCATACCTCCTCATGGTTTCACGCATGCCTCATATGGCATTATTAATTATTATGTCATACATTCCCTACCAAACTTCTATTTTGAAACTCAGAATATTACCTTTTTCCTTATAAGGTTTCTTAGGTCGTCCTCATCATTCCCCTTGTATTTTCTGGGTACAGGGTATATCAAAATATCATTAATCGATCCTATAACAATTCTGTCTATGTACTTTCCAAAACTCCTTTCAATAAATTCTTAAAGGTTATTGTTGCCTTGGTCAATCCAACTTATATTATTTGAATTCACTATGTCTTTATAAGGGGAAATGTCATCCTTTGTGCATCCCCAGGGTTGTCTTAATCTATGGATATTCTATCCTCCATTCTATTTTCAAGAAATACTTATATCCTGTAATTGGCAACCAAATCCTATATCCTTAATAAGGTTCTCTTTCCAATAATTCTCATCTTGATAATCTATAGGTAGTTTAATGCTAACCTTTATCTTTCAAATTGACGTCAGTCTACATGACCTCCCAAAAGACAACGTATATCTATTTGCTCTTCTTACAGAACTTGGTAACGGTAGCAAGGATGTTCTGGAAGATATTGGTCGTGTTCAACATGAATCTCTCAGTACCTATTGCTTTCCTCAAGAATACTAGCTTCAGACAATATGTCTGCATCTTACTGAACGATCTATGACCATTTTTGTAAGCTTAGATTGATCATCTACCTTAGTCATAATACATCCCTTGTATTCATAAAATCTCAACATCATGTATCTCAATCAGCATAACTCAATTACTAACTTATAATCTGGACAATCATAGACCTGAATCACTTCACTACGGGCAACACCATACATACGAGGGAGATAACCATTCTTGAATCAATTCAAAACATGGGTCGCCAAGGGTTAAGTAGAAAGATGCCTATAATCTCGTTAGTGTTACCTTTATATCAAAACTCCTCGCGGTCGGCGCTTGATTAGAAACACCCTGTAAGAACCCAGATTTTGGTAGGAATTAAAACTTTTATCATGGAATGGATATGGATTCCAATATTTATATGTCATGAAGAATACAATGGGTTGACAACTTAGGTAAGAATAATCTATCGTCAAGAAAGTAGGATATGGCATACAAACAGAGGAAGTATTCTCATGTCATCCAAATCGGTATCGGTTATAAGTCCAGTGTTTTCGTAGAAGGATTAAGGAACGCCCGGGAAAGCGCGAGCACATTTTTCTAATTATAAGGAATAAAGAGAGAATAAGTGATGAATAGTGTTTTTGGTGGAAATAGGATTATTATTAGACGATGCTATGTAGAAGTACCAGGAATGGATTTCTGAGTTCGTATTAATGATCCAAGGGGAAAATAAGTGTATGTAAAAGCTGTCGGATTCTGAAAAATAGCACTTTTATTTTCTCCGAGATTTTCCCTAGACACTGAAAGATTTAAGGATTTAATAATGAGATTTGAGGAATTTAAATTCAAGAATTATAAAGGAAGATTAGGAATGGTAGTATAAATATTAAGAAGGTTTCCGGTAAAACCCTAACGAGAAATCCTTGAGATATTCCTCCGACCGATCAATCAAATTGAGCAATAACCGGACAAATAACAAGCAAGAAGCCAAGATGCATGCATGTGCTATTGGATAAGAGCAAGTAACCAAGTTAGTTACAAGAGGAACTAGCAACATTAGAATCAAACTAGTACTTAGCAAGATTATATCATCCAACCACAAGAATGCAACACATGGCCACTTGAATTGCATCATCCATGACCTAGCACTTTATTAAAGCTACTTTATGATAGATATTATATAAATACACTACAATAATACAAAGTAGATGAGAACAAAGCAAGAGAAACCAAGCAAACTCCATCTCTCTCAAACTGCCCAGCAGGAACAACAAGGAAAGAAAAATTCATATCTCCCAATCTAGAGCTCTACAAACCACCAAATTTTAACCATAGCTTCTCCACTTCATGGGTAAGGTTCGTTCAAAATTTCACGGCCAAGAAAGCAGTGTAGCATAGTCAAATACCTTCCCCAAGTTCAAGAAGCCAAAGTGCCCTGTTTTTGACAGTTTCTGTCCAGCAGTAAAAGGGGGCTCAAACCCTAGCTAGGAAGCTTTAAATTTGATGATCTAGGACTCAAAAGAAATCTTATGAATAGGCCAAGATGTGGTAAAAAATTTAGAGTCAAACTCTTATTTTTCGATTTTCTATGATTTTTACAAAAGTGATGATGAATAGTAACCCTTAGAAACTAACTTTGTTTTCTTGCTTGATTTGGATGATCTAAGCTTGGTTAATGTTGTACAAGGATTATTTAAGTCTTAGTCAGGTCTTGCACACATCAAGGAAGGTATGGAACTCATGAAACTCTAGCTCTTACTTTGAGTGTATGAATGTTCTTGATGGATTTTTAGGTTAGTATGATTATGGTTATGTTATAAGCATGATAGTTATGATTAGGCTTGGTTATATGTTAAAATGGTTTAGATGAATGGAAAGGCAGTTCTTGGCCTTAGTTCAATGTTAAATAACATGTATAGGTGATTTGGTGTGGAAACCATGTTTGTGGGAGGATTGTAAATTTAGAAACGTTCGATTTATAGCCATCGTAATGCCCGATTTTCGTTCGACCATAAAAACTCGAGCATAACAGTAGGTTAAATTATCTGACCTTAATGATTTTATGACATGTCTGTATAGACCTCGAGTCATAGATCGTTGTGACGAAAGAATCGAAGCAAACGGACTTACGGTTTAGGAATTATGGTCGATTTACTAAAAGTGGTTCGAAATCGTAAATGCAAATTCATAATTGAAATTGAACCCCCTTAACTAGAGTAATTCAGTGACGAATTTTGGTAATTAAATAATAGAGATCATAAGGAAGGTGTGAGAGAAGACGTCATGTTAAAAAGATCGTTTTTTGATTTTATAAAAATATTTGAATCAGGATTAAGTACGAATGAACCCCTAAAAAGAACGAGTGGTTATAACTTTGAAAAATCACTTAGATAATGATCGATAAATCTCGAGGTATAATCTTTCGACCTTCAAAATTATATGGCTTAAGGACCTACTAAGTATAAATGTAATGACATGCCTTAATAGCGAACCAATGTCGGGTCATAACGGTGCTAATGAGCGATAACTTGAAAACGTGCTTTAACTTAAGTAAAGTATTTACTTGGCGTTTCAAAGTGATAGGTGATTAACCCGGGATAATTTAGGTTATATATAGGTTGCCGGACCACCCCGAGTCATACCACTAGCATAGTGGGAGTACCAGGCAAGTCTTCAATCAATTTGAAGCTGTTGTTGTGATAATATATATATATATATATATATATATATATATATATATATATATATATATATATATGATTAGATGTTGTTATACATATGCCATAGCATGCATGCCTACTTTCAAGTCTATTGCAATACTTGTTCCCTGATTGATGTTGGCTTATAAGTTAGATACAAGATATACTAATTATAAGCCGGATATTGCTAAGACCCTTAGTGAAGGGCATATGATCTCATTCTTTAAATAAAGACCGAGAGTCGGTATTTTGTAATATAGAGATAGTCATGGAAACTCGGAAGGATTCTAGTGACATATTATTTGTGGGATGTTATTTATGAACATTATTTATATTTCCATAAGTATTAAGTATTTACTTGGAAATTATTCAAGGAATGTTATTTGAATACTCATTCGAGTTTATTTATTTAAATGAATATTATTTCGAATATTCATTTGAGTTTAATTGTTTATTTTATATTACGTTCGAATATTCATTTGAGCTTATTTACTTAATGAATATTATCTTGGACATTCATTTATGGTTTTAATTATTTTATTGGATATTATAATGAATATTTTATATATACTTATTCGAGGGATAATCATGAGCAATATTTATATTAAGAATATTCTTGAACTATTTCAGGTTTAATAAATATTCTTTGAATATTTATTTAATTCTTTCAACTAGTTCTAAAATGAGATATTTTATTCAAAAATTTCCTTGATATTCAAATACTATGTAAGGTATCTCTGAGTCGTACTATTATTATTTTTATCAAGGAAGGTTCTCAAAATTCCATTCTTCATTCAAATCTAACTTTCAAATTATAAGGGAACCTTACTTGAGAAATGTTATTTATCTTGTTGACTTCTCGGTCATAAATACTTCGAAATTATTCTTTTCACTCGCAACTTGGTTGCTATTTGCTTATTGAATCTTTGTGTACCTTCTCATCATTCGAGGGGTAAGATTGTTGGAACAGGTTGGTATCCATTAGCAAGCTGTAGCTTAGGAAATATTGGTGAATTTTCTTTTCCAACTAGATACGACTACATTGTGGAGTCTTATCAACAAGTATTATACTTGGGGAAAGGGGGACGAACTTTACGTTTCAGAGTCGTGGATGTTATTCGAACTAGGAGCCGTGTAAGTGGCCGAGTGGCGCCGGTCCAGCAATGGCCCAATCGTTGGCCGGGGGGTTCCAGAGGGTGGTAGACAAGTAAATCCGTCGGTGCTTCCTTCTACATGTAGGGAACAAAAGTGGGGAGCATAACATGCGACTGATCATCGTAAATGTTATGTCTTCTAGCGTGTTAATGCTCCAGGATTAGTTCATTTTCTTTGAGTTGGAAATTTTCTGCAACATTATCATTGTTGGCAGGGTCGAAAAGTGTTTGAAACTGGAATTGCAATATTTTTCCTACAAGTTCCTCTTTTATGATAAATGATAAAATCTTGCTTATCTTTGACATAGCAGATATTTCCACGGATTATATATGTTGAGTTACCCTGTAACTTCATCCTTTACCTTATACTGGTACTATGTTCGTTAATGCATGGCATATGGTTTCAAAGATATTTCAGAACTGTTATATTTTATTGTTCAGTTACATATTATTTTTGGTGGGCTATTGCTCACCCTTGCTTTACTTATTATATTCCAACAACAGCTAGATCTGATGGCCAGCACAAGTCGCACTCGGTGCAAGCAGGGACAGCAGTCATAGGGTTGCCCACTGATGTCGTGGTCGACATTGCTGAGGTAGGAGCAACCAGTAGGCTAGACTGTCAGCTTTTAATTCATCAGACTTATTATATGTATGACCTATGTAAATGGATGGCAAAGAGTATGTAACAGTTAAATTGTAATTCCTTTGGGTTGTAAGAACTCAAAATGTGTGATTAATAATATTTTTTGGTTACTCTGATTTCATCTCTGGGACTATAACGGGTGTGTTTTATGCTATTGTTTTGGGTCACAAGGTTGTAAGTTAATTTATGTTGATGTTGTGGATAGAAATTGAGACCGTGACGACCGGATCCCCGACCCTGGATCTGGGGCTTTTACAGAAATGGTATCAGAGCGAGAGTTATATATCTAAGAGATGACGCGACGTTAAAATGATAAATTCACTAAGATGATAAAAACTCTTGCCAAGTTCATAGTCGGACTACATAATGTAGTACTGACATATAAAACCCTTATGGGAACTCTTAAATATCATGCTAGTAACTTAGCTCGATATCGTATCGATGAGTAAGGCGACGGACCTTGAGGCTTGCGAGCAGCAGCACGAGGATGCTTTATTATATGTTGACGGTCGGCTTAAAGACTCGATAGAGTACCCTATTGAGGACCCGGAGGAGATTCCATCTAAGGAGGAGAATCCTGTTAAGGATAAAGAGTTTACCCTTGAGGAAATGAGGGCTGCAGCCAGAGAAACTATAAGAGTTAAAGTATAGTGCTCAGAGAAGTGAGTATAAAGAACTGAGATATTATTAAGAGATCTGAAGATGCATATTGAATTCATAGCCGGACTATCGGGTGTAGTACCAGCAAGTAAGACGGATTGGAAAGATAACTTGAGATCTTATATGGGGATAGATAAGAATCCTTAAAGACTTTCAGATTAATGAGAAAAGAATTAGAATGATGCAAGGCGGCGATATAGGGTAGGGAGCAGAGTCCCCAGGAGTAGTTGAGATAGAGGCAGCAAGTGCCATATCATTTGATAAATGAATTAGTGGGAATGTTGATAAGATAATTCGCCATGAAAAGGCAGATTTCATAGGTTCTAATTATGAAGTCAAATTGAGATTGATGAGGTGGTTTATTCAAGAAAATGTTCATTTTATGAATGGATCAGCTTAGAAAGTAAGGACATTGGGAAGGGAAGGCATGATTGGATAAAGTTATATAAGGAAGTAGAAGCAAGACGATGGTCTCAGAACCTACAAGAGGAAAAGACCAGTGAGTCTATGGTAAACTCGTAATAAGACTACTGTCAGGGACTAAGTATAGGTATTTCAACTCAGTGAAATGATGAACCAGAAACATTAGATGCATGTGATTCAGAGGAATATTAAATTCTTTCTTTTCCTTGAATGGATTATAGTAATTACATTAAGTTTGTTCCGACGCTGAATCATAAATGGATCAAGAAATACAATCAGCGGATAAGAAGTGAGTGAGAATGTTTTAGGATGAAACCTGAAAGAGCAAGTGTATGCCAAGTTCTCGGAGTATAAATTCTAGAAAGGTGAAGTTCAGTTATTTGGACATGCCACCAATAGTGAGTAGTATTGGCTGACCCCACCGAGTTAAAGTAGTTTCAATTGAGAAAGGCCAACCACACCAAACAAGGTGGGTAATTTCATAAGATTCACAAGGTATTACCAAAGATTGGTTCAGGACTTTACAAAGATTGCAGTCCCGTGACCCGACTTATTTGTAAGACCAAAGAAGTTGAATAGACAGAAAAATGTGAGAAAATCTCCCTGGAGCTAAAAGATGAAATTGGTGATGACCCAGCATTGGCGTTGCCTAATGGAAGAAGGAAGACTTTGTAATTTATTACGATGCAGCTCATACAGGTTTAGGTGGTGTGCTTATGCAGCACGGCAAAGTGATTGTGGATGCATTCGGGTAGCGCGGTTCACCAGAGTCGGATGGCCTTGGTAGTGCCAATTTTATGGAACGGCTAACTCCGACGGTAGTGTTTCTTCTGAGATTAGTGGTTAGGTAGACTAACCTTTGGTTGTATTGACTATTATGACGTATATGTATCTGGAAGATGTGGTATGTTTCGGTTGAAACTTTTGATTCCCTTCCATGGGATGTTTATATTTGATTCCTTTCCAGTGGTTTAACTTGCAACTTCATGTTAAACATTCCGTATTATAACTGCTTACGATTCTACCTACTTGGATTTTCATAGAACTGATCTTTAGGTTTCGAAATTGATCTTCTTGATTATTACCAGTGGGTGGATAGATTAACCAAAATTTTCCTGATTCTGGAAAGAAATTCAACAAACTTTGGCAAACCTTGTCTTTCTGATTATCACAGAACGTCAATAAAGAGAGTGGAGACTGGGGCTAACCCCGTGGATTGGGTAAGGTAGCCGTTGTATGGGCTGATGTACGGACCCTGATTATTACAATTGATTGTAGAGATAAAAGGATGAAGTTTAGATTGGACGGTAAAGGAGAACTATATTCAATGACCAAAACGGACTGAGAAATTCCGGGATTGACTTAAATAAAAAGGTTATTATGCCAAAGGTGCTAAACTTATGTAGCACGTGGGATTGTTAAGAAAAGTTGAAAAGATAAAAATAAAGGAAAGGTGATCGGAGACGGTACCGAGAGGTCGATTGAAACTTATATGGAGTAAAATTTTGAAAAGATCAGAAACGTTATCAAGGAAGAAGGATGAACGAGGAGTGACTATGCCACTCTGACACCCAAGATTTGCTGTGTAAGGGAAAGCAGTGAACAATACATTTAGGAAAATGTGGGAAAAAGCATTTGGATAAGCGTAACCTGTCCCAGATAATTGTCTTCACTATGGACGAAGGAGGCAATTGCTAGAAAAGTAATGCCATTAGTTAACCCCTAAACGCATATGTTTTAGTGTGGCCAGTTGGGGCCATGTCACAAAGGATTATAAAGTGACTAGACCAGCGATGTAAGGACAAAACGGGATTGCTTCTGAGCAAGCGCCAACCGTGAGAACTTTTGATACAAAGTGAAGTAATTCAGGTGTATATGATTGACCAGCTTATGAGCTAGAAATCCAACTATAGTGAATTGAGGTACATAATGTTGGGATTTTATAAATACAATGGACATGGTATGACTGAGGAAAGTGATCAACAAAAGGCTTATGGAGATTGTCAAAGATTGTGCAGTATGATGCATAAAGGTTATCTGAAACTTAGTATCTTTAAGAAGAGTGATAAGTACTAAGAGATTCACGTTAAACACGACCAATATCTTCCAGAACATCCTTGTTTCCACTACCAAATTCTGAAAGAAGAACAGATAGATATATGTTGTCTTTTGAAGGCCATGTAGACTGACATCCGTTTGAAAGAGAAGGTTAGCATGAAGCTACCTATAGATTATTAAGATGTGAATGATTGAAAAGAGACCCTTATTAAGGAATTATGAAGTGATTGTTAACTAAAGGATGTAAGTATTTTTGAAAATAGAATTGAGGATAGAATATCCATAAATTAAGATGAACCCTAGGGATGCACACAAGGGTGGCATTACCCCTAATAATGACATTATGAATTTGGATGATATAAGTTGGATTGAATGAGACAACAATAACCTTTAAGGATTTATTGGAAGGAGTTTCGGAAGGTACGTAAACAGAATTGTTATAGGATTGATTAGTGATATTTTGATATACCCTGTACCTAGAAAATACAGGAGGAATGATGAAGATGGCCTAAGAGATTTTACAAAGAGAGAGTTAATATCCTAAGTTTCAAAAAATGAAATTTTGGTAAGGAATGTACGACGCCAAAAATAATAATGCCACGTGAGGCATGGGTGAAACCATGAGGAAGAAAGGACTGAACCAAATAAAGGTTGAGATTATCATAAAACAAGAAAGAACTAAGAGGAGAAATATCATAGGTATGATTAGGAGTAACCGTGATAAAGTTCACACAGAAAGGTGGAAGCAATGACTTATAGAACAAGACTGATAGATATTTTTTTTTCTCCTTCAGTAGAGCTTAAGGGAGAATGCTTTCACCCAATAGTGATAGGAATGAGGTAGAAAAATGTGAGTTAGAATAGATTCAGAAAACATGGATTGTGAGAAATTATTATTATCAGGAAAGGCCAATGAGGTGGCCGACACTTTAAGTATAGAAGAGTAATTATAAATGCTCATACCCAAGAAACAGAGTGATATTGAGAAGAACCTTAAAGGTCGTAATGGGATGAAAGAATTTACACTCCTTCTGATGATTGTGCAAGAATTAACTATAATAGTAGTTTAATTAAAGATTCAATTCCTGATATCGTCTTAAGCATATTACCTACATTAGGAGGTCCTATCTTGAGGTAAACCAAGGCCATGATACGAAATTGATTAAGTAAACCGCTAAGTTTCCAGTCTTCTACTGAAGATATCTGATTAACAATTTAATCAACCTGGCATAGCTGCGATGATTGAAGCTCTTCTGTAATTTTATCTACTTCATTAATATCTACATCAAGTTCAGGAAGTATTCCTTATGAATAAGAAATAGTGATTAGTTCGTCTTTTTAGAGAATTTTGGATATGACAATTATGAAACCCGACTGATTAACCATTAAAGCACTACGTAAATAGCAAACGATGTTGATTCAACAATGGACTACAATAATATAGTGGTGATTCTTCTAAGAAAGTAGATGACAACGAAAAGATAAAGATAGTGCTGCTATTGATAAGCTAAATGGCATGTTGATGAATGACAAGAAAGTTTATGTTAGTGTATTTCTGCGCAAACGAGATAGAGAATATGAGGTTGGAGATTTATGATGCTAAAGGTATTCCCATGGAAAGAAATATTGAGATGACGGTGGAGATAAATAATTGAAGTGAAAAAGGATCAGATAATAAGAATGATGTGATTGATAAAGAAAAGATTGAAAAAGTAATTATGGAATGAAAAGCAAGGAATGTTATGAATGGATTGATGAATGGGCTTTCTAACAAATTCTCGGGATGACAACCTGGTAGTGTTAAGTATTATGAATATGAAAGAGCTAGCAGTAAGGCGTGGAATGTTAGTAACAATGATGTCAAGCGGGAAATCTAAGGTTTAACCTAAGAGTTGAAGGATTTCCAAAAGTGAGTGTTGCTAAGATTGAACAAGAGTATAGGTCCTTAGAATGATGGACAAAGCAGCGAGGATATGTTGACACGTGAGATTACGGTAAATTAGTATTTGATACGAATACGATTATTTTTCTTCTCTAATGAACCTCTATAGTTCAGAGGTAAATTTTAAGTATAATATTTTGCAATCATGAAAATTTTCTATAATCCTTTGAAATTCTTTCTTTTCTTCTCTCTTATTCATCTTTTTTTTGAATTGAGAAGAACAACCCTTTTAGGAGGGGAGGTACTGCTACGTGACTATCTATCTGTGTGATAGAAGTCTAAGTGGAATACCATAACTTGTTTAATTGCTTGTCGAATACTAAAGGTTGGCCCCCTTCTGTACTAACTATGCAATATAACAAATGTTCATTGATCATGGTGATCTCTCAATAAATCTTTTTACTTCTCTGTAATGATCGAGATTGCGAAGATTAAAGTGATTATGAAATGCATAGTACGAGTAAGGTTATCTTCGAATTCGTAGCACGATAGTGATACCAAAGTCACTGCAGATACCAATTAGGATAATAGTACATGACTGAGTAAGAGCATAACCCGGATAGTCTGTTGTACGTAAGGTATCAAAGTTAATGGAAAAGGATAAAGTGTGTATTGTGGCATCAGTAGATGTGCTGAGAAAGGGTTGAAATGTTTAAGGGTCAACCGGGGAAATTGAAAGTGAAATGACAAACAAGTACCCAACTGTTTCCTACCTGATTCCTGGACAGAATCATTTTAAGGAGGGGAGACTGTAAGAACCCAGATTTTTGGTATCAATTAAAACTTTTATTATGGAATGGATATGGATTCCAATATTTATATGTCATGAAGAATGCAATGGGTTGACAACTTAGGTATGAATAATCTATCGTCAAGAAAGTAGGATATGGCATACAAACAGAGGAAGTATTCTCATGTCATCCAAATCGGTATCGGTTATATGTCCAGTGGTTCCGTAGAAGGATTAAGGAACGCTCGAGAAAGCGCGAACACATTTTTCTAATTATAAGGAATAAAGAGAGAATAAGTGATGAATAGTGTTTTTGGTGGAAATAGGATTATTATTAGACGACACTATGTAGAAGTACCCGGAATGGATTTCTGAGTTCGTATTAATGATCCAAGGGGAAAATAAGTGTATGTAAAAGCTGTCGGATTCTGAAAAATAGCACTTTTATTTTCTCCGAGATTTTCTCTAGACACTGAAAGATTTAAAGATTTAATAATGAGATTTGAGGAATTTAAATTCAAGAATTATAAAGGAAGATTAGGAATGGTAGTATAAATATTAAGAAGGTTTCCGGTAAAACCCTAACGAGAAATCCTTGAGATATTCCTCCGACCGATCAATCAAATTGAGCAATAACCGGACAAAGAACAAGCAGGAAGCCAAGATACATGCATGTGCTAGTGGATAAGAGCAAGTAACCAAGTTAGTTACAAGAGGAACTAGCAACATTAGAATCAAACTAGTACTTAGCAAGATTATATCATCCAACCACAAGAATGCAACACATGGCCACTTGAATTGCATCATCCATGACCTAGCACTTTATTAAAGCTACTTTATGATAGATATTATATAAATACACTACAATAATACAAAGTAGATGAGAACAAATCAAGAGAAACCAAGCGAACTCCAACTCTCTCAAACTGCCCAGCAGGAACAACAAGGAAAGAAAAATTTATATCTCCCAATCTAGAGCTCTACAAACAACCAAATTTTAACCATAGCTTCTCCACTCCATGGGTAAGGTTTGTTCAAAATTTCATGTCCAGAAAAGGAGTGTAGCCTAGTCAAATACCTTCCCCAAGTTAAAGAAGCCAAACTACCCTGTTCTTGACAGTTTCCGTCCAGCGGAAAAAGGGGGCTCAAAACCCTAGCTAGGAAGCTTCAAATTTGATGATCTAGGACTCAAAACAAAGCTTATGAAGAGGCCAAGATGTGGTAAAAATTTGAGAGCCAAACTCTTATGTTTCGATTTTCTATGATTTTTACAAAAGTGATGATGAATAGTAACCCTTAGAAACTAATTTTGTTTTCTTGCTTGATTTGGATGATCTAAGCTTGGTTAAGGTTGTACAAGGATTATTCGAGGCTTAGTAAGGTCTTACACACATCAAGGAAGGTATGGAACTCATGAAACCCTAGCTCTTACTTTGAGTGTATGAATGTTCTTGATGGATTTTTAGGTTAGTATGATTTATAAGCATGATAGTTATGATTGGGCTTGGTTATATGTTAAAATGGTTTAGATGAACGGAAAGGCAGTGTTTGGCCTTAGTTCAATGTTAAATAACGTGTATAGGTGATTTGGAGTGGAAACCATGTTTGTGGGAGGATTGTAAATTTAGAAACGTTCGATTTATAGCCGTCATAATTCCCGATTTTTGTTAGACCTTAAAAAGATCATAAGGAAGGTGTAAGAGAAGACCTCATGTTAAATAGATCATTTTTCAATTTTATAAAAATATTCGAATTAGGGTTAAGTACGAATGAACCCCTAAAAAGAACGAGTGGTTATAACTTTGGAAAATCACTTAGATAACGATCGATAAATCCTCGAGGTATAATCTTTTAACCTTCGAACTTATATGGATTAAGTACCTACCAACTATAAGTGTAATTACATGCCTTAATAGCGAACCAATATCGGGTCATAACGGTGTTAATGAGCGATAACTTGAAAACGTGCTTTAACTTAAGTAAAGTATTTACTTGGCGTTTCAAAGTGATAGGTGATTATCCCGGGATAATTTTGGTTATATATAGATTGCCGGACCACCCCGAGTCATATTACTAGCATAGCAGGAGTACCAGGCAAGTCTTCAATCAATTTGAAGCTGTTGTTATGATAATATATATATGATTTGATGTTGTTATACATATGTCGTAGCATGCATGCCTACTTTCAAGTCTATTGCAATACTTGTTCCCTGATTCATGTTGGCTTATAAGTTAGATACAAGATATACTAATTATAAGCCGGATATTGCTAAGACCCTTAGTGAAGGGCATACGATCTCATTCTTTCAATAAAGACCGGGAGTCGGTATTTTGTAATATAGAGATAGTCATGGAAACCCGGAGGGATTTTAGTGACAGATTATTTGAGCGATGTTATTTACGAACATTATTTATATTTCCATAAGTATTAAGTACTTGGAAATTATTCAAGGAATGTTATTTGAATACTCATTCGAGTTTATTTACTTAAATGAATATTATTTTGAATATTCATTTGAGTTTAATTGTTCATTTTATATTCGAATATTCATTTGAGCTTATTTACTTAATGAATATTATCTTGGATATTCATTTCAGGTGTTAATTATTTTCTTGGATATTATAATGAATATTTTATATATACTTATTCGAGGGATAATCATGAGCAATATTTATATTAAGAATATTCCTGAACTATTTCTGGTTTAATAAATATTCTTTGAATATTTATTTAATTCTTTCAACTAGTTCTAAAATGAGATATTTTATTCAAAAATTTCCTTGATATTCAAATAATATGTAAGGTATCTTTGAGTCGTACTATTATTATTTTTATCAAGGAAGGTTCTCAAAATTCCATTCTTCATTCAAATCTAATTTTCAAAGTATAAGGGAACCTTACTTGAGAAATGTTATTTATCTTGTTGACTTCTCGGTCATAAATCCTTCTAAATTATTCTTTTCACTCGCAACTTGGTTGCTATTTGCTTATTAAATCTTTGTGTACCTTCTTATCATTCGAGGGGTAAGATTGTTGGAACAAGTTGGTATCCATTAACAAGCAGTAGCTTAGGAAATATTGGTGAATTTTCCTTTCCAACTAGATACGACTACTTTGTGGAGTCTTATCAACAAGTATTATACTTGGGGAAAGGGGGACGAACTTTACGTTTCAGAGTCGTGGATGTTATTCGAACTAGGAGCCGCGTAAGTGGCCGAGTGGCGCCGGTCCAGCAATGGCCAAACTGTTGTCCGGGGGGTTCCAGAGGGCGGTAGACAAGTAAATCCGTTGGTGCTTCCTTCTACATGTAGAGAACAAAAGTGGGGAGCATAACATGCGACTGATCATCGTAAATGTTATGTCTTCTGGCGCGTCAATGCTCCAGGATTAGTTCATTTTCTCATAGTTGGAAATTTTTTGCAACATTATCATTGTTGGCAGGGTCGAAAATTGTTTGAAACTGGAATTGCAATATTTTTCCTACAAGTTCCTCTTTTATGATAAATGATAATATCTTGCTTATATTTGACATAACAGATATTTCCACGGATTATATATGTTGAGTTACACTATAACTTCATCCTTTACCTTATACTGGTACTATGTTCGTTAATGCATGGCATATGGTTTGAAAGATATTTCAGAACTGTTATATGTTATTGTTCAGTTACATATTATTTTTGGTGGGCTGTTGCTCACCCTTGCTTTACTTATTATATCACAACAACAGCTAGATCTGATGGCCAGCACAAGTCGCACTCGGTACAAGCAGGGACAACAGTCATAGGGTTGCCCACTGATGTCATGGTCGGCATTGCTGAGGTAAGAGCAACCAGTAGGCCAGACTTTCAGTTTTTGATTCATCAGACTTATTATATGTATGACCTATGTAAATGGATGGCAAAGAGTATGTAACAGTTAAATTGTAATTCCTTTGGGTTGTAAGAACTCAAAATGTGTGATTAATAATATTTGTTGGTTACTCTGATTTCATCTCTGGGACTATAACGGGTGTGTTTTATGCTATTGTTTTGGGTCACAAGGTTGTAAGTTAATTTATGTTGATGTTGTGGATAGAAATTGAGACCGTGACGACCGGATCCCCGACCCTGGATCTGGGGCTGTTACACAGCCCCGCTTTGTCCTGATAAGGCTGATCTTAGTCACCTTATAATCCTTTGTTACATGGCCCCAAATGGCCGCGCTACAGCATATGAGTTTAGGGTTAACTAATTGCATTACTTTTCTAGAAATTGTCGGCATAGTGCCTCCTTTGTTCATAGCGACGATAATTTATCTGGGACAGGTTACTCTTATCAATATGCTATTTCCCATGCACTTCTTATTTTTGTACTTGTTTACTTCTTTCCTCTACACAACAATTCTTAGGTAACAGAGTAACATAGTCATTTAACTCGAGCATTACCACACTTTGTTCATCCCACTTTTTCGATACTTTCTTATCTTTTCAAAATTTACTCCATATGAGTCTCAATCGACTTCTCGGTACCGTCTCCGGTCTTCTTTCCTTTATTTTTATCTTTTCAACTTCTCTTCTCAATCCCACGTGCTACATAAGCTTAACACTTTTGGCATAGTAGCCTTTTCATTTAAGTCAATCCCGTAATTTCTCAGTCCGTTTTGGTCCTTAAATTCATTTCCCTTTTACCGTCCAATCTCAACTTCATCATTTTATCTCTTCAATCAGTTGTAATAATCAGGGTCTGTCCACCAACCCATATAGCGGCTACTTACCCAATCCACAGGGTTCGCTCCAGTTTCCACTCTCTTCAGTGACGTCCTCTGATAATAAGAAAGACAAGGTTTGCCAGAATCAGGAAAATTTTGGTTAATCTATCCCCCCACTGGTAATACTAAGAAGATCAATTTCAAAACCTAAAGAACAGTTCTATGAACATCTAAACAGGTAGAATCGTAAGTAGTTATAATAACGGAATGATTGACATAAAGTTGGAAGTTTAACCACTAGAAAGGAACCAAATATATACATCCCATAGAGGGGAAATCAAAAGTTTCAAACTAAAACATGCCACATCTTCCTGATAAATATACGTTCTAATAGTCGATACTTCCAAATGTCAGTCTACCTAACCACTAGTTTCAGAAGGAACATTATAGACGGAGTGAGTCATTCCATAAATTTGGCACTACCAAGGCCATCCGAACCTGGTGAACCGTGTTGTTTGAATACATCCGCAATTACTCTGCCATGCTACATAAGCACACATCCTAATCCTTTATGCGAGTGTCACAGAAATCACAGAGTCTCGTTTTTCCATTAGGCAACGCCAACGCTGGGTCGTCACCAATTTCAGCTTTAGCTCCAGTAAGATCTTCTCCCATTTTCTGTCCATTCGAACTTCTTAGTCCTACAAATAGGTCGGGTTACGGGACTGCAATCATTGTAAAGTCCTGAACAAATCTTTGGTAATACCTTGTGAATCTTATGAAATTTCTTCACCTTTGCTGGTGTGGTCGGCCTTTCCAAATTGAAACTGCCTTTAACAATTGAAACTGCCTTTAACTCGGTGGGGTCAACCAACACTACTCACTATTGATCGCATGTCCTAATAACTGGACTTCATTTTATCAGAATTCATACTTTGAGCACTTGGCATACACTTGCTCTTTCAGGTTTCATCTTAAAACATTCTCTATTACCTCTTAACCACTGATCGTATTACTTGATCCATTTATGATTCAGCGTCGGAGTAAATTTAATGTAACTACTATAATTCATTCAAGGAAAAGAAAGAATTTAATATTCCTCTGAATCACATGCATCTAATGTTTCTGGTTTATCATTTCACTGAGTTGAAATAAACCTATACTTAGTCCCTGACAATAGTCTTATTATGTTTATCATAGACTCACTTGTTTTTTCCTCTTGTAGATCATGAGATCATCGTCTTGCTTACTACTTCCTTATATAACTTTGTCCAATCATACCATCACTTCCCAATGTTTTTACATTCTAAGCTGATCCATTCATAAAATGAACATTTCCCTGAATCAAACAACCTTATCAATCTCAATTTGACTTCGTAATTTATAACCTATGAAATCTGCCTTCTCATGGCGAATTACTATTGACAATATTCACACTAATCCATTTATCAAATGATATGGCACTTGCTACCTCTATCTCAACTGCTCATGGAGACTCTGCTCCCCGTCCTATATCGATGTCTTTGATAATCATGCATCATTCTAATTCTTTTCTCATTAATCCGAAAGTCTCCGAGGATTCTTATCTATCCCCATATAAGATCCCAAGTAATTCTTCCAATCCGTCTTACTTGCTGGTACTACATCCGGTAGTCCGGCTATGAATCAAATATGCATCCTTAGTTCTCTTAATAATATCTCAGTTCTTTACGCTCACTTCTCTGAGCACTATACCTTAATTCTTACAGTCTCTCTGGCTGTAGCCCTTATTTTCTCAAGGGTAAGCTCCTTATCCTTATCAGGATTCTCCTCCTCTGCTGGAACCTCCTCCGGGTCCTCAGTAGGGTACTCTATCAAATTCACAACCGATCGTCAGCATATAATAAAGCATCATCGTGCTGCTGCTCGATAACAAGCTAAGTCACTATTACGATACTTAAGAGTTCCATAAGGGTTTTAGGTGAACTTGGTAAGAGTTCTTATAATCTTAGTGAACTTATTGTTATAACGTCTCCTTATCTCTGGGATATATAACTCTCGCTCTGATACCATTTCTGTAATAGCCCCAGATCCGGGGTCGGGGACCTGGTCGTTACGGTCTCATATTCCATAAACAATACTTGCACTTGAATCAAAATAAATAAATAGCATACTATGACCCCACAATAATACCACATCACACACAACCAGTTATAGTCCCAGAGATGAAATTGAAATAATTCTCTAATCATAGGATCCACAAGTTATAAGTTATTACAACCCAAAAGGATTACAGAATAAGTTTAATAGTTTCTTGCCATTGATTAACATAAGTCATACATGTAAGTAAGTCTGATACATAAAAGCCACTAGTCTAGCTTACTGGCTGCTCCTACCTCAGCAATGGCTGCTATGACATTAGCGGGTAACCCTCTGACGGCTGTCACCTGCTTGCGTTGGGTGCGCCTTGTGCGGGCCATCAGATCTAGTTGTTGTTGTGACAGAATAAATAAAGCAAGGGTGAGCAATTGCCCACCAAAATTAATATATAACTGAACAATAATATATAACGATTCAAAGATATCTTTGAAACCATATGTCATGTATAATGTAAAAAATGAAGTTACAAGGTAACTCAAAATATATACACCGTAGACATATCTGCTATGCAAAGATATGGGCAATATATCAACATATATCATAAGGAAGAAATTTCAGGAAAATATTGCAATTCTAGTTTGAACACTTTTCAACTTTGAAAGATGAACTAATACTGGAGCATTGACGCGCAGAAGCCATAACGTTACGATGATCAGTCATATGTTATGCATCTCATGATTATTCTCTACATGTAGAAGGAAGCACAGACGGATTTACTTGTCCACCGCCCCCTGGAACTCGCCGGCCAACGGTTGGGCCATTGATGGACCGGTGCCACTCAGCCACTTACACGGCTCCTAGTTCGAGTAACATCCATGACTCTGAAACGTAAAGTTCGTCCCCCTTTCCCCAAGTAAAACACTTGTTGATAAGACTCCACAAAGTAGTCGTATCTAATTGGAAAGGGAAATTGACCAATATTTCCCAAGTTGTTGCTTGTTAATGGATATCGACTTGTTCCATCAATCTTACCCCTCGAACAATGAGAAAGTAACAAAAGACTCAATTTGATGAATAACAACCAAGTTACGAATGGAAGGAATAATTTCAAGGATTTATGACTGGGCAGTCAAAAAAAAAAATAACAGCTCTCAAGTAAGGTTCCCTTATATTTTGAAAGTTTTTGAGCGAGCATTTAAATCTTCCTATAAGATAGATTTAAATAAAAAATAGAGTTTTGAGAACCTTCCTTGATAAATATAATAATAATAAGACTGAGAAATATTTTACATAATATTTGGAGATCAAAGATAATTTTTAAATAAAATAAATTATTTTTAGAACTAGAAAAAAGAATTAAATAAATTAAACCATAAATATTTCCAGAATATTCTTAATATAAAATATTGCTCATAAATAACCCTCGAATAAATATTCGAAATAGTATCCAATAAATAAATCAACCTGAAATGAATATTCAAGATAATATTCATTAAATAAATAAAGCTCAAATGAATATTCATATTAATATTCATTAAATAAATAATGGAAAAATATTTATTTAAATATTTTTCTCAGAAAATAATCACAATATATATACAGAAATACCGACTCCCGGTCTATATTTGAAGAATGAAGATCATATGTCCTTCACTAAGGGTCTTAGCAATATCCGGCTTATAACTAATATATCACATATCTAGCTTATAAGTCAATTTTAAGTCATATTACAAGTATCACAATACTTTGAAAGCAGACATGCATGCTATGGCATATGTTTAACAATAATCAAATCATATATATTATCACAACAACAGTTCCAAAATGTTTGGAAACTTGCTTGGTAATCTGGTGGGGGTAGTGTGTCATGGGTCAGTCTGGTGATCTATAAACAATCAAAATATTCGAGATTAATCACTTAACATTTTTGAAATGCTAAGTAGATGCTTTACTTAGGTTAAAACACATTTTAAAGTTATCTCGTTATGCACACTTTAGTGTACTCTTATTAACACCGCTATGATCCGACACTTGTTCGTTATTAAGGCATGTCATTACACTTACACTTGGTTGGTCCTTAAATCATATAAGTTCTAAGGTCGGTCGTTTACTAACAAAGATTAAACCTCGAGATTTATTGTCTATTTTCTAAGTGGTTTTCCAAAGTTATAACCAAGTGTTCCTCAAAGGGTTTCATTCGCACTTTACCTCGATTCGAACATCTTTATAAAATCGAAAAATGATCCTTTTGACATGAGGTCTTCTCTCACACCTTCCTTATGATCTCTAATATTTAATTATCAAGATTGGCCACTGAATTAATCATGTTAAGGGGGTTCAATTTCAGTTACGAACTCGCACTTACGGTTTCGAACCACTTTTACTAAATCGGGTATATCTCCTAAACCATAAGTCCTTTTGTTTCGATTCTCACACCAAAACGATCTAAAACTCGAGATCTATAAGCTCAGTCCATATAATCATTAAGGTCAGAGACTTACACCTTCTGTTATGCACGAATTTTAAGGGTTAACGAAATTTTGGCATTACGACGGCTATAAATCGGATATTTCCAAAATTACAATCCTCCCACAAACATGGTTTCCACTCCAAGTCACATATACATGTTATTTAACATTGAACTAAGGCCAAGAACTGCCTTTCCATTCATCTAAATCATTTAATCATAAATCAAAACCCAATCATAGCTTTAATGTCTTAAACATACATAATATCACTAAATCTTCACAAAACTCATCCAATAATCATAAAAACTCAAACTAAGATCTATGGTTTCAAATGTAATACCTTCCTTGGAATGTGTATAAGCCTTAATGAACCTTGTATAGCCCTTGTCTAAGCTTGATCTAGCTTGGATCATCCAAAGAAATCAAGAAATCAAAAGTTAGTTCATGAAATTACTATTCATCCTCAACCTTCATGATTTTATAACTCAAGAATGGAATGGAATTTGAAGCTAATATTCATAGGAGATCTTAGTTATGAAATATAGGACTCACCTAATTAATTTGGGAATTGTTGAATGGTGGCAAGTGGGATTTTTCTCGTTGATTTTTAGCAATAGCCGAATGGAGCTTCAAGGGGAGAGAATGGTGTTTGCCTCTTGCTTGCTCAGTTCTCTTGCATTATTGTGTGTTATTTGATAATATCTAACTAAATCTACTTTATTAAAGTGATTATGTCACCCTCCACTAGCTCATTATGTGCATGGTGTTGTGTTTCTATGGTGATGATGATGTAATGTGCTAAGTACTTGGTTTGGTTTCTAATTATGCTAGTTCCTTTGGTAACCAACTTGGTTCCGTGATCCCATCCACTTGCACATGCTTATCTCTTGGTTCTCTACTTGTTTCTTTGTCCGATTATTACTCAATTTCATTGATAGTTCGGAGGAATATCTCAAGTATTTTTTGTTAGGGTTTTACCAGAAACCTTCTTGATATTTATACTACCATTCTCAATCCTCCTTTATAATCCTTGAATTTAAATTCCTTAAATCTCTTTAATAAATCCTTAAATCCTTCAGTGTCCAGGGAAATCTCGGAGAAATTAAAAGTGCTATTTTTGTGAATGTGATATCGTTTACATACACTTATTTTTCCTATAGATCATTAATACGAACTCAGAAATCCATTCTGAATACTTCTATATAGTGTCGTCTAATAATATTCCAATTTCCATCAAAAATATTATTCATTGCTTTTTCTCTCTTTTATTCCTTGTACTTAAAAAGGTCTTCTCGCGCTTCCTTGAGCGTTCCCTATCTCTTTTACGAAATCAATTAACTTATAACAGATATCGATTTGGATGACATGAGCTACCAGATATCGATTTGGATGACATGAGAATAACCTTCCTCTTTGGAATACCCTATCTTACTTTCTAGGAGATAGATTATTCTAATCTAAGTTGTCAACCAATTGCATTGTTCATGGCATTGATAAGTGGATTTTATATCCACTTATTATGCGTTAATTGGACCTAGATTGGTGGTTTATCCTTAAGTATGTTGTGTCTTTTAATTCGTTTATGTTGTTTCAGTCTTTGTTGTGCAGAACTGGCAACTTTAGGTATCATGGCGATAAAAGAATAAAAATGATGGATTTCTGCCTCAATTCGGAAGTAAGAGTTGCCAAGAGAATGCAAGGTCTGGGGAAGGCAAGGCTGATATAAAGAAAATCATTGTGCAAGCAACAGAAGTGCTAAATAATTTAATCACAAGGATTTTATTATCAAGTGGACTGGCTACGAGGAAAAAGAATTATCATAAAGAAATTCTGAGTGATATATTCTTAATGCTGAAACTCCGGTTGGAATTGTTGTACTTTTTCTAAGAAAAAAGAGTCTGATTTCATATCCTCAATTGACCGTAGCTTACACCTGGACGAGCAATGAGGAAATAGAATTATCACAGAAATATGGAAAGTGATATATTTTTAAAGCGGGAATCCTGGTTGGAATTGATATATTTTTCGTTAAGCAAAAGGAGTCTGGTTTTAGTTCCTCAAGAGACCGTAGCTTACACCTGGACGAACAATGAGGAAATATAATTATCACAAAAAGATGGATAGTGATATATTCTTAAAGTTGGAACCTCGGTTGGAATTGATATATTTTTTGTTATGCAAAAGGAGTCCGGTTTTAGATCCTCAATAGACCGTAGCTTACACCTGGACAAACAATGAGGAAATAGAATTATCACAAAAAGATGGAAAATGATATATTCTTAATGCTGGAACCCCGGTTGGAATTGATATATTTTTTGTTAAGCAAAAGGACTCCGGTTCCAGACCCTCAATTGACCGCAGCTTTGGATTTAAGGATTTATTTATATTAATAAATATTTTATTTAATTAGAAAATTATATTTATAAATATCTAATAATATTAGATATTTATTTTTATAATTTTTGAATTAAATTAAATATTTATTAATTAAAGATTATATGCTGTGCGGATTAAAAAGCATTTTTACGGAGCCAACTCATATAAAACAAAATAAGCCACGATTGTTGATTTTGAATTAGAAAAGGACCGGATGATTGTGTTCTGTCGGCAGAATAAGCTTTTGATTTAACAAATAAATTAAATAAGCAAAAAGAAAAGGGCCTCCTGAAAGTGGTTGTTGCAGCGGTGCTGGTGCAATGTTTTGCTGTATAGCTTTTGGCCGAATTCTTTATTACCGGATGTGTTCTTTTTTGTGCTATAAATAGGAGAGTTTTTCATAGGTTTGGATCACACCTCTCCGCTGAATTCTCTCTTGTATTCTCTGAAAATTCAGTAGCTATTCTTTGTATTTTAGTTTTATTTCATACACTTTAATTTTCTGCAATTTAGTATAAGTTCTATTTTGGTTGAAGATTGTAAGGGGATTACTTGGAGTGCTCTTTTCTTTCATTGGAAGCTATTTCGGTTCTATTTTCTAAACTCTTGTAAATTCATATTTAATTTATACAATTTTCTACCATGTTTTCATTTAATCCCATGATGACGATCCGTTCGATTATGAACTAATCGCCGTCATGGGATTCTAATGGATTTATTTACGTAATTTAGTAATTCGATGCCTAAAGAATTTGTATTATGATAAAAATTCAGATTGCCTAATATGGTTGCGCTTAATTTATTAGACGCGTAGCTATCGTCTAAATTATTAATTCTTAATGAATACGAAAGTGGATTTGGGAATTTAGAATTTGCCATGTTAGCATAGGTTCATAATTGTCATGTACATTTACGATAAGTGGCAGGGTCCTGGATCACATCACCCTATGTAGTCATAATGAAGGAATTTATTCGTAAACCAATTATGTTTTCAAATCTTATAGACATATAGGGTCTAAGCATAAACGGTGTCCACGCAACTTCTATGTTTTTAAGTGGATGGTGGTTTGATATAAGTTAAGGCTGAAAGGCGCTTATGTTAGTTTCGTGTTCCCGACTAGCTTTCGTAATTATTAAATCATTTTGAATTAAGGCATCAATTCTAAATGAAATAAGTAATGAAATTAGAATCCCATGTTTTTCTCACATATAAAATTTCGTTTAATTAATTCAAATAGTTCGAATTACTTAGTATTATTATTTTGATAAATCAATTAAAATAATATAACAAAACTCCCCTTTTATATTAGTTCAAGCAGTTTGTTTTTTAATCATACGTTATTGCATAGGCACTATTTCTGAATAAACACCAAGTCTTCGGGATTCGATCTTATTATATTACATGTGACCACGTACGCTTGCGTAGTTAGTTTTCGAACCAACAAGTTTTTGGCGCCGCTGCCGGGGACTTCGGTGTTATTTTTAGAATTTGTGTTTAACATCAACGGAGGTTAAACTTAACTGACTTGGATAGTTTTTTTTACTCACTTAGTGTTTTCTCGCTCTGCCAGTATAAGGATCTTGAGTTATTTATGCTAAAGCGTGCCCAAACTCTTAAATCAATAACCGTAAGAAAGCTGGAAGAAGCATTAAACATGGCAGATGATGTGCCCAAGACATTGATGGACTATTCTCAACCGAAAATCAATGACATTCAGTCAAGCATCGTCAGGCCAGCCATTGCAGCCAACACATTTGAAATCAAACCTGGCACAATCCAGATGGTACAAAACTCTGTCCAGTTCGGGGGAGCGCCAACGGAAGATCCAAATATGCATATCCGGAACTTCATAGAGATTTGTGACACATTCAAATTCAATGTGTCAGATGATGGTGTAAAGTTGAGGCTTTTTCCATTTTCTCTACGGGACAAAGCTAAGGGATGGTTGCACTCTCTCCCAGCTGGCTCAATAACAACATGTGAGGAACTCGCTCAAAAGTTCCTCACTAAATTCTATCCCATGGCAAAAATAGCTGCCATGAGGAATGCTCTTGCTCAGTTCACACAGCAGTCAGGTGAATCTTTATGTGCAGCGTGGGAGAGGTACAAGGAGATGCTAAGGAAATGCCCTCATCATGACATGCCCAACTAGATGGTCATAAATTGTTCCTATAATGGACTGGGATGGCAGTCAAGACCTATTATGGATGCAGCTTCAGGATGAGCCTTATGGGCTAAGAGCTATGAAGCCGCCTACGAGCTAATTGAAATGATGGCGGCTAATGAATATCAGAATCCGATGCAGAGGATGCCTCAACACAAGGTGGCAGGAATCCTTGAGGTTGACACAGCCACATCCCTATCAGCTCAGCTTGAAGCGCTAAGCATGAAGATGGATTCTTTGACAAACTATGGGGTACAGCAAGTAGCGAGTGTTTGTGAGCTATGCGCCGGTGGACATGAAATGGATCAATGTGCAATTTCCAAGGAATCAGTACACTTTGTGAGCAATTTTCAAAAGCAACAACACCCAGTCCCAAACACTTGCCAACCCAGCAACAGAAACCATCCTAACTTCAGCTGCAGCAACAATAAAAATGGATTGCAACCACCACCATATCAAACTCCACCCCCATATCAAACACAGCAACCATATCAAACACAACCACCATATCAAACACAGCAACCACAGCCATATCAACAACAGCCATACCATCAACCCCATAATCAGCAGTATGGGGCTAGACCATACAATCCCTTAGGATCGCATCAACAGCAAAGGCAACAACTTCAGAATCAATACGCCCTGAAACAATCTCAACCTCCGGGATTTTATCAACAATATTATGCCGGTCCAGGCCAACAGTCTGCTGAGAAATCAGAATTGGAAGAACTAAGATTGATGTGTAAGAGCCAGGCTGTATCTCTTAAAACTCTGGAAAACCAAATTGGCCAAATAGCAAACGCCTTACTCAACAGGCCGCAAGGAGTTCTCCCTAGCGACACAGAAACAAACCCTGGAAAAAGGGACGGCAAAGAACAAGTCAAAGCTATCACTTTAAGATCTGGCAAAATCACAAAGGTTTTTAGAGGTATTCAAGAAGCTACATATTAATATACCTTTTGTAGAAGCATTGGAAGAGATGCCGAGTTATGCTAAGTTCATGAAGAGTAATTTATCAAGGAAGCTGAAACTTGAGGAATTAGAAACCGTTGCTTTAATAGAAGAATGCAGTGCTATTCTGCAACAGAAATTGCCACCGAAACTCAAGGTTCCAGGAAGCTTCACAATACCATGCACAATCGGCAACATATCATTCAACAAATGTTTATGAGACTTGGGAGCAAGTATAAATCTGATGCCGCTATCTGTTTTTGTTCAACTGGGAGTCTCTGATCCAAAGCCTACTAATATCTCCTTACATCTAGCTGATCGTTCGATCACATATCCGAGAGGTATAGTAGAGGATGTTTTGGTTAAGGTGGATAAACTGATCTTTCCTGCTGATTTTGTCATTCTAGATTTTGAAGAAGACAAGAACATTTCTATCATTTTGGGAAGACCATTTTTGGCTACAGGCCAAACTTTGATTGACGTCCAAAAAGGAGAGCTAACCATGAGAGTACATGATCAAGATGTCACTTTTAATGTATTCAAAGCTATGAGATTCCCAACAGAAGATGAAGGATGTTTTAAAGTGGATGTAGTTGATAGGGTAGTATGTGACAAGATAGAACAGGTGTTGAATTCAGATCATTTAGACAGTGCTCTAAAAGGAGAATTGGGTATTGAAGATGATGAAAGTGTGGAACAAATTCAGCTGTTGGATGTAACCCCTTGGCAAAAGAGGTTCAGCACACCACATGAGTCACTTGGCTTGGCAGATATCAGGGATTCTCAAGAATGCCTTAAGCCTTCTAGTGAGGAAGCTCCTAAACTCGAACTCAAACCTCTACCAGATCATTTAAGGTATGCATATGTAGGTGATGCATCTACATTACCTGTTATTATTGCTGCTAACCTGTCAGGTAGTGAAGAGGACAAGCTGTTGCGTATTTTGAGAGAGTTCAAATCAACGATTGGATGGACCATTGCCGATATTAAAGGAATCAGTCCTTCTTATTGCATGCATAAAATTCATCTTGAGGAAGGCAGCAAACCATCTGTAGAGCAGCAGAGAAGACTCAACCCAATCATGAAAGAAGTGGTGAAGATGGAAATTCTTAAATGGCTCGATGCAGGGATCATTTATCCTATTTCGGACAGTTCTTGGGTGAGTCTGGTGCAATGTGTGCCTAATAAAGGAGGCATGACAGTGGTAGCAAATGAAAAGAATGAACCCATCCCTACTCGGACAGTCACAGGGTGGAGAGTATGCATGGATTATCGGAAGCTAAAGAAGGCCACCAGAAAAGATCATTTTCCTCTTCCATTCATCGATCAAATGCTGGATAGGTTAGCTGGCCATGAGTATTATTGCCTTCTTGATGGGTATTCAGGCTATAATCATATTTGTATTGCTCTAGAAGACCAGGAGAAGACCACATTCACTTGTCCTTTTGGCACTTTTGCTTTTCGACGGGTTTCATTCGGACTCTGTGGTGCACCTGCTACCTTTCAGAGATGCATGATGGCCGTATTCTCTAACGTGATTGGAATAAATATGGAGCTTTTCATGGATGATTTTTCAGTTTTTGGAAATTCTTATGATGAGGCCCTGAATAATCTGCGTCTGGTGCTGAAACGATGTGTTGAGACCAATTTGGTGCTCAATTGGGAAAAATGCCATTTCATGGTGCAAGAGGGAATTATTCTCGGGCATAAGGTATCTAGCAAGGGACTCGAAGTGGACAAGGCTAAAGTGGAGATGATTGAAAGACTTCCTCCTCAAATCTCAGTTAAAGGAATCCGAAGCTTTCTTGGACATGCAGGTTTCTATCGGCGTTTCATACAAGACTTCTTCAAAATTTCTAAGACTTTATGCAATTTGTTGGAGAAAGACATCCCTTTCATGTTTGATGAAGATTTTTTGGCTGCATTTGAGCACTTGAAAGTAAAGCTGACTACTACTCCCATCATTACATCACCTAATTGGGACGATCCATTTGAGAAGATGTGTGACGCCAGTGATTTTGCGGTGGGAGTTATTCTGGGCCAACAGAAGAAGAATGTGTTCTATGTGGTCTACTATGCTAGTAAGACCCTCACTGATGCACAACTGAATTACACCACCACTGAAAAGGAGCTTCTTGCAGTCGTCTATGGGTTTGAGAAATTCAGATCGTATCTACTTGGCACAAAAGTTACAGTTTACACAGACCACGCATCCATTAGATACTTGATCTCAAAGAAAGATGCAAAGCCGCGTCTGATTAGATGGATTCTTTTGCTGCAGGAATTTGAGCTAGAAATAAAAGATAGGAAAGGAACGAAAAATCAAGTGACAGACCACTTATCACGACTGGAAGGTCATGGAAGAGCTAATGAGGTTAATACTCTAATTAATGAATACTTTCCCGATGAGCATCTATTTGTGGTGCAAGGGGAAGAGCCATGGTTTGCAGATATTGTAAACTACTTAGTAAGAAATATCATCCCTTCCAAATTTTCATCAGTCCAGTGAAAGAAGTTTCTGCATGACGTAAAATGGTATCATTGGGATGAGCCATTCTTGTTCAGACAATGTGCAGACAGGATGATCAGACGTTGCATACCCTACAACGAGACAGAGGGTGTTCTGTAGGATTGTCATTCCACCACGTATGGAGGTCATTATGGTGGGGAAAGGATAGCTAAGGTGGTGTTAAACTTTCTGCACAAAAATATTTTCACACGCTTTGGAACACCACGAGCAATAATCAGCGATGAAGGGTCTCATTTCTGTAATCGGCAGTTCACAGCACTAATGGCCAAATATCGTGTAACCCATCGTGTTGCTACTGCTTATCATCCCCAAAAAAATGGGAAAGCAGAAGTTTCCAATCGGGAGATCAAGCGGATCCTAGAAAAAGTGGTTAATCCGTCCAGGAAAGATTGGTCGCTGAAATTAGAAGAAGCTGCGTGGGCATATAGGACGGCATACAAGAATCCATTGGGAATGTCACCATTTCAGTTGGTTTATGGAAAGGCTTGTCATCTTCCGGCTGAGCTAGAACACAAGGCCTACTTGGCCTTAAAGAAATTAAATTTTGATATGAAAACTGCAGGTGAAAAGCGAATGCTACAATTGAATGAGCTTGAGGATTTCCGTTCGCAGGCATATGAGAACTCAAAAATGTACAAGGAAAAGGTGAAACATTGGCATGACAAGAAGCTGGTACATAATCATTTGAACCAGGTCAATCAGTCCTTTTGTACAACTCTAGACTCAAACTTTTCCCAGGAAAGCTCAAGTCAAGATGGTCGGGTCCATTCACCGTCAAAAATGTGTTTCTGTACGGCACCGTCGAGATCTATGACAGGTTCCCTGATAATCCGTTTAAGTCAACGGATAGCGGGTTGTAACATTACTTCGGTGGTACGGTGAACCATGAGGAAGTCACCTCTATTCTTGCCCCAGCATGATCAAGCAGCAGAATCGTCAAGCTAGCGACAATAAACAAGCGCTTCATGAGAGGCAACCCATAGGTTTTATGTTTTTATTTGTAGTTTGATTTTATTTAGTATTATGTTAAGTGTGTAAGTCATTGACGGATTACAGGAGCTTGCTTCGAAAAAGAAAAATTCTTCTTTCGAGGTAGACTGACTTCAGTTTGAAGCTCATGCAGCATTTCCACCACTTGATTCACTACCCGAGGAGGGTGACGATGCCGACAGTTAGGGGAGTTCTCTTTTATCCTTTATCTATACCTTCAATGAGGACATTGAATATTTTAAGTTTGGGGGTGATATAGGATAGTATTGCAAAAATGCATATTCATGATTAGTTGCATAACATATTTTCCTTGATTCCGTAGCGCTTGGTGATTCCGTTTAGCAGTCAATGATGAATCTGATTGTGATAATGATGAATAGAGGGCTGATTTAAATACTTATGAATTGAATTGCATGCTACAGAAACACATTCTTAACAGAGTCTCAGCGATTGCTATTGAACTAGTTCCGGAACATACTTGTTGTTTTGTTAAGAATAATCAGTTGTTTATATTTATAATGTTCTCTGTTCCCCTAAAAGCAGAAGAGCACTAAAATATAAGTTTGGGGAAAACCAAGGATTGCTTGGTAAAAGTGTAGTAGTTAAGAAAGTTAATAAGGTTAAGCGTCAAAGGCTAGTAGCCGCTCATATGCATATTATGAGTAATCTAGGGGTGGAATGAGATGGATCGAAACGCACTCATTCTTAAAAAAAACAAAAAGAAAAAGAGTTGATATTAGTGTATATGGGCATAATTGACTACGGTTGGGCTCATTAATACTCGAGCAATTAAGTTCTAGGGGACTTGTGCCTAGTGACCTAAGGCTTTCTCGGTCTGGGATCCATTAACCTAACGCTCGCTACAAGAGTATTAGTGCATAAGTCTTTAGGGACCTCAACCATTGCATGGTCAAATAAGCATAAGTAGCATAGTTTTGTATATATAGCAGTTGAATGATCTAAATAAAGCATGTTGAATCATTGGAAAACTTGAATAAGTATGAAGGTGTCTTTGAGTTATTAAGTGCTTAACGTTCATTCTATTTATAAACTTGTGATTGTTTGGTCGAAGAATGGCTATGTTTCTGAACTAGTGTAGGGAGTATATATGGTGAGCTAAGCACACACGCACGTTTCTGTACTTGTAAATATTAATATGCGGGTATTTAGTCGATCTCTATTTGTAATTATCACACTCTCTGAGGCACTCTACTAAATTGGTTATTGCTTTGCCTATGGGATCCTTGCATCAGTTGCATTCATGCATTTAGAGGTAGTCGAGTCTGTTTTCGCTTGAGGACAAGCATCGGTTTAAGTTTGGGGGTGTAATAAGTGGATTTTATATCCACTTATTATGCGCTAATTGGACCTAGATTGGTGGTTTATCCTTAAGTATGTTGTGTCTTTTAATTCGTTTATGTTGTTTCAGTCTTTGTTGTGCAGAACTCGCAACTTTAGGTATCATGGCGATAAAAGAATAAAAATGATGGATTTCTGCCTCAATTCGGAAGTAAGAGTTGCCAAGAGAACGCAAGGTCTGAGGAAGGCAAGGCTGATATAAAGAAAATCATTGTGCAAGCAACAGAAGTGCTAAATAATTTAATCACAATGATTTTATTATCAAGTGGACTGGCTACGAGGAAAAAGAATTATCATAAATAAATTCTGAGTGATATATTCTTAATGTTGAAACTCCGGTTGGAATTGTTGTACTTTTTTCTAAGAAAAAAGAGTCTGATTTTAGATCCTCAATTGACCGTAGCTTACACCTGGACGAGCAATGAGGAAATAAAACTATCACAGAAATATGGAAAGTGATATATTCTTAAAGCGGGAATCCCGGTTGGAATTGATATATTTTTCGTTAAGCAAAAGGAGTCCGGTTTTAGATCCTCGAGAGACCGTAGCTTACAACTGGACGAAAAATGAGGAAATAGAATTATCACAAAAAGATGGATAGTGATATATTCTTAAAGCTGGAACCCCGGTTGGAATTGATATATTTTTTGTTAAGCAAAAAGAGTCCAGTTTTAGATCCTCAAGAGAACGTAGCTTACACCTGAACGATCAATGAGGAAGAAGAATTATCACAAAAAGATGGATAGTGATATATTCTTAAAGCTGGAACCCCGGTTGGAATTGATATATTTTTTGTTAAGCAAAAGGAGTCCAGTTTTAGATCCTCAAGAGAACGTAGCTTACACCTGAACGAACAATGAGGAAATAGAATTATCACAAAAAGATGGAAAATGATATATTCTTAATGCTGGAACCCCGGTTGGAATTGATATATTTTTTTGTTAAGCAAAAGGAGTCCGGTTCCAGACACTCAATTGACCGTAGCTTAGGACTTAAGGATTTATTTATATTATTAAATATTTTATTAATTAGAAAATTATATTTATAAATATCTAATAATATTAGATATTTATTTTTGTAATTTCCGAATTAAATTAATTATTTATTAATTAAAGTTTATAAGCTGTGCAGATTAAAAAACATTTTTACGGAGCCAACTCATATAAAACAAAATAAGCCACGATTGTTGATTTTGAATTAGAAAAGGACCGGATGATTGTGTTCTGTCATGGGATTCTAATGGATTTATTTACGTAATTTAGTAAATCGATGCCTTAAGAATTTGTATTATGATAAAAACTCAGATTGCCTAATATGGTTGCGCTTAATTTATTAGACTCATAGCTATCGTCTAAATTATTAATTCCTACTGAATACGAAAGTGGATTTGGGAATTTAGAATTTGTTATGTTAGCATAGGTTCATAATTGTCATGTACATTTACGGTAAGTGGTAGGGTTCTGGATCACATCACCCTATGTACTCATAATAAAGGAATTTATTAGTAAACCAATTATGTTTTCAAATCTTATAGACATATAGGGTCTAAGCATAAACGGTGTCTACGCAACTTCTATCTTTTTAAGTGGATGTTCGTGTGGTTTGATATAAGTTTAGGCTGAAAGGCGCTTATGTTAGTTTCGTGTTCCCGACTAGCTTTCGTAATTATTAAATCATTTTGAATTAAGGCATCAATTCTAAATGAAATAAGTAATGAAATTAGAATCCCATGTTTTTCTCACATATAAAATTTCGTTTAATTAATTCAAGTAGTTCGAATTACTTAGTATTATTATTTTGATAAATCAATTAAAATAATAAAACAAAACTCCCCTTTTATATTAGTTTAAGCAGTTTGCTGTTTAATCATACGTCGCTGCATAGGCACTATTTCTGAACAAACACCAAGTCTTCGTGGGATCGATCTTATTATATTACTTGTGACCACGTACGCTTGCGTAGTATGTTTTCGAACCAATAGGCATATAAACATGTGGCGCCCCCAAATCCGAGGTCAAAGATTCAGGTCAACACAACACCATCCAACCATATCATACTTGTATTAACTTTACAACTCAACAATACATCCATCCAGACCTCAATCTTACGCATAAACAAGTTAGAGCCTCAGAAACGATAATCAAAAGTAACACTAAATATTACAATTCAACTGTACAATCCAGAATCTTACGCACTTCTACTTACACAACTACACTTGACGACAAGTCTTACTATTACAGTTGAAAACCTATCAGACTTACTCTGTAGTATTTATCAAGAACTAAATCATCTCCGGGGTAAATCTTCTACTCCTCTTCTGCTGGTGCGGAGTTATTCGGCCAAATTCTTCTCTTTCTGAAAAGTTTTTATAAAGCAAGAATGAGCTACATAATGCTCAGCAAGTTCACCATTTTGAAAAATAATAATGTGGTTTATTTCGAAAACATTCCCAACTATATGGGTATATATCTCAGATTTCAAAACATAATTGGACAATATATATGTCCGAGTTTGAATAAAACATCCATACTCACTAAGGAGCTTTAAGAATAACATATGAACCCTTTATAAGGTTCCCATTTCAATATATCTCAAGTTTGAAAATATATACATATGAGTATATCATTTTTCGGCAAAACACTTCTACGGTTAACATGCTGTACAGGGAATACATCATTGCAAACCTCTTTCCTTCAATTAGCTTAGAAGGTTTCTCATTCAAAAACATTTCATTCTTTGAAATAATTGCAAGAGTGCACTAACACGTGCCAATCTTTATAGAAAATCTTGCAGTTCTAGATACTGCACGATGTCAACATTTTTCTTATCAAAAACCACACTATCGGCAACTTGGCACTTAGGCCAAAGAAGCAGTGTTTGAGTATTTTTCCAAAGTGGAGGATGGGACTGGAAAAAAAACATAAAAACCTGACAGGGATTGACGATGATCAGTCGCCACATCCAAGTCCAATAATCCGCGGGTCTTCTCTACCGGTAGAAGGATAGAAACTACATCCGTAACTATCCTCGGGTGAAAACTACATCCGTAATCACCCTCGATGAAAACTACATCCGTAATCATCCTTCGGCAACACCTGGGCCGGAATAATAATTGATGGACCGCCTGGCTCACGGCCGCTTACACATCCCGGGAATCGTTCGTCAACGATTCCCACACCTCCAGAGTCCCCTTTTTCTTTTCTTTTCAAAAATCATTTTGATAGAAAATTCGAGTAGTTGAAGTTCGACCTCAGTCGACCGATAATTCTTGAAAAATGTACAAGAAGTAAAACCTGACCGGGGGTTTTCGAAAATGTTTTGAGTTCGAAAGGGTTCGAGTTTGAAAGTACTAAAGGTATCTTGGATTAGTTTTGTCTTTAAAATAATGAACAATAATTAATAAATGATATTTTAAGATTTAATATTAATATTTAATAAAATAATTATTTAATTAAATAAGCTTTTAATTCAAGATAGGTATTTTTGAGTATTTATGATAATATAAAAATAAATACTTAAGTATACGATACTTCCCGAATGACCCTTCGGGTTTTCGCAATTTAATCACGATATATTAATACACCGCTCCCCGGTCAATGGTATATTTGGACCGCTACGACCTCTATTGCTAGAGTCGTTGTCCGAAGGAAACACTTTCCTTCTAAGTTCAAGGGTGTACAAACACATATGCATATATCTCAAACTTCAACATAACCTCATAAAGCATAAGCATATAATACGTTTGAAAGCAACAAACACAACAGTGAAAATCCTTATATATAAGTTTTGAAAAGTAAACTTGCATAGGTAGAATCAGGAACATAATATTTTGAAAATAAATGCTTAGGGTTGGAAAACTTGCCTTGGGAAGGTTGGGGTGGTTGGGCTCGTGGAGTGGAGCGACAATCTATAAATATCCAATATTCGCTCGTTAGTATCTTAGCAACACCACTTAATCATAATGTTTTAAAGAATACAAGACCATCTTAGCGACTCCACCATTTGACCCACTAACCCTCCTATATGACCATGTCGTCACATTATCACATTCTTTACCCATTCGACTCAAATCTATTCCTCAACTCGAAACTCAAGTGAATACTCTTAAAACTACTTTAAACTAATCTCTTAAGTGGTTTTTCACTTGTGCACACCTCGCTCTAACATTTTTATAAAATTGAAAAATTCAAATTTTAATCAGATTCTTTTTGGGTAGTCTTCCTTACTGTAAGACCAAGCTATTCTCAATTTTTCACAATGTTTGCAGAAAGTTTGAGGGTCCAAAGACAGTTCACAAACAGACCATACAGTGTAGTCCGAATTTCAGAACCACTCCTCACTCTTCTGGTCATTACTCAAAATCTACACATCACCTAGTATTTACATTTCTGGAAACTACATTCAAATACCTTTCTAACCATGGGTATTAGACCCTCGGGAGACAAGTTTAAGGGGTTCAAAACCCTCCTACAAGACAGTACAAGTTCCCAGAAATTTACACAGCTTGCTATCTTTATTAACCATTCAAGAATTCTTTGTATACATCACAACCATCATCTAAACCACCAAGATTATACTCTATAGCACACATGGAGTTATATACACCAACTACAAGCTAAAAAATCACATCAACAACATTTAAACTCAAGATTTTCATCATCCATAACTCTTATAACCAAGATATGCACCAATACTCTTAGATCTAACATTATAGACCATAAACACTTCATGACTAAGAGGGGTTAGAGTTTTTATACCTTCCTTGATGTGTGTAATAGCTTTCTAAACCTTGTATAATCCTTGTATAGCCTTGGGTAAGCTTGAATGATCAAAAGAAATGAAGAAAACAAAATTAGTAATTCGGAGTTATTAGAATCCGACTGAAAGATCATGTTAAACAAGGCCCTTACCGAGCTTTTCTGATCGGGGCTTATAAAGAAAAGTTGTAGAGCATCTTAATAGCTTTCTAACCATATAAAGAACACGAAATTTCATTGAGTAATGAAGGCTCTAGGCCCGTTTTAGTGAGCTGCTTTCCTGCTGGGCAGAATGGAGTATTTGGTGTTTGTTTTGTTTGATTAAAGTGATAAAGTGATCAATAATGCTTGATATTTTCACTTGGATGCATCTTATCTTCTTGCCATGTGGTGTCATCTCCTCATTGGTTCATTTGGATTACCTTTATCCATCCATAATTGCAAGCAAGTCCCTTGTTTTATACATATTGTTTCCAAGTCTTTCCTTCCTTTTCTTATTTGCACCAAGGGGCTTCCCTTCTTGTATATTTACTAAATCAATATGTTACAACTTATATGTTGCACTTAATTGTAATAGTGTGGCCCAATACCTCAAACAATCGTTGTGTCCAATTTTCTTTGTATTTTCTCTTTATCTCAGAAAAAAAAATTCGCGGTTTCTCAATTGTTCTCATTTCCTTTAACTCTAGGATTTTATTCTCAATTCCATTTTCCTCTCATAATATATACTTCCTTGGACTTCTAATATTTACTATCCTCAATTCATGATTCGCTCGCTTGATCGCTTAATCTCGTTATAAAGTCTCAGCGGTTTCTAGAACGTTCGTTTCACTATCTCAGGGGTTTTGGTTCTAAATTCTCGAATCAAATATAATAAAATCCTGACATAATTAAATCCTTAATTCCTCAAAATTAATATCTCATTTCTTGAATATAATAATATATAATTCACTTCCCGGTCAAATATTACACCAGAATACAAATTGGAATTTCTGAATTCCGATCGTCTTTATATACACTTATTTGCTCCGTGAATCATTAATATGACTTCGAAATATCCATACCATGTCTTTTACATAGGGTGGCGTGAAAATTTTCTTGGTCCTCAAAATCACTATTCATCCATAAATTACTATTCACGCATGATAAACACTATTCACGTATATACTTATTCTTAGTAAGAAAAGTTTTAATTCTACCGAAAATCTGGGTTCTTACAAAACATTTGAATCCAAATCCGTTAAATATTCATTCCTTAAACCACTGACACATTGTAGTCGTAACCACTATTCATTCATACTCCATATAATAAAAGTTTTAATTCCACCAAAAGTCTGGGTTCTTACAGACAGTTTGTTAAATACTCCCCCTGCCTTTCTTAAAGCACTATCCACCACCATACTAAACTCTTTATCTTTGTTGTTCAAAGTGCTCTCCATGTGACAAATCATCATTATTCCTGCTTCTTCCGGGATAAACTCACTTCCATCAGACCAAGTGTTTCCAGTAGTCAATTTACATACTCATGCATTTTTTTTTTGCCTTTTTCCAGTCTGTGTTGCTCCTCCTTTTCTCTCCATAGCTTTTGTAAGGGAGTTTCCATGGTTTCGGGAATTGGCTCATTAATTTTTACATGAGGCGGTATTGGTCTTTTAGATTTCTGAGTTTCTTGTAATTCTTCCATTACTGTAAGAACCCCAAATTTTGGATATAATTAAAACTTTTTATTAAGTAATGATAAAATGAGGAACAATGATTCCGACAACAAGGTCACCAGCTCTAATGAATGGTGGTTTCAAAGAACAATGATTGTAATGAATGGATATTGCTTTGGACAATGATCCTGATGCATTGGTATATTGTCAGAATAGAGTAATTCGATGGTTAAGGACCTAGATAAGAATAATCTACCATCCAGGAAGGAGCTAATGGATCCTTGAAGGGAAATGAATACGTGCATAGTGTTTTCCGTACGTGCATAGTATTTCCCGTACGTGCATAGTGTTTCCCGTACGTGCATAGTGTTTCCTGTACGTGCATAGTAATTTGGTGGATGAATAGTGATTTTGTAAGTTGGAAAACTTTTCACGCCACCCTATGTACGGGACGTGATATGGATGTTTCGAAGTCATATTAGTAATACGCGGAGGAAATAAGTGAATGCAGAGACGATCGGAATTCAGAAATTCCAAATTCTTTTCGGTATAATATTTTACCGGACAGTAGATTAAATATTATTATAATCCAAGAATTGAGATATTAACTTTGAGGATTTGATATATTGGGATGTTATTATATTTGATTTAAGAATGAAGGTAGGAAACCATTGAGGAGTGGTTATGACTACAATGTAATAATTGATATTTGGAAAGAATGAATGGAATTCGACTTTATTATGTTTATGTCTTGAAGAATGCTAAAGGATGACAACATAGGTAAGAATAATCTATCTTCTAAGGGAATAAGATATGGCAACTTCAAGCAAGAGAATACTCTCATGTCATCCAGATCGATAACGATTAATCCAGTAGTTCCGTAAAAAGGTTAAGGAACGATCGAAAGAGAATACGGACAATTATACAACCCTAAGAGAACAAGTAAAGAATACAGAATGAATAGTGTTTAGGTGGGAGTATATAATAATATGAGACGACACTATATAGAAGCATTCGGAACGGATTTCCGAGTTCGTATTAGTGATCCAGGGGGAAAATAAGTGTATGTAAAAGCTGTCGGATTCTAAAAAACCGCACTTTTATTTTCTCCAAGAGTTCCCTGGACACTGATAGCCTTAAATATTTAACGAATGAATTTAAGGAATATAAATTGGAAAGTTAGAATGAAAGATGGAGAATGAAAGTATTAATATTAAAAAGGATTCCCGGTAAACCCTAATTAGAAATCCGTGAAATATTCCTACGAACGATCAATCGAAACGGGCAATAACCGGACACAGAAACAAGCAGAGGAAGCAAGAGTCTTGTGCAAGCTACTAGTATAAAATATCTAGTAACCAAACTAGAATCAAGGAACTAGCACCCTAGAGAATGCAACTAAGTACTTAGCAAGGGAACCATGTAGTTAGGCTAAAACCACCACATTTTCAACACTTGTCATGGTATTTCCTCATCCAACACCTCACTACTTTAATAAAGTAGCTTTATACAAGATATTATGTTGTAATTGGATGAGAGTGGATGAGATTAAATCATAGAAATCAAAAGAAACCAAGCAAAATACTCCACCCTTGCAAGAAAACATCCATTCGGCCCTTCACTAATTCCAAAATCAAAACCCCTCTTCCCACCATCTTTTGATCTTGTGAAAATTATGGTGAGTCTTACATATCCTAAAAGTGATCCCATAAAAATTTCAAAGCCAAACTCTCTTGTTTCCATTTTCAAATAATTCATCAAAGAGGAGGATGAATAGTGGTTTTATGAACTAATCTTGTTTTTTCTTGTTTTTCATGGTGGATTTAGCTAGCTTAGGATAATCCAAGGATAGATCAAGGCTTAGGAAGGTTATACTACTCTCTAAGGAAGGTATAAATCATTTCAAACCCTAAGCTTTACTTTGAGTTTATGCATGATTCATGGTGATTTTGGATTAAGTGATATTAGTAGTATTCTACCACCATGTTAGCATGATTTTGTGGTTAGATTAGCTTTATGATGATATATTGATGAAGCATGATATTCTTGAGCTTTTAAGAGATGATTATTAACTGTAGTAATTGATTAGATGCCCGGTGTGGCTTGGTTGTTGCGTAATGAATTTTAGAACGCTCGATTCGTAGCCGTCGTAATGCCCGATTTTCAGTAACACTAAGAAACCGAACTGGTCAGTAGCCATAACTCTCTGTCCTTGGCAAGTTAATGAACCCTACTGATAGATGTTTGAACATAGATCACTTTGGCGAAAGAATCGAAGCATTGTGATTTACGGTTTAGGAATTATGACCAAATTACTAAAAGTAGTTCGAATCCGTAAACGAAAGTTCGTAACTGAAATTGAACCCTCGTAATCTATGTAACGTCATGGCGAATCTTGGTAAATAAATACTAGAGGTAAAAACGAAGGTTTGAAAGAAAACCGTATGTCAAAAGGATCATTTTTCGATTTATTAAAAATGTTCGAGTCGTGGTTAAACGCGAACGAACCCCTAAAAGACGACTCTTTTATAACTTCGGTAAAACACTTAGAAAACGGGCGATAAAACTCGGAGTATAATATTGGTTCGTAACGATCGACCTTAGAACCCGTATGACTTAAGTATGTCCCAAGTATAAGTACAGTGACATGTCGTATTAACGAACGAATGTCGGGTCGGATCAGTGATAAAAAGGAATCCACTAAAAGGGGTATAACGAGATAACTCGAGAACGTGTTTCGAATTAAGTATAACTTAACTTTTAATATGTTAAGTGATTAATCCCGAATGCCTTGGCTATTTATAGATCACCAAGCTGAACCGGGACCCGCTACCACTACCCCTTACCGTACTCGACTACAAGGCAAGTTTCAATTCCCTTCTTTTAGGCTGTTGTTGTGATTGAATATATATATATGTTTTCTGTTATACATATGCCATAGCATGCATGCCTACTTTCAAGTTATATCATTATGCTTATTCCCTGATTGTTATTGGCTTATAAATTAGATAGCTATCCTATCAATTATAAGCCGGTTATTGTGAGACCCTCAGAGAAGGGTGTATACATCTTATTCATCAAATATAGACCGGGAGTCAATATTTCTTGACATATCGAGATTACCTCGAAAGAAAATATCTAAGTAAATATTTTCTATTATTTGGGCGACGAATATTATTTGAATATTCGTTCGAGATTATTTATTTAACGATCCTTACTTCAAATAATTATTTGAACGTAACCATTCGACGAATAATATTTTTCAATATTCATTCAAAGTCGAATAGATTATCGATTATTATTCCGAATATTCTTCTAAAGATTGGACTACTAAATGAATATTATTTGAATATCCATTTAGAATATTACTTTATTAAATGAATATTACTTTTGAATATTCACTTAAGATATTACTTACTTGATGAATATTATTCTAATATTCATCTGAAGCTTGATTTATTTATCGAGTCTTATCTCGAATATTCCTTTAAAGCTTGGATTACTAAATGAATATTACTTGATATTCATTTAGAATATTATTCATTAAACGAATATTACTTTTTCAATAAACATTTAAATTCCTAATTAATTATGACTATTATTTTGAATATTCATCCAGGGTTCTCTTTAATCATCGAATATTATTTTAAATATTTTAAATATTCCTTTCAGGTCTTATTAATTAATGAATATTATTCTGAATATTCATTTGAATATTTAATTATGCAATAAATATTCTTTAGATATTTCTTCAGGGATTATTTGAGAAATACTCTGATTAAAGATATTCTTTCATATTCCTAAATATTCTGTAAAATATTTTAATTCAATAAATATTCTCTGAATATTTATTCCATACTTAGAATAACCTCGATAAGGTTTATCTTCTTCGATTATTACAGAAAATATTTCGGAGTCATATTATTATTAATCTTATATCAAGAAAGGTGCTCAGACATCATTCTTCTTTGAGTCTACCTCTCTAATAATAAGGGAACCTTACTTGGAAGATGTTATTTATCTTGTCGACTTCCCGGTCATAAAGTATTCTCTTCACTCGCAACTCGGGTGCTGTTGACTTATTAAGTCATTGTTTACCTTCTCATCTTTCGAGGGGTAAGATTGTTGGAACAAGTTGATATTCGATACCAAGCCACAGCTTGGAAGTTATTGGTGAATTTTCCTTTCCAACTAGATACGACTACCTTGTAGAGTCTTATCAACAAGTATTATACTTGGGGAAAGGGGGACGAACGTTACATTCAGAATCATGAATTCTATTTGAACTAGGAGTCGTGTAAGAGGCCGAGTAGCGCCGGTCCATCCCCTTTGGCCCAACCGTTGGCCGGGGAGAGCTAGTAAGGCGGTAGACAAGTAAAGCCGTCAGTTCTTCCTTCTACCGGTAGTAAATCTAAATTGAGCTGTACGATCTCGACTGATCATCAAGATTGGAACAGCGGGCGCGGTGAATACTCCATCATTGGTTCATCATCCAAACGTATTTATTTCCTGCAACATGATTACTGTTGGCAGAGCTGGAAAAGTATTCATAACTGGAATTGCAATCTTTTCATGCAAGTTCCTCTTTTTAATGGCAATGAGAATATCACGCTTACTTTTGATGTAGCAGATATTTCTACAAACAAATACTTTAAGTTACCTTGTAACTTCATCGTTCATATTATACTGGCATCATTTCCGTAAATGCATGGCATATGGTTTGAAAGATACTTTTGAACTGTTATATATTATCGTTCAGTTATATATTATTGTTGGTGGGCTATTGCTCACCCTTGATTTATTATTATATCACAACAACAGCTAGACCAGATGACTCGCACAAGACGCACTCGACGCGGGCGAGGACGATGAGACTACCAGAGCTGAAGAAGAAGCTATTGGTAGGATATATTTATTCTTTCAGTACCAAGAATATGGTCTAGTATGACTTATGTAAATGGATGGCAAAGAGTATGTATTTATATTGAAATTCTTTTGGATTGTAAGAACTCATAAAGTGATTTATAAAAATTTGATTGTTACTCTGATTTCATCTCTGGGACTATAACGGGTGTGTTTTATATTGTTGTGTTGGGTCATAGAGGCGTAATTTATTTTATGATAAGGAAAGTTCAATTGTTGTGGACAGAATTGGAAACCGTAACCACCGGATCCCGGACCCCGGATCTGGGGGTGTTACAGAAGTGGTATCAGAGCGTTACGTTATAAATCCCAGAGATGAGGCGACGTTAAAACCATAAACTTACTAAGATAATAAGAACTCTTGCCAAGTTCATAGTCGGACTACTTAATGTAGTGCTGACATATAAAACCCTTATGGGAACTCTTAAGTATCATGATAGTAACTTAGCTCGTTCTCGTATCGACTAGTAAGGCAACAGACCTTGAGGCGTACGAGCAGCAGCATGATGATGTTGTATTATATGCTGACGATCGGATTGTGAATTCGATAGAGTACCCTATTGAGGACTCGAAAGAGGTTCCAGCAGAGGAAAATTCTATTGAGGATGAGGAGATTACTCCAAGGAAATGAGGGCTGTAGCCAGAGGGATAGCGAGAGTTAAGATTATAGTGCTCAGAGAAGTGAGCACAAAGAACTGAGATATTATTAAGAGAATTGAAATTTTATGTTGGATTTATAGCCGGACTACGAGAAGTAGTACCAGCAATTAAGACTGATTGGAAGGATTACTTGAGGTCTTATATGGGGATAGATAAAGATCATTAGAGACTTTTAGATTAATGAGAAAGGAGTTAGAATGATGCATGATTATCAAAGACGTCGATGTAGGACGGGGAGCACCCAGGAGCAGTTGAGGTAGAGGCAACAAGTGCCATATTATCGGATAAATGGATTAGTGTGAATATTGTCAATGGTAATTCGCCATGAGAAGGCGGATTTCATGGGTTATATTTTATGAAACCAAATTGAGATTGTTGAGGTGGTTTTATTCAGCGAAATGTCCATATTATGAATGAACCAGCTTCGAAAGTAAAGATAGTGGAAAGTGATGGCCTGATTGGATAAAGTTATATAAAGTAGTACGCGAGACGATGATCTCAGAAACTACCAGAGGAAAAGACCAGTGGGTCTATGATGAACTCGTAATATGACTACTATCAGGTACTAAGTATAAGTTTATTTTAACTCAGTAAAATGGTGAATCAGGAATGTTAGATGCATGTGATTCAGAAGAATATTAAATTCCTTCTTTTCCCCGAATAGATTATAGTAGTTACCTTAAGTTTATTCTGACACTGAATTGCAAATGGATCAAGTAATGCGATTAGTGGTTAAGAGGTAATAGAGAATGTTTTAAGATGAAATTGGTAACGACCCGGCGTTGGTGTTGCCTAACGGGAGAAGGAAGACTTTATGATACACTATGATGCATCTCATACAGGTTTAGGTGGTGTGCTTATGCAGCACGGCAGAGTAATTGCGGATGCATTCGAACAACACGGTACGCCAGACTAGGATGACCTTAGTAGTGCCAATTTTTATGAAACGATTAACTCCGACGGTCGTGTTCCTTCTGAAACCTGTGGTTAGGAAGACTGACATTTGATATTATCGACAACTAAGATGTATATGTATCAGGAAGAGGTGGCATGTTTCAGTTTGAAACTTTTGATTTCCCTTCTATGGGATATATATATTTGGTTCCTTTCTAGTGGTTAAACTTCCAACTTTATGTCAATAATTCCGTATTATGACTGCTTATGGTTCTACCTGCTTGGTGATTCATAGGATTATTCTTCAGGTTTCGAAACTGGTCTCCTTAAATGTTACCAGTAGATGGATAGATTGACCAGAATTTCCCTGAGTCTGGAAAGTAATTCGGTGAATTTTGGCAAACCTTGTCTTACTGATTATCAGAGAATGTCATGGAAGAGAGTAGAAACAGGAGCAAACCCTGTGATTTGGGTAAGGATGCTGTGAAATGGGTTAGTAAACGGACCCTGAGCATTACAATCGACGGTAGTGATAAAATGATGAAGTGAGATTGGACGAAAACAGGAAATGTAAGTAAGAAATTAGCCGAACGGAGAAACTCCGGGATTGACTTAAGTGAAAAGGCTGTTATGCCAGGAATGGTAAGCTTGCGTGGCACGCGGGATTGATAAGAATAGTTGAAAAGATAAAAATAGAGGGAAGGCGACCGGAGACGGCGCTGAGTAACCGATTAAGACTTATAGGAAGTAAAGTTTTGGAAAGGTAGAAAGGTATCAAAGAAGAAGGCAATATGCCGGTAATTGCTAGAAAAGTAAACAACGAAGGTTTATGAAGAGAGTATGGAAATGGTCAGAGATGGATCAGTATGCTGTAGAAATTTTGTCTAAGGCAAGTACATTTGAGAAGAACGATAAGTACTAAGAGATTCACGTTGAACTCGACCAATATCTTCCAAAACATCCTTGCTACCATTACCAAGTTCTGTAAGAGAGCAGATAGGCATACGTTGCCTTTTGGAAGGCCAAATAGGCTGACAACTATCGGAAAGAAGAGGGCGGCATTAAGCCACCGATCGATTATCAAATGAGAATGATTGAAAAAAAAAGACCTTTATTAAGGATGCATGATCTGATTGCCAATTATAAGATGCAAGAATTCCTTGGCAGTTGAATTAAGGATAGGGTATCCATAAATTAAGACAAACCCTGGGGAATGCACAAGGGGTGGCATTAACCCTAATAACGACATTATGACTTCAGATAATATGAGTTGGACTTGCTAAGGCAACAATGACCGGTAAGGATTATTAAAAAGAGTTCTGGAAAGAACATAGATAGAATTATTAGAGTATTGATCAATGACATTTTGATATACCCTGTACCCAGAAAATACAGGAGGAAGGATGAGGATGACCTATAAAACCTTACAAGGAAAAAGGTAATATTCCGAACTTCAAAATGGAAGTTTGGTAAGGAATGTATGACATAGTAACAATAATGCCAGATGAGGCATGTATGAAACCCTGAGGAAGTATGGATTGAACCTATAAAGGTTGAGATTATCTTAAGATAAGGAAAGAACTAAGAAAAGAAGTATCCTAAGTAGGATTGGGAATAAACGTGATAAAGTTCCCACGGGTAGGTGGAAGCAATGACTTATGGAGAAAGACTGATAAATATATATTTTTTTTTCTCCATCAGCAGAGCTTAAGGGAGAATGCTTTCACCCGACAATGATGGGAATGAGGTAGAAATGTTTGAATTGGAATATATCAAGAGAACAAGGATTACCAGAAATTATTATTATCAGGAAAGGCCAATGAGGTGGTCGACAGTCTAAGTATAAAGGAATAATTACAAATGTTCATACCGAAGAAACAAAATGATATTTGGAAAGACCTTGAAGGTCATATTGGAGTGGAGGAAGTTACATTCCTTTTGATGATTGTGCAAGAATCGAAGGTAATAATAGTTTAAGTAAAGATTCGATTCCTGATGGAGTCTTAAGCATATTACGTATCTTAGAAGTTCCCGTTTTGAGGCAGACCAGGACCATGATACAAAATTAACGAAGTAAATCGTTAAGTTTCCAGTCTTTTATGGAAGCTGAATGAGAGATAGTTTCATCAACCTGACATAGCTGCGATGCTTGAAACTCTTCTGCAATTGTATCTACTTCATGTAATATCTACATCAAGTTCAGGAAGTGTTCCTTATGGATAAGGAATAGTGGTTACTTTGTCTCCCTAAAGGATTTGAAACCCGTAGGATTAGCTATTAATGCACTACGTAAACAACAAGCGATGGTGATTCTTCTAAGAAAGTAGATGACAATGTAAAGATAAAGAAAGTGCTGCCATTGATTAACTAAATGGCATGTTGATGAATGACAAACAAGTTTATGTTAGTGTACTTCTGCACAAACAAGATAGAGAATATGAGGTTGATGATTCATGATGTTAAAGATATTCCCATGGAAAGAATTAATGAGACTTGGAGGGAAGGGCGGTTGAGCCCGAGACTTATTGGGCCACCTGAGAGTTTAAAAGTGTTCGGACGGCGGTATTCGAGCCGACCTTACCCCCAAAACTTATAGCACGGTCATAACGGGTTTTCATGTGGCCAGGCTACGCCAGTAAAATGCAGATGCTTGATAGATGATAAGAGCATGAGCCGGTAGATATACGACCTGGTCTGACTTACGAAAGACAACCTGTGGAAAACCACGGATAGAAAAGAACAAGTGATGAGAAACAAGGTTGGCAGAAGTAGATTATATGAATCTAAGTTAAAGGGATCGGGCCAGATTCATTTCGGAAAGTTTAAATTGGAATAACGTGATGATTATAGAATAAATGTGACGGAATACCGATAATGTGGTACCAAGTGCAAAAAGGTGTCTCAATAAAGAGGTGAAGGTGAAAGTAAATAATAGAAATGAGTAAGAATCAGATAATAAGAAGGATGTGATTGATAAAGAAAAGGCTGGGAAAGCAACTATGGAATGATAAGCAAGGAATGTTATGAATGGGTTTTCTAATGAATTCTCAGGATGACAACCTGATAGTGTCAATATTATAGTTATGAAAAAGCTAGTAACATGATATGGGATGTCAGTAATAATGATGTCAAGTGAGAAAACTAAGATTTAACCTGAGAGGTTCAAAGATTTTCCAAAAGTAAGTGTTGCTAAGGTTGAACCAGAGTACAGGTCCAGAGAATAGTGGACAAAGCAGCAAGATATGTTGACACGTGAGGTTGCGATCAAATAGTATTGGATATAATTATGATTAATTTCTTCTTTGATAAACCTCTATAGTTCAGAGGTAAATTCTGAGTATGATATTCTACAATCATGAAAGCTTTCTATAATCCTTTAGAACTCTTTTCTCTTCTTCTCTCTTATTCATCTTCTTTATGAATTGAGAAGAACAACCCTTTTAGGAGGGGATGTACTGCTACGTGACTATCTGTCTATGTGATAGAAGTCTAAGTGGAATACCATGACTTGTTTAATTGCTTGCCAAGTACTAAAGGTTGGCCCCCTTCTGTACTAACTATGCAATATAACAAATGTTCAATTGATCATAGTGATCTCTCAATAAATCTTTCCACTTCTCTATATTGATCGAGATTGCGAAGATTAAAGCGATCAGGAAATGCACAGTACGAGCGAGGTTACCTCCGAATTCGTAGGGTGATAGTGATACCAATGTTACTGCAGGTATCAATAAGGATAAGACTGAGTAAGAGTATAACCCGGATAGTGAGTTGTACGAAAAGTAGCAACGTTGATGGAAAAAGGATACAGTAGGAATTGTAGCACTAGAAGATGTGCTGAGGAAGGGTAGAACGACTAAGAATTGACCGGGAAGCTAAAAAGTGAACGACAGGCAAACGACTCTTTGCTTCCTACCTGATTCCGGGACGGAATCCTTTTAAGGAGGGGAGACTGTAAGAACCCCAAATTTTGGATATAATTAAAACTTTTTATTAAGTAATGATAAAATGAGGAACAATGATTCCGACAACAAGGTCACCAGCTCTAATGAATGGTGGTTTCAAAGAACAATGATTGTAATGAATGGATATTGCTTTGGACAATGATCCTGATGCATTGGTATATTGTCAGAATAGAGTAATTCGATGGTTAAGGACCTAGATAAGAATAATCTACCATCCAGGAAGGAGCTAATGGATCCTTGAAGGGAAATGAATACGTGCATAGTGTTTTCCGTACGTGCATAGTATTTCCCGTACGTGCATAGTGTTTCCCGTACGTGCATAGTGTTTCCTGTACGTGCATAGTAATTTGGTGGATGAATAGTGATTTTGTAAGTTGGAAAACTTTTCACGCCACCCTATGTACGGGACGTGATATGGATGTTTCGAAGTCATATTAGTAATACGCGGAGGAAATAAGTGAATGCAGAGACGATCGGAATTCAGAAATTCCAAATTCTTTTCGGTATAATATTTTACCGGACAGTGGATTAAATATTATTATAATCCAAGAATTGAGATATTAACTTTGAGGATTTGATATATTGGGATGTTATTATATTTGATTTAAGAATGAAGGTAGGAAACCATTGAGGAGTGGTTATGACTACAATGTAATAATTGATATTTGGAAAGAATGAATGGAATTCGACTTTATTATGTTTATGTCTTGAAGAATGCTAAAGGGTGACAACATAGGTAAGAATAATCTATCTTCTAAGGGAATAAGATATGGCAACTTCAAGCAAGAGAATACTCTCATGTCATCCAGATCGATAACGATTAATCCAGTAGTTCCGTAAAAAGGTTAAGGAACGATCGAAAGAGAATACGGACAATTATACAACCCTAAGAGAACAAGTAAAGAATACAGAATGAATAGTGTTTAGGTGGGAGTATAGAATAATATGAGACGACACTATATAGAAGCATTCGGAACGGATTTCCGAGTTCGTATTAGTGATCCAGGGGGAAAATAAGTGTATGTAAAAGCTGTCGGATTCTAAAAAACCGCACTTTTATTTTCTCCAAGAGTTCCCTGGACACTGATAGCCTTAAATATTTAACGAATGAATTTAAGGAATATAAATTGGAAAGTTAGAATGAAAGATGGAGAATGAAAGTATTAATATTAAAAAGGATTCCCGGTAAACCCTAATTAGAAATCCGTGAAATATTCCTACGAACGATCAATCGAAACGGGCAATAACCGGACACAGAAACAAGCAGAGGAAGCAAGAGTCTTGTGCAAGCTACTAGTATAAAATATCTAGTAACCAAACTAGAATCAAGGAACTAGCACCCTAGAGAATGCAACTAAGTACTTAGCAAGGGAACCATGTAGTTAGGCTAAAACCACCACATTTTCAACACTTGTCATGGTATTTCCTCATCCAACACCTCACTACTTTAATAAAGTAGCTTTATACAAGATATTATGTTGTAATTGGATGAGAGTGGATGAGATTAAATCATAGAAATCAAAAGAAACCAAGCAAAATACTCCACCCTTGCAAGAAAACATCCATTCGGCCCTTCACTAATTCCAAAATCAAAACCCCTCTTCCCACCATCTTTTGATCTTGTGAAAATTATGGTGAGTCTTACATATCCTAAAAGTGATCCCATAAAAATTTCAAAGCCAAACTCTCTTGTTTCCATTTTCAAATAATTCATCAAAGAGGAGGATGAATAGTGGTTTTATGAACTAATCTTGTTTTTTCTTGTTTTTCATGGTGGATTTAGCTAGCTTAGGATCATCCAAGGATAGATCAAGGCTTAGGAAGGTTATACTACTCTCTAAGGAAGGTATAAATCATTTCAAACCCTAAGCTTTACTTTGAGTTTATGCATGATTCATGGTGATTTTGGATTAAGTGATATTAGTAGTATTCTACCACCATGTTAGCATGATTTTGTGGTTAGATTAGCTTTATGATGATATATTGATGAAGCATGATATTCTTGAGCTTTTAAGAGATGATTATTAACTGTAGTAATTGATTAGATGCCCGGTGTGGCTTGGTTGTTGCGTAATGAATTTTAGAACGCTCGATTCGTAGCCGTCGTAATGCCCGATTTTCAGTAACACTAAGAAACCGAACTGGTCAGTAGCCATAACTCTCTGTCCTTGGCAAGTTAATGAACCCTACTGATAGATGTTTGAACATAGATCACTTTGGCGAAAGAATCGAAGCATTGTGATTTACGGTTTAGGAATTATGACCAAATTACTAAAAGTAGTTCGAATCCGTAAACGAAAGTTCGTAACTGAAATTGAACCCTCGTAATCTATGTAACGTCATGACGAATCTTGGTAAATAAATACTAGAGGTAAAAACGAAGGTTTGAAAGAAAACCGTATGTCAAAAGGATCATTTTTCGATTTATTAAAAATGTTCGAGTCGAGGTTAAACGCGAACGAACCCCTAAAAGACGACTCTTTTATAACTTCGGTAAAACACTTAGAAAACGGGCGATAAAACTCGGAGTATAATATTGGTTCGTAACGATCGACCTTAGAACCCGTATGACTTAAGTATGTCCCAAGTATAAGTACAGTGACATGTCGTATTAACGAACGAATGTCGGGTCAGATCAGTGATAAAAAGGAATCCACTAAAAGGGGTATAACGAGATAACTCGAGAACGTGTTTCGAATTAAGTATAACTTAACTTTTAATATGTTAAGTGATTAATCCCGAATGCCTTGGCTATTTATAGATCACCAAGCTGAACCGGGACCCGCTACCACTACCCCTTACCGTACTCGACTACAAGACAAGTTTCAATTCCCTTCTTTTAGGCTGTTGTTGTGATTGAATATATATATATGTTTTCTGTTATACATATGCCATAGCATGCATGCCTACTTTCAAGTTATATCATTATGCTTATTCCCTGATTGTTATTGGCTTATAAATTAGATAGCTATCGTATCAATTATAAGCCGGTTATTGTGAGACCCTCAGAGAAGGGTGTATACATCTTATTCATCAAATATAGACCGGGAGTCAATATTTCTTGACATATCGAGATTACCTCGAAAGAAAATATCTAAGTAAATATTTTCTATTATTTGGGCGACGAATATTATTTGAATATTCGTTCGAGATTATTTATTTAACGATCCTTACTTCAAATAATTATTTGAACGTAACCATTCGACGAATAATATTTTTCAATATTCATTCAAAGTCGAATAGATTATCGATTATTATTCCGAATTTTCTTCTAAAGATCGGACTACTAAATGAATATTATTTGAATATCCATTTAGAATATTACTTTATTAAATGAATATTACTTTTGAATATTCACTTAAGATATTACTTACTTGATGAATATTATTCTAATATTCATCTGAAGCTTGATTTATTTATCGAGTCTTATCTCGAATATTCCTTTAAAGCTTGGATTACTAAATGAATATTACTTGATATTCATTTAGAATATTATTCATTAAACGAATATTACTTTTTCAATAAACATTTAAATTCCTAATTAATTATGACTATTATTTTGAATATTCATCCAGGGTTCTCTTTAATCATCGAATATTATTTTAAATATTTTAAATATTCCTTTCAGGTCTTATTAATTAATGAATATTATTCTGAATATTCATTTGAATATTTAATTATGCAATAAATATTCTCTAGATATTTCTTCAGTGATTATTTGAGAAATACTCTGATTAAAGATATTCTTTCATATTCCTAAATATTCTGTAAAATATTTTAATTCAATAAATATTCTCTGAATATTTATTCCATACTTAGAATAACCTCGATAAGGTTTATCTTCTTCGATTATTACAGAAAATATTTCGGAGTCATATTATTATTAATCTTATATCAAGAAAGGTGCTCAGACATCATTCTTCTTTGAGTCTACCTCTCTAATAATAAGGGAACCTTACTTGGAAGATGTTATTTATCTTGTCGACTTCCCGGTCATAAAGTATTCTTTTCACTCGCAACTCGGGTGCTGTTGACTTATTAAGTCATTGTTTACCTTCTCATCTTTCGAGGGGTAAGATTGTTGGAACAAGTTGATATTCGATACCAAGCCACAGCTTGGAAGTTATTGGTGAATTTTCCTTTCCAACTAGATACGACTACCTTGTAGAGTCTTATCAACAAGTATTATACTTGGGGAAAGGGGGACGAACGTTACATTCAGAATCATGAATTCGATTTGAACTAGGAGTCGTGTAAGAGGCCGAGTAGCGCCGGTCCATCCCCTTTGGCCCAACCGTTGGCCGAGGAGAGCTAGTAAGGTGGTAGACAAGTAAAGCCGTCAGTTCTTCCTTCTACCGGTAGTAAATCTAAATTGAGTTGTACGATCTCGACTGATCATCAAGATTGGAACAGCGGGCGCGGTGAATACTCCATCATTGGTTCATCATCCAAACTTATTTATTTCCTGCAACATGATTATTGTTGGCAGAGCTGGAAAAGTATTCATAACTGGAATTGCAATCTTTTCATGCAAGTTCCTCTTTTTAATGGCAATGAGAATATCACGCTTACTTTTGATGTAGCAGATATTTCTACAAACAAATACTTTAAGTTACCTTGTAACTTCATCGTTCATATTATACTGGCATCATTTCCGTAAATGCATGGCATATGGTTTGAAAGATACTTTTGAACTGTTATATATTATCGTTCAGTTATATATTATTGTTGGTGGGCTATTGCTCACCCTTGCTTTATTATTATATCACAACAACAGCTAGACCAGATGACTCGCACAAGACGCACTCGACGCGGGCGAGGACGATGAGACTACCAGAGCTGAAGAAGAAGCTATTGGTAGGATATATTTATTCTTTCAGTACCAAGAATATGGTCTAGTATGACTTATGTAAATGGATGGCAAAGAGTATGTATTTATATTGAAATTCTTTTGGATTGTAAGAACTCATAACGTGATTAATAAAAATTTGATTGTTACTCTGATTTCATCTCTGGGACTATAACGGGTGTGTTTTATATTGTTGTGTTGGGTCATAGAGGCGTAATTTATTTTATGTTAAGGAAAGTTCAATTGTTGTGGACAGAATTGGAAACCGTAACCACCGGATCCCGGACCCCGGATCTGGGGGTGTTACAATTACTTCTTTGGTCACCAACACTGTCTCACCATCCATTTTAGCTTCAATTAAATCGCCATCTCCAGAAGCTTTTAGCTCTTCACCAAAATTTCTTTATTCTTCAATTTCTTCAATTTCCCCCCTTTCTTGTAGCTTCAATTTTCTCTTGCTTTTTCTCTAGCTCCCCCTTACTACTAGACTCCCCCTTTCTTGTAGCTCCACCTTGTTTCTCCTTGTCTGTTGGCTGTGTGATATTCTGATCTATCACTTTCTCCCCCTTAGTTAAGTTGACAGCACCAAGAAGGGTAGAAAATGACAGAAGAGTTGCTTGAATCTCAGCAAAATCAGCAGCTACCATAGTGGACAGATTGTCAAGTTTAGCTTCCATAGAAGCACATCTGCCCTCAAGAGATTGCACATCTTCCCTAGGGTCAATTGCTTGATGGAGTTCGAACAAGATGTTGGTTGTTTCATTTATGAGCAGAGATCCACCTTGTTCTAGCTCAGTGTTTGAAGGAGTGGTGTCCATTTCACTTTGAGAAATGGATTTTTGTGGACCACTAGATGGGGGCTCATCTACGATAGGAGATAGATGATCAAAACTTGAGGTGTTGGGACTATCCCCCTCTATAGGTTGTTGAGAAGAAACAATTGTGGTAGGAGGGAAGGAAGAAGATAGTAGTGTAGAAGAGATTTCTTGCTATTCCACATAAGCAACATGTAGAACATCAAAAGTAGAGGGTAGATCCTCACTGTGTCCTAATTCCATGTGTGTATCTGTAATTAGGGGCTCCTCATGAGTGGGTTCATGAGGTTGTGCAGACTCTTTACAAGATAACCTGGGAGACAGGCCAGTTTTAATAGATATTTCTTATTGAGAAGAAGCATTTAGGGATGTGTTTGTTTCCCTGTTAACCTCAACAATCTTTTGGGTGACAATAGGGTGGCTGACAGCAGCTTTAGTCCTTCTAGGTCTCTTCTTCTTAGGCTCAGAAGGAGCTACTGTGGGTTCAGTTTCACTACCATCCTTATTTACTGCACCAGGTGCAGTAACTCCCTCAGCACTCTCAGAACTACCACCAACACCAGTTTCTAGGGGTCTTTTCTTGGATTCTTGTATGGCTATTTTCTAGGCTTTTGGTAGTCTAGAGTTCCTAGGTTGAATGTATTGAGTAGAATGTGGGTTAGCTGAATTTTGGTCAAATCCAACTTCATTCTCAACAGAAAAGTAACATATCCAGTGGGCAATGGAGAACCAAGGTTAGGCACTTGATTAACCATATGTTGTGTGAAACAAAGTGGAATATGTGAGTTTAAATTCTGTGAATTTAGAGTTGTGTGTGTGTTCTTTTTCAAAACATGGCACTCCTCTGTGTGAGGAGGATCTACAAGAGCACCACATAAAGAATCAATACACATAGTTAGAAAGCGAGGATAGATATTTACTTTCTTACCTAGGGCACCTCTGAGTTGTGCCATTATCAGATTTCCAACATCCACCTTGTAGCCATGGACTAAGGAATGAGCCAACTTCTTGATGTAAAAGGGTATTCCATTCCATCCGGTAGATTTGGTTGAAAATACCTTCAATATATTTAATTTTATTGAAAACACCTTGAATATTCTCTAAAAAGTTGAATAAAATTTATCTAAAAAAAATTTATATATGCGAAAGAATTTGGAATACTCAAGAATCTGTACAAATTTATTAATACATGTACCCTAAAAAATATGATACATATTTTATAATTTTTAAAACACCTTAAAAACACTTACATAATTAAATTCTAAAAATATCAATATACTCCAAGATATTTTGAAAGAACTATAAAAGAAATGTTCTATACAAAACTCATTAGATTACATTCCAATAAAAATACTGAAGAATCTCAAAAGTAGTCTATTTAATTTAATTCAATAAAAAGTGGTTTTTGATGATTAAATAAGTGGGACTGAGAATGTATTTATATTTAATAAAATTTTTAAAAAATAAAACATTTAATAGAATCATAAAAACACTTAATGGATTCTTGAATTAAATAATTTTTTATAAAATCTTAACATTATAAACACATGATAGTCTTAAAAGATTATCTTCAACCACTAAATGCAATCTTAAATATTAATACAATTTTTTAAAAGAATCGTTTAAGATTTAAAGAATCACTAAAACGCACAAAACAATTAAAAAAAATTAATATAGCGGAAGGAATTTGGAAAACTCAAAAATCAATTTTTTGTACAAATTTAATAATTCTGTATTTTGAGAAATACATTTAAAAATCTAAAAAAAAAATATGGTACATGACAATTAATATTTTATATTCTTAAAAACACCTTAAATTAAAATTAAAATTAAAATTTTTAAAAAATATCAAAATATTGCAAGACACTTCGAAGAAACTATAAAAAAATATTGCATATAAAACTCAGTAATTAATGTTCCAAAAAAAAATACTAAAAAATCTTTAAACACTTTAGAAATTTTCAAAATTGTATATTTCATATTACTCAAAACACCTTAAATAATCTCTAAGAAAATAGAATAAAAAGTCATCTTAAAAATTCTCAAAACACTTTAAAAAAACTCAAAAATATTATATTTAATATTATTCAAAACACCTTAAACAATCTCTAAAATGTTGAGTGGACATAATCTAAAAACAAAACACCTCTATATATTTTTAATACGAAATATTGTAAGGATTCTATTAAGTGAGCAACAAAGTATTTTAATCTAAGGATTCTCCAAATATTGTAAGGTATTTTAATGCAAAATTACATAAATATTCCATTAAAGAATTTCGAATTAACAAATAATAGAATTTATTTTGTACAACAATTTAAAACATCTTAAAAATGCTAAATAAGAAAATCTTTATAACGATTAAAAAGAAATTATTGTATACAACACTCTACAGAATCTTAGGAAATCTGTTAGCATTAACAAACCAACACAAACAACAGAAGATAGTGTAGGATACAAAGTATAATTCTAATGGAAGGTAAAAGTATACTTTGTGAATTTTCCGTTAAAAGAGTTATGATACCTTCCCAGTACGGCGAATATCAATGACAAATCTGGGGATGATTCATGGTCGCTGACTGTGTATAATACGTGATAATATATTATTTCCCATATCTGAACCATAATTATAATATGGAATGATCAATGGTTAATGAATGTAAATGTATCCTATTATATAAAAGTCGAAATATTGAAAGTTTTGGTACCAGTTTTTTGGTATGTTGTGAATTTACTTATTTACCCTTCATTATCAAGAAAAATATATACGTTATCTATGCTATTAAAACAACTAAAATAAATAATAAAATAATATACTTAATGTTAATTAGTCGATTGTCGTTTTCATATTTACTTATAGTTGAAAATATTACCTTTTTTAAAGACCTAAAAACATTCATTAATATTTTCTTTCGAATTAAAACACGTTACCTTTTTGATTTAAAACTAATCTTAGTCGATTGCCTTTTCCACATTTACTTATAGTTGAAAATATTACCTTTTTTAAAGACATAAAAATATCAATCGTATCATATCTTCCTATCATTAATATTCCCTTTCAAATTGAAACACGTTACCTTTTTGATTTAAAACTAATCTTACAATCATTAATATATACCCGAAAATATCACACCATAGTTTTTAATTATTAATAAAATATATTAAAAATCCGTACATGTATTTCTAATACGAAAACATTAGTATAATCCGTAAACATGAGTATATTAAATTATATTTAACTAAAATTAAAAAATTATTAAAACTAATGATTATATAAAAACATAATTGTAATATTAAATAAAATTTATAACATAATAAAAGAAATCCGTGCATCGCACGGGCATCGAAAGTTTGTCGTTTTGGTTTTGGCAGGATCTTCCTAATTATTACAATAAATAATATAATTAATGATAATTATTCAATTGTCTTTTTTAGTTAAAAAATGTTTACTTTTAATTGATGATTTTTAGTAATATCATAGACCGTAAGATTTTTGGTACCTTTTTTCTGTTATTTCGTGAATTTATTAATTTGCCCTTTATTTTAAATAAAAATATATACTACATCTATACTAATAAAACACCTAAAATAAATAATAACATCATATAATTAATGGTAATTAATCAATTGCCTTTTTCACATTTACTTTTAGTTGAAGATATTACCTTTTATAAACACCTAAAAACATCAATCGTATCATATCTTCCAATTATTACTATTTTTTTCGAATTAAAACACGTTACCTTTTTTGTTTTAAAACTAATCTTACAATCATTAATATATACCCAAAAATATCACACCATATTTTTCAATTATTAATAAAATATATTAAAAATCTCTATATGTTGTTTCTAATAAGGAGACTGTTGTGGAATAAAAACCAGGTTGAAATTATTGCGGCTAGGGTTTGTGTATTTAATGCTAGGGTTCGTGAGCTTCGTGCTTTAATGGCTGCTTCTGCGTTCGAGACTAAGCGGTCCTCACAGAATGCCTACGTATCTCTGTATTAGAGAATCAAGCCAAGAAAACGTAGTTCTGAGGTTAGGGGTCAAGCCCTTTATATAGGCCGTGAGAGCCTTAGAATTATGGTAGGATTCGGAGACTTGGTGGGCAAGTCACCTCCCTGAGGAAGGTTCCAGATCAATTCCTTGTAGGAATCAGTTTCCATATCGAATTGGATGCCTTGGTGGCTAAGTCTAATGGAGATAATATCCTTATCCAACTCTTATTGCTGAGCTGTTTATTTCCCTTAATATTAATTACGAAATTAATATTAAAATAGGGATTCCGACCTCATTAATGGGCCCCACGTTTGGACCATGCTGGGTCTAATTAATGCAACATTAAATGTGTCTTTAGGGCTTATTTTTAGCCCATATCATTTGCCCCCCAACTTCTAGGAAAACTGATCAGGTTTTCGTAGAAGTTATATTTGCCTTAATCGAGACTCGGGGTCGTTTTTATCCCTTACCTGGGACTTCTTAATTTTCCTACCCTTATATGGGAATTTTGGTTTACACTAGTGTTTCACGAGTATCGTCTTGATTGTAAAGTGTGGAGCGACCTACACATTTACGACGATTTGCCTTATTCGAGGCTTTAATTTGTGCTTGCTTTTAGCAATTTCGGCACTTTCATAGAGCTTTTATGCATTATTAGCATAAATTATTGCTCAATTTGTTAAGAAGGTATTTCTATAATTTTCCTCGTATTTTTCTGTACTTTTCCTAATAATTTAGGAATTTTTTATGTACCCACAGGTATTTTTCTAAATTATTCCTGATAATTTAGAAATTTTTACGTACCCACATGTATTTTTATTAATTATTCCTAATAATTTAGGAATTTTTATGTACCCACAGGTATTTTTCTTAATTTTTCCTAATAATTTAGGAATTTTTATGTACCCACGGGTATTTTCCTTAATTATTCCTAATAATTTAGGAATTTTTATGTACCTACAGGTATTTTTCTTAATTTTTCCTAATAATTTAGGAATTTTTATGTACCCACGGGTATTTTTCGTAATTATCCCTAATAATTTAGGAATTTTTATGTACCTACAGGTATTTTTCTTAATTTTTCCTAAAAATTTAGGAATTTTTATGTACCCACGGGTATTTTCCGTAATTATTCCTAATAATTTAGGAATTTTTATGTACCCACAGGTATTTTTCTTAATTTTTCCTAATAATTTAGGAATTTTTATGTACCCACGGGTATTTTTCGTAATTATTCCTAATAATTTAGGAATTTTTATGTACCTACAGGTATTTTTCTTAATTATTCCTAATAATTTAGGATTTTTTTTTTTTTTTTTTAGCATCAGGGACCATTTTGCAAATGGCCAAAACATAGGGTACTAAACAGCAATTTGACCATTTAACAATGTAATACAAGCTTGGCGGGGGTGCACCCGCGTAGAAGGCTATATCACTACCCACGCCCAGGAGGAGTTGCCTGGGTGGCGTGGGTAAGATTTTGTTTTTTGTCTTTTTTTTTTTTTTTTTTTTTTTTTAACCATCAGGTTTTATACATTTTATTTTCGATAATTTTTACCAAAAATAAAATATTGGGCCTCATGCCTCAGAAATAATTTTATAAATTATTTCCTTATTTTTTCTTGATTTAATAGGTATTTTTACCTATTTTTTCATCATTTTTAGCCTATTTTCAGAATTTTTAAGGATTTTATTCCTTTTTTAATTTCTGAAAAATGGCTTGTCGTTCGAAGAGGAGCCCTGGGCGTGGGTGCCCCCGCCAAGGAGACATTCTTCTTAGGCACGCCTAGGAAGTTTGGTCTCCTGGGCGTGGGTGCACCTTCGTTCCTTGAAATGCTTTCTGGGCGTGGGTACCCCGCCAAGGAGACACTTTCCTTAGGCACGCCTAGGAAGTTTGGTCTCCTGGGCGTGGGTATGCCCTTCTCTAAAAAAAAGTCAAGTTAGACGTGGGTACCCCCGCCAAGGAGACACCTTCCCTAGGCACGCCAAGGAAGTTGGTCTCCTGGGCGTGGGTATTTCATGCCTTCAATTTTCAAAATTTATTCTGGGCGTAGGTACCCCCGCCAAGGAGACCTTCTCCTTAGGCACGCCAAGGAAGTTGGTCTCCTGGGCGTGGGTATTTCATGCCTTCAATTTTCAAAATTTATTCTGGGCGTGGGTACCCCCGCCAAGGAGACCTTCTCCTTAGGCACGCCAAGGAAGTTTGTCTCCTGGGCGTGGGTATTTCAAGCCTTCAATTTTCAAAATTTATTCTGGGCGTGGGTACCCCCGCCAAGGAGACCTTCTCCTTAGGCACGCCAAGGAAGTTTGTCTCCTGGGCGTGGGTATTTCATGCCTTCAATTTTCAAAATTTATTCTGGGCGTGGGTACCCCCGCCAAGGAGACCTTCTCCTTAGGCACGCCAAGGAAGTTTGTCTCCTGGGCGTGGGTATTTCATGCCTTCAATTTTCAAAATTTATTCTTGGCGTGGGTATCCCCGCCTAGGAGATGTTTTTGCCAACCACGTTTAGGAGATATGGCTTCCTGACCGTGGGTATTTTTTCACCCTCAATTCGTACAACCTTGGCGTGGGTACCCCCGCCAAGGAGGCACTTTGTGATACCTTGTCTTATGATTTTAAGTCTTCTTGGCGTGGGTACTTAATACCCTTCATTTGTTACTCCAGCCTTGGCGTGGGTATCCCCGCCAAGGAGGCTTTATTTGATCCAACGCCTAGGAGATTTAGCTTCTTGGGCGCTGGTGTTCTAGGCTCCTATCCTTTGGGCCAATTTTTATTTGTGGACCGTTTCTTTGGTTTTGTCGGGCTCTCAGCCTTATTATTTTCGAATTTTTGAGATTCCTGCAGAACCTTGAAACGACCCGTTTCTTAGCTTTCGTGACCTTCAGGGCCTTAATTCGTTTGCTGAGTCCTTGATTCGAAAACGAGAATTCATTCGTGGTTGTTGGTTATCATCAACCATTCAACCTTTAACTCTCATTCTAAGATGTTGAAATGATGGAGTCCCTTAGTTTTTGCCCTCTTGCTTCATATAGTGGGGGTCTTGCTTCTCGGTTGATCGTTCAAGAAGTTCACTTGCCACTGAGCACTTGACTTCAAGTCTGGTGTGCCTTGGCTGGTTGTCAACCCTCTATCTTACTTCTAGGTTTCCAACCTTCTTCTTATACTTGTAGAACCTTGGCTAGGTTTTAAGTAGCCTGATGCCTCTTGTCAGGTTCGTTTGGAGGCAGATAACCTTGTTGGCCATCAAGGCTTGAATTTTGAGATTTGAAGTTCAAGACATCAAGTGTGGAATTGTAAAGGACTTCTTATCTCAACACTCTAATTAACAGTTTCCGTGCTTTCAGGAAATATCAAGGAGCCAACCAGTCTTAAGATGAGCTTTGATAGGGTCTATCTGACAGCTTCCTACATCAAACGGTGCCACCAACTTCGAATCGATGGTGGGGGTCTTCAGGACTTGGAAGTAGACGCTCCCAGAATGGGTCTCGACCCTTGAATTGAGATAAGGCATTGACCTTTGTATTCTCCTTCCTTGGAATATACCTGGCACTCATCTAACTGGGCTATCGCAGCTTTCACAATCCTCAAGCACTTGGCCATATTCTTTTCTGTAACCTCAAAGTCTCCATTGACTTATGAGACTACCAACTTTGAGTCTCCACAGACTTTCAGGTTCTTGACCCTCAGGGCTCTTGTCAGTCTAAGGTCGGCTATCAAAGCTTCATACTCCGCCTTGTTGTAGGTTGTTTGGAAGCCCAACTTCAAGGCATACTCGAGTGTGAACCCATCGGGGCTTTGCAGAACTTAACCTGCACCACTGGTTTTTGTTTTTGATGCCCCATAAAAATAGAGCTTTTTGTTTTTGATGCCCCATCAAAATAGAGCATCCAATATTCCTTCTTCTCTTCCAGGGTTTCTCACCTTGCTGACCTTCCTGGTCTATTACCTCCTGCCCCCCGACTTCTCGGTTGTCAATGGTATATTCAACCACGAAGTCAGCTAGAGCCTGAGCTTTGATGGCCGTACAAGGCTTAACATCGAATTCTTTTAGTTAGATTGCCCACTTTATGAGCCTTCCATTGGCTTTCGGGCTATGCAATATGTTTCTTCAACGGGTGTTCCATCAGGACTTCAACGTTTGTCTTTATCCAGGGTCCTTCGAGGACTTAAACTCTTATCTGCTGTAACCTAACTCTACCACTCGGGGTATGCATTTGTTAGTTTTCATTCGTGTATTCTTTTATTTTCGGTACTTGGTCTTCTTTGACTCACACATCAGGTGCTTGGCACATAAATAAAATCACAATCAATGAATGGAAAACAAACTTGCATTAATAACTTGAAATGGGTTCAACCCTTACATAGAGTACTACTGTCCTACTCGGAGCAACATGCTCTGCAATGGTTTTAATAAACCTTATTTATACTTCTACTATATAAATATGAAGCTAAGTCCTACTAGGATAACTTAAGCTCAATCGAGCCTTTTCAAGACTAGGTTTGCACCACTTGATTTTGTTTTTGATGCTCCATCAAAATAGAGCACCCGCCACTCCTTCTGGTCTCCTCATTCTTATTCTGCAGTTCACTTCCGGCTCGGGGTACTACCTCCTGCCCCCCAACTTCTTGGTTGCCAATGGTGCACTCAACCACAAAGTCAGTTAACGCCTTAGCCTCAATGGCTGTCCGAGGCTTCTGTGTGATGTCCTCTGCTGACCTTTCTTTGTGTTCCTTACCACTATAGGCATCCATGTCTTCAATCGGAAGGACCTGCCCCCCGACTCCATCAGGCCTTAACGAGGCTACATAACAACTTCGTGCCATCTTCTGATCACCTTTATGTTCTCCAACACCATTCCGGGTAGGGAACTTGATCTTCACATGATAGGTTGAGGCAACAGCCTTGAATGCATGAAGTCCAGTCCTTCCAAGGATAGCGTTGTACGTTGAAGCCGCCTTGATTACCAGGAAGTTCAACATCTGAGTGGCCTCCTTGGGCTCTTGCCCGATAGTTACAGGCACCTGAATAGTCCCTTCAACTTTGGATTCTACTCCATTGAATCCATATATAGGCATGTTATTGGGGGTCAACTGAGAATCAGTGTATCCCATCTTCACAAATGCATCATGAAACAGAATGTCAATGGAAGCTCCATTGTCTATCAAGACTCGCTTCACCTCCGAGTTTCCAATCACAGGAGTTATGACCAACGGGTCGTCATGGGGGAACTTCACCCCTTCCAAGTCTGAGTCATCAAAGCTAATCGCTACCTCAGTTTTTGCACGTTTCGGGGCCTCTCCCACGATGTGCAACACCTTTCGGGCATAAGCCTTTCGAGAGTTCCTAGTTGTCCCGGCCGCAGTCGGGCCTCCTGAGATCATGTTGATTACTGGCCCTCGGGGCTGTGGGTTGCGATCTTGATCGTCATCCCTTCTATTATAGTCTCTTCTCTGATTACCACGGTCTTCACCCTTAGTGAAGTGCCTCAGCTTCCCTCTACGGATCAAAAACTCGATCTCATCTTTGAGTTGCTTGCAATCGTCAGTGTCATGCCCCACGTCTCTATGGAATCTGCAATACTGATTCTGGTTTCTCTTTGCGGGATCACCCCTGAGTGGCTTCGGCCATCTGAAATTCTTATCATTCTCAATGTCCAACAAGATTCGACTCCTAGGAGTATTCAACCTTGCATACTCAGTGAACCTTGACCCTTGGTTCTTCTTAGGGGCAGAGTCGGAGTCCTCGCTAGTTCGGGGATACTTGTCCCTAGCATCATACTCTTGATCATCATAGTCCTGGTCTTGCTTTCGCTTCTTGGAGTCATTGTTACCTCCCCCTCCACCTACGGTGGTTTCTTTCTTCAAGCTATCCTCAGCTTTAATATACTTATCAGCCCTTCGTTGGAGCTCAGCCATGTTCTCCGGGGGATGCTTCGCCAATGATCTCTTGAAGAAGAGGTCAGTGGTTCCGTGCTCCAGGGCTACCATTGCCACCTTATTTTCCAAATCAGTGATATTCAGGGTCTCCTTAGTGAATCGCTTGAGGTAATCCCTCAGATTTTCATTCTTTCCTTGCACCACATACATAAGAGATGCGGAGCTCTTCTCATGCACCCTTCCGCTAATGAATTGGCTGATAAAAGCAGTGCTCAATTCCTTAAAAGATCCAATCGAATTTGCAGGCAAACGGCTGTACCACCTTTGAGCCATACCCGATAGGGTTTGAGGGAACGCCCTACACTTGAGAGCGTCACTAGCAGGCTGCAACAGCAGTGCGTTCGAGAATGTTCTCACATGGTTTGCGGGATCACCCGTTCCATCATAAGCCTTTATTGTAGGCATCTTAAACTTCCTAGAGATGTGAGCATTCATCACTTCCTCGGTGAACGGGGGTGTGGGATCATCAGGATCTCCAAGTGGCATGAGATCCTTGGGGTTACTCCTGGGGGTTTCCACCCTCATAGCTTCTCTTGTTGGGACATCAGCCCTCTTCTGTCTTCTTGAGGACCTCTCCAAATCTATAACGGGAATCCTTCCTGAGATTGGAGGGGGTCGAATTAAACTCTGTCTTGCCTGTTCCCTTGCCATATCTTCCTTCAATTTTAAGATCTCGGCCTCATAAGCCTTGATCCTTTCAGCAGTTGTCAAATATTGTCCATCACGGATGTCTTGAGTCCTCATTCGATTTTCTCTACTAGCACGTCGCCTCCTCGGGGCTTCATCACGGTCATCATCCTCATCGTCGGAGGAGGTTTCATCAGTATAAGGACCCGAATAATCGTGATACTCTCGATCTCGGATCTGCAAAGCGTGACCACTTGGGCCTGTCCCTTGGATAGGAGGATAATTAGGCAGCCCGTATGTCGGGTTAGTACTCACGGGGAGATCTGTAGTGTAACGCCCCGACTTCCCAATACTAAAAATATACTTTTATAATAAATTATTGGATTTAATTAACAAAAATAGAATTTGATACAGGGGGATTTTAAAAAAAATTCGGCATGAAGTATTCGTAATATGGTCTATCCACCTGTATTTTGAACCAACCAAATTCATAAAAGAAAATAACTGCAATACCAAGTACATAAGAAACATAACATCTGTTCAACCTGTCTTAACTGATCAGGTGAACCATACTACTATGCCCTCCCGATCATAAAACAAGATCGGGGCACACAACCCAAAATTTAATACATACAAGCTGCTAACCAGACATTAAATCTTAATACAACACCCCACTACTAACCCGGATCTCTCACAGGTAGTGGTATGAAACAAGCAACTACTAACTAAGTTATTACATTACAATACTAAATCCTTAATTAAAAGATACATACACTCCACAAATATAAATACAACCAACTATAGCTATTACACAATTCTCTACTGATACCCAAAAGTCCAACCTTGTACTAGAGCCAAACTAGTCCGTCTACAGTCCACAACAAGTTCTTCTCCTGATACAGCTCCTACGTCGTATCTTTTTCTTCCTTAACTGAAAAAGGGTTATAAACAACAATAAGTGAGCCAAATGCTCAGCAAGGAACAATATAGATGCCAAAATAAAAATCAACAACAAGAGTACGGATACAACGATATAAGAATCATTCTCTGAGTTTTTCCAAAGTTTGGCAATTTGTAATTCATTCCAAAAAAATAGGGAGAGAGAAATGAATTTCTCTCTTTATATCAAATTTCCCACCTTTAAAACATTTTAATTAATTTAAGCATTTTATTAAAATCGGACAATACGGGTGATCAGCCACGTAATGTCCCCATACCGGACACTAGGTCCCTCTGGACTTTGAAAATTGGGTTCCCAATTAGGCAACACATTGGCCTCTATTGCTGGACTAGGACCACCCTAGCCTCTTACGCCAAATTAAAGAGCTGGACTAGGACCACCCTAGCCTCTTACGCTAATTTAAAATAATTAATTAAATGTCCATAAAGTAAAGCAAGTTTCGATGAATGGAATTCTTAGGCAATAATTCAGAGTAGGGGATTTATTCTGTTTAACTTCAAGAATAAGTGACTGAAAGTCAAGTAAGAAATCTAATTTAATTGCATAAGGTTCGCAAGGTAGGGTTCAAGTGTGATTCACAGGTATTTAAAAATGAAGGTTTATCAAGTTATGACCATTTTAGAGGTGAAATACAAGGCGGTATCGAACAAGGTATGGCTCGGGAAAACAAATAGGAATTTAAGCAATAAGGGAAATTAATTAATTAGGGACTTAATAAGAATTAGGGATTTGGAGTTTAGTTTCAGGTTTATAAGGTATATTTAGGTTAGTGCAGATTAAAGAATTAAGCATGAATTAAGGTTTGAGCTAATACAAAAGGTATAACATACAACGGGGTTTATAATTCAACAAGAATTAATATAAGGAGGAGTACAGTAGTTGATAAACAACAATCTATAAGGGTAACAAGAAAGTATAGAGGATTATGCAATAGTTAATAGGGTTTAAACAGTGTACTGCAAAGGATTCAACAATTTCTGGAGAGAAACAACATTAAGTTATGAGAATTTAAACAATGAATAATTAATATGGTTTAAACAGTGTAGTGCAAGGGATTCTACAATTAACTTGAAGGAAACGACAAGAAATTATGAGAATTTAAACAACAATTCATGTATAATTGAAAGAACCTGAACTGAAATAAAAGGTTCGAGTTACTTGCCTTAATCGAGAACTAACTGCCTATTCCGCTTTGCCTTTGCCCTTGTCACTGGGACCTACTTCCTTCGAATCTACACACAAAATATACTACTTCAGTACTCTATTTAATACTCGACGTACTACTATACTAATTCTACCCATTCATTAATCCCTTAATACAATACAAAACGTATCAAGGTAAAAGTAACAATACACTAGTACATAAACATTCTAAACCTTACTAAACAACAATTAACAAATAGTCAATTAAGATTCAAATAAAATCAAAGTACCACATTTATATAATTAACTCGCAATTCAAATAATTATGATTTTAGAAAAATTTTGACGGGATCGTTTTATTTAACGAACTACCCGTCGGAATACAACCGACCCAAACAATTCAATAACTAATATAAAATACAATCCCAACCAACATAACTAATTAATTTAAACGGCATACAATACTCAGAAATTTAAATACGAAACAATTAATATAATTTAAAGAATTCATCTCGGCTCAGGTATACATCATCGCCTTAATTACCCCCGACTCAAATTAAATCACCGTCGAGGGGGCAAAATCCCGAGGGCACCCTAATTTGGGCTTCCGGCTCGAAACTCCGCACATAATATTATTCGAATAATTGACAATTTCAATAAATAATTTCAGCAAAGCTTCGACTGTAATCAACTTAGAACCACAATACATAGAACCGAATTTTTATCACAAAATCAAAATCATTTGATTCGAATAATACAAGGTTCGAGAAAGCCCCTTATTAATATCATCAAGAACAAACAGAAACAATTTTCCAGCGGCCACAAGTCATCCAAACAGTACCATACATCACTAGTTCGTTACCCAGAATCACAGAATACACTACTAGCCTCAAACATGATATACACACCCACACTTTCACTGAACACACACACACACACACACACACACACACTGTATGCACACACTCCACAGATCGAGCAAAATACAACTACCGCATACCAATAAGCTTGAATTCGACAAAAACGAGGAAGAACAAACGAGTTTCCGTGATGTTGCAGTAGAATAGGAAGATCCACACACACAGAGTTTACATACATACACACTCAATCGCGCGCACACATACGCGTATTACAAACACACAGCAGGGGAGGGCAGTAAGGACACATGAAGAAGGGAGAGAGATTAACGAAATTGAGAGAAATCAGGAGAGAGGGAGAGAGAATTTGGAGTAACCTTTGATAGAGAGAAAACTCTGGAAATGTCGAGAGATTGATGCTCTGTTCGTGTGTTTAGAAGTCCAATTAGGGTTTTAAGACAACTGAATTGGGGAAACTGAAATTAGAATTTTAGAATTTTACTTTACTAAAATTATAAAAAAAATAAATCTAAAAAAATCACAATCAAATACAAAATGGATGGGATATTAAATTTTAAAATTTTAAAATTAAGAATGTAAAATTATGATCACTCCCATATTTTTAAAATATTTTTCGGACCAAGAACGAATTAAATATCGATTTTACAAGATTAAATCAATAAAATACAAATCACTTAATAAAATCATTTTAAAATCCTTAAAAATCCCAATAAATCCACCTACTATTTTTAAAACTCAAATAAACTAATAAAGTCAATAACACAAAAGATTTCATAATTTTTACTGATCCCAAAGATTTTACACAATTCTCGGAAGATAATTATAATATAAATAAATGGAATTAAATCTCCAAAAATACAATTAAAAATACCCGGGCATACACGACACATATAAATCGTCACATAAACCCACAAAAAGATATCACACATATTTTACTTCCTCAAAAATATCCACGTCATATAATACATAATTTAAAAATAAACATATAATTTAATATAAAAATACTAAAATTTCTGAGACGTTATATCCTTCCCCCCTTAACAGGATTCTGTCCCCAGAATCTCACCTAAGTAAATAGATGAGGATACTTTTCGAGCATCTCGCTCTCAAGTTCCCAAGTTGATTCTTCAACTCTAGGATTCCTCCACAAAACTTTTACCAACTTAACTGTCTTATTCCTTAACTTCCTATCCATCCTATCCTGAATCGCTACCGGCTGTTCTATAAAAGTCAGATCCGGTTGAATCTCAATAGGCTCGTACTCAATTATATGACTTAAGTCTGGATGATATCTCTTGAGCATCGACACATGGAAAACGTTGTGAATATGGTTCATGTGAGGCGGTAAGGCTAACTCATACGCTACTTTTCCAACTCGTCTGAGGATTTCAAAAGGCCCAACATATCTCGGACTGAGTTTTCCCTTCTTGCCAAATCTTGTAACTCCCTTCCAAGGTGACACTTTCAACAACACTTTCTCTCCTTCTTCAAAATTCATATTCTTCCTGGCTTGATCAGCATACTTCTTTTGTCTGTTCTGGGCAGCAATTAGCCGTTTCTGAATGATTTCGATCTTTTCCTTCGTTTGTTGTACTAGTTCCGATCCTAACACCTTACGCTCACCAACCTCATCCCAATATACAGGAGATCTACATTTCCTTCCATATAAAGCTTCGTATGGCGGCATCCCAATACTCGCATGATAGCTGTTGTTGTAAGAGAATTCCACCAAAGGTAGGTGCTCGTCCCAACTTCCTTTAAAATCCAATGCACACGTTCGTAGCATATCCTCAATAGTTTGAATGGTTCGTTCACTCTGTCCGTCTGTCTGCGGATGATAGGCTGTACTCATCTTAAGCTCAGTTCCTAAGCATTCTTGAAATTGTTTCCAAAATCTGGAGTTGAAACGTGGATCTCGATCAGATACAATAGTTACTGGCACACCGTGACGCATAACCACTTCCTTCAAATACAGCTGTACCAACTTATCAAGCGAGAACCTTTCGTTGATTGGAAGGAAATGGGCAGATTTAGTCAAACGGTCTATGATTACCCAAATCGCATCATGATTGGCTTTCGTTCTTGGTAATCCAACCACGAAATCCATAGCCAGATGCTCCCATTTCCACTCAGGAATATCTAACGGCTGTAATAGTCCACTGGGCCTTTGATGTTCGGCTTTGACTCTTTGACATGTGTAACACTTACTAACCCATTCTGCAATCTCTCTTTTCATATCAGGCCACCAGAAATGTTCCTTCAGGTCTTGGTACATCTTCGTACTCCCCGGATGAATTGAATATCTTGAACTGTGAGCATCCCGCAAAATCTCATTCTTTAATTCTGGCACGTTGGGAATCCAAATCCTCGAAGAAAATCTTAAGATACCCTTATCATCCTTCTGAGTGCAAATTTCTTCACCTGTCAATGTGTTCATATCTTGATTCATGATTTCCTCCTGACATCTTCGTATCTTTTCAAGTAACTCGGGTTGAAAGGTCATGGTATAACACTTACCACTGGTAGGCTCCGAGGTCTGGACTTCTAATCTCAACTTTTCAAACTCCTTGAACAATTCCTTTGAGATGGTAAACATGTTCAGTCTCTCCTTTCTACTTAATGCGTCGGCCACTACATTCGCTCTCCCTGGGTGATAATTAATCGTGCAGTCATAATCCTTAATCAACTCTAACCATCGCCTTTGTCTCATGTTAAGCTCCCGTTGTGTGAAGATATACTTCAAACTTTTGTGGTCCGTGTAAATCTCACATTTTTCACCATATAGGTAGTGTCTCCAAATCTTTAGTGCGAATACAATTGCTGCTAACTCCAAATCGTGAGTCGGGTACTTCTGCTCATGAGGCTTTAATTGTCGAGAAGCATACGCGATCACCTTTCCATGTTGCATCAATACACACCCTAATCCTTTGTATGAAGCATCACTGTAGATCACAAAGTTTCCTTGACTGTCTGGTAAGACTAACACTGGTGCTGTTACTAATCTTTTCTTTAATTCCTGGAAACTCTCTTCACACTTCTCATTCCATATGAACTTCTCATTTTTCCTAGTCAACCTGGTCAATGGTGAGGCGATCTTAGAAAAATCTTGAACAAACCTCCTATAATAACCAGCCAATCCCAAGAAACTTCTCACTTCGGTGGGCGTTCTCGGTCTGCTCCAATTCACCACAGCTTCTATCTTTGCAGGGTCAACTCTAATTCCTTCGCTACTGATTATATGACCTAGAAACTGCACCTCTTCCAACCAAAACTCACATTTTGAAAACTTGGCATACAACTTCTCTGCTCTCAATATTTCTAACGAAATTCTTAAATGTTCTGCATGTTCTTCCCGGGTCTTGGAATATATCAAGATATCATCAATAAAAACTATCACAAATTTATCCAGATGCTTCCTAAAGACTCTGTTCATAAGATCCATAAATGCTGCTGGGGCATTGGTTAATCCAAATGGCATCACTAAGAATTCGTAATGTCCATACCTTGTGCGAAATGCCGTCTTTGGAATGTCTTCAGGTTTTATCTTTAATTGATGATAGCCCGATCTTAAATCAATCTTCGAGAAATAAGCTGCTCCCTTAAGTTGATCAAACAAATCATCGATTCTAGGTAAGGGATATCTATTCTTGATGGTCAGCTTGTTGAGTTCTCGATAATCTATACATAATCTCATACTACCATCCTTTTTCTTGACAAACAGTACAGGAGCTCCCCACGGTGATACACTTGGTCTTATGACTCCCTTATCTAAAAGTTCTTGTAATTGTGTTGCTAACTCTTTCATCTCCACCGGTGCCATCCTATATGGTGCTTTGGACACGGGTTCTGCTCCAGGTACTAGGTCTATAGCAAACTCCACTTCTCGATCTGGAGGTAAACCGGGTAATTCTTCTGGAAAAACATCGGGGAACTCGTTAACAATTGGTATATCTTCTATCTTCGGTGCTTGCTTCTCTACATCCGTCACGTGTGCTAAATACGCTTCACAACCTTGTCTAAGTAACCTCTTGGCTTGCATAATACTCAAAAATTTCTTGACCTGCCTTTGTCCTTGAAATATCACTTCCTTATCATCCTCCGCCTTTAATCTCACCTGTTTCTTTCTACACTCAATCTGTGCATCATAATCAGCCAACCAGTCCATTCCTAAAATTACATCGAATTCTCCCATCTCGAAGGGTATCAAATTGGCATAGAAAAGGTAACCACCTATCTCTATATTACACTGAGGACACACTTGATTGACAGGGACTTTATCTTGGTTTGCCACCTCTATCACTAAAGCTTGCTCTAAAGGTCGAATTTCACATTGCAATTTACTAACAAACTTGTTGGAAATGAAAGACTTAGTAGCTCCAGAGTCAATTAAAACTTTAGCCTCTATTGAATTCACAGGAAGCGTACCTGCAACAACATCCTTTTCTTGAACAGCATCCTGCATAGTCATGTTAAAGGTTCTGGCTCTAGGTTGAGACGTCTGGGTCTGAGATGGAGGTCCAGTTATCCTCAGGGCATTTGCCGATGGGGGTCCGGCTATCCTTAAAACATTTCCTGACTGAACTGCCTCCTTGCAATCCTTAGCAATATGACCAACTTTCCCGCAGTTGTAGCATGTTATCCCTGATTTTGAAGTCGGGCACTCTCCCGCGTAATGTCCCTTCTTGTTGCATTTAAAACAAGTAATACTTAGTCTGTGGCAAACTCCCGAGTGCTTCTTCCCACAAGTTGTACATTCAGGTAAGGTTGGTCTGATTGCAAGCTGTTGATTGGTATTCTGAAGACGTTTACCTTGACCACCGTTTCCATTCTTCGGTTTCTGAAAACCTCGGTTCCTGTCAAACCGACCCTCATTCCTTGGCTTGAACTTGTTATTATTATTGCCTTTTGGGTTCTGACTTCCCTCAGTACTTTCTATCTTCCTTTTCTTTCCTGCTTTCTCTTTCTGATACAATTCACTTTCACCTTCAACAATCATAGCCTTCTCCACTACCATTGCATAGTTCTCTAACTGAAACACCGCCACCTTACTACGTATCCATGGCTTTAGACCCTGTTGAAATCTTTTAGCTTTCTTTGCCTCAGTATTGACATACTCAGGAACAAACCTTGCTAACTCTGTGAATTTTGCCTCGTATTCTGCCACGCTCATGTTTTCTTGTTTTAATTCTAGAAACTGAATCTCCAGCTGATCTTGCATATACCTTGGAAGATACTTCTCGAGAAATAACTCGGTGAATCTCTGCCATGGGATCACTCCATCACCTTGCAACAGTTTTGTTGACTCCCACCAATAATTTGCTTCAGCTTTCAAAAAGTAACTAGCATATTCCGTCTTCTGATCTTCTCCTACCCTAACCAACGCAAAAGCTTTTTCCATTTCATTAAGCCAAGCCCTAGCTTCTATAGGGTTGACAGTACCTTTGAACTCTGGAGGGTGTACGGCTTGAAAAGCTTTAAAGGTCACAATTGGTTGGACGGGTCGTTGCTGAGCTAGTGCGGCTGTCTGTTGTTGAAGAAGTTGGAGAATTTGAGTCATAGTCGGGTCAAATGGATTTTGATTGCCAGTGTTCTGGTTTTCAGGATTTGTAGCAGGTGTTTTCTTCTTTGGAGGCATGATTCTGATAAGAAAACAAGAAACTTATTAAGCAACAGGCTAATATATACAAAATAAGGTTTTTTCGAATCCTGGATTTGAGTTACCTATGTTCACAAGAATTTTAACGGGGTAAAGAATCAAGGAAGCATAGGTATTATCTTGAACCAGTAATGCTAACAGGAGATATTTAGGCAACTCAGAAATGTAATAAAAAATGTGCAGATAACGAGAAAATAAAGGTCATGGTACCAACAAAATGAATATAACACAACAGTTTCAGAGTTCAAGGTACACTGTTAACCATCCTACTACAAAAATATATACCGAGGAAAATCTCAATCATCCACCATCTGCGATAACGATATAGCGAGTAAAGAAATTATTAAAGCGATAAAAGAATATCCTAAACCTACTACCTACTATCCTAATGATAACCTACACCTATCGCTCCTATCCTATACCTATACCTAATCCTGGCTTGTTTCAGTGACCAAAACCTGATAGCTCTGATACCAACCTGTAACGCCCCGACTTCCCAATACTAAAAATATACTTTTATAATAAATTATTGGATTTAATTAACAAAAATAGAATTTGATACAGGGGGATTTTAAAAAAAATTCGGCATGAAGTATTCGTAATATGGTCTATCCACCTGTATTTTGAACCAACCAAATTCATAAAAGAAAATAACTGCAATACCAAGTACATAAGAAACATAACATCTGTTCAACCTGTCTTAACTGATCAGGTGAACCATACTACTATGCCCTCCCGATCATAAAACAAGATCGGGGCACACAACCCAAAATTTAATACATACAAGCTGCTAACCAGACATTAAATCTTAATACAACACCCCACTACTAACCCGGATCTCTCACAGGTAGTGGTATGAAACAAGCAACTACTAACTAAGTTATTACATTACAATACTAAATCCTTAATTAAAAGATACATACACTCCACAAATATAAATACAACCAACTATAGCTATTACACAATTCTCTACTGATACCCAAAAGTCCAACCTTGTACTAGAGCCAAACTAGTCCGTCTACAGTCCACAACAAGTTCTTCTCCTGATACAGCTCCTACGTCGTATCTTTTTCTTCCTTAACTGAAAAAGGGTTATAAACAACAATAAGTGAGCCAAATGCTCAGCAAGGAACAATATAGATGCCAAAATAAAAATCAACAACAAGAGTACGGATACAACGATATAAGAATCATTCTCTGAGTTTTTCCAAAGTTTGGCAATTTGTAATTCATTCCAAAAAAATAGGGAGAGAGAAATGAATTTCTCTCTTTATATCAAATTTCCCACCTTTAAAACATTTTAATTAATTTAAGCATTTTATTAAAATCGGACAATACGGGTGATCAGCCACGTAATGTCCCCATACCGGACACTAGGTCCCTCTGGACTTTGAAAATTGGGTTCCCAATTAGGCAACACATTGGCCTCTATTGCTGGACTAGGAGCACCCTAGCCTCTTACGCCAAATTAAAGAGCTGGACTAGGACCACCCTAGCCTCTTACGCTAATTTAAAATAATTAATTAAATGTCCATAAAGTAAAGCAAGTTTCGATGAATGGAATTCTTAGGCAATAATTCAGAGTAGGGGATTTATTCTGTTTAACTTCAAGAATAAGTGACTGAAAGTCAAGTAAGAAATCTAATTTAATTGCATAAGGTTCGCAAGGTAGGGTTCAAGTGTGATTCACAGGTATTTAAAAATGAAGGTTTATCAAGTTATGACCATTTTAGAGGTGAAATACAAGGCGGTATCGAACAAGGTATGGCTCGGGAAAACAAATAGGAATTTAAGCAATAAGGGAAATTAATTAATTAGGGACTTAATAAGAATTAGGGATTTGGAGTTTAGTTTCAGGTTTATAAGGTATATTTAGGTTAGTGCAGATTAAAGAATTAAGCATGAATTAAGGTTTGAGCTAATACAAAAGGTATAACATACAACGGGGTTTATAATTCAACAAGAATTAATATAAGGAGGAGTACAGTAGTTGATAAACAACAATCTATAAGGGTAACAAGAAAGTATAGAGGATTATGCAATAGTTAATAGGGTTTAAACAGTGTACTGCAAAGGATTCAACAATTTCTGGAGAGAAACAACATTAAGTTATGAGAATTTAAACAATGAATAATTAATATGGTTTAAACAGTGTAGTGCAAGGGATTCTACAATTAACTTGAAGGAAACGACAAGAAATTATGAGAATTTAAACAACAATTCATGTATAATTGAAAGAACCTGAACTGAAATAAAAGGTTCGAGTTACTTGCCTTAATCGAGAACTAACTGCCTATTCCGCTTTGCCTTTGCCCTTGTCACTGGGACCTACTTCCTTCGAATCTACACACAAAATATACTACTTCAGTACTCTATTTAATACTCGACGTACTACTATACTAATTCTACCCATTCATTAATCCCTTAATACAATACAAAACGTATCAAGGTAAAAGTAACAATACACTAGTACATAAACATTCTAAACCTTACTAAACAACAATTAACAAATAGTCAATTAAGATTCAAATAAAATCAAAGTACCACATTTATATAATTAACTCGCAATTCAAATAATTATGATTTTAGAAAAATTTTGACGGGATCGTTTTATTTAACGAACTACCCGTCGGAATACAACCGACCCAAACAATTCAATAACTAATATAAAATACAATCCCAACCAACATAACTAATTAATTTAAACGGCATACAATACTCAGAAATTTAAATACGAAACAATTAATATAATTTAAAGAATTCATCTCGGCTCAGGTATACATCATCGCCTTAATTACCCCCGACTCAAATTAAATCACCGTCGAGGGGGCAAAATCCCGAGGGCACCCTAATTTGGGCTTCCGGCTCGAAACTCCGCACATAATATTATTCGAATAATTGACAATTTCAATAAATAATTTCAGCAAAGCTTCGACTGTAATCAACTTAGAACCACAATACATAGAACCGAATTTTTATCACAAAATCAAAATCATTTGATTCGAATAATACAAGGTTCGAGAAAGCCCCTTATTAATATCATCAAGAACAAACAGAAACAATTTTCCAGCGGCCACAAGTCATCCAAACAGTACCATACATCACTAGTTCGTTACCCAGAATCACAGAATACACTACTAGCCTCAAACATGATATACACACCCACACTTTCACTGAACACACACACACACACACACACACACACACACACTGTATGCACACACTCCACAGATCGAGCAAAATACAACTACCGCATACCAATAAGCTTGAATTCGACAAAAACGAGGAAGAACAAACGAGTTTCCGTGATGTTGCAGTAGAATAGGAAGATCCACACACACAGAGTTTACATACATACACACTCAATCGCGCGCACACATACGCGTATTACAAACACACAGCAGGGGAGGGCAGTAAGGACACATGAAGAAGGGAGAGAGATTAACGAAATTGAGAGAAATCAGGAGAGAGGGAGAGAGAATTTGGAGTAACCTTTGATAGAGAGAAAACTCTGGAAATGTCGAGAGATTGATGCTCTGTTCGTGTGTTTAGAAGTCCAATTAGGGTTTTAAGACAACTGAATTGGGGAAACTGAAATTAGAATTTTAGAATTTTACTTTACTAAAATTATAAAAAAAATAAATCTAAAAAAATCACAATCAAATACAAAATGGATGGGATATTAAATTTTAAAATTTTAAAATTAAGAATGTAAAATTATGATTACTCCCATATTTTTAAAATATTTTTCGGACCAAGAACGAATTAAATATCGATTTTACAAGATTAAATCAATAAAATACAAATCACTTAATAAAATCATTTTAAAATCCTTAAAAATCCCAATAAATCCACCTACTATTTTTAAAACTCAAATAAACTAATAAAGTCAATAACACAAAAGATTTCATAATTTTTACTGATCCCAAAGATTTTACACAATTCTCGGAAGATAATTATAATATAAATAAATGGAATTAAATCTCCAAAAATACAATTAAAAATACCCGGGCATACACGACACATATAAATCGTCACATAAACCCACAAAAAGATATCACACATATTTTACTTCCTCAAAAATATCCACGTCATATAATACATAATTTAAAAATAAACATATAATTTAATATAAAAATACTAAAATTTCTGAGACGTTATATGTAGTGTGTATCTGGACCCCATGCGATGGGTTGTTCGGATCAATCAGAGGAGAGACCACCATCTGAAGAGGATTGGTTTCTCGTCTTGTACGGGTAATCGGAGGTAATGTACTCTCAACGTGGGGGATCGCCCCTGATTGTTGAGAAACTTGAGATTGGGTGATCGCCCCTGATGCTGGCGGAGCTTGTTCGGCAATCGCCCCTGATGCTGGGGGAACCTGTTCGGTGATGGGTGGAGCAGATCTGAGAGGTATGACCTCAGTTGCAACTGGTGTTGTTCTTCGTGTTTGAACCATGGTTGATGTTGTCTTCCCACAGACGGCGCCAAATGTTGTGGAATAAAAACCAGGTTGAAATTATTGCGGCTAGGGTTTGTGTATTTAATGCTAGGGTTCGTGAGCTTCGTGCTTTAATGGCTGCTTCTGCGTTCGAGACTAAGCGGTCCTCACAGAATGCCTACGTATCTCTGTATTAGAGAATCAAGCCAAGAAAACGTAGTTCTGAGGTTAGGGGTCAAGCCCTTTATATAGGCCGTGAGAGCCTTAGAATTATGGTAGGATTCGGAGACTTGGTGGGCAAGTCACCTCCCTGAGGAAGGTTCCAGATCAATTCCTTGTAGGAATCAGTTTCCATATCGAATTGGATGCCTTGGTGGCTAAGTCTAATGGAGATAATATCCTTATCCAACTCTTATTGCTGAGCTGTTTATTTCCCTTAATATTAATTACGAAATTAATATTAAAATAGGGATTCCGACCTCATTAATGGGCCCCACGTTTGGACCATGCTGGGTCTAATTAATGCAACATTAAATGTGTCTTTAGGGCTTATTTTTAGCCCATATCAGAGACATTAGTATAATCCGTAAACATATGTATATTAAATTATATTAAATTAAAATCGAAAAAATTTAAAAGTAATGATTATATAAAACTATAATTATAATATTAAATAAAATTTATGACATAATAAAAGAAACCCTAGCATCGCGGGCAAAGGAACAGTGAATCTCTGCAAAGCTATATTGATCGCTTCAAGGAGGCAGTAAACAAAGTAGTTTGTGTAATTGAAACAGAGGCGCTGGTACAACTAAGGCGGGGGACTCAATCCTTACGAATGTGAAAAATATGTTTGCAAGATGATGGAAGCGAAACCTACTACATTAGCCAAATCTTAAGATCTCGCCTTTTAAGCGATCAACGAAATTGAGTCGCTTAATGTACTCATGCAATCCAGGGCTCCGCCCTCTTCACAAAGGACTCCCTACTTTCAAAGGAAAAAAAATATCACGAAACACACGCACGTCACACATAAAACTATTTGGCTCTCAAATACTTTCTTGAAAAATAGTTGAAGGCAGGTAACTTGAATCAGTATCTTCCCTTCCAGACAAACAATGCTTCTACTTCCTAGAATCAGGCAAAATCGTTGTCAATACAGTCTTTGGCGGATGAGTATCTCCACCAGGGAAGATATGCCAGTCTATACTATCTCATTGCCCGTGCACCGCGATTTACCACCTTAGGCATGAACCATTTTAGTACATAGCATCATTTCAATCACGAATGGAGACATACATGTTTGAGATATAATTATTTCCTGTCCCTCTATTATACAATAAGTTTAAGCACACGCATGCGTAAAATCAATCATTAAGTAGCATGTTAGATAAAATAGACACCCTCAAAGGTCACTCAAAGCCATACCCTGAAGGACAAGGAACAGTAGCACAAAGTACTGACTGCCCAACTATAAAGCTGCAAAAAGGATAAAAGGACAACTGTATAGGTAATGGCCATACCTTGCACTGTAGCCACAGTAACCGACACGTGTGCTACTGGGCTACAAGGGTTGGCCTATAAATAGGACACTTTATTCACATTTCAAGGATATACGAAAATTTACACACTCACACATACAAACATTCTCTCTTGATTAACTTCTACTTGTCTAATTATTATTGTTCTGATCACCGATTCTCTCACATCGGAGGTGCTTGACGGCCACCACCCCAAGCAAGCATTGTTTTGCAAGCGCTCAATTTAGGTGGAGTCACCATCGAAACAGTGATTAGAGCCAATAGTTAGCCGTGGGAGTTATCACTATGTAAAATGAATAATATTTTTGAAATTTAGGGATGTGTTGTATGATCCGACCTGTTTAACTTAATTTTTATATTATAATTAGAGTAATATGTGAGAGTGCTGGATCCTAGATTATCCTCGGAATTGTAGTATGAAAGTATAGAATAGTATATAGTATTATATACTAGATGGGCTTTTGTATTTACAAACTTTAACCAAAAATCAATAATAATTTTAGGAGAACGGTGATCCTAGATCATGCATCCTGGGGATGTAGCATAAAATTATAGGAAATAATATTATACTATATACAAAAAGGGGGTTTTGTATTATAATATTTAACCGAAAATCAACAATATATATCTCTTGGAGAATAATTTGAGAATATCCTTTGGTACAATTTTCACAAAAATATATTTGTATAAAAAAAACTTAGATACAATTAATTAAAATCTGTATTATAATTTTTATTATTAGTTAAAAAAAGCAAATATTCGAATTTTTGATTTCAGATGTTATTGAATTTCTTAGGAAAATACAAAAAATCATGAATTAGAATATAATAATTGTTGGTTGAGCGAAAGATGTATTTTAATAGATAGGAATTGCAATTCAATTGCACAACTTGTTACCCATTTATCTCGTATATTATATAATGTAACTATACATGGCCACGGTTCGTGAATCGCCGGTTCCGGTTTGTAAAAATCTTGAACCGGAACCTAAACCTTAACAGGATATAAACCGCCGATTACGGTTCATACGGTTCAGGTTCGGGGTTTGACCCGGTTTTGACCCGGTTCAAGACCCGGTTCCGGTTTGAACCTTATATATACATTATACTTGATATGTTTTTTTTTCGAAATACGATAAGTTTTTCTGAATTTGGATGGAATGAATTATAATTTAGAAGTATTGTAATGCTAAGTAATTTTTTAAAATTTGTAAGATGCAAACCGTTTTAAAAGTTTAAGGATATAGTAGTTTCACTTTTATTAAGTGGTACTTTCACGTAAATTAATTTAATGTTAAATTCATTGGTACTTTTTTTTTTTTATTAAAACATTAGTAAATATATTACAATAAATTTTAAATGTTTTACAAGAATACAACAAACAATAAAATTTATTACAATAATTTTTATAATCTATACTACATTAATACATAGCCAGTCATTACTAACGGTTAACCACCGGTTTGAACCACCGGTTTGAACCACCGGTTCGAACCGCCGGTTCACCAGTTTCAATACACACAAACCTGAACCTGAACCTTTAAAATAAATAAACCGGCGGTTTAGGGCCGGTTACCGTTCGAGCCGGTTTTGACCGGTTTTGACCCGGTCCGGTTTTCCGGTTCCGGTTTGGCCATGTATAAATGTAACCAAGATTATTTATACTTGATAATAATAATAATAATGAAAGCAAACAAACAATAATGTGGCTAAGAAAATAATCAATGATTAATATCTCGTGGACCCGGACTAACAACCTCTCTTGGCTTGCTTACCTTACCAAACAAATCCAAAATAGCACAGCACGAACTTGTCTCCCATAAGCAAGATGAATGCCAAGAAATATAACAAAAGTTGCATATCTTCTTCTTCTTGGCAGATCTCTTTTTATTGTGGAAAACATGAAAATCCATGTACTAAATCTTCTTAAAATTATTATAAGATTTTTGACACCGTATTCGAATGTCGTATATGTATATGACATCCAAAGCTGGGAACCATTTTTCAATTGTCTGTTGTTGGTCGATTATCACATTAGTTCAATTCCTGAACAGTAATTAGGAATCTATATCCTTCTACAATTTCCTTCAAATAATGAAAATTTGCAAATGTGTGGCAGTAGGGGTGTTTGGCGAACTTATTTTTCTGAATAAGTCAGCTTATTTACGGACAAAATTAGAGATTTATAACTTTTTTTTTTAAAGTTAACCTTTTTTGTGTAACTTAGGGGGTGTTTGGGGAACTTATTTTCAGTATAAGTCAACTTATTTTAACATAAAATTAGAGATTCTTAACTTTTTTCTGAAAAAAGTTAACTTTTTTTTTTGCATCTTATGGAATCTCAAACATACATTAAATACTTGTATAAAACAAAAATATGAAAATATGAAATTTTTACCCGAAAGTTTTTCCAAACAGGTCCTTATAGAATCTACTTGTATAAAAAAATTATCAAAATATGAAATTTTTACCCGAAAATAAGTTTATAAAAATTTATTTTAAGTTAATGTCAAACCGGCCCAATAATTAGAATTTAGCGGATCCAAGAAAGTTCTAATAATTCAGATATATTTTACTCCCTCTGTCCCATCCATTTGTTTACACTTTCCTTTTTAGGATGTCCCATCCAATTCTTTACATTTCTAAACTTTCCTAAAATAGTAAAGTTTTATAATATAAAAATCAACTACATCCACTACTTTCTTCCACTAACTCATTTTATACATTATATAGTGATGGGTCCCACCACTTTACTCATTTTTCCTACTTCTCTCCTCTTTCTTTATATTTTTCCTTGGTCTCCGTGCCCAAACCAAATGTAAACATTTGGTTGGGACGGAGGGAGTAATTGATAGTCTTGAACTGTCATTTTCATACTTTTGGAAGATACCGCAAATATAATTAAAAATTCCTCCTGGGTCTTAATGTTTTTGTACGTTCTCAAAAAATGTGTGTGTATGTATGTGCCCAATTTTACTCGAGTTTTTGTTTGTTAGCTGCAACCAAAATGTGATAGCAAGAAACATACAAGAAGTTTCAGAATGTGTACAGCAAGTATTCCCTCCACAAGTTTCATAATGTGTACAGCAAGTATTCCCTCCATTCCATATTTTTTATCCATTTCTTTCTGCACGTATTTTACTATATTTGAAAAAATATTTATAAAAAAATATTTAAAATAACAAATTTTTAAAAATTTAAAAATACCCGATCCAAGCATATTGAAATGAGTGAAAAAAATCAGAGATTATACTTCATGGGACGGAGGTAATATCAAATTCAAGAAACAGTTTGTCAATTCATTATATCTTAGGAGTGTTCAAAAATCCGTCGAATCGTAAATCTGAACCGGACCACAACAGTTCGAACCCCAAAGGACAACTGTTGAACTCCTAAGGGAATACAGATAAATTTAAAATTTTTAATTAAAATATTGAATATTTCTAAACCCCAAATATTGAAACTCGTCGAACCCCGATTGGAAACTATTTTAACCCCAAATATTGTATATATAGGTATTATAAGTGTATTACGCATTTGTAGTAAGTGTAATATATTTGTTACGCATTTATAGTAAGTGTAATATAACTATTACGCATTTCATGTTTGGCTATTAAGTTGTTACGCATGTGTCACGAGGGTAAAGTTTTTTATTTATTTATTATGTGTCAAAAAAAAATTTATTACGCATTTCAGAAATGCTTAACTAACTGGTAGTTTTGGTCGCTCGTTTTACAAACCGTTATTTTGGGAAAAAAAAAGAAATTTATGGTAAAAATGTCTTTCTTTCTTAAACTTTTTATGTTTTTAAAAATTTACTACTCAATTACAAATTAATATCTTTTAGCCAATAATATTACATGAGAATTTGAAAGTAAGTATTCTTTATATTTGTTATGTTTCTGTTATAAATCTCGCCAGCGTGAATTACATTGCTAATGTGTTAAACTGACATGGTGTTTTTATAAATTTTTATATATAGCCTGATTGTTATATATTACTAATGGGTCATTCATCTTCTGCATTTCAAATTTGGAAGATATCTGATATGGGCCAAAAGTAATCCCTAAAGACACATTTAATGTGACATTAATTAGACCCAATATGGTCCAAACGTGGGATCCATTTACGGGGCCCAAAACCATAGTTAAATATTAATTTCGTAATTAATATTAAGGGTAATAAACAACTCAGCAAATAAGAGTCAAATAAGGATACTACTCCTGCTAGACTTAGCCTCCAAGACATTCAATTCAACATGGAAACTGATTTCTACAAGGAAGGAGTCTAGAACCTTCCTCAAGGAGGTGACTTGCCCGCCAAGTCTCCGAATCCTACATAATTCTAAGGCTTCTCAGCCTATATAAAGGGCCTAACCCCTCATTCTCATAACTACGTCTTGGCTTGATTCTCAATAACGAGATACGTACGCACTCTGTGAGGACCGATCAGTCTCGAAAACGGAAACAATCATTAAAGCTCGAAGCTCAACAACCCTAGCATTAATTACATACAAACACTAGTTTTATTCCACAACATTTGGCACCGTCTGTGGGAAGACAACATCAACCATGGTTCAAACACGAAGAACAGCACCGACCTCTACCGAGGCCATACCCCTCAGCTCTGCTCCGCCCGCCACTGAACAAGTGCCCCCAACAACAGGGGCGATCACTCAACCTCAAGTTTCTCAACCTATAGGGACAATTCCCCATGTTGAGAGTACGTTACCGATGGTCGTCCATCCAAGTCAAGAAACCAACCTTCTTCAGATGGTGGTCTCTCCTATTGCTGATCCTACTCATCCGCTACCACCGGGAGTACAGATCCACACTACGGATCTCCCCTTGAATACCAACCCGATGTATGGGCTGCCTAATTATCCCCCTCGACAAAGGGAACCTGGACCAAGCGGTCATGCCTTACAGATTCGAGATCGAGAGTATGATGACTACTCTGGTCCCTATACTGATGATTCATCATCATCTGAGGACGATGATCGTGATGAAGCCCCGAGGAGGCGACGTGCTAGCAGAGAACCTCTAAAGAGGACACGAAGTATCCATGATGGACCTCCCTTGACAACTACTAAGAGGTTCAAGGCTCATGAGGCCGAGATCTTAAAGTTGAAGGATGATATGGCGAGAGAACAGGCTAGATTGAGTCAAACTCAGCCTCCTCCAACCACAGGGAGGATTACCATTATCGACTTGGAGAGGTCTTCAAGGAGACAGAGAAGGACTGATGCCCCAACTGCAAGAAAAACAAGGGTGGAAACCCCCAAGGGTAACTCCAAAGATCTGATGCCACTAGGAGATCCTGATGATCCCACACCCCCATTTACTGAGGAGGTAATGAATGCTCGTATTTCAAAGAAGTTCAAGATGCCGATAATCAAGGCTTATGATGGAATGGGAGATCCCGCAAATCACTTCAGGACGTTCTCAAATGCACTGCTGTTGTAGCCTTCAAGTGATGCTTTAAAGTGTAGGGCGTTCCCTCAAACCCTGTCGGGCATGGCTCAAAGATGGTATAGTCGCTCGCCCGCGAATTCAATTGGCTCCTTTAAGGAATTGAGTGCTGCTTTCATTAGTCAGTTCATTAGCGGAAGAGTTCACGAGAAAAGATCTGCATCTCTCATGTATATGGTGCGAGGAAAGAATGAAAATTCGAGGGATTACCTCAAGAGATTTACTAAGGAGACATTGAATATCACTGATTTGGAGAACAAGGTGGCCATGGTAGCCCTCGAGCACGGAACCACTGATCTTTTCTTTAAAAGGTCATTGGTAAAACACCCCCTAGGAATATGGCTGAGCTCCAACGAAGGGCTGATAAGTATATTAAAGCTGAGGATAGCATGAAGAAAGAAGCCGCAGAAGGTAATGGAAAAGGTAACAATGGTTCAAAGAAGTGAAAGCAAGAGCAAGAGAACGATGCTAGGGACAAGTATCCCCGAACTAGCAAGGACTCTGACTCACCACCACCAAAGAAGAATTTTGGACCAAGTGTGACACCCCTAGATCCGGGGTCATGAATCCAAGTCATCACGATCCAATTTCCATTTAATAACATTATATTCTTGACAGTTGAAATATAAATACTTGCTAATACTCACACAATAGACCCCACACTATAACATTACACACCAGTCATATAATCATAGAACAACATCCATAATAATAACAGTTTAAATTTAAAAGAGTTATTACAAACCCAGAATCTTACTTAAGTAGTGTTGCTGAATATTACTTCTAGAAGAAGCATTTCAACAACCAAAAGTTATTACACAAGCTTACACGCTTAATTTACATATGTCTACTAATACCCATCCGTCCTACAAGAGCTACCTCAGGGATAGGCGCCAGTACTCTCTCAAAAGCCCTTACCCTCTTCCGGGGTGTAGTATAAAGTATCGGCATCTGCCCTAGCTGTTATATAATTAAATAGCAAGAGTGAGCTATAATAGCTCAGCAAGATAATATTGTAAACCAGAATCAAAGTTAAAACACACACACACACACACACACACACACACACACACACATATATATATATATATATATATGTATATATATATATATACATATATATATATATATAATAAACGGAAAGTCCACTATAATAATTAAGAAAAGAATTAATCATTACTTATTTAATACACCATCCATTTTTCCTTTATGAGAAGAAAAGATATAAAACAATATAATATCAGTTTCTCTTTTAATATAATATAATATCAGTTTCTCTTCTAATATACAATAATATCAGTTTCTCTTCTAATATAATATAATATAATATCAGTTTCTCTTCAATTCATATAATATTAGTTTCTCTTCAATTCATATAATGCTTCCTTTAAAAGATTAGGGGGTATCCACTGTCGCCTGATACGTTATGTGACGCCCCCAGATCCGGGGTCGGAGATCTAAGCGCTCACGGTCCATTTTCCATTAATAACATACCTGTTCTTGCACATAATATATAAAACAGCCATCGACCCCAAAATAAACTCACACCGCACACACACACACACAGGTTAGAGTCTCAGAAACGTCACACAATTGATTAAGCGGAAATAAAAGTTTCAGAGTTATTACAGACCGAATTAAATAGTATTTATGCTACCAGCAACACCTCGATAAGAATCGAAGTTGGCGGCTTGAAAGTTTGTTACGGTACACTGCCTTGCACAGGTCATACTGATATATAAAACGTACTAACAAAAGGTGCCAACCAATCCGGCTAATGGGGCCTACCGGTTGAATCTCAACTGCTGGCTCGGGTCTAGTCACCTGCTTTCGGGCAGTCTGTCTGGGTCTTGCCATTTCGCTTAGCTGTTGTGTTTGTAAATTTGAAAACAAGCAAGAGTGAGCAACTATAGCTCAGCAAGAAATATATGTATAAGGTAAGCAATATAAAATTTCATATGATTAGCAGTTATTAAACTCGTTTGTATCAATCAGTTATAAAATCACTTGTCTCTGTTGATAAATTCCGAAGGTGCAACAATACGTGCCCTTGTTTTCAAAATAAACTTGCAGTTCTAGATACTGCACAAAGTCAATATCTTTCTCATCAAATAGAACACTATCAGCAACTTGGCACAAAAGCCTAAGAAGCAGTGTCAAAGCATTTTTCCAAAATGGAGGAATGGGACTTAAAGAAAACGTAAAACCTGACAAGGATTGACGATGATCAGTCGCCACATCCAAGTCCAATAATCCGCGGGTCTTCTCTACCGGTAGAAGGATAGAAACTACATCCGTAACTATACCCGGGTGAAAACTACATCCGTAATCACCCTCGATGAAAACTACATCCGTAATCATCCTTCGGCAACACCTGGGCCGGAATAATAATTGATGGACCGCCTGGCTCACGGCCGCTTACACATCCCGGGAATCGTTCGTCAACGGTTCCCACACCTGCCAGAGTCCCTTTTTCTTTTTCTTTTGAAAACTTGATTTTGATTGAAAAGAGAGTAATTGAGGTCCGACATCAGTCGACCGATGATTCTTGAAATCATACAAGAAGCAGAACCTGACCGGGGGTTTTCGAAAATGTTTTGAGTTCGAAAGAGTTCGAGTTTGAAAGTATTAAAGGTATCTTGGATTAGCTTTATTTTTAAAATAATGAACAATACTTAATAAATGATATTTTAAGATTTAATATTAATAATTAATCAAATAATTATTTAATAAAATAAACTTTTAATCCAGGATAGGGTTTCGAGTATTTACGAAGATATAAAAATAATTACTTGAGTATACGATACTTCCCGAATGACCCTTCGGGTTTTCGCAATTTAATTACGATATAATAATATACCGCTCCCCGGTCAATAGCATATACGGACCGCTACGACCTCTATTGCTAGAGTCGTTGTCCGAAGAAAACATTTCATTCTAAGTTCAAGGGATGCAAACATATATGTACTTATACATCTCAATTTCATCGATACTTCGATAAACATAAACATTTGATATGATTGAAAACTACAAACACAACAGTGAAAGTCCTTGTATATGTAAGTTTTGAAAAGTAAACTTGCCTTGGTTTGGTTGGGGTGGTCGAGCGTGCGGAGTGGAACGATCTATACATAAGCAATAACCTCTCGTTAGTACCTTAACAATACCTCTTTAATTTCGGGGTTTTAGGGGGTACAAAATTAACTTAATGACTTCGTCTTATGACACTCTAGCCCCACTATAGGTTCATGTCACCACTCGATTACGCTCGTCACTTATTCGACTTAATTTAGTTACCATAAACGAATCATATTCATCACCCCTAAAATTATACTCCACTTAACGACTTTTTCCCTTGCGCGAATTTTACTCTAGCATTTTTATTAAATTGAAAAATTCATATTTTAATCCAATTCTTTTTGGGTAGCCTTCCCCACTGCATTTCCTAGCTTCTCAAATTTTTTCATGATCCCACATAAATTTTTAGGTGTTTAAACAAGGTTCAAAAAGGGGGTCACTTAGTGCAGTCCGGAATCCAGAAACACATTTTACTTCTCCGGCCATAACGTAAAATATATACATCACCTAGTCATGAACCTTATATTTCCAGAAACTACATTCAAATACCTTTGCAAAAATATATGGTAGGACCTCAGGGGACAAGATTTGGGGGTTCAAAACCATCTTACAAGACAGGTCAAATTTCTGGAAAAACTCAGCATGCTTGTTTCACTTAAATCAACCAAGACGAAAACTTTCAGTTGGGTCATCCAACTCAAAAAACTTTCAATCAGGTCACATAACAAATAAAAACTTTCAATTAACTCATTAAACATGTTAAAAACTTTCAATCAGGTCATTAAACATGATAAAATCAGGTCATCAAACACATAAAAATCAGGTCATTTAACGTGTAAAATGACTTGATTGAAAGTTTTTATTTGTTACGTGACCTGATTGAAAGCTTTTTGAGTTGGATGACCCAACTGAAAGTTTTCAGTCAGTTGAGTGACCTAACTGCCATTTAAACCGATTCTTATTTCCACAACACAACCAACATCTAATTCACCAAGTTCATGCTTTATAACATTCATGGAGATACATATACTAACCACAGTCATAAAAATCACAATCACAACACTTAAACTCTAGATCTATATCATCCACTACTTATACAACCAAGATTAACACCAATACACATGGATTTATCACCAAACATCATAAACACTACATGGCCAAGAGGGGTTAGGGTTTTTATACCTTCTTGAGTATCTAGGAGCCTTAGGTAAGCCTTAAAAATCTCAAGAACACCTTGAATAAGCTCCTACTATCCTTATAATCCAAGATCTATAAGAAAAACTTAACATTGTTACTATTCACAATAACTCTAACAATTAATATCTTGAAAATGAATGGATGAAAGGGCTTGAAAATCTTAGTATACCTTTCTTAGATGATGTAGAGAGCCTAGGAATTATGCCTTGAATTATGAATGAGGAGAAATGGAAGAAGGAAGAAATTTTCTTCCTTGTTTGAAGCTTGGCCGAGGGCTTTTCTTCAAGGGGGTGGTGTGTTTTGTTGTTTTGATTTTTGTGTGGTTGAAATAATTGTGTTAAGTGGTTGGGTGATACATATTAGTGTATGTATATGCATGGTACAAGTCTAGGTATGGTCTCCTTGTACTCTTGTCTCCTCCTTGGAAAAAGAAATGCCAACTAGTTACTATTCCTCTTATCCATTTGGTTTAACTAGTTTGCTTTTCCTAACTACTTAGTTGCATGGGACTTGCATGCAATACTACTCCTTGTATCATTATTCTTCCACCAATGCTTGTCATTTAATCTTTAATTCGTATCGTATCTTAATTAATCTCTCGTAATAATATTTTGTCGCATAGAGATTTCCCTTATAATTCCTCAAGTACTTAATTGTGTAAATTCCTCGAATATCCATAATTCCTCGTCATAATCCTTTATAGATCTTTTAATACTCTAATCATTCTCAAATCCCAAGTTTTATAAATCTTACTAACAATAAGATTCTTGCTTTCAACAACCTTCCCTTTATCTTATATAGTGAATGCAACAACATAGTTTCTCAGACAATCAATTCCATTAAACAACAGGGATGACTAGAAAGTTTCCAAATTGACAATGTCACATGATATTATATAAAAGAAAATATTGCAAAAATTAGGGTTCTTACAGCCTCCCCTCCTTAAAAGGATTCCGTCCCGGAATCAGGTTGAAAACAGTTGGGGGTGCTTTTCACACATCGTGCTCTCTAGTTCCCATGTTGATTCTTCGACATTCTGGTTCCTCCACAAAACTCTCACTAGTTTGACAACCTTGTTCCTCAGCACCTGTTCTTTTCTATCCATGATTTCTACGGGTTGCTCCACATAGGTTAAGTCTGGTTGCAGATCCACTTGATCATGTTCTATCACATGTCGGAAGTCGGTATGGTAGGGTCGTAGCATGGACACATGGAACACATTATGTACTTGCTGCAAGCTTGGGGGTAAAGCCAATTCATAGGCTAACTTTCCAACTCATCTCAAGATCTCAAAAGGTCCAATAAATCTCGGGCTTAGTTTCCCCTTCTTACCAAATCTCATCAATCCCTTCCATGGTGATACCTTTAACATCACAAACTCTCCTACCTCATATTCTTTGTCCTTGCGGGTCTGGTCTGCATACTTCTTCTGTCTGTCCTGGGCCGCTACCAGCCGTCCTCTTATGAGTTCGATAGTTTCTCTTGTCTGTTGGACTAGTTCAGGCCCTAAAATCTTCCGCTCTCCAACCTCTTCCCAACACAAGGGAGACCGACATCTTCGTCCGTATAAAGCTTCATATGGAGGCATGCCTATACTCGCATGGTAACTGTTGTTGAAGGAAAATTCGATCAACGGCAAGTGGTCATCCCAACTTCCCTTAAAATCAATGGCACATACTCTCAACATGTCCTCTATGGTCTGGATGGTTCTCTCACTTTGCCCGTCTGATTGGGGGTGGTATGCAGTACTCATGTTTAACTTGGTCCCCACACAATCCTGAAAACTTCTCCAGAACCTGGAGTTGAATCTTGGGTCTCTATCTGATACAATGCTCACAGGAACCCCATGCCTAACCACAATCTCCTTTAAGTAAATATCTGCCAGCTTGTCGACAGTGTATCTCTCGTTGATTGGAAGAAAATGTGCCGACTTGGTCAATCTATCGATGATTACCCAAATGGCGTCATGATTAGTCTTGGTCCTTGGTAGTCCGACCACAAAGTCCAACGCAATCTGCTCCCACTTCCACTCGGGTATCTCTAAGGGTTGCAACAATCCACTGGGCCTCTGGTGTTCGGCCTTTACTCTTTGACATGTCAAGCATTTACTTACCCACTCTGCCACGTCCTTCTTCATATTTGGCCACCAATAGTACTCTTTCAGATCCCTATACATCTTAGTGCCTCCAGGGTGAATTGAGTACCTTGAACTATGAGCCTCTTGCAAAATCTCGTCTTTTAATTCCTGAACGTTCGAGATCCATATCCTAGATGCGTACCTCATAATTCCATTCCCGTCCTTTTCACACTTAATTTCCTCGCCAGTCAAAATTTTCTCCATCGAATTCTTTTCTTCTTCTATCTTCTTTTCCTGGCATAACTTAATCTTTTCCAATAGCGGGGGTTGGACTCTTATTTCCATTAGACTCTCTTTTCCGTGCTGCATAAGCACACACCCTAAACCTTTATGGGACGCGTCGCTATAAATCACAAAATCTCCCTTATCATCAGGTAGGGCTAGTACTGGTGCTGTCACCAACCTCTTTTTCAACTCTTGGAAGCTCTCTTCGCATTTTTCAGTCCACACAAACTTCTCGGTCTTGCGAGTTAGTCGGGTCAAAGGGGCTGCTATCTTGGCAAAGTCTTGGACAAATCTTCTATAGTAGCCAGCCAATCCTATAAAACTTCTCTCCTCTGTCGGAGTGGTTGGTCTCTCCCAATTTTATACAACCTCTATTTTGGCTGGGTCCACTAGAATGCCTTGTTCGCTAATCACATGCCCCAAAAACTGAACTTCCTTCAACCAAAATTCACACTTCGAGAACTTAGCGTACAACTTTTCTTCTCTCAATGCTCCCAATACAATCCTCAAGTGCTCTGCATGTTCCTCCTTCGTCTTGGAATAAATCAAGATGTCATCGATGAAGACTATAACACACTTGTCCAAGTACTTCTTGAAGACTCGATTCATTAAATCCATGAAAGCTGCAGGGGCATTCGTTAACCCAAATGACATCACTAGGAACTCATAGTGTCCGTACCGGGTGCAAAAGGCCGTCTTTGGTATATCTTCTGGTTTAATCTTTAACTGGTGATACCCGGTTCTCAAATCAATTTTAGAAAAATAAACTGCGTCCTTTAATTGATAAAACAGGTCATCTATCCTGGGCAAGGGATATTTATTCTTTATAGTCACCTTGTTCAACTCTCTGTAGTCTATACATAACCTCATACTACCATCCTTCTTTTTCACGAATAACACCGGGGCTCCCCACGGTGACACACTAGGTCTTATCATCCCTTTATCCAACAACTTTTGTAACTGAGTGGCTAGCTCTTTCATCTCCACTGGGGCTAGCCGGTATGGGGCTTTCGAAATTGGGGCCGTACCCGGAACTAAGTATATAGCGAACTCGATGTCTCTATCAGGTGGTAGTCCGGGAAGATCATCCGGAAATACGTCCGCGAACTCATTAATGACAGGGATTTCCTGTAGGTTTGGTGCCTCCTTCTTGGTATCCTTCACATAGGCTAAATAGGCTTCGCATCCTTTACGTAACAGCTTCTTAGCTTGAATCATAGTCATGAACTTTTGGTTTTGCCGTTTTCCACTAAACACTACTTCCTCGTCCCCTGGCAGTCTCAAACTTACTTTCTTCTTTACACAATCAATCTGGGCTCCATGGGTTGTCAACCAATCCATACCTACTATTACGTCAAACTCTCCTAGTTTAAAAGGTATTAAATCTACCCGAAAGTGTCACCCTTCTATTTCTAGGTCGCAATCTGGACATACTTGGCTAACAGGGATAATTTCATGATTAGCTATCTCTATTTGCAATCTGTCTTTCAATGGTTCAGTCTTAAGGCCTAACTGACATACAAAATCTAGAGATATGAAAGACTTGGTAGCTCCCGAATCAAATAAAACATTTGCCTTAACTGAGTTGAGTAGTAGAGTACCTGCAATCACATCCGTGTTCCTCACGGCATCTTGCATCGTCATGTTAAAAGTTCTTACAGTAGGGGCCTTGTTAGAAGCAGTTCCACTCACTCTCGATGCAGCTGGCCCAGAGGACATACATTCCCTTATTCGGTGCCCTGGTTTCCCACACTTGAAGCAATTACCTCCGGCACTGGTGTTGTTACTAGTTCCTCGACAGACGTTAGCATAATGTCCTGTCAGCCCACACTTGAAGCACTTCACATCCTGTAGGTTACACACGCCCGCATGTTTCCTCCCACATTTATTGCATTCTGGGGGTAGGGCTCGGGATGGGGTAGAGTAAGACGATCCCTGTGGTCGGCCGCTCTGGCCCACACTCCAACTTTCAGCTCTCTTGGTTCCAAAGTTTCCGCTGGGTTGGGACATCGTTCCTCGCTTAAATTTGCTCAGAAAGCTCCCTCCTGCAGAGTTTCCCTTTCGATTATCAAACTTCTTCTTCTTTCCTTCCCTCTCCTTCTGCATCTGTTCACTCCCAGCCTCAACAATTAATGCTTTCTGTACCAGGGTGGCATAGTCTGTCAGCTCAAGAACCGCCACACGATTCTGAATCCATTGCTTTAGCCCTAATTGAAACCTTCGGGCCCTCTTTGCCTCAGAGTTCACATATTCCGGCACAAACCTCGACAACTCAGTAAATTTGGCCTCATACTCGGCCACCGTCATGTTACCTTGCTTTAATTCCAAAAACTTCAGCTCCATTTATGTCTCCATGAACCTAGGAAAGTACTTTTCCAAGAACAGCTCGCTAAACCTCTCCCAGGTCACCACACCTCTTCCTTCCAAATTCTTCTTAGCTTCCCACCAATAGTTTGCCTCACCCTTCAGAAGGTAAGTGGCGAAAACAGTCTTCTGCTCCTCAGCGACACCTAGTATCTCGAAAGATTTTTCCATTTCCTTCAGCCAGGCTCTTACCTCGACCGGATCGGCAGTTCCTTTAAATTCTGGGGGTTTCAGTGATTTGAAGTTCCGGAAAGCATTTGCATTAGCATTGTTGGGTGGTTGCTGAACCGGGGGACGGTCCAAGTTCTGCCTAAGTAACTCCATGAACTGTTCCATAGGGCCTCCCCTTGGATGTTCCACCTCTCGGGTGTCATCACCAGCTTCTTCTTCTTCATACTCAGAGTCATCAAACAAGTTATGATCGTTGCCCTCATTCAAACTCAGGTTCACATTCTCCCCTTCATGGTTCTGGTGGCCTCCGGTCCCATGGTGGCTACCCTGGCCTTCAGAACTGACCTGGTGAGCTCGAGTGTTCATTCTTCTGGGTGGCATGATTCTGATAATGAAACAAGAAATGGGTTAGGGTTTTCTAATTACCTGACAGCGTTTACACGGGTCAGGAACGTATCGTTCCTCCTCATAAGGGTGGAAGTTGCAAAAGTTTTAATAACCCGATGCTGGAGATAAAACGTCAAAACATTTTTGGAAAAATCTCTATGGGATGCGAAAACATTTGCAAGATTTTTCAAGATTTCGAAACTTCAAATTTTTTTTTTTTGAAAAATTTTATTTTAAAAAAAAAATTGTAGGAACATTTTGGAAATTTGTAGAGAACAATTTGAAATCACATGTCGTAAATTTGAAACAGCATGGTTGTATTTGTGGCTTGTATCAATTGTATATATTCACAGTTGTATATCAAAACAGAAAAGCATGGCATCGGAAAGTAAGGCAGTTGAGACAATATCAAGGAAACTGAAACTAAATAAGTACGGTACAAGGGTTATCACAAAGTTTGGATGTTAGAGCCAAATACATAGTTCCGATGTCAAAGTCTAGCAAAAGTGGAACAATAACAAGTACATCATCTGAATAGTCAGGGCTACACAAAAGTAGGGCTACGTCCATACATACTATCCGAAGTCACATCTACATATCTGTAGGTCAGTCTACTCATCCACTGGTCAGAAAGGATACCACTGCACAAGTCAACTATCCCGCTAAATCGACACACTAATGTCATCTGAACCTAGGGGACTGAGCTATCCGTAACACATCATGGGGCCGCACCGCGACGGAGCAAGGTCCTCACTCGGGAAAATGCACGACGCACAACACGCCTGGCATCCCTAGCCTGGATCACTCCGCCCCCGCGGATCCCTAAACCAAGAATCCTCTCGCGACTCCTCCTCTCAATCCTATGGAGTCGAGCCCTAGTCCTCCTAGCAACAGCAGTCCTCATCTCAGCCTGGATCCTCAAGCGCGCCTCGCGCTCCTCTACTAGTGCCCGCCTCGCCTCGTTAAGTCGGGCCTCTGCAGAAAGTAAGTCTCGGGTCAGGAACTGCACCACGTAAGCGTGCTCAGTACCCGACACTAGGGGTAGGTCCATCGGCGGGGGTGGTATGACAGGAACAGGAGCAGGTGCAGTAGCAGTAGCAGGAGCAGGAGCAGTAGTAGGGGTAGGGTCAAGCTCCTCCTCGCCAGAAGTATCATCCTCGGAGTCACCGTCCGATGAAACAGGGCTCGATGACTGCGGAGAAGGTGGGGGTGACACAGCACGACCCTCACCGGATCTCACACTCTCCTCATCAGTAGCTACAGGAGATGGGGTAACAGGCTCTGGCTCAGGCTCAGGCTCAAAGGGCTCCTCAACGGGATCCTCATCATCAGTATCTCCTATCAGCGTAATCCAGGGGCCAAGCTCAGAGTCAGCACCCATATCCTCCTCAGGATCCTCGGTATCTCGCATCAGTGCCTCATCATGCTCTCTCTCGAAAGCTCAGGGTCTGGTATCTCCTCCATCTACATAAAGGAAATAAGGTGGGTCACTAACCATAAAGAAATGTTTAAGGAGTAGTTCCCTCACGGGCCTTAAAGTCAGGGCTATATCCGATAACCCGACTGCAAACTCGATGAGAGTTCTAAGTATTATTAAGGTTGTTATTAGGGTTATTATTATTGTTATTATTATTAGGGTTGCTTTCTTATATTACTATCGTTTCTAAGAACTGTAACCTCGCTCTGATACCATTTCTGTGACGCCCCCAGATCCGGGGTCGGAGATCTAGGCGCTCACGGTCCATTTTCCATTAATAACATACCTATTCTTGCACATAATATATAAAACAGCCATCGACCCCACAATAAACTCACACCGCACACACACACACACAGGTTAGAGTCTCAGAAACGTCACACAATTGATTAAGCGGAAATAAAAGTTTCAAAGTTATTACAGACCGAATTAAATAGTATTTATGCTACCAGCAACACCTCGATAAAAAGCAAAGTTGGTAGCTTGAAAGTTTGTTACGGTACACTGCCTTGCACAGGTCATACTGATATATAAAACGTACTAACAAAAGGTGCCAACCAATCCGGCTAATGGGGCCTACCGGTGGAATTTCAACTGCTGGCTCGGGTCTAGTCACCTGCTTTCGGGCAGTCTGTCTGGGTCTTGCCATTTTGCATAGCTGTTGTGTTTGTAAATTTGAAAACAAGCAAGAGTGAGCAACTATAGCTCAGCAAGAAATATATGTATAAGGTAAGCAATATAAAATTTCATATGATTAGCAGTTATTAAACTCGTTTGTATCAATCAGTTATAAAATCACTTGTCTCTGTTGATAAATTCCGAAGGTGCAACAAAACGTGCCCTTGTTTTCAAAATAAACTTGCAATTCTAGATACTGCATAGAGTCAACATCTTTCTCATCAAATAGAACACTATCAGCAACTTGGCACAAAAGCCTAAGAAGCAGTGTCAAAGCATTTTTCCAAAACGGAGGAATGGGACTTAAAGAAAACATAAAACCTGACAAGGATTGACGATGATTAGTCGCCACATCCAAGTCCAATAATCCGCGGGTCTTCTCTACCGGTAGAAGGATAGAAACTACATCCGTAACTATACCCGGGTGAAAACTACATCCGTAATCACCCTCGATGAAAACTACATCCGTAATCATCCTTCGGCAACACCTGGGCCGGAATAATAATTGATGGACCGCCTGGCTCACGGCCGCTTACACATCCCGGGAATCGTTCGTCAACGATTCCCACACCTGCCAGAGTCCCTTTTTCTTTTTCTTTTGAAAACTTGATTTTGATTGAAAACAGAGTAATTGAGGTCCGACATCAGTCGACCGATGATTCTTGAAATCATACAAGAAGCAGAACCTGACCGGGGGTTTTCGAAAATGTTTTGAGTTCGAAAGAGTTCGAGTTTGAAAGTATTAAAGGTATCTTGGATTAGCTTTATTTTTAAAATAATGAACAATACTTAATAAATGATATTTTAAGATTTAATATTAATAATTAATCAAATAATTATTTAATAAAATAAACTTTTAATCCAGGATAGGGTTTCGAGTATTTACGAAGATATAAAAATAATTACTTGAGTATACGATACTTCCCGAATGACCCTTCGGGTTTTCGCAATTTAATTACGATATAATAATATACCGCTCCCCGGTCAATAGCATATACGGACCGCTACGACCTCTATTGCTAGAGTCGTTGTCCGAAGAAAACATTTCAAACATCATAAACACTACATGGCCAAGAAGGGTTAGGGTTTTTATACCTTCTTGAGTATCTAGGAGCCTTAGGTAAGCCTTACAAATCTCAAGAACACCTTGAATAAGCTCCTACTATCCTTATAATCCAAGATCTATAAGAAAAACTTAACATTGTTACTATTCACAATAACTCTAACAATTAATATCTTGAAAATGAATGGATGAAAGGGCTTGAAAATCTTAGTATACCTTTCTTAGATTATGTAGAGAGCCAAGGAATTATGCCTTGAATTATGAATGAGGAGAAATGGAAGAAGGAAGAAATTTTCTTCCTTGTTTGAAGCTTGGCCGAGAGCTTTTCTTCAAGGGGGGTGTGTTTTGTTGTTTTGGATTTTGTGTGGTTGAAATAATTGTGTTAAGTGGTTGGGTGATACATATTAGTGTATGTATATGCATGGTACAAGTCTAGGTATGGTCTCCTTGTACTCTTGTCTCCTCCTTGGAAAAAGAAATGCCAACTAGTTACTATTCCTCTTATCCATTTGGTTTAACTAGTTTGCTTTTCCTAACCACTTAGTTGCATGGGACTTGCATGCAATACTACTCCTTGTATCATTATTCTTCCACCAATGCTTGTCATTTAATCTTTAATTCGTATCGTATCTTAATTAATCTCTCGTAATAATATTTTGTCGCGTAGAGATTTCCCTTATAATTCCTCAAGTACTTAATTGTGTAAATTCCTCGAATATCCATAATTCCTCGTCATAATCCTTAATAAATCTTTTAATACTCTAATCATTCTCAAATCCCAAGTTTTATAAATCTTACTAACAATAAGACTCTTGCTTTCAACAACCTTCCCTTTATCTTATATAGTGAATGCAACAACATAGTTTCTCAGACAATCAATTCCATTAAACAACAGGGATGACTAGAAAGGTTCCAAATTGACAATGTCACATGATATTATATAAAAGAAAATATTGCAAAAATTAGGGTTCTTACACGTTAGGACGATGATCAGTCGCCTACTCGTACCTGCTCCTTGTTTACTACTAGTAGAAGGAATGGCAATCATCCCTGAAGGAAGGTTCTCCACTACATCCTCCTTCGGCATCCATTGGACCGTAATAAAATAATGAGGAAGGTTCTCTACTACTTCCTCATAAAATGATGGATGCTGGACTGTGCTAAACACAACCACTTACGCAAGTATGTTGTAATCCCCCTTTTTGCAAAATCATTATTCCATTCAAAAATTTTATTTCCATTTCCACCCTTATCCATACATATATTATTATACTTTAAATGTAACTCCTTTTTAAAAAAAACATGAGATCATTAACTCAAAAGACAGAAATATTCAAATAATATTTATTAAATCACAAATGTTTAAAGATTATACTTAACAGAATATTATAAACCATATAACCCTAGATAACAACTAATACCATTCTTTTTCATATTTCTTTAAACCATAAAGTATATTAGCTCCATCCATATTCATATCCATATCCATAATCCATATCCATATTCACCTTAACTGATCTCAACAAACAGGGAATATCCCTAACCATATAATAATATAAGATTCATATATTATCTAGCCAAACCACTTTTCTTTAAACATAAACAGTTTATCAAAATAAGGATAAAAGAAATCTTGCCTCGATCTTTAATCCCAAGAGGAATGATCCGGTGTTCGTCTCGAGTATCTATAGAAACGAAAAGGATCACCATCAAAATATATTTCACTTGACCACTATTTATATATATATTAACATCCTTGACACATATTATAAGTTTAACATATTATTTATAGACTAAAAGTTCCAAGAACTTATCCATTATTAGACTCCATAAAAGTTTCAGTGTTTTTCACCATTTCCTTATTAACCAAACATGACTGTAAAATTTTTCATAAATTATCAATTTCGAATTTTTACACAAGGTCAGTGGGGTTTTACTCTGTATTCACCCTACTATATTGTCCCAAAATTTTATAACTTTTAAAGATGTTTAAGTATGGTAATTCTAGCCTCAAAGTTGACACAATTGCATTTTCTCGGTTTCAGAACGATTTTCACTAAAACTCACTTTTCTCCTAAACCGTTCATTGGATTTTGACGTAATTTATATCAAAACGATCTATGAACTAAGCTCTATCCTCTCATGGTCAGTTAGTACCCTGGACAGAACCCTAACCATACAGGTATGGGTGTCAAAAATAGGGTATCTTTTGGTTTAACGAAAATCGGGCATTATAACGGCTATACTTTCATACTTTCCAAATTTTTCACACCTCCAAACTCATCATCCAACACATATATCAATCCATACACCATGTGGTCATCATACCAACCATGGATTTCAACACACAACACTTCCATAATCCATCAAAACACTTATAAACATTTATATAACCATGATTTTATATTTTACACTAACTTATTCCCAAAAACTAACCATAAACTCAAGATTCAAGCTAGGGTTTCAAGTATTATACCTTTCTTGGAGAGTGTACAAGCCATAATACACCTTTTATCACCTTTATATCACTTTATTATAGCTTAGATCTTCCAAATTATTGTTGGAGGAATTTCGTAACAACACGAAATCGGAGGGATGCTGGAATAATAGAGCGAATTTATGAGTATGTGGCTGTTTTTAGGGAATTAGGGTTTATGAAAAAAGAGGGGGCTGGACTTGGCAGGTGTCTCGATTTGTCTCGTGTATCGGATTCCATCATGCCAAGATGCCTGCGTACCTATATGTTTATATAGCATCAAGCCCACGCAGTTCTGTGAAATTGATTTGTGTCTATCCCTTAGAGACTTTAGGGATAAACTTCGTTAATCTTAGTGATTACTAATTTTATCTTATTTAATCTTATCGTTGTGATATCTTCCTGATTTGAAGAATATCGTTTGGAGGATAATTTCCGTTACTGATTGATTATGATTGATTGTTTCCTCGTTTCAGAGAGAGGATAAAACTTAGGCATTAAGCAATAATTATTAATCTGAATTAATAATTAATAATTATTAGAAATTTAGGAGATTATTAGACATGCCAAAATTGTGGCATAACAACTAGCCCCCAGTTCTTCAGTGTAGCTTGCTGCAATGGAGAACTAAACATTCTTCAAGCTTCCAAATTTCTTGAGTCGCTGAAACAACTAAAAATAGATGATTAGAAAAACACTTAGAGCACCACTGTGCTCGTTAGGCGTATGCGGATGCAAGAGTGATAGCATGCGATGACCAGTATAAGATATATATTTGCCAAGGTTTTCAAATGTGCGAGCATAAATAATTCGTTTGAAATCCATTGCGATCCTTGTTGTCAAGTTAGGACCTTGGCGCTTGTATATATCCCGAACTGGCATACACGCTTTTCAAGTGTCTGATGCAACCACATAAGGATATGTTTGATGCAATCACATAATAATGTGTCTTGCGGAGTCTTCGATGTAGATAAGATGTAGATGTAGATGTAGATGTACATGTACATGTAGTTGTGCATAGGGATGCCTCCACCCATGCGATCTTGAGAGATCTGGCCATGGGCCTTCAATGTAATTGTGCATAGGGATGCCTCCACCCATGCGATCTTGAGAGATCTGGCCATGGGCCTTCAACAATCCAGATGGTGCTGCACTGCACTTTACTAAGCATGTAGCCTTGCGGAATTTATAGCTTGTCTAGGCTACCCTACTTGACAATTTAGTTCGCAAGTTTGAAAATATTTTTGACATATATGTACTATCGCGACAATATATGAAAAATCTTTTACAAGCAATCCAAACGCAATAATAAATATGCCCTTTTAAGAGTGTCGCGGTATTTATTTTCTTTGAGAATAATGCTCCTTTTTTCGTGTAGAAAATCTTTTACAAAATTATGCGTCTCGTATATGTATTTTTTAAAGCATGCAGCTCGTACGAGATTGTAAAATATCCGCAATTCATCAATATGTAAATATCCACAATTTATCAACATAAATATCTCGTACGATATTTTTCCAAATCGCAATAATTTTATAAGCATAAAAATATAGCTCGCACGAATTTAAATAATAAATATTTTTTTCTTTAAAAAATATTTAAAAAATATAACCATGCATGCATGACATGATTAATTAATTTGAAGAAAAATATAAAATAAAAATTAAAAACTTATATTTGTTTTTCGTTTCCTGCCCATTCTGAATTTCCAAGTATTGCAGTATATGTTTTCCTTGCTTCTTATTGCTGCGCGTGGCTGTCACTCTTGCCCATTATTTTCTTCTTCTTATTCTCCTCCCGGGTCCCACCATATATGCACAAATGAACTATCATGCTTCTTCCTGTTTTTGATGCCGCGTGTGTGTTCCTGTCTTGATATTTTTTTTTCCTTGTGCTTGTGTTGATGTGCGTACCACTGCGTAGCCTCTGCAATTTTTTTTAATAATAAATCTGCGGATGCTTTTTATGTTCGAAACCCAAAACCCAGCATTCGTTTGTCCTCCACAAACGAAAAATTAACCCCTCCTTCTAGCGCCAAATATTGTTGGAGGAATTTCGTAACAACACGAAATCGGAGGGATGCTGGAATAATAGAGCGAATTTATGAGTATGTGGCTGTTTTTAGGGAATTAGGGTTTATGAAAAAAGAGGGGGCTGGACTTGGCAGGTGTCTCGATTTGTCTCGTGTATCGATTCCATCATGCCAAGATGCCTGCGTACCTATATGTTTATATAGGATCAAGCCCACGCAGTTCTGTGAAATTGATTTGTGTCTATCCCTTAGAGACTTTAGGGATAAACTTCGTTAATCTTAGTGATTACTAATTTTATCTTATTTAATCTTATCGTTGTGATATCTTCCTGATTTGAAGAATATCGTTTGGAGGATAATTTCCGTTACTGATTGATTATGATTGATTGTTTCCTCGTTTCAGAGAGAGGATAAAACTTAGGCATTAAGCAATAATTATTAATCTGAATTAATAATTAATAATTATTAGAAATTTAGGAGATTATTAGACATGCCAAAATTGTGGCATAACACAAATAAACCAAAAAAACTAAAGTTAGTTTCTAAGATTTACTATTCATCATCAATCTTGTAAAATTCATAACAAATCGAAAAATAAGGGTTTGCCTCTAAAATTTTTACCACAACTTGGCCTCTTCATATGCTTTGATTTGAGCTACAGATCACCAAAAACAAAGCTTCCTAGATATGGTTTTGATCCCGTTTTTCCTACGGGACAGAAGCTGTAAAGGACTAAGCAGGTTTGGTTCTTCAACTTGGGGAAGGGATTTGACTAGGCTACACTACTTTGTTGGCCATGAAATTTTGAAAGAATAATACTCATGGAGTGTATAAGCTATGGTTAAAATTTGGTAATTTTTGAAGCTCTAGATCTTGAGATATGAATTTTTCTTTGACCTTGGTTCATGGTGGGCAGTTTTGTGAGTTTTGTGTTTTGCTTGATTTTTCTCTTGAATAATGACTTGAAAGGCTTGTTTATATTCTTTACATCAGCTCCCTTATCTCTTAATTAAGTGGGTTTTAAGTCCACCAATGAGAAAGAGCCAATTGTTGGCTCCTTGTTAGTGCTTATCCTTGAATTTTACAAGAAAGTCCTTAGCTTTATGTAAATTGCATCAAACATCCTTTAAGTCTTATAATTCTTCTACTTTGGTACTTCCCTTCTTAATCCACTTAAAATCAGCCCTTGAATGTGATTGGGCCAATGGTAAGGCCCATATTTTGTTATTGGTTTTATACTTGAGCCTTGTCCAAGAGTTTCTAGTTGTTGGATTCATCGAATGATTTCTGTGATCGTCTCAGTGGTTCCTCATTTGTAAAGCTCTTGGATACCTATTATCCTCTCCCGCATCATATATTAATGTGTTAGGGTGGTTATAATCCCCAAGTAGATATTATATCCAATATCCTTGGTATATTCTCTTTATCTCAGAATTTGCCATCCCGGTTTCTCAAGCGTTCTCAAACTAGTTGCATTCTCTTTGCTCTGGGATTATATTCTCACCTCTTTCCCTCTCATAATATATCCTCCCTTGGACTTCTAATATTTATTATCCTTAACCCATGATTCGTTCACTTGATCGCTTAATCTCGTTATAAAGTCTCAGCGATTTCTAGAACGTTTGTTTTACTATCTCAGTGGTTTTCGTTCTAAATTCTCAAATCAAATATAATAAAATTCCAAAATATTAAATTCTCAATTCCTCAAATTTAATATCTCATTTCCAAGTGGTTCTAAATTGTTTAACAATCCAAATTCTTCTGGCATTTCCTTGACTTAATAGTCCCCTGGTTTAACCTAATTTCACATGTTACTCAAAGTATACACCCTTTTCATATTCCATACTCTTTAATATCCAATACAATAGTGTTCAATTGAAATTAAACATCTTAAAAATCTATACTCAGGAATTTCTGAAATCCGTCATCGTTTCGAGTCACTCATTTTCATAGTATGATGCTAATATGGTTTCAGATTATTCATTTTCTGTTTCACTTATAGGGTACCTACATACCATTTCCCTAAATCCTCAAAATCACTATTCATTTAAGCACTGTAGCATTTCTAAAGTTAGGGTTATTATAATTTTTTGACTATGAAAGGTTGAATGCTCCTAGGAGTCAGATCTTGTTGGAAATTGAGAAAGATAAGGAATTCTGATGGCCGAAGCCACTTAGGGGAGACCCCGCAAAACAAAACAAGGATCAGTATTGTAGGTACCATAAGGATGTGGGACATGATACCGATGATTTTAGGCAACTCAAGGACGAGATTGAATTCTTGATCCGAAGAGGGAAGCTAGGCTAGTTCACGAAGGGTGAAGATCGTGGAAATCAAAGGAGGGATTATGACAGGAAGAATAATGATCGTAGGGACAACGACCGTGATCGCAACCCACAGCCCCGAGGGCCAGTTATCAATATGATCTGGGGAGGCCCGACAGCGGCCAACATGACTAGAAACTCTCGAAAGGCATATTCCAGAGAAGTGATGCACATCGTGGGAGAGGCCCCGAAATGTGCTAAGACTGAAATATTGATTGGTTTTGATGATTCAGACCTCGAAGGGGTGAAGTTCCCCCACGACGACCCGTTGGTCATAACCCCTGTAATTGGAAACTCGGAAGTAAAGCGAGTCCTGATAGACAATGGAGCTTCGGTTGACATTCTGTTTCATGACGCATTTGTGAAGATGGGGTAAACTGACTATCAGTTGACCCCGACCAACATGCCTATCTACGGATTTAATGGAGTTGAATCCATGGTTGAAGGAACCATTCAACTACCTGTGACTATTGGATAGGAACCTAAAGAGGTTACTCAGATGCTGAATTTCTTAGTAATCAAGGCAGCCTCGACATATAATGCGATCCTAGGAAGGACTAGGCTTCATGCGTTTAAGGCTGTGGCCTCTACCTATCACATGAAAATTAAGTTTCAAACTCGCAATGGTGTTGGAGAACAGAGAGGGGATCGGAAAATGGCTAGAAGTTGCTATGTAGCTGCTTTAAGAGCCGATGGAGTAGGAGGGCTGGTCCTTCCGATTGAAGACATGGATGTCCGAGGAGATGATGAGCACCGAGGGAAGCCGGCAGAAGATTTGGTTCCTATACCTCTAGATCTCGGAGACCCCGAAAAGGTTACGTATATTGGAGCTTCTTTGAAGGAACCCTTGAAGGGCAGGTTGATGACTTTCTTACAAGAAAACAGTGATGTGTTTGCTTGGACAGCGGCCGACATGCCAGGGATTGATCCCCAACTCATAACTCACAAGCTGAATGTCGATCCAAAGCGGAAGAAGAGGAATTTTTCTCCTGAAAGGCAAGAGGCCATTAAGCAAGAAGTTGACAAGCTCTTAGAGGCTGGGTTTATTGAAGAGATTCAGTTTCCCAAATGGTTGGCTAACCCTGTGATGGTCAAGAAGGCAAATGGAAAGTGGAGGATGTGTATAGACTTCACTGATCTGAATGACGCATGTCCCAGAGATTGTTTCCCTCTACCAAGGATTGACACGCTGATAGATGCAACTGCTGGGCATGAGATTTTGAGTTTCATGGATGGTTTCAGTGGTTATAACCAGACTAAGATCATAAGGATGACATCCCAAAGGTATCTTTCATAACTAACTTTGGTGTGTTCTGTTATCTTGTTATGGCTTTTGGACTAAAAAATGCATGAGCCACTTACCAACAATTGATGAATAAGATATTCGCTCATCTAAATGGGAAAACCATGGAGGTCTATGTTGATGACATGTTAGTCAAGAGCCTATTCAAGGCAGACCACATTAATCACCTCAGAGAGGCATTCGAAGTGTTGAGGCACCACAAGATGATGTTGAATCCAGCCAAATGTGCCTTTGCCATTGGATCAGGAAAGTTTTTGGGTCTGATGGCTTCAAAGCGAGGCATAGAATTCAACCTTGATAAAATAAAGGTGATTCTGGATATGGAGCCACCACGCTCTGTAAGAGATGTGCAAAAATTAACAGGCCGAGTTGCAGCCTTAGGGAGGTTCATCTCCAAATCTGGTGATAAGTGCTTGCCTTTCTTTCAAGCATTGAAGAAGGTGAAAAAATTTGAGTGGATGCCTGAAAGCCAATAGGCCTTTGAACAGTTAAAGAAGTACATGACATTGATAACAGCCTCGAGGAAGTTACGACCGTACTTCCAGGCACATAAGATTGATGTCCTGATGAAACAGCAGTTGAGAAACATATTCCATAGCCCGAAGGCCAGTGGAAGGTTGATTAAGTGGGCAATTGAACTTGGAGAATTTGACATCACCTATAAGCCTCGAACAGCCATCAAGGCTCAGGCATTGGCTGACTTCGTTGTTGAATGTACTATTGATAACCAAGAAGTCGGGGGGCAAGAGATAGTAGCCACCCCAGGAAGTGAAGAAAAAGATGAGGAGCTTGTACCTGATCAGAAGGAATATTTGGTGCTCTATTTGGATGGAGCATCAAAAACAAAATCTAGTGGTGCAGGTTTAGTCTTGCAAAGCCCCGATGGGTTCACAGTTGAGTATGCTTTGAAGTTGGATTTTCCGACAACCAATAAAGAAACTGATCGAGTATGAAGCCTTGATAGCCGGGTTGGGCTTGGCCAGAATCATGAGGGTCAAGAATCTCAAAGTTTGTGGGGATTCAAGACTGGTAGTATCATAAGTGAATGGTGAATTTGAGGCCAAGTATAAAACTATGGCAAAGTATTTGCGAGTTGTGAAAGCTGTCATGACTCAATTTAATGAGTGCTGTGTGGAGCACATTTCGAGAGAAAAGAACGTTAAGGCTGATGCTTTGTCTAAGTTCGCTTCTTCTGAGATAGAGAATTATGCAGCGAGTGTTTACTTCCATGTCTTGAAGGCCCCGACCATCAACTCTAAGTTGGTAGCACCGATTGATGTAGGAAGCTGTTGGATAGATCCTATCCAAGCTCAGCTCGAAACCGGATGGCTCCCTGACGATGCCTTGGAGGCACGAAAGCTGTCAGTGAGAGCATTGAGATATGCCTTGATCGAAGGCATCCTGTACAAGAGATCGTTTGTCATCTAATATTTGAAGTGTTTAAGGCCCCAAGAGGCAAAAGAAGCATTGGAAGAAGTTCATGGAGGGATCTGTAGGCAACACTTGGGGGGCAGAGCCCTAGCTCACAAAATCACTCGTCTAGGATTCTATTGGCCAGAGATGTTGGCCGATGCACAGAATTACGTCAAGAAGTGTGATAGATGTCAAAAGCATGCTCCGATTATAAGGCAGCCACCTGAGATGTTGACATCAGTTAACTCTCCTATTCCGTTCGTAATGTGGGGGTTGGACATACTTGGTCCCTTCCTGTAGCTTCAGCACAACGAAAGTTTTTGATAGTGGCCATCGACTACTTCACCAAGTGGATTGAGGCTAAACCTCTAGCCAAGATAACCACCAAACAAGTTGCCCAGTTCTTTTGGGAGAACATAATTTGCAGGTATGGAATCCCACGAATCCTTGTGACGGATAATGGGACACAGTTCAACAACAAAGAATTTAAGAAGTATTGCGAGGAAAATGCCATTGAGCTTCGCTTTACCTCAGTGGCTCACCCTCAAGCTAATGGACAGGCAGAGGTAGCAAACCGGATTATCCTTGATGGACTGAAAAAGAGGGTCGAATGCTCAAGGAACACTTGGGTGGATGAGTTGCTGCCTATACTTTGGGCGTATCGTACCACTTGTAAAGTGACAACTGGAGCAACCCCGTTCTTGCTAGCTTACGGAGCCGAGGCAGTTGTGCCCTTAGAAATTATGCATGCTTCATCGCGAGTTGAGACATATGAACCAGAGACTAATGAAGAAGGCATGAAGCTCGCCCTTGATCTGATTGATGAGGTTAGGGATGAAGCAAATGCCAGGAATGCGGAGCATCAAAAGAGATCATCTTTCCACTACAACCAAAGGGTTAAGGAGAGGTTATTTCGACAAGGCGACTTGGTTCTAAGGAAGATAGAGGCCTCTAGAGTTGGCCAGAAGGGAAAGCTAGCCCCCAACGGGGAAGGGCCATATCGAGTCAGGAAGACGTTAGGACGAGAATCCTACAAGCTGGAGACCTTGAATGGAAACGAGGTACCTCGTACTTGGCACGCTTCGAACCTGAAGGTTTATTATGTTTAAGCTATTCTTGTAAAGACTTAGCTTTTTATTTATCTATTAGGAAAAGTTGCCATCTATGTAAGGGTTGAACCCATTTCGAGTTATTAATGCAAGTTTGTTTTCCGTTATATGATTCTGTTATTTTAATTATGTACCAAGCACCTGTCGAGTGTATGTCTAGAATGACCAAGTACCGAAAATAAAGAACATACGAGTAAAGGAAAACAACTGCATAGATAAGATGCCCTGGAGGGCGAAGGTTTAAGTTACAGACATCTCAAATAAAAGTATAAATCCGTGAAGGACCCCGAATGAAAATAAATACAGCCACAAGCGGCTAACAAGGCGATGCAAGGCCACTTACTCCTGTGGAGCTTCATCAGAACTCTCTTCCTTGCCAGACTCCTCCTCATTTGAATCATCCTCGTCAGAGCCGCTACCATCTTCGGCTATCACGTGCGCCCCAGTCCTCTCTACCTCTACTGCGCTAGAGGAAGAACTAGAGGAGGAGCTGTCTTCGTTCCGGATCAATCTCTTTCCGGGGATCGGATGTCGAATCATTCCATCTCTTCTAGCAGGCATGGGCTTCTTTCCACGAGGGCCCGAGGAGCCTGAGTCATGGCTAGTAGCTGGAATAGCCTTCTTGGAACCAGAGCCTGATGGCTGAGAAACAGTTGGGACCCCAGAGTCGGAAGCAGCCCAGCTAGGGCAAGGGAAGTTGTTCGGGTCAATCATGGATGGATACTTGCTGCTTACAGCCTTGATTGCTTTGTCCCAGCTAATGGACATGTTCACGGGGTGCAATTCATCATCATGGTCGTCAATGAAGTTTAGCAAAGCATCTGATTGATGATATGCTTCAACTACTTTGTTGAACTCGATTGTTTTCTTTCTGTGCAAAGAGTTGTACTGCTTCTGATAAGATTGAGCAACTGCTTCAACCCGGATGGCCTTAGACTCTAAGTCTAGCTTCTCCTCTTACCATTTCGCTTTCTCCTGTCTTAAGGCTATGTTGTCATCCCTGAAAGCATGCCCCTGACGGGTAGCAGACAGAAAATAGGCATTGGCCTGAAACAAGAAAATTGATAAGGCATTTATAACATCAACATAAGTAAAGACATCAAGCTTGAGAGTACGAATGTTATACCTGATAAAGAGCCTGTGCCCCATGGCGCTCAGACTCTTCTGTTTTGTCCCCGGCACACACCGTTGCTAAGTCAGTAGGGGTGATGGAGCATTGGGACCAATCCAAGGCCAAAGTAGGGCATCCCAAGACAGAGTCTTGTTCGCAGATACCCCAAATGGGGGTGAAGGGCGATCCCATGCCACCTTCGACATTCCTAGACCTCTTCTAAGAACATCCGGCTAAGAACTGAGGAATTTGCACATCAGCAGGACTTGCCAAGGCTTCTGCCTTCTTCATTATCATTTTAGTAGGGATCAATTGATTTTCAGGACGGTTGTCAATCTCTTCGGCAACTGAAACAAAGAAACGAAATAATATCGGAATAAGAACAAATGAAGTTCATAACGGACAAAAAAGATAAATTACCCTCAAGTGAAAGAAAGCTGAGGCCAGCTTCGATAAGTTTTCTCTCGTTCATGAAAATTTTGTAATGGGTATGACCATCGTCTGCTAATAGTCTATCTCGGTTTAGGAGCTCTTCCTCATCTAGATCACATATGAAGTATGAACTATCTTTAACATCTCTGAACTTTGTCACAAAGAATTGGCTCCAGTCGTCCCCCTTCCACTTGAGAACCACAAACTCTCGTGGCTAGAAGTGATGAGAATCCGGGACGGAAATAGTGTTCACTATCTGAGGAATTCTGGTTCTATGTTGAATGCTGATCCATCCTTTCTTAGTGTCAGGAGAATTCTTCACTGTAAATATACTCCAGAACATGGTAGTGCTCAAGGGAATGCCCAGATCCCGGCACTTTATTATGAAGATTATGACAAATATCCAAGCATTTAAATACAGTTGGCAAAGGTGAACTTGTAGTTCAGCTAGAAGTCTAATGATGAACCGATCAACAGGAAACCTCAAACCCGCATCGAGAGCACCTTTAGTGATGCACAACCTCTCCGGGTGTTGGAAATTTACTCAACTTGAAGCTTACTCAACTTACACGAACTATGATATGAATCAAGTTCTGAACTATTAGGGAATGCTTCCCTCATAGTACTTAGTAAATCTAAAAGAGAATCAAAATGATGATCAATGTATGAAGGAGGTCTCAGTCTAGCTTTACCTCTGAGAGATCGTGCCTTGCTTCTTTTGGCCATTGCCTCGGCCATGGAAACCGGAGGAGCGGGTGCACGGCTGTTGTCTGAGATGCTTGAAGCTTGAACTTCAACCTGAAACCTTGATGACTTGAGAGCTTGAGAGCTTGAAAACAAGAAGTGAAAAGAAGATAAGTGAATGAAAATGAAGACTCCTCCCACTCTTTTATAGAAGGTGGGTGACCTCCTATACCAGGTTGAAATACAGCTCGGTTCGCATTTGCAGGTCATCTATCGTTTATGAACGAAAAAAGATGAAATTCATCTGTTATATGTGAAGAGAATCGTAACAAATTCATACGATTCTGAAGAGAAAAAGAAGGATTTTAATGAATATATAGCGCCAAGCTACGCCAGAACACTTAACTGAGCTTTAAGAGCTAATTACGCTTAAGGAAGATAGATTACCAGAGATTAGCAAGTGCTAATAAAAAGATTAATTATGTTTGAAACAGAGAAAGGTTGATAGTCAACAACCAAGTATGAAGACCATGACTCAATATTGATGAACATGGTTGAATGTTGATGAACATGATTCAAGGTTTATAAAGAGGATCATGGTTCAAGATTGATGAAAGGATTCAAGCATCACGAATGAGCTCCGAAAGGCACAAAGAAGCTCCGAGAGGCACGTCAAGAAGCCGGAGGAGGGCCAACCAACCACCTGGCAGCCGACCAGCTGTCAGAGGAAGGTCCAACCGACCTCTTGGCAGCCGACCAGCTGTCAGGGGAAGGCTGAAGCCGACCTCTTGTCAGGTTGGCTGACCACTAGGTGATTTTCAACCCCCAAATGTAAGAACCCAGATTTTTTGTAGAATTAAAACTTTTATTATGTAATAGAGTATAAGTGTAATAGTGGTCCAAATGAATGAATATGTAAAGGATTTGGATTCAAGTACTTTATATGCTATGAGTGTTGTAATTGGTTGACAGTGTAGATTAGAATAATCTATCTCCTAGAAAGTAAGCTAAGGTTTACCAACAGAGGAAATATTCTCATGTCATCCAAATGGATATCTGTTATAAGTCCAGTGGTTCCGTAAAAGAGATAAGGAATGCTCGAAAGAGAACTAGGACATTTTTCTAAATACAGAGAATAAAGAAAGAATAAGTGATAAATATTGTTTTTGGTGGAAATTGGAATATTATTAGACGACGCTATATAGAAGTATTCAGAATGGATTTCTAAGTCCGTATTAATGATTAGTAGGCAATATAAGTATATGTAAACGATATCAGATTCAGAAAAATAGCACTTTTATTTTCTCCGAGATTTCCCTAAACACTGAATGATTTAAGGATTTAATATAAAGATTTAAGGGATTTAAATTCAAGAATTATAAAGGAGTATTGAGAATGGTAGTATAAATATTGAGAAGGTTTCCGGTAAAACCCTACCTAGAAATGCTTGAGATATTCCTCTGAACGATCAATGAAATTGAGCAATAACCGGACAAAGAAACAAGCAGAGAACCAAGATTTAACCATGTGCAAGTGGATGGAGTAAGGAACCAAGTTAGTTACAAAGGTAACTAGCAACATTAGAAACCAAACCAACTAGTTAGCCAAGATTACATCATCTCACCATAAGAACATAACACATGGCCACTTGATGTGGCATTGGATGACAAAATCACTTTAATAAAGCTAACTTATGCTAGATATTATCATAATAATTCATTTATATTGGATGAGATCAAAGACAAGCCAAGCAAACACCATTCTCTCCCATTTTTCTTCACCTTCGGCCAAACAGACAACATCCCAGAAAAACGGGCATATCTCCTTCGTTTCTTAATGAAATTTTGCGTTCTATAGCTTGTTGGAAAGGTATTGAGATGCTTTACAACTCTTCTTTAGGACCCTCATCCAGAAAAGCATGGTAAGGACCTCATTTTTGCAGTTCTTTGAATAGATGAATAGTAACTTTCAAGAACTAATTTCAGTTTTATTGTTTCTTTGGATGATCTAAGCTTGGTTAAGGTGTTCTAAGGGCTATACAAGGTTTATTAAGGCTTATACACTCTCCAAGGAAGGTATATCTCACCTAAACCCTAGATCTTACTTTGAGTTTTATGGATGTTCTTGATGGTTTTAGATTAGTTATGATCATGGTGTTGATATAAGCATGTAAGCATGATTATGTAGTTAGTTTTGTTGATCTAAGAGATTTGATGGTTATAATGATGAAGTGAGATGTTCTTGGACTTGTTAAGCTGAGTATTATGTGTATAAGATGTATGGTATGCCCGGTGTGGCTTGGTTTTGTTGAAACGAATTTAGAAATGTTCGATTTATAGCCGTCGTAATACCAAAATTTCATTAAACCCTTAACATTCGTGCATAACAGTTAGGTTAAATTTATGGCCTTGATGTTAATATGACCTACCCTTGTAGATCTCGAGTCATATATCGTTTTGGCACGTGAATCGAAGCAAACGGACTTACGGTTTAGGAGTTATGGTCAAAATCGTAAAAGTAATACGAAACCGTAAGTGCGAGTTCGTAACTGAAATTGAACCCCCTTAATATTACTAATTCAGTGGCGAATCTTGATAATCAAATATTAGAGATCATAAAGAAGGTGTGAGAGAAAGCCTCATGACGAACAGATCGTTTTTCAATTTTATAAAAATGTTTGAATCAAGGTTAAGTACGAATGAACCCCTAAAAAGGACAAGTGGTTATAACTTTGGAAAATCACTTGGAAAATGATCAATAAATCTCGAGGTATAATCTCTTTTAGTAAACGATCGACCTTAGCACTTTTGTGGCATAAGTACCTACCAAGGGTAAGTATAATGACAAGCTTTAATAACGAACAAATGTCGGGTCATAACGGTGATGAAAAGAGTTACACTAGAGGGTGTATAACGAGATAACTTGAAAACGTGTCTTAATCTAAGTTAAGTATATACTTAGCCTTTTAAAAGCATTAAGTAATTAATCTCGAGTACTTTGATTGTTTATAGATCACCGAGCTGACCCAGGACACGTTATCCTTACCAGATTACCAGACAAGTTTCCAATACTTTGAAACTGTTGTTGTGATAATATATATATGATTTGATTTTGTGGTACATATGCCATAGCATGCATGCCTACTTTCAAGTTATATTGTGATACTTGTTCCCTGACTTAATGTTGGCTTATAAGATAGATAGATAATATATCAGTTATATGCCGGATATTGCTAGGACCCTTAGTGAAGGGCATATGATTTCATTCTTCAAGTATAGACCGTGAGTCGGTATTTTGAAATATATAGATAGTCGTGAAAACCCGGAGGGATTCCAGTGACAGAATATTATTATTTCGAGGATTGTCATTTGATTATGAAATCTTTTGAGGAATGTTATTTATGAACATTAATTATATTTCCATAAGTACTAATTACTTGGAAATTATTCGAGGAATGTTATTTGATTATTTATTCGAGATTATTTATTTAATGAATATTCATTTGTATTCATTTGAGTTTATTTATTTAATGAATATTATTTGGAATATTCATTTGAGCTTTATTTCTGTAAGGTATATTATTCTGAGAACCCATTTGAGGTCTTACTTATTTACTGAATATTATTTAGAACATCCATTCGAGGAATTATTTATTTCGTGAATATTTTATATATTCATTCGAGGGTTACTGTGAGCAATATTTTATAATTAAGAACATTCTTTAATATTTATGAGTTAATAAATATTCTTTGAATATTTATTTAATTCTTTTAACTGATGTTAAAATATGTTATTTTATTCAAAATTATCTTCGACCTTCAAAGTTAAGTAAAATATTTCTGAGTCTTATCATGACTATTTTTTTATCAATGGGAGTTAATAAATTATCATGAATATCATGACTATTTTTTTATCAAGGGAACCTTGCTTGAGAATTGTTATTTATTTTATTTGACTTCCCGGTCATAAATATTTTGAAGTTATTCTTTCACTCACAACTGAGTTGCAATTCATCGATTGAATCTTTTGTTACTTCCTCATCGTTCGAGGGGTAAAATGATCGGAACAAGTCTGTATCCATTAACAAGCAACTGCTTGGGAAATACTGGTGAGTTTTCCTTTCCAACTAGAAACGACTACGTTGTGGAGTCTTATCAACAAGTATTATACTTGGGGAAAGGGGGACAAACTTTACGTTTCAGAGTCATGGATGTTATTCGAACTAGGAGCCGTGTAAGTGGCCGAGTGGCGCCGGTCCAGCAAAGGCCCAACCGTTGTCCGGGGGGTTCCAGAGGGCGGTAGACAAGTAAATCTGTAAGAACCCTAATTTTTGGTAATATTTCCTTTTATTTAATATCTTGTGACATTATCATTATGGAACTTTTCTAGTCATCCCTGTTGATTAATAGAATTGATTGTCTGAGAAACTGCGTTGTTGCATTCATTATGTAAGATAAAAAGGAAGATTGTGAATGCAGGAGTCTTATTGTTAGTATGATTTATAAAACTTGGGATTTGAGAATGGTTAGAGTATTAAAGGATTTATTAAGAATTATGACGAGGAATTATGGATATTCGAGGGATTTACACAATTCAGTACTTAAGGAATTATAGGGGAAATCTCTACGCGACAAAATATTATTACGAGAGATTAATTAAGATACGATACGAATTAAAGATTGAATAACAAGCATTGGTGGAAGAATAATAATACAAGGAGTAGCATTGCATGCAAGTCCCATGCAACCAAGTGGTTAGAAATCAAGCAAACTAGTTAGCCATTGGAAGATGAATAGTACCTAGTTACTTGCTTTTTCAAAAAAGGGGACAAGAAGTACAAGGATCCATGCTTGCTAGTACTTACCTATACTTACATGATATGTATCACCCAACCTAATTAACATCAATTATTCACCCAACACAAAACACAAAACACAAACTCTTCCCCCCCTTTGTATTGCTCTCGGCCAAGAAAGAAAGGAGAGAAGAAAAATTCTTCTCCCCCCTCTTCCATCACTCATAAATTACAACATAATTCCTAGGTCATCTTCATCATCTAGACAAGGTATTTTAGCAATTTCAAGCCATTTCATCCACCCAATTTCAAGTTACAAATTGTTAAAGCTTGGGTGAATAGTAACCATGTTTGTTTTTTCTTTTAGATCTTGAATTGTAAGTGTTGTAGGAGACCATTTAAGGTGTTGTTGAGTTGTGAAAAGCTTATACAAGGCCCCTAGGTGCTCAAGAAGGTATAAAAATCTCAAACCCTCTTGGTTATGTATTATTTATAAAGAATGGTAGTAGATCCATGTGTTTGTGAGCTAATCTTGGTTGTATATGTATTGATTAGCATGGATCTTGAGTTTTGATGTTGAGATTGTGACTTTTATGATTATGGATAATATATATGTCTCCATGAGTGTTATGAACCATGATCTAAGTGTATTAAGTGTTGGTTGTGTTGTGGAAGTGTGAAAAATGGTTGATCTAAGTAGTTTGTGCTTGCTGAGTTTTGTCCAGGAACATTGACCTGTATTGTAGCACGATTTTGAACCCCCAAATGTTGTCCCCTGATGTCATAACATATATTGTTGGAAAGATAATTGAATGTAGTTTCTGGAAATGTAAGGTTCATGACTAGGTGATGCATAGAGTTTAAGTTATGGCCGGAGAAGTGAATTGTGTTTCTGGATTCCGGACTGCACTAAGTGACCCCCTTGTGAACCTTGTTTAAACCCCTAAAAATATATGTGGGATCATGGAAAAATTTGATAATGTAGGGAATGCAGTGTTGAAGACCACCCAAAAAGAATTGGATTAAAATATGAATTTTTGGATTTTATAAAAATGATAGAGTAAAATCGCGCAAGGGAAAAAGTCGATTAGTGGAGCATGATTCTAGGGTTAGTGGTTATGATTCGAAAGTGGTAATTAAATTAAGTCGAGTAAGTGACGAGCGTAATCGAGTGATGACATGAACCTATAGTGGGGCTAAAGAGTCATAAGACGAAGTCGTTAAGTTAATTTAGTACCCCCCTAAACCCCGTAATTAAAGAGATATTGTTAAGGTACTAACGAACGATTATTGCTTATGTATAGATCGTTCGAATCCGCACGCTCGACCACCCCAACCAAACCAAGGCAAGTTTACTTTTCAAAACTTATCCCTATACAAGGAATTTCACCGCCGTGTTTGTAGTTTTCAATTATATCAAATGCTATGTTTATCGAAGTATTGATGCAATTGAGATTGAATAAGTACATGTATGCTTTTACCCCTTTAACTTAGATTGAAATGTTTTCTTCGGACAACGACTCTAGCAATAGAGGTCGTAGCGGTCCGTATATACTATTGACCGGGGAGCGGTATATTATTATATCGTATCTAGTTTGCGAAAACCCGAAGGGTCATTCGGGTAGTATCGTATACTCAAGTAACTATTGTTATATCTTCGTAAATACTCGAAACCCTATCTTGGATTAAAAGTTTATTTTATCGAATAATTATTTTATTAATTATTAATATTAAATCTTAAAATATTATTTATTAATCATTGTTCATTATTTAAAGACAAAGTTAATCCAAGATACTTTTTAATACTTTCAAACTCGAACTCTTTCGAACTCAAAACATTTTCGAAAACCCCCGGTCAGATTCTGCTTCTTGTATGATTTCAAGAATCATCGGTCGAATGATGTCGGACCTCAACTACTCTGTTTTCAATCAAAATCAAGTTTTTAAAAGAAAAAGAAAAAGGGACTCTGGCAGGTGTGGGAACCGTTGACGAACGATTCCCGGGATGTGTAAGCGGCCGTGAGCCAGGCGGTCCATCAATTATTATTCCGGCCCAGGTGTTGCCGAAGGATGATTACGGATGTAGTTTTCATCGAGGGTGATTACGGATGTAGTTTTCACCCGAGGGATAGTTACGGATGTAGTTTCTATCCTTCTACCGGTAGAGAAGACCCGCGGATTATTGGACATGGATGTGGCGACTCATCATCGTCAATCCTTGTCAGGTTTTGCGTTTTCTTTAAGTCCCATTCCTCCATATTGGAAAAATGCTTTGACACTGCTTCTTAGGCTTTCGTGCCGAGTTGCTGATAGTGTTCTATTTTGATGAGAAAGATGTTGATTCAATGCAGTATCTAGAACTGCAAGTTTATTTTGAAAACGAGGGCACATATTGTTGCACCTTCGGAATTTATCAACAATGACAAGTGATTTTATATCTGATTGATATAAATGAGTTTAATAACTGCTAATCATATGAAATGTTATATTGCTTACCTTATACATATATTTCTTGCTGAGCTATAGTTGCTCACTCTTGCTTGTTTTCAAATTTACAAACACAACAGCTAAGCGAAATGGCAAGACCCAGACAGACTGCTCGAAAGCAGGTGACTAGACCCGAGCCAGCAGTTGAGATTCCACCGGTAGGCCCCATTAGCCGGATTGGTTGGCAGCTTTTGTTAGTTCGTTTTGTTTATCAGTATGACCTGTGTAAGGCAGTGTATCGTAACAAACTTTCAAGCCGCCAACTTCGCTTCATATCGAAGTGTTGTTGGTAGCGTAAATACTATTTAATTCGGTCTATAATAACTCTGATAATTTTATTATTGTTTAATCAATGTGTGACATTTCTGAGGCTCTAACCTTTGTGTGTGAGTGTGGTGTGAGTTTATTGTGGGGTCGATGGCTGTGTTATATATATATATTATGTGCAAGAACAGGTATGTTACTAATGGAAAATGGACCGTGAGCGCCTAGATCTCCGACCCCGGATCTGGGGGCGTCACAGAAATGGTATCAGAGCGTGGTTACAGTTCTCAGAAACGATAGTAATTTAAGAAAGCAACCCTAATAATAATAACAATAACGATAACCCTAATAACAACATTAATAATACTTAGAACTCTCATCGAGTTTGTAGTCGGGTTATCGGATATATCCCTGACTTTAAGGCTCGTGAGGGAACTACTCCTAAACCTTTCTTTTATTGTTAGTGACCCACCTTATTTCCCTTGTGTAGATGGAGGAGATACCAGACCCTGAGGCTTTCGAGAGAGAGCATGATGAGGCACTGATGCGAGATACCGAGGATCCTGAGGAGGATATGGGTGCTGACTCCGAGCTTGGCCCCTGGATTACACTGATAGAGGATACTGATGATGAGGATCCCGTTGAGGAGCCCTTTGAGCCTGAGCCAGAGCCTGTTACCCCATCTCCTGTAGCTACTGATGAGGAGAGTGTGAGATCCGGTGAGGGTCGTGTTGTGTCACCACCACCTTCTCCGCAGTCATCGAGCCCTGTTTCATCGGACGGTGACTCCGAGGATGACACTTCTGGCGAGGAGGAGCTTGACCCTACCCCTGCTACTGCTCCTGCTCCTGCTGCTGCTGCTGCACCTACTCCTGTTCCTGTCATACCACCTCCACCGATGGACCTACCCCAAGTGTCGGGTACTGAGCATGCTTACGTGGTACAGTTCCTGACCCGAGACTTACTATCTGCAGAGGCCCGACTTAACGAGGCGAGGCGGGCACTAGTGGTGGAGCGCGAAGCGCGCTTGATGATCCAGGCTGAGATGAGGACCGCTGTTGCTAGGAGGACTAGGGCTCGACTCCATAGGATTGAGAGGAAGAGTCGCGATAGGATTCTTGGTTTAGGGATCCGCGGGGGCGGAGTGATCCAGGCTAGGGATGCTATGCGTGTTGTGCGTCATGCATTTGCCCGAGTGAGGACCTTGCTCCGTCACGGTGCGGCCCCGTGATATGTTACTGATAGCTCAGTCCCCTAGGTTCAGATGACATTTGTGTATCGATTTTGCGGGATAGTTGACTTGTGCAGTGGTATCCTTTCTGACCAGTGGATGAGTAGACTAACCTACAGATATGTAGATGTGACTTCGGGTAGTATGTACGGATGTAGCCCTACTTTTATGTAGCCTGACTATTCGGATGATGTACTTGTATTGTTCCACTTTTGCTAGACTTTGACATCAGAACTATGTATTTGGCTCTAACATCCAAACTTTGCGATAACCCTTGTACCGTACTTATTTAGTTTCAGTTTCCTTAATATTTCCTCAACTGCTTTACTTTCCGATGCCATGCTTTACTGTTTTGATATACAACTGTGATTATACAATTGCTACCAGCCACAAATACAACCATGTTGTTTCAAATTTACGATATGCGATTTCAAATTGTTTTCTACAATTTCCAAAAATGTTCCTACAATCTTTAAAAATAAATTTTTTTAAAAAAATGTTTTGAAATTTTGAAAAAATATTTTTGAGGTTTCGAAATTTTGAAAACTCTTGTAAATGTTTTCGCATCCCAAAGGGATTTTTCCCCAAGAAAAAAATGTTTGACATTTTATCTCCAACATCGGATTATTAAAACTTTTGCACATCCACCATTATGAGGAGGAACGATACGCTTCTGACCCGTGCAAACGCTGTCAGGTAATTGGAAAACCCTAACCCATTCCTTGTTTTATTATCAAAATCATGCCACCCAGAAGAATGAACACTCGAGCTCATCCGATCAGTTCTGAGGGCCAGGGTAGCCACCATGGAACCGGAGGCCACCAGAACCATGAAGGGGAGAATGCCAACCTGAGTGAGATGAGGGCAACGATCATAACTTGTTTGATGACTCTGAGTATGAAGAAGAAGAAGCTGGTGATGACACCCGAGAGGTAGAACATCCTAGAGGAGGCCCTATGGAACAGTTCATGGAGTTACTTAGGCAGAACTTGGACCGTCCCCCAGTTCAGCAACCACCCCCAGATTGCTAATGCTAATGCTTTCCGGAACTTCAAATCCCTGAAACCCCCAGAATTTAAAGGAACTGCCGACCCGTTCGAGGCAAGGGCCTGGCTGAAGGAAATGGAAAAATCTTTCGAGATACTAGGTGTCGCTGAAGAGCAGAAGACTGTTTTCGCCACTTACCTTCTGAAGGGTGAGGCGAACTATTGGTAGGAAGCTAAGAAGAATTTGGAAGGAAGAGGTGTGGTGACCTGGGAGAGATTTAGCGAGCTGTTCTTGGAGAAGTACTTTCCTAGGTTCATGGAGACACAAATGGAGCTGAAGTTTTTGGAGCTGAAGCAAGGAAATATAACGGTGGCCGAGTATGAGGCCAAATTTACTGAGCTGTCGAGGTTTGTGCCGTAATATGTGAACTCTGAGGCAAAGAGGGCCCGAAGGTTTCAATTAGGGCTAAAACAATGGATTCAGAATCGTGTGGCGGTTCTTGAGCTGACAGACTATGCCACCCTGGTATAGAAAGCATCAATTGTTGAGGCTGGGAGTGAACAGATGCAGAAGGAGAGAGAAGGAAAGAAGAGGAAGTTTGATAGTCGAAAGGGAAATTCTGCGGGTGGGAGCTTTCCGAGCAAATTTAAGCGAGGAACGATGTCCCAACCCAGCGGAAACTTTGGAACCAAGAGAGCTGAAAGTTGGAGTGTGGGCCAGAGCGGCCGACCACAGGGATCGTCTTACTCTACCCCATCCCGAGCCCAACCCCCAGAATGTAATAAATGTGGAAGGAAACATGCGGGCGTGTGTAACCTGCAAGATGTGAAGTGCTTCAAGTGTGGGCTGACAGGGCATTATGCTAACGTCTGTCGCGGAACTAGTAACAACCCGAGTGCCGGAGGTAATTGCTTCAAGTGTGGGAAACCAGGGCACCGAATGAGGGAATGTATGTCCTCTGGGCCAGCTGCATCGAGAGTGAGTGGAACTGCTTCTAACAAGGCCCCTACTGCAAGAACTTTTAACATGACGGTGCAGGATGCCGTGAGAAACACGGATGTGATTGCAGGTACTCTACTACTCAACTCAGTTAAGGCAAATGTTTTATTTGATTCGGGAGCTACCAAGTCCTTCATATCTCTAGATTTTGTATGTCAGTTAGGCCTTAAGACTGAACCATTGAAAGACAGATTGCAAATAGAGATAGCTAATCATGAAATTATTCCCGTTAGCCAAGTATGTCCAGGTTGCGACCTAGAAATAGAAGGGCGACACTTTCGAGTAGATTTAATACCTTTTAAACTAGGGGAGTTTGACGTAATAGTAGGTATGGATTGGTTAACAACCCACGGAGCCCAGATTGATTGCGTAAAGAAGAAAGTAAGTTTGAGACTGCCAGGGGACGAGGAAGTAGTGCTTAGTGCGAAACGGCAAAACCAAAAGTTCCTGACTATGATTCAAGCTAAGAAGCTGTTACGTAAAGGATGCGAAGCCTATTTAGCCTATGTGAAGGATACCAAGAAGGAGGCACCAAACCTACAGGAAATCCCTGTCGTTAATGAGTTCGCGGACGTATTTCCGGATGATCTTCCAGGACTACCACCTGATAGAGACATCGAGTTCGCTATAGACTTAGTTCCGGGTACGGCCCCGATTTCGAAAGCCCCATATCGGCTAGCCCCAGTGGAGATGAAAGAGCTAGCCACTCAGTTACAAGAGTTGTTGGATAAAGGGATGATAAGACCTAGTGTGTCACCGTGGGGAGCCCCGGTGTTATTCGTGAAAAAGAAGGATGGTAGTATGAGATTATGTATAGACTACAGGGAGTTGAACAAGGTGACTATAAAGAATAAGTATCCCTTGCCCAGGATAGATTACCTGTTTGATCAATTGAAAGCAGTTTACTTCTCTAAAATTGATTTGAGGACCGAGTATCACCAGTTAAAGATTAAACCAGAAGATATACCAAAGACGGCCCTTCGCACCCGGTACGGACACTATGAGTTCCTAGTGATGTCATTTGGGTTAACGAATGCCCCTGCAGCTTTCATGGATTTAATGAATCGAGTCTTCAAGAAGTACTTGGACAAGTTTGTTATAGTCTTCATCGATGACATCTTGATTTATTCCAAGACGAATGAGGAACATGCAGAGCACTTGAGGATTGTATTGGGAGCATTGAGAGAAGAAAAGTTGTACGCTAAGTTCTCGAAGTGTGAATTTTGGTTGAAGGAAGTTCAGTTTTTAGGGCATGTGATTAGCGAACAAGGCATTCTAGTGGACCCAGCCAAAATAGAGGCTGTATCAAATTGGGAGAGACCAACCACTCCGACAGAGGTGAGAAGTTTTATAGGGTTGGCTGGCTACTATAGGAGATTTGTCCAAGACTTTGCCAAGATAGCAGCCCCTTTGACCCGACTAACTCGCAAGACCGAGAAGTTTATGTGGACTGAAAAATGCGAAGAGAGCTTCCAAGAGTTGAAGAAGAGGTTGGTGACAGCACCAGTACTAGCCCTACCTGATGATAAGGGAGATTTTGTGATTTATAGCGACGCATCCCATAAAGGTTTAGGGTGTGTGCTTATGCAGCACGGTAAAGTGATCGCGTATGCATCCAGACAACTTAAGGAGTATGAGATAAGATACCCCACACATGATTTGGAATTAGCAGCGATAGTTTTTGCTTTGAAGATCTGGAGACATTATCTTTACGGAGAAAAGTGTGAAATCTACACGGATCACAAGAGCTTAAAGTACATATTCACTCAGAAAGTGTTAAACATGAGGCAGAGGAGATGGCTAGAGCTAATTAAAGATTATGACTGTGAGATTCATTATCACCCAGGGAAGGCCAATGTGGTAGCCGATGCACTTAGCCGAAAGGAGAAACTCAAGATGATAACGTCAGTAGACGAGTTGATCAAGGACCTTGAGAAACTGGAGATTGAAGTGAGGTTACCAAGAATTGGACAAGAGAGTCTAATGGAAATAAAAGTCCAACCACCGCTATTGGAAAAGATTAAGTTATGCCAGGAAAAGAAGATAGAAGAAGAAAAGAATTCAATGGAGAAAGTTTTGACTGGCGAGGAAATTAAGTGTGAGAAGGACGGGAATGGAATTATGAGGTACGCATCTAGGATATGGATCCCGAACGTTCAGGAGTTAAAAGATGAGATTTTGCAAGAGGCTCATAGTTCAAGGTACTCAATTCACCCTGGAGGCATTAAGATGTATAGAGATTTAAGAGAATACTATTGGTGGCCAAATATGAAGAAGGACGTGGCAGAGTGGGTAAGTAAATACTTGACATGTCAAAGAGTAAAGGCCGAACACCAGAGGCCCAGTGGATTGTTGCAACCCTTAGAGATACCCGAGTGGAAGTGGGAACAAATTGCGATGGACTTTGTGGTCGGATTACCAAGGACAAAGACTAATCATGATGCCATTTGGGTAATTATCGATAGGCTGACCAAGTCAGCACATTTTCTTCCAATCAACGAGAGATATACTGTCGACAAGCTGGCAGATATTTACTTAAAGGAGATTGTGGTTAGGCACGGGGTTCCTGTGAGCATTGTATCAGATAGAGACCCAAGATTCAACTCCAGGTTCTGGAGAAGCTTTCAGGATTGTGTGGGGACCAAGTTAAACATGAGTACTGCATACCGTCCCCAAACAGACGGACAGAGTGAGAGAACCACCCAAACCATCGAGGACATGTTGAGGGTATGTGCCATTGATTTTAAGGGAAGTTGGGATGACCACTTGCCGTTGATCGAATTTTCCTACAACAACAGTTACTGTTGGGAAGAGGCTGGAGAGCGGAAGATTTTAGGGCCTGAACTGGTCCAACAGACAAGAGAAACTATCGAGCTCATAAGAGGACGGCTGGTAGCGGCCTAGGACAGATAGAAGAAGTATGCGGACCAGACCCGCAAGGACAAAGAATACGAGGTAGGAGAGTTTGTGATGTTAAAGGTATCACCGTGGAAAGGATTGATGAGATTTGGTAAGAAAGGGAAACTAAGCCCGAGATTTATTGGACCTTTTGAGATCTTGAAACGAGTTGGGAAGTTAGCCTATGAATTGGCTTTACCCCCGAGCTTGCAGCAAGTACATAATGTGTTCCATGTGTCCATGCTACGACCCTACCATACCGACTTCCGACATGTGATAGAACATGATCAAGTGGATCTGCAACCAGACTTAACATATGTGGAGCAACCCGTAGAAATCATGGATAGAAAAGAACAGGTGCTGAGGAACAAGGTTGTCAAATTAGTGAGAGTTTTGTGGAGGAATCAGAATGTCGAAGAATCAACATGGGAACTAGAGAGCGCGATGCGTGAAAAGCACCCCCAACTGTTTTCAACCTGATTCAGGGACGGAATCCTTTTAAGGAGGGGAGGCTGTAAGAACCCTAATTTTTGGTAATATTTCCTTTTATTTAATATCTTGTGACATTATCATTATGGAACCTTTCTAGTCATCCCTGTTGATTAATAGAATTGATTGTCTGAGAAACTGCGTTGTTGCATTCATTATGTAAGATAAAAAGGAAGATTGTGAAGGCAGGAGTCTTATTGTTAGTAAGATTTATAAAACTTGGGATTTGAGAATGGTTAGAGTATTAAAGGATTTATTAAGAATTATGACGAGGAATTATGGATATTCGAGGGATTTACACAATTAAGTACTTAAGGAATTATAGGGGAAACCTCTACGCGACAAAATTTTATTACGAGAGATTAATTAAGATACGATACGAATTAAAGATTGAATAACAAGCATTGGTGGAAGAATAATAATACAAGGAGTAGCATTGCATGCAAGTCCCATGCAACCAAGTGGTTAGAAATCAAGCAAACTAGTTAGCCATTGGAAGATGAATAGTACCTAGTTACTTGCTTTTTCAAAAAAGGGGACAAGAAGTACAAGGAGCCATGGTTGCTAGTACTTACCTATACTTACATGATATGTATCACCCAACCTAATTAACATCAATTATTCACCCAACACAAAACACAAAACACAAACTCTTCCCCTCCCTTTGTATTGCTCTCGGCTAAGAAAGAAAGGAGAGAAGAAAAATTCTTCTCCCCCCTCTTCCAACACTCATAAATTACAACATAATTCCTAGGTCATCTTCATCATCTAGACAAGGTATGTTAGCAATTTCAAGCGATTTCATCCACCCAATTTCAAGTTACAAATTGTTAAAGCTTGGGTGAATAGTAACCATGTTTGTTTTTCTTTTAGATCTTGAATTGTAAGTGTTGTAGGAGACCATTTAAGGTGGTCTTGAGTTGTTAAAAGCTTATCCAAGGCCCCTAGGTGCTCAAGAAGGTATAAAAATCTCCAACCCTCTTGGTTATGTATTATTTATAAAGTATGGTAGTAGATCCATGTGTTTGTGAGCTAATCTTGGTTGTATATGTATTGGATAGCATGGATCTTGAGTTTTGATGTTGAGATTGTGACTTTTATGATTATGGATAATATATATGTCTCCATGAGTGTTATGAACCATGATCTAAGTGTATTAAGTGTTGGTTGTGTTGTGGAAGTGTGAAAAATGGTTGATCTAAGTAGTTTGTGCTTGCTGAGTTTTGTCCAGGAACATTGACCTGTATTGTAGCACGATTTTGAACCCCCAAATGTTGTCCCCTGATGTCATACCATATATTGTTGGAAAGATAATTGAATGTAGTTTCTGGAAATGTAAGGTTCATGACTAGGTGATGTATAGATTTTAAGTTATTGCCGGAGAAGTGAATTGTGTTTCTGGATTCCGGACTGCACTAAGTGACCCCATTGCGAACCTTGTTTAAACCCCTAAAAATATATGTGGGATCATGGAAAAATTTGAGAATGTAGGGAATGCAGTGGTGAAGACCACCCAAAAAGAATTTGAATAAAATATGAATTTTTGGATTTTATAAAAATGCTAGAGTAAAATTCGCGCCAGGGAAAAAGTCGATTAGTGGAGCATGATTCTAGGGTTAGTGGTTATGATTCGAAAGTGGTAATTAAATTAAGTCGAGTAAATGACGAGCGTAATCGAGTGATGACATGAACCTATAGTGGGGCTAAAGAGTCATAAGACGAAGTCGTTAAGTTAATTTCGTACCCCCTAAACCCCGTAATTAAAGAGATATTGTTAAGGTACTAACGAGCGATTATTGCTTATGTATAGATCGTTCGAATCCGCACGCTCGACCACCCCAACCAAACCAAGGCAAGTTTACTTTTCAAAACTTATCCTTATACAAGGACTTTCACAGTTGTGTTTGTAGTTTTCAATTATATCGAATGCTATGTTTATCGAAGTATTGATGCAATTGAGATTGAATAAGTACATGTATGCTTTTACCCCTTGAACTTAGATTGAAATGTTTTCTTCGGACAACGACTTTAGCAATAGAGGTCGTAGCGGTCCGTATATACTATTGACCGGGGAGCGGTATATTATTATATCGTATCTAGTTTGCGAAAACCCGAAGGGTCATTCGGGTAGTATCGCATACTCAAGTAACTACTGTTATATCTTCGTAAATACTCGAAACCCTATCTTGGATTAAAAGTTTATTTTATCGAATAATTATTTTATTAATTATTAATATTAAATCTTAAAATATTATTTATTAATCATTGTTCATTATTTAAAGACAAAGTTAATCCAAGATACTTTTTAATACTTTCAAACTCGAACTCTTTCGAACTCAAAACATTTTCGAAAACCCCCGGTCAGATTCTGCTTCTTGTATGATTTCAAGAATCATCGGTCGACTGATGTCGGACCTCAACTACTCTGTTTTCAATCAAAATCAAGTTTTTAAAAGAAAAAGAAAAAGGGACTCTGGCAGGTGTGGGAACCGTTGACGAACGATTCCCGGGATTTGTAAGCGGCCGTGAGCCAGGCGATCCATCAATTATTATTCCGGTCCAGGTGTTGCCGAAGGATGATTACGGATGTAGTTTTCATCGAGGGTGATTACGGATGTAGTTTTCACCCGAGGGATAGTTACGGATGTAGTTTCTATCCTTCTACCGGTATAGAAGACCCGCGGATTATTGGACTTGGATGTGGCGACTGATCATCGTCAATCCTTGTCAGGTTTTGTGTTTTCTTTAAGTCCCATTCCTCCATTTTGGAAAAGTGCTTTGACACTGCTTCTTAGGCTTTCGTGCCGAGTTGCTGATAGTGTTCTATTTTGATGAGAAAGATGTTGACTCAATGCAGTATCTAGAACTGCAAGTTTATTTTGAAAACGAGGGCACATATTGTTGCACCTTCGGAATTTATCAACAATGACAAGTGATTTTATATCTGATTGATATAAATGAGTTAAATAACTGCTAATCATATGAAATGTTATATTGCTTACCTTATACATATATTTCTTGCTGAGCTATAGTTGCTCACTCTTGCTTGTTTTCAAATTTACAAACACAACAGCTAAGCGAAATGGCAAGACCCAGACAGACTCCTCGAAAGCAGGTGACTAGACCCGAGCCAGCAGTTGAGATTCCACCGGTAGGCCCCATTAGCCGGATTGGTTGGCAGCTTTTGTTAGTTCGTTTTGTTTATCAGTATGACCTATGCAAGGCAGTGTATCGTAACAAACTTTCAAGCCGCCAACTTCGCTTCATATCGAAGTGTTGCTGGTAGCGTAAATACTATTTAATTCGGTCTGTAATAACTCTGATAATTTTATTACTGTTTAATCAATGTGTGACGTTTCTGAGGCTCTAACCTGTGTTTGTGAGTGTGGTGTGAGTTTATTGTGGGGTCGATGGCTGTGTTATATATATATTATGTGCAAGAACAGGTATGTTACTAATGGAAAATGGACCGTGAGCACCTAGATCTCCGACCCCGGATCTGGGGGCGTCACAAAATCCGTCGGTGCTTCCTTCTACATGTAGAGGACAAAGATGGGAAGCATAACATGTGACTGATCATCGTAAATGTTATGGCTTCTGGCGCGTCAATGCTCCAGTATTAGTTCATCTTTCAAAGTTAGAAATTTTCTGCAACATTATCAGTGTTGGCAGGGTTGAAAAGTGTTCAAGACTGGGATTGCATATTTTTCCTGCAATTTCCTTTTTATGAGATGTGATGATATCTGGCTCATCTTTTTGCATAGCAGATATTTCTACGAAAGATATATTTTGAGTTACCTTGTAACTTCATCTTTTACCTTATACTAGCACTATGTTCGTTAATGTATGGCATATGGTTTCGAAAATACTTTTGAACTGTTATATATATTATTGTTCAGTATACGTTATTGTTGGTGGGCTATTGCTCACCCTTGCTTTATTTATTATATCAGAACAACAGCTAGAGCAGATGGCCCGTCCAAGGCGCACTTGGCGCAAGAGTGTGGGAGCCATCAGAGAGTTACCCGCTGATGTAGCTACCATTGCTGAAGAAGAAGCTATTGGTAGGCTAGTTGTTAGCTTTTAAGTATCAAGTGTACTTATTCATATGACATATATAAACGGATGGCAAGAAACATGTTTAGTTGTATTGTAATTCTTTGGGTTGTAAGAACTCAAGCTGGTGATTTATATTATTTGGTAGTTACTCTGATTTCATCTCTGGGACTGTAACTGGTGTGTTATGTTGCTGTTTGGGTCACAAGGTTGTAATTTAGTTTATGTTGGTTTTTTGGATGGAAATTGAGACCGTAACGACCGGATCCCCGACCCCGGATCTGGGGGTGTTACAGTAATGGTATCAAAGCAAGAGTTATATATCCCAGAGATGATGCGACGTTATAACAATAAATTCACTAAGATAATAAGAACTCTTGCCAAGTTCACCTAAAACCCTTATGGGAACCCTTAAGTAACATAATAGTAACTTAGCTCGATATCGTATCAACGAATAAGGCGACGGACCTTGGGGCTTACGTGCAGCTTCATGAGGATGCTTTATTATATGCTGACGATCGAATTGTGGATTTGATAGAGTACTCTACTGAGGACCCGGAGGAGGTTTTAGCTATAGAGGTGAATCCTATGAAGGACAAGGAGTTTACCCTTGAGGAAATGAGGGCTGCAGCCAGAACGACTGTAAGAGCTAAGGTATAGTGCTTAGAGAAGTATGCGTAAAGAATTGAGATATTATTAAGAAAACTAAAGAAGCATATTGGATTCATAGCCAGACTACCGGATGTAGTGCCAGCAAGTAAGATGGATTAGAAGGATTACTTGAGAACTTATGTGGAGATAGACAAGAATCCTTAGAGACTTTCAGACTAATGAGAAAAGAGTTAGGATGATGCATGATTATCAAAGACATCGATATAGGACGGGGAGCAGAACCTCCAGGAGTAGTTGAGATAGAGGCAGCAAGTGCCATATCATTTGATAAATGGATTAGTGTGAATATTGTCAATAGTAATTCGTCATGAGAAGGCATATTTTATAGGTTATAATCTATAAAGTCAAATTGAGATTGATGAGGCGGTTTGATTTAGGGAAATGTTCATTTTATGAATAGATCAGCTTAGAAAGTAAAAACATTGGGAAGTGATGGTATGATTGGACAAAGTTATATAAGGAAGTAGTAAGCGAGACGATGATCTCAAAACCTATAAGAGGAAAAGACTAGTGAGTCTATGATAACTCGTAATAAGACCATTGTCAGGGTCTAAGTATAGGTTTATTTCAACTCTGTGAAACAATGAACCAGGACCATTAAATGCATGTGGTTCAGAGGAATATTAAATTCTTTCTTTTCCTTGAATGGATTATAGTAGTTACATCAAGTTTACTCTGACGCTCAAATGGATCAAGTAATACGATCAGTGGTTAAGAGGTAATGGAGAATGTTTTGAGATGAAACCTGAAAGAGCAAGTGCATGCCAAGTTCTCGAAGTATGAATTCTGATAAAATAAAGTTCAGTTATTAGGACATACGATCAATAGTGAGTTGTGATTGGTTGACCCCGCCGAGTTAAAGGCAGTTTCAATTGAGAAAGGCCAACCACACCGACTAAGGTGAGAAATTTCAAAAGATTCACCGGGTATTACCAAATATTTGTTCAGGACTTTACAAAGATTGCAGTCCCGTAACCCGACTTATTTGAAAGACTAAGAAATTTGAATGAACAGGAAAATGTGAGAAAATCTTCCTGGAGATAAAGAGGAAATTGGAGGCGACCCAGCGTTGGAATTGCCTAATGGAAGAAGGAAGACTTTGTGATATATTAGGATGCACCTCATATAGGTTTAGGTGGTGTGCTTTTGCAGCATGGAAGAATAATTGCGAATGCATTTCGGACAGCACGGTTCACCAGATTCGGATGGCCTTGATAGTGCCAATGTTGTGGAACGACTAACTCCGACGGTAGTAGTCCTTCTGAGATTAGTGGTTAGGTAGACTGACATTTGGTAGTATCTATTATTAGGACGTATATGTATCAGGAAGATATGGCATGTTTTAGTTTGAAACTTTTGATTTCCCTTCTATGGGATGTATATATTCGGTTCCTTTCTAGTGGTTAAACTTCCAACTTTATGTCAATCATTCCGTATTATAACTGCTTACGATTCTACCTTCTTGGATGTTCATAGAACTGTTCTTTAGGTTTCAAAATGGCTCTTCTTAGTGTTACCAGTAGGTGGATAGATCAACCAAAATTTTCCTGATTCTGGAAAGAAATTCAACAAATTTTGGCAAACCTTGTCTTTCTGATTATCAGAGGACGTTACTGAAGAGAGCGGAAACTCGAGCGAACCCTATGGATTGGGTAAGGTAGCCACTATATGGGTTGGGGGACAGACCCTGATTATATTACAGTTGATTGTAGAGATAAAATAATGAAGTTGAGATTGGACGATAAAGGGGAAATGTATTTAAGGACCAAACCAGACTGAGGAATTCTGGGATTGACTTAAATGAAAAGGCTATTATGCCAAGAGTGTAAGCTTATGCAGCACGTGGGAATGATAAGAGAATTTGAAAAGATAAAAGTAATAGAAAGGTGCCCGGAGACGGTACCGAGAAGTCGATTGAGATTTATATGGAGTAAAATTTTGGAAAGATCATAAGGTATCAAGGAAGAGGAATGAAAGTAGTGACTATGCTACACTGGTACCTAAGACTGCTGTGGAAAGGAAAGTAGTGAACAAATATAAAAAGAAAAAGTTTAAGAGTACGCGAAAAAAAAGCATATTGATAAGCGTAACCTACGCTAGATGAGTTATCTTCGCTGTGGACGAAAGAGGCGCTATGCCGGCAATTGGTAGAAAAGTAATGCCATTAGCTAACCCTAAACTCAAATACTATAGCGTGGCCATTTGGGGCCATGTGGAAAAGAATTATAAAGTGACGAGACCAGCAATGTAAGGACAAAGCGGGGTGCATCTAACCAAGCACCAATCGCGAGAACTTTTGATATAAAGTGAAGTGATTCATGTGTATATGATTGACCAACTTATGAACTAGAAGGAGAAGTAATAAAGTGAATTGAGATACATGATGATGAGATTTTATAAATACCATGGATGTATTATGACTGAGGAAAGTGATCAATGAAGGTTTATGAAGATTGTTAGAGATGGTGCAGTACGATGCATAAATGTTATCTGAAACTTAGTATCCTCAAGAAGAGTAAAAGGTACTAAGAGATTCATGTTGAACACGACCAATATCTTCCAGAACATCCATGCTACCATTACCAAGTTCTGTAAGAAGAGCAGATAGACATATGTTGTCTTTTGGGAGGTCATGTAGACTAACATCAATTTGAAAGAAAAAGGTTGGCATTAGGCTACCTATAGATTATCAAGATGAGAATGATTGAAAAGAGACCCTTATTAAGGATATATGATTTGATTGTCAATTACAGGATATAAGTATTTCTTGAAAATAGAATTGAGGATAAAATGTCCATAAACTAAGAGGAACCCTAGGGATTCACAAAGAATGGCATTACCCCTAATAAAAATAGTGTGAATTTGGACGATATAAGTTCAATTGACCAAGGCATCGATAATTGAAAGGAGTTTCGGAAAGTACATAGACAGAATTGTTATAGGATTGACTAATGATTTTTTTTATTTACCCTGTACTTAGAAAATACAGGAGGAATGATGAAGATGGCCTAAGAGATTTTACAAAGAGAGAGCTAGTATCTTAAGATTCAAAATGGAAGTTGGTAGGGACTGTATGACATAATAATAATGCCAGATGAAGTATGTGTGAAACCATGAGGAGGTATGGATTGAACCAATAAAGGTTGAGATTATCCTAAAACAAGAAAGAATTAAGAGAAGAAATATCCTAGGTATGATTAGAGTAACCGTGATAAAGTTCACACAGAAAGGTGGAAGCAATGACTTATGGAAAAAGATTGATAGATATTTTTCTCCTTCAGCAGAGCTTAAGGGAGAATGGTTTCACCCAACAGTGATGGGAATGAGGTAGAAAAATGTGAGTTGGAATAGATTCAGAAAGCATGGATTGTGAGAAATTATTATTATCACGAAAGGCAAATAAGGTGGCCGACACTTTAAGTATAGAAGAGTAATTATAAATGCTCATACCAAAGAAACAGAGTGATATTGGAGAGGACCTTGAAGGTCATATTGGAGTGGAGGAATTTACATTCCTTCTGATAATTGTGCAAGAATCGACTGTAATAATAGTTTAAGTAAAGATTAGATTCCTGATATCGTCTTAAGCAAATTACACACTTTAGGATGTCCTATTTTGAGGAAAACCAGGACCATGGTACGAAATTGATTAAGTGAACAGTTAAGCTTCCAGTCTTCCAATGAAGACACCTGATTAATAATTTTATCAACCTGTCATAGCTGTGATGCTTGAAGCTCTTCTACAATTTTATCTACTTCATGTTATATCTTCATTAAGTTCCGGAAGCATTGCTATGGATAAGGAATAGGGATTATTTTGTCTTCCAAGAAAATTTTGATCTAATAATTATGAAACTCGTATGATTAGCTACTCAAGCATGATGGAGATGTCGGAATGAAAAATAGAAATAGATTGTATTGGATCTAAGTTAGAGAAATCGTCAAGGTTCATTTCGGATGTTTAATTTTGGAATGACGCGATGCTTGAAATAAATGATAATGCTATGATGGTTCATAAAGAGATTATAGTCGAAATAGAAACAAGATGACTGATGAAAGAAATGTAGAGTCGAGGATATAGAGGAAATAAAGTTGAGGAATAATAAGGGAGTTATATATGCGGACTCTTGAGAAACCCCAGCAATGAAGCTAGAAAAGTATATGGCAAAGGTTGTTGGTCACAACAGAAATTGAAAGTATAAATGACATACAGATTAACTCCCTTTAAGTTGGGAGAATTCGAAGAAATTTGGAATAGACTGATTGAGTAATAAGAAGACTCATGGATCGAGAAAGTTAGAATTTAGATGGTTGACCAAAGGAAAGTTTGACCTCAAGAATGTGATGCTTATTGGGTACATGTGACGGGATACCAATAGGGAAATACCAAGTACAAGGGACATCTCAATAGTGAGATGACGGTGGAGATAAATAACAAAAGTGAAGAAGGATCAGATAATAAGAAGGATGTGATTGATAAAGAAAAGATTGG